>OX465438.1:9292069-10530270 GCA_950005045.1 Agrotis exclamationis
GTTGAATATTCTAAACATGGTTAAAGTACATAAGAGGTCCATAAAAAAAACCACGGCCACTCAAACATAAAAGTACATAAGCATGTTTTGATAAATAGGTTTACTCAAGTGAATCGAGACCTTGGCCTGTCAAAGTAGTATCAATGAACTTTAGGTCAATAAAAAAGCTAAAGTATATAAAGTAAAGCTGTTCCCCGTGATTTCACCGCCACTGCTCGGTGCAGTGGTGGCCCAGTGGTATCGGCCTCGACTTACGAGTAGTAGGTCGTGGGTTCGAACCCAACCAGGCGCATTACTTTGTGTAATTTATTTCATCACCACTGCTCTAAAATCGGTGAAGGAAAACATCGTGAGGGAACCGGCATGTCCTAGAACCAAAAATTCGAAGACGTGACATCTACCAACCCGCACTGGGCCCGCGTGGTGGATTATGGCCCACTCCCTCTCACAGAGAGGAGGCCTGTTTTCCAATAGTGGGAACATTTATAGGCTGATGATGAAGGAACACGGTGGATTTTAGTTAGTAAAATTAGATGCAGTATGCAGATCATATATAAAAGTTTGGTACAGACAGTCAAATTGGACAACTACCACCTAGAGGTCAACATTGAGATCAAATAATCAGCTTTTACATACAACACATACATATCAGACCAAAATGGCCAGTGACCATTTTTTCGCAGTTATTAACCAGTCTCATGCATAGAGATCAACATTAATTTCTAACTAAAAACTACAATTATGAAGAAGTAGTAAGTTATAAGAGAAAGGACACACAATGCTGTCACATAAGATACAAAAAAGAAGAATAATAAAGGATACTATGTATCTCATGGCCGCGCCAAATAGTGTCAGTTTAGCAGAAAAGATAAGCCACTAGGCGCCTGACACTGGAGTGCAAGCCAAGTTTTTGGAATTTTATAATAGAAGCACCCAGGTACCAACAAGATTTCTGAAGGAGGCGTTCCATAATTTTTAGAACGAGACATATTTTCATGTATTGCATGGCGTAGAAGATAACTGGACGTATCCATGATAGCTAAGTTATTGTTGTACTCAATCAGAATGAACTCTATTATTGATTCGCTAACCTGTATAATAGACGACGCAATTGAATTATCTGAATACCTGAAAAGGGGTCACTGTACTCTTCATTATGTACAACTATTATTCAACAAACAGCTGTTCCCTATATAATTATTATCCATTTGTAATGTTAATAGAAATATAAAGCTGATTTATTTAACTTTTCAAGGAGTGGTCCCTGTCTTAAAGTTGTTTATAATGACGAGTACAGTGACCTCAGGTTTAAAGGTAACAAAATACAATGCTTAACGTTTGGCTCAAAGGCAGTTATAAAACAGCGCGCTTTTGATAAAGCATTACGTCAGTAAAATGAAACCTAGTTTCAAGAAAACGGCTCCAAAATCCTCGAAGACAGCAGACAAATACGTATCGTACCTTACAACATAATGGACCTACATGCAGTAGGTATATCCTGCTAAGCCGAATACCAGTATTGCTTATTGCACATGAAACAATAATAATCTTTCTGACCTGCACAAAATGTAAAAAAATGTCTGAAATGATTCATTCGTCATTTAAACCAATAAAATTAATAAGAAGAGCTCTTAAGAAATAAATACTTATAAACCAAACACATACTGAGAATCATTATCTACCTCACAGCAAAACAAAGGAATAAAATAATTAATTATGTATGTTTTCTTTTAGTCAATTGTTATTTACATATTCTGACATTAATTTGTTATTTTTATTCCAGTTCTGAAGACTGCCTTTCGGAAAATGTGAAAGATAAAATGAACAAATCTGACAACTGGGCTGAGACATCGTTTGGACGAGAAGTTATGAACGTAAGTCGATATTGATTTGTTTTTCTTATTTATATTATATTTATAACGTAACGTCTTTTATATATTAGTTAGGCGCCATCTCCACGAGCGAGAGAATCGCGGCGATATTATCGTCGTGGCACGTATTTCGATATACTCTCTCGCTGCGATAACATCGCCGGGTGGAGACGCGTTCATATTCCGCGATTCTCTCGCTCGTGGAGATGGCGCCATAGATAAAAGATGAAAAATAATGAACACACATAATAATGGGTTTAATCACTTCAATGCTCTTCATGAAATATTGTTGTGTTAATTAATTTTGGAAATTATTATGATGAGTACAATGTTTGACAGTGAAAAAATAATAGAATGCCATTTTGTCTAGGCCTTCGTTTTTATTGCATGTTAGAGGCGAATAAACTAAGCAATGAAGGAAAATTGTGAGGAAAACCACACAATGAAACAATACACAATCTTTATACAATGTCGCTTTTATTGTAACAAAACCTGGGTAGATACAATACTCGACATTTATTTTATTTATTATTTAGTACCACTTTTTAATTAGTCGTGTAACATACAAAAGACTAAAGAAAGTTACTGTTTCCTTTAGAAATCAAGGCTAGTATTAACGATCTTTCTCTAGTATCGTTATAAACTAAACAAAAATTCAGTGGTACAAATATTAAACTTTTAAAAAAGTTTTTATGGAATTGTCCACCCAAATTCTGCTCAGTATTCCATGTTAGATACATTTATGATAGCTTCAGTGTTGATTTATAAAAGTGTCGTTAAGAAGGTGGCTAGGACTAACTGGATGCGGGAGGCGAAGGACAGGATGATGTGGCTCCAGTGCCGAAAATAAGGTGTGCCAACGGCGGCCTGGCACATGGCTCAGATCTTGGAGGGACGTAGAAATGGCCACACCAGGACCACAATTCGCCTAACCAGGACGCAGCGCATAAAACGCTAGTTGCATTACTGTGTGGCGCAGCCTGGGAGAGGCCTATATCCAGCAGTGAAATGTAATAAGCTGAGCTAATTAATTGAATGTGACGTTTATCATCAGGTGGTGAAGAAAAACAACACGAGTTACAAGAAGGCTGTGCGTGAAAGTGACTCCGATAGCGACCTGGACAGCGAACTCGACGATATTCTGGACGAGGCCATCAATGAGCAGAGCGAAGGACCTACTCCGCCTAAAGTTAACAAGGTATGCATCATAATATAATGGGCTTTATCTCGCACGCATTAAAGGCTATTGTAACATTGGTGACGATCTCGGTTTATTTCTCAAGTAACAATTAAGCGTTTGTTTAGAAGAGAAGAAGCATGACTGCTTTTAGGTAGCTAAGTTAAGGCTTACGGACAAACTGCAGCGGCCATAGACTATAATAAAAAGTGTGTAGTCTACAAATAACGGCCTCTAGATTAGTTGGGTCAGAGATGTCTAATGGCAGGAGGTGCATAACACGGTCTAACTACTAACTTATTTTTGGTGAAAAAAATGCAGTTTGTTACATACTATTATCACATGTTATCGTGCTACATAATGGTTTGTAACTGCTGTTTGGATCACCTTAAACCTGTTGCTTCACGAATATTTTCATGGATTTATCCCACTTTAATCAAACACATAAAGTAAGTAGATTGTTAAAGTCAGATTGGCAGTTGTATCCATGTAAAATAGACGTATTAGATGTCATGAAGAGGTCAGACTGTAAGGCAACCACAAATTAGTCAGAAAAAGATAGCCTTTTTCAGATGACGAGGAACAAAAACTAAAACCGCTATTCGACCTGTTACTAAATAATCTTCTCTTAATTATTCTCAGTAAATCATGACAAATTACCTACAGATTCTAATGAAACGTTGATCAACACAATAGACTAGACACTGTTGTACAAATATCCTATTGTTGTAACTTCAGTATGGGCAAGGTCCTACTGTTGAACGCAACTGCGGTTGAGTGAATAAGTGTTTATGTATGTGGTTGCCGGTTGATTTTTTGTATTGTGGACTCAAATTATGTCGGGTTTATTGAGAAATCTGCTGCCGTTTAAACAGGTGAAAAATATACATATGAAATGTTGTATAGATCGAAATAGTGAGGACATTATAACACACGTCTAATAATCCAATATGGAACTGTTTAGTTGGGTGTAAAAAACGTCAAATGACTCCTCCCGCCGGAGTGGGAGCGAGAGGGAGCCTGCCAGACTTTAACCGGTTGTAGGCACCCTGTTACTTATCCTGCCTTTTACGTTCCAAGACCGCGGTAAGCTGCTTAGACAGTTCTATGACCACAACAGGCGTTTGGCCCTTATTGGGCCCGTCAGTTTTCTGACAGCTTGAGGCCCGCGTAGAACACGATTCAGTCCTAAACCAGGCTCTCAAAATGAAGAACTAGTCCTATTATAAAACTGTCAAGGTCACAACGTCATGCCTGCTCGATCTGTAGATAATGGTCCTCTTCTCAAAGAACAGAGGCTTGTGTCTCAATAGTAGTAATGTCAAAGGCTGATTATGTCACATGACTTTTATTATCATACTATAAGACGTACAACAATACGCCATAGACACGTGAACCGCCCACCCTTGCAAAGCATTTTGAAAGTACTTTCTTAGGGTCAGTTCAGACCGAGACGCGAAGCGACGCGACGATGCGTGAAGAGGCCTGTCATTGCACGCTGCGTCGCGCTACACCTCGCGGCGCCGCAATGCACCTCGCTGCGCCGCGGGACGCATCGCAACGTCGCGAGGCGCATCCAGACGCCGCGCGGTGCAGCAGAACGTGTCTAAATTTTCCACGTGCTGCCGCCCCGCCCCGCGTCCTCCCGCAGTCCCATTTGCAAATGGCGGCCTCAGCTACATAGTCTAGGGGCTAGAGGTAGTTGAGTATGCAAAATCCGAGTGACGGCAACTATGACCGAATTCATAAACATAATATTATTATGCGCTTTATCTGTCCCGCAAAAAGCTGTGATCTGATTTTTCTATAAATTATTACGGAAGTAATCATTAAAATGATTTTAAATCATGTACTCAATACATTCCGTTTACGATTAAGAGAAGAGGGCGAAAAAAAATTAACCAAAAAATTGACCGGCAAGTTCTACATTGTTATTCTTTGACCTTTTCTTAACTGAAATCGGTTGGCGAAATTCGTTACTCACAATTATTCATACTTAGTCACGTCTAGCTCCCGGTCTTCACCTCGCATCGTGGATCGGCCGCGAGCGGCGTCAAGCGGCGACGCGCTGCGTCGTGATGCCTTGAGAGGCGCAACGCAACACCGTTGCATTGAGATGCGTCGCGCTGCGCCGCGAGGCGTCGCGCGGCGCATCGCTGCGCATCTCAACGTATTCTAAATTCTCACAACGAAATGTGTATCTTTTAGTGTAGAAAATAAAGTCGTATTTTGAATGGCTCTTAAAAGTGTGCGCGCATCGTCGCGTCGCTTCGCGTCTCGGTCTGAACTGACCCTTAGTGCGCACAACTAAGGAGCAGAATTCTGGGTGCTTTCTGATAGCTACAACCTTGCGGTCTTTATGTCAAGAGTGAATAGGTTACGTCTAGGCAAAAATGCTTCACCGTTAACCTAATAACTGTTTACCATCAGGCGAAATGATGGTCAAACGCGACCCTATCGTTAAATGTATTTAAAAAAAAGAGCAGAATGCATGGATGAATTTTTATTCATGCATATTATAATTTATATTCGTTAAATTATGACGAGAGAGCACGATTAAAAAGACAGAGGGATAGTTTTAATTTGTGATTATCAATAGATAAAATGACAGTCATTCTTAGTCGGTCAAATTACCTAACTATTATACCGTCAGGTTTTTTTCTTGTTAGGTTAGGGTAGGTTAGGGGGTTCGCCACAAAAAGTTGGGAACCTATGGTCTAACGCTTTCGCAAATAATATTTGGTGGTCCCGGGTACTTCCTGCTTTTTAGCCATATATTTCGCTTGACCAACCAGTCCCGGTTGGTTGCAGCATTCCGTGGAGTCCTCAACAAGTTTCGTGTATCAGGAGCGCACCTTCAAGTCCCCGCTGAAGGTGCAACCGGCCACACCGCGACAGGACAAGGGCAGCGAGTTGGTGCACAGTGTCAGCTTCTACAGGCGAATGCAAAACGCGGTGAGTGGAATGGATATTTATGTGAAATATCTAAATGCACAACTACTTACGTTTTTGTTCACACTATGGCTGTTAATTGACCATTGCATTCATCATTATGAACAGTTTTTACCATGGAGAAATTTGAACTAAAAAAAAAAGTAATGTAAAAAAGAGCAAATCCCAGTGTCTGAGGTACTCCATAAATAAACTCGTTATTGTTAACAAACCTGTTATTAAAAAATTGGATTCTATCTAAACTAATGCCACAGTGACGATCATATTTGTTCCTTTATTAAATACTAAGGGCCTTACTTATAAACATTGATTAGACGTTACTTATCTTAAATAGCTCTTAATTCACTTGCCATCTCTATTCATTGAAATAGAAATGACAAGGACAGGTGATATTTAATCGGTAGCTAAGCAACACAAGTTTTTATAAGTAAGGGGGTAACTGTTGACAGCTGTTTCATCCGCTACAAATCAAAAATTATCCGACGGGAAAATCGGGATCAAAACTATCCTATTTGTTAATACAGATTATAAACTATCTGTGTAACAAATCTGTTCAGTTTTTGTGCGAAAGAGAAGAGAGAAAAATATTGTTGAGCTATAACATCATTACCGTCCACAGTCGTCCACTCCATCCACTCCAATGCGTGTGATCCGCCACGTGTCTCCCGAACGCGAACCTCCCGCCACCCCGGACGAGCCAGCCGCGTCCGTCACCACTGTGCGGGAGAGAATCAAGGAGCTGCAGAACGAGATCGTCAAGCAGCAGACTGTGATATCACAGGTATTACTGTTTTCTTTTAAGACCTCACCGCCGCGCCGTGTCCTCACGACGGCAGTAAACGGCTACCTCTCGCGCCCGACATTGGTCGAGGTTATGCTGCGGGGCGAGACGGGAGTGGAAAGCGCTCGCCTCCTTCTGCGAAGCAGTCATGCTAGCGAAAGTGGAGGCGGGACAAGCGAGGGAGAGGACAGCGTCCACCTCACAGCCCAGGTGACCGACGTCGCAAGACGATCTCCGGCCACCGTAGGCGCGGGCATGCGGGCGGCTAGTAATGGGCGACTTGCTGTCCGATCATGGACCATGCCTGGGTCGACGGCGCGTCGTGCTCCACGCGCGCCTCAAAGAGCTGTCAGCCCAATGACGGGGCCCTCTTTAGAGGGCTAAAGCCTGCCGAGGTCGCGGGACTAACTAGCTATCATGACCCCGGAACGTAGCGGACTATTGAAGGACACCGTGGATTTTAGTCAGTACGTGTCTGACAGTCCCTCCCGTCCCGCCCTGGGCGAGAAGACTCATTGCGTGATTTTATCACGCTAGGTAATCATGCCCGAAACGCAATCACCCAAACAACGACCATATATAACTAGACTCCTAATCACAGGCGACCGATGTCTGTCAACACATTAGGTAAAAAATCTTATAACCGTCGTGACTCGACCACTCCTGTGAGTCCCCGTGTCGCACTGACCTTGAGTTAGCCAATCAGAACGCAGTATTAGCCAATCAGAACGCAGTACCCCGTCTCCCTCGCTTACGTCGTACCTCAGCGACTTGACAGAATAATTTTCTTTAGTCAGATCGTGTATGAGGCGTCTAGTTATAAATGGTCGTTGCACCCAAAAATGCTCCCACAATCCAGCAATGTCGCTCTATGAAAACAAATAGTTTTCAGCTTCATCCTGTTGCTGATAAACTGACACCAACATAAGTGGGAAGCTAAACTTTCAGGACAACATTAAAATTTTACAAAGTTCAAATTCATTTCTTTGCAAAAACATGATAGATGCAGCAGAGCAGATGAAGATTAGTCATTCACCCCTTCAAAATTAAGAATCCCTTTAGAAATCTTGCTTTTCTACTTTTCACAGCTATTCTTATACTAACAAAGTTGTGGTAAACTTCATATCAAATCCTTGTTGCGCTGTGTTTCAGGCCAGCCAAGCGTTGAATCTGTGCGCAGCTACCATTGAATTCAGCGGCTCTACTGAACAGGCGGAGGGCGAAAGGCTACTGTTGTTAGCAAGTAAGTTAATACATTACAATTTAATCAATTATAAACTCTGAAGTAGGCCAACATCGAAAATTTGCATGTTATCGTGACGTGAAAACGATGAATTAAAAAATAAATCTATTGTTATGTCGTGTTAATTCTTCTTTGAGCTAATACACCTCTAAACAAGCTTTACTATAGGATAATCCGTGATATAAAATATGTAGTATGCAAAATATTTATTTAAATTCTGAACAGAATGAATGAAGGATGTGGGAACAAATGTCAAACAAGGATGCTTAAAGAGTGTATGTCTCCATTATACCTCGCGTCCCCGTCTTATACACTGTTCCAAGTGTGTATGACCCCCTTTATACCTCGCGTCCCCGTCTTATACTTTGTTCCAAGTGTGTATGTCCCCATTATACCTCGCGTCCCCGTCTTATACACTGTTCCAAGTGTGTATGACCCCCTTTATACCTTGCGTCCCCGTCTTATACTTTGTTCCAAGTGTATATGTCTCCATTATACCTCGCGTCCCCGTCTTATACACTGTTCCAAGTGTGTATGACCCCCTTTATACCTCGCGTCCCCGTCTTATACTCTGTTCTAAGTGTGTATGTCCCCATTATACCTCGCGTACCCGTCTTATACACTGTTCCAAGTGTGTTTATACCTCGCGTCTCCGTCTTATACACTTTTCCCCTGTGTATGTAGACTTTTTATGCCTAAATATTGATGTCATTGTTTTTCCCAGCGCACCGTCGCCAGGCCTGCGTGCACGAGCTGCAGCGCTTGCAGGTGGAAGGCGCGGGCCCCGCCGCTACGGCCGGGAGGGCCACGCTACACATCAATGCACTCAACGTACCGCTCAAGAGGGAGTACGTCAGGCAACTCAATGCTGGTATGTTCAACTGTGGGAACTGAGATCTCTGCGAGACCAGCGAGACATTATAAATGACAACGTCTAAATTAGTATGGAGTTCTGCCCCAGAAACGTTAATAATGCATTTCAGTATTATACAATACCTTATTAATTTAAAGTATCCAAATTGTTGTTTTATTCGACATTTAACTAAGAAGGACTGTTAAAGTGCTAATTGTTTGATATAGATCTGCATTCTGAGCACTCTTGGGGCAGAGATGGGCAGTGTTACTTTGTTTTCTGATCTCTTCTCACATTACCACAGAATAATTAATAGTACTATACGTACAGAAGGACTACTCCAAAAAAAAAATCAAACAAATGTAAAATCTATGTACGAGAGAATAAAGTACATTTTAACTGGCAGCCGTACCGCCCACCTACTTTTATAATAGCCTAAACTTCCCGTGCGCAAGCAAAAATGTACTGAATGGTTACGCCCGAGAGTTTATTTTGGTTTATCTGACGCCAACGACATTAAAAGGTTACTATGGGTCAAGCTCAATAGGGTTGCGACTTGCGAGTTTAGGCACCTATGCGTATTTTATGCATTTGCTAAATTACATTATTACCATAAATACCTATGTTCCTCAAGGAATTTTGTTTTTATCATCAGCCTATATCTTTTTGGTTTCGTCATCGATTACTACATACATTATTGATTGTTAGCACAGAATGATAATAGTAGGTACCTACGGCACCTTACGTGAGGAATAATATTTATAATAATATTATCTTTTCTACCTATTATTGTTATATTTTTGAACATTTATCTTACAAAAAAAAAGAATAATATTTATAAGATTTTTATCGTCTATGGCAAAATAGCCAGTCCTTATTATTTTGCACTCAACCTAGTAACCGACCAATTACTATCGCATACTGTCACAGGCCCCGCGTTGCGTGTCTTTGTAGGTAGGTAAAAAAGTGGCGCAGCAAACGACGCAAACATCTTTCTACTTTCTACCGATCTTAATTCTTAGTACTCAGCTTAAGGTGAGTGAGAGTGTCGTCTTTTTATCTTGGTCGTCCAGTAGGCTCACCCCCCCCCCCCCCCCAATTAGTATCTCGCCTCATTTCCAAACTTGTAACCTCATGATTAGGTATCATGATCAGTTAAGCCCATACTTCACAAGCAGGGAGATAATTTTGTTGATCATTACTAAATATGTACTATATTTTTTTTTTTCTTCATAATAATATTGTGTTATTAATTTAACAAAAGCACCTAAAGCAAGAAACTTGTGCGTAACTACACGTAACGTAACAAAAATATTAAGGAGACGGAGCGCGTGGCAGCCGTAGTGAATGGGCCACGACATAATGGCCCCGCAACTACTTGCAGTTTTATGCCTACACCGCGGAGTGAGACAGGCCTGACATTACTAACAACTCGACACAATCGGCACAAGCCTCAGAATAATGACTAAAGCATAGAAGGAAAGCTAAAAAATGAATTCTGTAACTACTTTTATACTCGTTCTATCTTATGGCACGAAAAAGGATGTGTAAAAGAGATAAATGATTTACTCTTTGTTTTACTTTTTTGGCATGTCACAAGATGAACTGTCATTTGGTTATATTGGTTCTATTTCAACCCGGCCAAATTTGATAGTATTTTGCTTCAATGCCTGACAGTTCGTTCATTGGACTATTTGACTTGTTCGCGTGTTCATTGTTTATGTGTTTTTTGTAATCTGGGTATGTTTTTGCGATATTTTAATAATATTTTACTGTTAGATTGCACGAATTCTTTTTTAACTACAATTAGTGAGTGTGTGGACGCTGTGGAGCAATGTCTTGTGCGGTTGGGGGCTGCAAGTCCCATTCATCACGCAAAGAAAATAAACAATAAATATTGACCTTCCATCGGTAAGATTTTGCTCATTTGTTTTGTTGAATGTGAACTGATAACCGAATTTAAACACATAACAATTGTTGCTGAATCACTTTGCAGTGGAAACCAGACGTAATATCTATTCCAATAGAAGTTATTAGTGAATATTCCGAAATTGTTTTGAGGTTATCTTGATCATCCATAGTGACGTAAAAAACGTTGTCGATACTTTTACAGATTTCAAGAAACTGTGAAAAAAAAAACATGATAGAACAGATGAAATGGTATAATAATATTAATATATTACGATTTATTTATAATTTAATCAATAATTTTAATTAGTAATTTGATTTTATTTGCAATAAATCCACTAAATCCCATTCAAATTTGTATTACATTACAGAAAGAAGAACATAACGCAGATCTGCAGATTCAAGAAACCACTCATCATCACCAGCAACCTAACTATCATAACATCACATATCTTACAGGAAGACAGATATATCATTTGTCGGTTGGTGTTTTTTTGTAAAAATGTTTTTTTATTTTTCAGTTTTTAGTGGGTCGGTTTGTATTTTATGGCGTGCAAACAATAAAGTATTCATCCATCTATTTGTCTTTCACTAAAGATTATTATAAATTTCCACTTTGTAAGTCTAAAATCCAAATAAATATGAGAAAATTTTGAAGCAAGAGTTGCTGAAAACATTCTTAAAACCGAAGTCTCCCACGTTGTTCCCATCAATCACTATGGCAATGAAATACATTCGGGGGTAGCCGGGTCAGGTTTAATACTTGGATACATACAAATCTGTAGGGAACCAAAGAGGACTTTAGTGATAATGATGATGATGATGACGAACTATCATCTAATTCGTACCTAAGTACGAAGTAGATAGTTCGTCATCAATCATCGGTCGTTTTTTGGAGTTCATCCAAAATAAAACTATTTACTAAAAGTAAATAGTTTTATTTTGGATGAACTTAAAAAAAACGATTTAGATGTTATATGTATAAATTGTAATTTTATCCGCCTACCTAGATATTACAATAAATGCATAAAAATACATTCACACATGCATTGTTAATTCTATCGATGTTGAAATTTAGTGGGTCACATCACTAGTCTGAACAGAATTAGTGACAACCTACGAAATTTCGAAACGTTTTCTGTATAGGTGTCCTTGTCTAACATAGAAGCGGCTCCATAAGTCAAAATGAAGCAAGTATATTGAGTTTAGTTGCTGTTTTAGCCCTCCTTCTATGCTTTAGTCATTATTCTGAGGCACAAGCGTTTGATTTTAATTTTTAAGAGATGATTCCAAAAAGTTTTAGTTACATAAGTTACTATACTTTTTAATCTTCATAAAATCAGCCATATTACTATTTGAGTAAGAAATGGCTATATTTTCTAGATTTGTGCATAATTATCTTGTTTTTGAAAAGAACATAAAAGATTTACACTAACTCACACGAAATAAATTACGTATTCTCTTCTTAACGTTTCGACGGTACCCTCAAACAAAATTTTCGTCTTAACAATACTGCAACGTGCAGATGCAGATACACGACTCGATGCGTATTCTTTTACTTCCCAGACGGTGCCGTAGGTCACCATGCTGTGTGCCTGGTGAAGTGTCGCGACCGAGTGCTGGCCACTAGCATGCAGCAGACCAAGCCCACCACCAACATACTGCACTTCCCTGATAAAATCACTATGCTGGGACTGGCTAGCGACTTCAAGGTAAGTTAACACTACCACTTAAAACAACACTAAAAAAATGGATTGATTAAAACCTACTGATTAAAACCTACATAAAACCGCACTGCATTGGGCGAAACCATGCTGCGGGGCTAGACGGAGTGGGATGCAGTCGTCTCGAAGGAGGAGGCGAGACGCGTGAGGGAGAGGACAGCGTCCACCTCACAGCCCAGCCGCAGTGGTAGACGCCCAAAGCGACGGACGTCGGCAGACGATCTCCGGCCACCTTAGGCGCGGGCGTGCGTGGGGCGACGGGGTCACGGGACTAACGAATTACCCTGAGCCCAGAACGTAAAGGGCTAGGGGAAAGACACCGTGGATTTTAGTCAGACTATGGGAGAGTGGGGACTCTGAGACGAAACAAACTGAAGTCATTCTCTCTTTTTAAGTCCTTAGGATCTCATCACGAAGAAATGAGCAAACACTCAAATTATTGTTGATTTTATCTATGATTTCAGGTTACAGTGGAGGTGTACCTGCTACAAGCATCAAAAGAAGTGCTATCTCATGAGATGAAATATCACATCTCCAGCAAAAAGGTAACAACAACAAATTACTTCACAACAAAACGTTAAAATAATTGCTGAAAAATATTATACCCATTTTCATTAACACAAAGCGACACCTAAAATAGTTCTAAAATGAAATCATGATATTTATAAGGGTCGACTCAAGGCAGAAAATTTAAAATACACGCGCTCAATAAGTGTTAATGAGCTTTAGAAACGCATCGCCATTATCGGTGCAATATTATCTATATTTACTTTTATGTTTTCCTTCCACAGTCAAGCTCCAAGTTGCTCACTCCAAAATCCAAGATATCTGAGCTGAAAGCCCCTCGAGTACAGAGTCCTGCCGGCCCGCTAGCAGTACGCTCTCCTCAGTTCTCACTGCACGGGTACTGCATATTCGCGCTGCAGCAGGCTAACAGGAACAACTTCACTTTGAACAAGGTTAGTGATACGAAAATAGTGAAAAATATCAATCAAAATTCAAAGATTTCTGTCATTTACCTTAACCTGCCTTTTCACCGATAGGAGGCCTGTGTTCCACAACTATCACACAACGCCATCTAGTCCCAAGCTAAGCAAGGCTTGTGTTAATGGTACTAGACAACTGATAAACATACTTATATATTTCTAAATACATACATATTATAGATAAATTACACCCAGACACAGAACAAATGATCGTGCTCATTACACAAACATTTGTCCTCGGTGGGAATCGAACCCACGACCTCCGGCATAGCAGTCGGGGTCACTAACCACTAGACCAACAGGCCTGCCGAGCTAATGGAATTGTAGGTGGTACAGTGTCTAGTTCTTTAATTTATCCTACTGTTGCAACGACCATTTATATCTAGACGCCTCATGCACGATCTGACTAACGAAAATTATTCTGCCAAGTCGCTGAGGTACGACGTAAGCGAGGGGGACGAGGTACTGCGTTCTGATTGGCTAACTCAAGGTCAGTGCGACGAGGGGACTCACAGGAGTGGTCGAGTCACGACGGTTGTAAGACTTTTTTACCTAATGTGTTGACAGACATCGGTCGCCTGTGATTAGGAGTCTAGATATAAATGGTCGTTGTACTGTTGCATTCATTTGTAATAATTATCAGTGTTTTAGTGCAATTTATGTTTTCAATGTGTTTCCAAAGGCAATTCACAAATCGAATTTTGTATTTGAACAATCTTGTACAGACAAAAAAATATCTTCTTCCGCTCTAACGAACAGACGGTAGTTTTTGTACCACCCGTTCGACCGAACTCGGGTCATATCGGGTCATAAATCAAAATGGCGGGAAGCGGCGTCAAGTGGCGCGATAAGATAAACATTTTTTGTCGACCCGGGTCGGTTACAAAGAGTGCTCATGTAATGTTTTTGTATGTGGTTATGAATGGGCCTTTCAAGTCGTTTCAAGTGTTTGTTAATGTTTAGATTCGTTTTGTTTATAATGAGCTGTAAACGTTGGACTATTGTTACTATTGTTGAAATAACGATTATGTGAGCTTTGAACTTTGTTAATTCAAAAAATAAATCGATAACATATACATTTGATGACTTTTATTGATGGGGGGATTATATATACCAACGATTAAATAAAAAACAACATACGTCACGGTACAAAAATATTTATTTACAGGCCGTACAACTACCGTGTTAGCCTGCGTTCTCTTCGCTAACGAATACCACAGACTGACTTTGACATTTTTTTTTTTTTTTAATGAGCCGTTCTGAAACGCGATTCGTATCTATGGCACGTAGAATTTTATGTAGATTCGAGTGGAAAATAGACATAGACATAATAATCCTATGGACTGGAAATACCTACACCAAAAACGTGTATGCCTACAAGTTCGCTGGTCCCATAAAATGGCGGCCAATGCTAGGGTTGTGCCAATCAAGAAACATTGTGTTAGTGTAACGAGTATCGATACCAGTATCCCTAGTACTTTTAGGATTACATAATAGTATTACGACTAGATACCATGATTGAATTATAATTCATGTAGTTACGTAAAAATAATGTTTTCACATTTGCGTTATCGCTTGTAATTAAATATTATATATTTATGTGTTAGCGTTAATTTGTTTCCACACTGTTCCCACACATTGATGGGTCAACTGCAATGGTGCCTCCATTACGGTAGACGGTTCCTTTATTTATTTATTTAAACTTCATGTACATAAAGTGGTACAAGGGCGGACTTAATGCCACAAGGCATTCTCCACCAGTCAACCTTTGGGTTAAATAAGAGAATATTGTGGTAGGGTACAAAAAAAAATCAAAGACATATAAATTAATATAGATACTAATACATATAATACTGATAAAATAAACTAAACAATATAATAGAATAAATGAAAAAAAAGAAATATATATACATATAACTTAATAATAACTATTATGACTAGACTTGAAAAGAAAAAGAAGAGAGCTATTTATTGTGACTTAAATAGAGGTTACGTAATTTTTTTTTTAAGTGAAATCGCTTTCAGCTTTTTAATGCTAAAGGGTAGCGCGTTCCAGAGTCTTATAGTTGCTATAGCGAAAGAATTAGACATAAAACCGGTGCGGTGTGAAGGAATATGGAGAAGTAGTTTTTTGGAAGCTCGAAGGCTACAACTATGAGAACTGCCCAACACTTTAAATTGAGTTTTTAAATAATCAGGAGCACGTGGATCGTTCATAATCTTGAAAAGCATGCAGAGAGATCTGAGGGATCTCCTGAGTCGGATAGGCAACCATTTAAGCTGAGAACGGAAAGAAGAAATGTGATCATATTTATGAAGGCCAAAAAAGAAGCGAATACAGTTATTGAGAAGTCGATCCAATTTGTTAAGAAGTTCTTGGGATAGATCAGAATAACAAACATCAGCATAGTCAATAATGGGAAGCACAAGTGACTGGACAAGAATGAGTTTGGTGCTAGATGGGAGGAAATGCTTGAATCTATAGAGAGACCGCAGCGAGGACTTTATTACACTAGATTGTTCCTTTATTACAGTAAATGTACAAGAAACACCAGATTCTTGAGTGTTGCTTGTTTCACAGAATACAAATGACTCTGGAAGTTGTTTTTTATTGGATGTCTGAAAAAAAATGAAAGACACATAACTATCTATATAACTTCTTAGGCTAAAAAACCAGGCTGTTATTTAACAATAATTTTAATACACACTTACCGAAAATATTGTAGGTACAGAGTTCTTATGTAACCTAATAACATCAAGTGTTCTGTTAAAACATTTTTATTCAAAGTGAAGTGAACATATAAGCCAGTCTTTACTTCGTGGACTAATATTTTCCACATCGATAGAGTCCAACCACTTTTTCTTCAATCTTTAATTTTTGGGAAACCTGTAAATGATTAGTATTTTTGTATCAATATATCATTTGGTAACAGTTTCAGTGTAACGAAGGACTAGTATCGGGAACTATTACAGCAACGGTACAACACTATTATTATTGTAAACAAACGAACGAAAATAAGAAATGAAAAATATTGTCTGTAGGGTGGAAATAAACCCAAATATTAATACTCTAACCATGAAAATATGATCACATAGCGATTTCTTTACCGAAATTGTTCTAATTCATGTAGTTTTGCATGAAAACCTGTTACTAACCTGTGCAAAGTCAATTCAGGCTGATTTTTCTTTTTTCTGGCACGACAAGACACAATGGAACATCCAGGCATGTTGAATTACTGTTTGTTAATGGTGACACGCACTTTTAAAAGAAAATACTCCGTAATTTACTCAAAAATCTAAATTCAACAAAAAGTAAACAACTATTTGACAGCAGAACTACCACGAAACTCGGCCCATAAAATGGCGAAATGGGCACGTTTCTGTAACTGTGGGAAATATCCCAACAAAATATTCCATTTTGAGCAACAACCGAAATATTGTTGTTTCTTTTGTCAAATATGATTACTGCATTAGAAAGAAAGAGACAAACCAATATTTCACTCTCTGTCTCATGTTTGACTCATATTTGTATAAGCAAAATGTATGTATAGAACATCGGGGCGTCTCCATAGACTTTCATCTCAATGAAAATAGAGAAACGATCCAAATGTCATGTGTTTTATAGAAATCGACTAAATCTTGTCGATGGATCGCGTATATTCGAGAACGGTACAAAGCTACTGTGTGTTCGATCAACGGAAAAGAGCGTGACGGGAGAAATCTACCGAGTATGTGAACTGTAATTAGGGATGCATCGATACGCCATTTCGCCGATACGATACCGATACCGATATTCTTATAAAAATATCGGCGATACCGATACCGATACCGATACGCTTATTTATTAATTAAAGAAATAAAAAATAAATCACAACTTCACAAGTCAATTTTTTTTGTTAATATAAAAAGTAGTGACATAGGTTGATTTTAGATATATAAATTTTTGTAACATTGATAACATTTTTGTTTAAAAACAAAGAATGAATGAAAAAGGAGTAAATGATACTATGACGTCTGATAGGGGAGAATGGAGGAAGAAAACGTGTTGCGCCGACCACAAGTAAAATGGGATAAGGGCAGGAAGAAGAAGAAGTTTAAAAACAAAGTAATCTAATTTTTTCGGAGAAAGGCGCTTTCGCGAATCTGTTTGAAAAAGACCTGCACTGGAAAATAGTCTCCCAGATGCGTCAGAACTCGAAAACGAATGGATCTGTATCTCTCGATATATTGGGAGACCTTAGGTATCTCTCGACTTCTTCTTTGAGAGAATAACAGCTCAGAGTAGACAGGGGTCATCTTCCCACAAACACTCCAAAGCGCGCCAGTCGCAGGCATCTCAGAACTTATAGTTGCAGTACCTAGTGGGTTTCCCCGGGCATAGTACGTGCCTCGTTTACAACGAAATAGACGAGACAACACGCTCGTTTACACTACATTTTTAAATTAAAAAGTATCGTTGAATCGGTCATAAAATATCGTCGATACCGATATATCGGCGAACCCGAAGTATCGCCGATATATCGGTATCGGTATCGGTATCGGATGCATCGCTAACTGTAATCCTCAAAGGGGAAGGCAGAAGTGTTCCAAATGAAGCTCATACATTTTACCAGTTATATTTTAGTGTATATGTGCGATCCAACTAAGAAGGTTACCTTCTACTGACGTCACACCTGTCAAATCGGAACAGTTGTCTAATCATCATCATCATCATCTTATAATGTTCCCACTGCTGGGACACAGGCCTCCTCTCTGTGAGAGGAAGTGGGCCATAATCCACCACGCGGGCCCAGTGCGTGTTGGTGGATGTCACATGTTTTCGAATTTTTCGTTCTAGGACATTATCTAATATTATCCGTAATTTTGAAGTGTCAGTTGACCATAGACACTGATCTTCTCAGTTGGAACAAATTAACAACGATAGATAGCTTTGACCAATACATTCTCATGTCAACAAAAACCAGTCTTCACTTCAGAAGTTCTTCCTCTCTTCACAGGTCCCATGCGGCAGTCCCTTAGAAGGCTCAGTGAACCTGGAGATCAAGGCCAAGGTCCAGGTGACGCCACCGCCTCCTCACGCGGCCTTCCTCACGGCCTTCGACGACGTGAGCGGACTGGGTGCCTGGCACAGGAGGTGGTTCAAGCTGCAGCCTCCACGGTTGGCTTACTGGAAGTACCCCGATGATGTGCAGAGGAAGGTGAGGATTGGGGACAGGGTCTGATTTAAAAAAAACCTAAAAGAAAATGGCTGAGCACGAGCATAGGATGTATTATGTCAATTTCTGATGTTTTAGAGGCCACCGTTGACTCCAGGTCTCCCTTGATTTTGAATCATTAAAACTTAAATTTACTATTTTTGTTAGTATTCTTGCAGTTTACTGATGTGACTTTTTTCGTGGATAAATGCGATTATAATAAATGACGTGTAAATATGTCTAACACATTGATTCAAAATTGACAGAGCTGAATGTACTCTGAGATAGAGCCGTCATTATTTCTACTTATTGCAACCATGAGCGCTGCAACCGGTTCTGATACACCCACCTAGTACTTCGCACCCAGCGAAATATACTACCCCTTGTTAAGACTGGTCGTCAGACTTTCCAGCTTTTGACTAACAATAACGACTGTCAAAGATCTAATTATAACAGCCAACAGCTTCACGCTACATAATTCACACGCCTTACACAAAACCTTTTCTTCCAGATGCCAATCGGCGACATCGACCTGTCCACAGTCATCTCAGAACGTGTGACCCGCGCTCCCCGTGACCTGTGCGCTCGTCCCAACACTCTCCTCCTAGAATCCGCGGTCCCGGCAGGACTCATCGTACCAGACTCGGGCTCACTCGTGTACGTGCACAGACCAGACGGATCAGTTGTAAGGAGACATCTGTTAGCTGCTGACACTCCTCAAGACAGGGATATCTGGCTCGACTGTCTGAATAAGGCGCTGGAGTACGTCAGATGCTGTGGCACTGATGATGACTAGGAGTTTAATGTTATTGGTATGTGATAATGTGGAATCATGTGAAAGACAAATGCTGTGATTACGGTTATTCAATAGTTGTTAAACTGTTTTGATTGGATGGTAGTTAAGTCATGCCACTATCCTTACAGTTTCTCGTCAGGGCCTTCCGAACTTGGTCGGTTAATATCAATCGCGGTTGGACCTTTGTCTTTAATATCAACGACCGTATTCAACTTTCTGAATCTTTAAGATATTCATCAAAAACAAAGGAACAAGATTTGGATTGAGATTGAATATTAATTTCTAGTCGTAAAACATCCTTCCGCGTGGAATTTATTTAAAATGTTTTTTCCATCGGTTTCATAAACTCGGAATTGAGACCAGAAGACCCCACATCAGTTTTTGTGGAAATTAAAATAATATCTACCTATTTCTCAATAGTTAGCTACTTACCATCCATTCAAGTCAGTACATAAGGCCGCTTTTCCGTTATACAAGTTACTTGTATCAAATTGTATGCAACTTGAACAAACCTGCATACAAGTTACAAGTAGGTAAGTATTTTTTTTAAGTTTATTGGGTTTGCTCTTGACCGTAGTCTAGGTCAGTAGTGACTAAGACAAGGTCGACGATGGAGCGAGCTTACCCAGAAGAAGCCTGTTCACTCTAACTTTGAAGAGATTAGGGTTGTACGTGTTCGGAAACACAGATTTGAAAATTTGAACAGTAGATAGCTTTTTTTGTCAATTCATGCTACTTGTGTACCATATGAAGTCATACTTGTATGCAAGACTTGCCTAATGAAAATGCGCCTTAACTATCCGCCTTACAGTCCAGTATTCCATTGGCAGGGCCAAGTAATATCTGTTTGGGACCAATTTTCATATTTTTATGAATTGTTTGATAAATAGAAATGAAAAGACATTATGTAGGATGATTTATAACATAATTATGTACTTTTAGACGAAGTCGCTTATGCATGGAATAAGTGACGAAATATTTTTTTTTTACCCAGACATCAGCCCAACTCCGACTGTTGTTTGGAATTGCGATTACGGGCTAAAAAGTGTCTTAAATTAGTACATGAGGTCCTATATACCGCCTCTGGTAGTACAGCAGACAAATACAAATATTTGCCATGACAAAATAGATCGTAATTTCTAGATAATAGATATGATAGCAGCGTATTTTTTATAATTTCTTAGTGTGTATAGTGTTGTAGTTTGACTGAATCTAGCTTTAATTACTAACAATGTAACGGCTAAGTTGTTTTATAATATTGACTATGATTTGAACATTTTTTTGTGACATAGTCTACGAAAGACAATAAAAAACTCATTCTATTAGATATACATTGAAGGTACGTTTTCGCAAAGCAGAGAAGAAATTTTCAGTATCACAAACAAAGATATTACAAATCGCACATATTATTTTAATAGCATCTTTAAAACTAGCCCGATTTTGAGTTTTTCTTAATTCTTACATCTTGTTGGTAAATTAAACTGACTTCGTATTTGTACTTATAATTCTCGAAGTTAATGATTTCTACTAACTGTATCTTTAGTTTAATAATATCATCATTTCATCTTCGATCATTAATAACAACTAGATACACAATCCCGTACAAAAACGAACTAAAAACTGTCCTCAAGTAGGTCGTAAAATAAAAAGAGAAAGAAAACAGAAAGAAACATAACTGGCCAACATATTATACCAAAAGAAATTAAACCTTATTCAAATGAGTTAAAGTCGGATTTAGAACGGTCATAAAAACACATTACATTTTACGACCGCGACTCGAATCAACACATGTTACCCGACTAAATCAAGTAGCCATGCGACACTACGAACTGTACGTTTAGTAAAAGTCTTTTCAATTTAGGTGCTTTATAAACCCGGCTGATAATTTCGTCAATTTTAAAATAAATGTTTTACGGCGATTTCTTAACGAAATATCAGTATTTATAGTACAATGATAGTTATTATACATTGGTAATGTTAGTAGTACTTACTGAAAAAATGAAATTACATCCTTTTTTTCGGTCCTGGAAGAGTGATTTTTGCACTTTTTAAACGAGCACGGAGGCATGTTTACGTTCCGAGCGTTAGAACAGTACTAAACCAAAAGGATGACCGATCTCTGATTTGGTCATTCTTTTGGTGAGGACGTTTTTTGTCGCTGATTGTGTATCTAGTTGTTATAAATGATCGAAGCATTTCATCTTCCATTATACTGAATAATCACAAAATATATTACTCTCGACATCATATTATTGTATACTTTGCATTTTATCTATGCGAGCTTAATTGTTTTAAGTCATTTGTAATCCACCTGTTATAATTTTTAGATGATTGTTTTATAGACTTTTGTGACAGACACAACGGGACTTTTTCCACAGTTTTTTCATTATTATAGTAGGTATGGAATTATGTGTTATTATAATGTTGGTTTTTAGTTCAGTTCGTGAAAACATTCAAAACTGTATAAAAGCAGTAAGCAATTCACAGGCAACAACAGATTTTCTTAAGAAAATTTTTACTACAGAGCTGTAATAAAATATTTCTTATTTTTTACAGGAACATAATTTAATTTTAAAAATTATATGCGTACTATCTCAGCCGGTGTTTCAAAAGACATTCACTTATTTGAAATAATTTTGATACAAATTTGAGCTACACAATTTTTTAAATGTTAATTTTAGTGTGCACCAAGAATTGGAATTGATTGTGTTTGCAATAATTATGTGTGTGTAGTTTGTAATTATATTTTATATGTAAATAAAATCAATTTATTACAATAATATAACTATTTTAAGTATATTTTGGTGTTTCTTTTTGTTACTTCCTATTTAGATCTTTATCATTGATGGAACTGATCATGTTCCTGACAAGTTATCAGTAAGGTTATATTCTATCAGCAAAAGGTGCATTTCAAAACGTAATTTTCATTGATGTCTGAGAAACATAGTCCATATCTGTTTCAATCTAAAATTGAATATGACACAAGACAATCACATACATACTCTAGGGCACGCAAAAACTGCCCCGCGGAGCCTTCGTAGAGCTACCACGCAGAAAAAAAAGATAACTAAAAAGAAAATGCACAAAATTTTGTTTGACTGTACACATTGAACTCCTCAAGAAAGGTATTCCACCACATAGTAAAAACAGTAAGAGAAATAATAAAATGAGAAAATAATAAGGAAAATGAAATGACTAGATAAAGTCTGGTATGTGGTTATTTTTCTTAATCGCTCAAGTTTGAATAAATCCCATGTTTTTGCAAGCATATTGATTCTCGGGTAAGACCCCTCTTTGAGGAGTGGCTGGATAGGCGTCACGGCGTCCAAACCTTCCGCATGACGAAGGTCCTCACCGGACACGGAAGTTTCGGGAGGTACCTGTGTCGGATAAGGAGGGAAGAAGCGCATGGGTGTCTCCACAGAGATGCGGGCCGCGTGAGGGAGAGGACAGCGTCCTCCCTCCACCCCAGCCGCAGTGGTAGACGCCCATGACGACGGACGTCGGCAGACGATCTCCGGCCACCGTAGGCGCGGGCATACGGGCGGCGAGTAATGGGCGACTCGCTGTTCGACTATGGACCATGCCCGGGCGACGGCGCGTTGTGTTCCACGCGCGCCTCAAAGAGTTTCAGCATAATGACGGGGACTCCAAAGCCTGCCGGGGTCGCGGGACTTACCGAATTACCGTGACCCTAGAACGTAAAGGGCTATTTTTTTATATTTTATTGCTATTGAAGGACACCGTGGATTTTAGTCAGTACGAGTCTGACAGTCCCTCCCGCCCTGACCTGGGTGGGAGGACACATTTGATGATTTTACTAATATAAAAAAAGCATGTTGATTCTATCTCATTTCTACCAAGACAAGACAAAGCTGGAATGAAACTGCCGAGGATTTACTCATAGGATTTATCAATAAAACACAAAAACAAGATTTGAATCTCCTTTATTTATAATACAGTATAATATACAGAGATTTTCAGTTGCTATACACAGATGATATGCCTATCAAAATATCGATCATCGCCTAATTATCATGTCGTGCATTTATTCGCATAATTTGATACCTAAACATACCTAACTACTTATTTACGAGTATAACTTATTTACTAGTAAAGGATATTGACTAGAGTCGATAGAAAAAGTTTACTTTTACAAGGTGGAAACGATACAATAATAAATTTGAAATATCGAAATTGGCCATAGATTCAGCATTGCCATTCAACGTGGCAAACTGGCAATGCTGCCAGCCTTCATGGCACTTTTTGGTGCACTTTTTTTTATTTCTAGGTAATATGTATTGTATGTGATTGACACAAATAAAGGGCATAATATTAACAAATATGTTAATATTATGCCCTTTATTTGTGTCAATCAATATTTTAAAAATATATAAAATAGTAGTCCATCGATATCAGGAATGGGTTCAGTTCTATTGTTGTTACAACCTTATCTATAGTTAGTAAATAATATACTTAGTTCATAATTTTTAATAAATATAAGTAACTAAACTATAGGGCAAGGGCATAAAACTTGAGAAACTTTAACATTTTTAAAATAGCCAATTCCAATGATTTTTTTATATGCAAACAGGGAATGTAATGAAGTAGATATACTAAGTTTTAATTTATTGTCGTATTATCATTTCCACCTTGTTTAAAAAAAAAATGTTTTAGAAACAATGTAGTCATACTTAGATCAGGAACGGATTATGAAAGTTTCATGGCGAATTTACATAAAATAAGATTGTTCTTTTCATGAAGATAACACTGTATTGAGAATATAATTACAAGCTCTACCATGATATAAAGTTTATGTAAATAAATCAATTTACTTAGCTATAATAAATAAAAATAATAAGTAAATAACAATTTTATGCAACCGAACTACTAAAGTAATTAACAAATCAACAGATGCGCCCCAAAATGTGAAAACATTTCCTTCTAAAAGTTAAAGCCACGCTAAATAAAGCCACGCTAAATTAAATTTCAATTTGTTGTTGGCAACTTTTACTTTCCGGAACTCAATTTGATAAAAAGGGGCAATGTTTTTTCTGGCAGTATTTTCGTAGCAGCACGCGTAGTATGACCATGACAGTTAGGTCTATATTCTACCAATCTACCGAGTTATTTCTATACAATTTGTTTTTTTTTTTCAAATGACACGGCCCGTTTTTTTTGTACATTACAGAATATCGCCATCATGTTTAGGACAGTATTTCATTGTTTCATTTTGTCTATTCTTCGGTAGACTTAACCAGTTTCGTTTCATGTTACGCGTGAGTAATGTTCTGTACTTTTTGCCTATGAGGAAAGGCTTGTAAAAAAAACTTATGAACTAAATTAGCGGAAATTTTCAGATACAGTGTGAATAAAATCCATGAATCATTGTGAAACGTGTAAAAACGAATATCCTTACTTCATTGTCCCAAAACCAGAAGGAATAGATGAAGAACCAACACAAAATTAAAAACTTTACTTAAACTCTATCCAACCGTAACAGATTCTCTTCATCATCAGCTAGATCCGGCCGTCTATTCTCTGGTCTATCTACCTATGAAGTGCAGGGGAGCTATTCTTCGTCGTATAGAGGAGGTTTGTCCGGGTCGCTGTGGTGTTTGCTGGCCATCTCTGATGTCAGGGCTGCTTTCAATTCGTGCTGCCAATATGGGAAAAGATATTTTAGATTAGTACTCGCTTCCGTACTGAATTTTGGTGTTGGGGTTGTTACATTGAGTTTACGTTACCCACGAAACTTATAAGGTAACAAGATGCTTGGAAGTAAGTATACCTCCCTGGAATAAAATTGTTCCCTGTGGAACCATTTTTCAGCCCGTCAACATGTTGCAGGTAAGTATTGACCTCAAAAAAACCATCACAAGTAATCTCTTTTACAAACCGTCATGACAACTTGCGGCCCGTCCCGGCTTCGGACGGGTGGACATGATATTATTATGGTATAGCCTAGTATGTTACTCATGGTGAATTTACTCGTAGATTTGTAAAGGTGATTTTTTTTAAAATCGGCATAATAGTTTTTGAGTTTATTCATTACAAACGTACGCACACAAAAATACAAATCTTTCTACTTTATAATATTAGTGTAGATAACTTATAAAGCTCTTTTGTCCATTTTAATTACCTATTTATTTATCTTCAGTTTTATGTCTCCTCTTTCTTTCAAATATTTAGTTAGTAATACTAAGTAATATTGTTGTAGCACAACATCATGAAATGAAAAGGAAAACTAATAATCGGCTAAGCTTAGAAGCTTATGCTCCGCTTTGCGAACCTTTGTCCAAAATGCGGACGTTTACATTAGAGGGAATCTGACCTTAAAAATAGTATAATAGAAAATGGACTAAAAATAAAGCTTTGGTTCAAAGACAGGCTTCGGATCAACATTTGCATGTGGATTAAGTGACCTTAGAATACTCGTATGTACCTATTATTTCCGATATTGACGAGCAAATCACTTTCATATTATTCATTCAGTTTGATGGATTGGCATCTCTAAGGCTGAGGCCGCACTACGGTTTTTAACAGCAAGCGATTAATCGCTACAACCGTGAAACCGCGTGAGACGCACACACTACGATTAAAAATCGCGAAACGACTCTACCAAACGGTCTATCGAATACTGACCAAAAAACTGCCAGCGGTTAACGCCAGTGCGTGCGCGTCAACTAAGTTCTATAGATTACAGTTTTGCCGCGGCTTTTAACGCGAGCATTTTTAGCAAATCACGGTTTTAAAATCAGTCGCGGGAAAAAACCGCAGGTGCGGCCGCTTGTATTAGTTTTCTAGGGGCACAAATTCACGCGATTAGGCTAAGTTCAGATGAACGCGCGACGACGCGCGCTGCCGCGCGATTCACCTGTTCAGATGGCGGCGGCTTGCGCGCGACAGTCTAGCGTGAACATTCAGTGAAAATGGATGTGGAGGAGGCAATTTGCTTGTGGGTTTTATACCGCAAACTGCGACGTCGCCGTCGAAAGCAAAGACGATACTGGGTGCACCCTATTTTAAGTCAAAGACTTTCTTTAAGCCTGTTTGTAACTTTATATCCCACACTAAGATTCCAAATCGCATCTCTTTTTTCAATTTCGTCTATTAGTAAATCCATTGATATGCCGTCCTCCATTTTTTTCGTCACTCCTTGCGTCCGTCCGCCTCAAACCGCGCCGGTCAACTGAACAGGTCGATCCAGGAGTGTAGATCTTAAAACGCGCGTCACCGCGCGGTGGCGTGCGGGTCAACATCTAGCGCGCGGTGTATAGCGGTGCGCGCGGGCACTCGCGTTGACGCGCGGTCATGTACACAACAACATTGATTTATTACAATCTTAAACCGCGCGCCGAGCCAACCGCGCGTCGTCGCGCCTTCATCTGAACTTAGCCTTAAAAACCACAGCGGTTTAACCGTAGTCCGGCCTAGGCCTAAGCTACTTTCTGTCTAACTTCCCGGGTATCGCTCTAATTGGCATGATCACCTGTCAAATTGGCATGTCATGCCAATTTGATGGATTCCACGCCCAAACACGGTCAATTCTAACCAGTGTTGCCACCTTTAGGGGAAAAAAAAACGGGACGAACGGGCATCCATATGAGACGTTCGGAGTTTGGTGAAAAAAAAATACCCATGAGACAGTCAAAGGAAAATGAAACTTTATTTTGTGTTTTTATTTGTATTTAGGTATTTTTATACAATTATTTTTTCCATGTGTATGTCTTGTTATTACGAGCCGCTTTTACTAAATCTATATCATTTTTGTATTTATTTATGAAGTCTGAACAAGACATGTGCATATTCAAAGAAATTAGCAATTCTGCTTTTATCAAATCTACCGAGCAACGATTTCTGATATTAGACCATTTCATGGTCATTAGTGAAAATACGCGCTCAACATACGCATTTGAAGGAGGTATGCTCAAAGCACGAGATACAACACTAAATAATGCGTTCAAATTCTGCTCCTTTGCGACTTTAAATACTTGGACCCATTTTTAACTGACTTAAAAAAAAGTAGGTTCTCAGTTCGACCTATATGTATGTATGTAGGTATGTCCGCGATTATCTCGCGTTAGGCTGAACCGATTTGGATGCGGTTTTCAGGAAAGTGTTTGTTACATTCTGGGGAAGGTTTTAGTATATAACAATAATGGATATCTTGTGAAGTTGCACGTACAGATCCGTTTTTGTTGTTTACTAGGATTTTAGATTTTCTAAGACGCCGATTTTATAAAGATTTTTGTTGAATTTCTAAACTAAAAAGGGAAAAATAAAAAACTTTTTTAAAAAAAGGGAACCGACTTCAAAAGTAAACACAAAAAACTGTAAAATAACTTTTCTTTCGGAAGTCGGTGGCCATAGTCAATGAAATAAAAAACAAAGCCACCGACTGAATTGATTGAGCCTGTCGCATATTGTCAAAAATCGGGACAAACTCGATAGGCCGTCGGGACGCGGGACAATGTCTTCGAAATCGGGACTGTCCCGGAAAAATCGGGACGGGTGGCAACTCTGATTCTAACTGATCCAATCGGCAGCGTCATGCCGATTGGACGATAGGCAGTATGGTGTATGGCTACCAGTGTCAACTAAAGTCTTAAGTCGGCCAACTAACCGATGAAAGATAATAACTCAAAGATGTTGTGTGCATCTAGTGTAAATCCACATGACCATTCCAAAGCACGTAATAAATGTCACCCGTTTTATTTTAACCGCCAAGTGTAATCTGAGTCACGCGTCCTTTGAAAAATTCAAAACAACATCGAGAAAATAATTTAAATTCTAGAGGCTCCGAAAAACAGTCGCCCTTTGCCATGTTCTAAACAGGTTTTTGAAGAAATGGCGGTTCAAACTCCCCAGAGAATGGATGCATTGTAGGAAACGCCGTACAAACCAACATAGCATAATAAATGGATGTGCGTATTCGTAACCTAGCTCAGTTAGCATTTTTGAGGATCTAGTCAGTGATCCGGAGTGCTATTCTCTAATCTAAGAAGACAGCGTTGCTCCAGCGTTTGTCGCTGACCTAGAGAATAGCACAACGGATCACCAACACAACACATAATCTCTTTGTACTTTTTCATGTGAGGATGTGGTCACCCCCTGGTGTCCAATTTAATTAGACCGCCCCTGGAAACACCACAGGCTTCTGACCATATCTACAAGCTGTTCCTATACTAGCTATCTATAAAGCAACATGAATTAATACTAACTATGAAGTGGCGACATAGCCTGGTGAACTGCCCGCAGTCGAGCGCGAGCTGGGGGGCTGCCCGCTTGCCACCTGTCCAGTCGCGACTGAAGGTGATCTGCGCGGAGACCAGCGCCGCCGCCAACACGCAGGCCGCTACCACTGCCACACACCTGCTGAAAAAAGCATGACAGTTCATTTAAAGCTTATAAGCCGGAGCAATGAAGAAAGGATTCTAAAATGGCGGCTTGTACTTGCGTTAACAGATAGTACAGTCAGCATAAAAGATTTAAAGTTAAAGTTTTTTTCAAATTAAAAATAATAAAAACAAGACTGGGTCACAATCATTTCTCAAACTTAACCTAACAATAAAACAAAATTCAACAACAATAACAAACAGGTGACAACGAAAAAAATATCAGAAAACTATAGCAAATATTCGTAAAAAGGATCACTGAGCGCGTCAAGACATCAAGACTATTTTTTTTTCTGCTTATACGCTACGCACGTGAGTGAGTATAGACGGCACTAGTGCGCGAGCGAGAGAACACGATAAGCGCCGCCATTTTAGAATCCTTTCTTCAATGCTCCAGGTTATACCTATGATTCCGTCACTTGACGCCCGACAGCCAGCTTTGATATGCCTAGCGACTATTGAACAAAGCTTTGACAATGGGCCATCATACCGACGCGGCAAAGTATAAAGTGGAGACTGGAGAGTCCTTCAAGAGCACTTACAATGCGTAGGGTTAATCATTCATTTAGTAGGTTGGTCGCGGGACTGTCTCATCAGATAACCTTACCCTGGAACGTAAAGGGCTATTGAAGGATCACTGTGGATTTTAGTCAGTACAAGTCTGACAGTCGCTCCCGCTTCGCCCTGGGTCGGAGGACTCATTTGATGATATTGCCACGATAAAAAATATATTGATAAAGGGACATACAAGCAAAACCTGAAAAATGAACAGAAATAAAGATCTATGGTAGGTAAGTTAATATCTTACTAATACAGACTCCTGATAATAAAAATCTCTGAATCTCAATGCTTGCAGTATCCGCATGAACCGAGCGTTTTTTCGTCGTTTAAAAACCGCTGTTTCTTTAGCCAGCGCAATATTATCTCCACGTTCGAAATGTATGCGAACAATCTCCTTCTGAATGAAACATGAATAAAATTGAATGGTTAACATCTGCGTCACTATATCCCAGCTTCCATCGTACTCGTATCTTTTACCACAATCATAACAATTTTCTATGAATTTTGAATAACAATAAATACCCGGAAAATATCGTGCTGCCCTCTCCTAGCCACATTAGAAACTACTCGGTATATTTAGTTATCTACCTACACTTTCAAAAACTTTTTAAAATTGTTAATAGGTACTATGTGTGGGTAATATTTTCAATCGCGTTTTATTTTAGTTGTAAACTTTAACAGCGACTGTTTCGTAGGTTTGATACTAGTGATAGTGATATCTATACTAAACTATACTATACTATAATATTCTAAAGCTGTTTGTTTGAACGCGCTAATCTCAAGAACTACTGGTTCGAATTGAAAAAATCTTTTTGTGTTGGATAGTCCATTTATCGAGGAAGGCTATATAACATCACACTATCACCAATAGGAGCGGGGCAGCAATGAGAAATGTTTCAAAATCTGGAAAATGTATTCACTTTCGAGGGTTTCCGTTGCGTGCGCTGCGTTAACTATAAAATTGAGAATGCTGATCGACTGATCGTAGCTTCTTTAAATGACAACTACATATAGCCTTTTCGAAAATTGGCCGCGATAAGTTTTCATTTAATACCAACATTTTATTTTTTTATTCCAATCATCCACGGCCTTTGACACTTGCGGCCCCCATAGAATTGATAGGTACGGCTGATACAGCGGTAGCTACGCCTCTGGTCCCATGTATCTCAACTGGGATGAAATCCTTTCATAATTGTAACTAATATTAAACTAGAATGCTCCCAACATAACTACTTGTTATGTGACAGCACACGCTGGCAGTTTTAGTCACGGGATCAGCACAACTCGTGACATGTGCTCGCAAACTATAATAATGGCGGCTTACAATGATAAGTTGTCCAGCAACGCGCCGCTCTTATATCTTCGCGAGCTACGACTACTTGTTGCTGTTTGTGTTACTTCTATAAATAAGCTTAGCAGTACCAATGCATGGTAGTACCTACTACTATTATAGAAAAAAAACTTTTTCAAAAAAAACGTAACCGCCTTCAAAAACAACCATAAAAAACGGTAAAAAAACCTACAAAATAACTTTTCTTTCGGAAGTCGGTGTCTTTGTTTTCTTTATTTCATTGTCTTTTTTTTTGCCACCGACTTCCGAAAGAAAAGTTATTTTGTAGGTTTTTTTACCGTTTTTTATGGTTGTTTTTGAAGGCGGTTACATTTTTTTAATTTTTTTTTTATTTTACTCTTTTTAGTTTAAAACTTCAACCCGAATTCTTGTAAAATACAACATGTGCACTAGAATTTTGTAATCCATAACACCGGTAATAACATCGCTCATGTACACAATAAGCTAATAAAATTCCCTATCTCAAAAACTACTGAACCGATTTTGATGAAACTTGCAATATTTCCTAAGTTAAATGATACCTAGTACAACAAAAAAATAATTACTTAAATCGGACTTGTAGTTCCAGAGATATGCGAACTCAAACTAAATCAGTCGATGCCTACTCCTTACTATTAAGGAGTTCTACCTTCTATCATCAGCTCAGCTACATGAAATTATGATTACCATACGCAAGTACTTAAATTACTTCATAAAATTTGCGAAAAACGGTGTGTCGGCCTATAAAGTTCGAGGGTTGCCCTCGATTCCTCCAGGATCCAATCATCAGATCCCAACTTGGTGACTATGGGACCACCTCAGAAGTACCTCCTTTCGAACAAAAAAAGAATTAAAAAAATCGGTAATCGCGTAACAAATATACAAAAAAAAAACATACCGTCGAATTGATAACCTCCTCCTATTTGAAGTCGGTTAAAAAAGGAATTAGAAAGATCCGAAATATAACAATCAAATCAATCATTTATTTACTTTAGACATGATACAATGTTGGAATGACGATACTTTTTTTAAACTTTCCCCACTTTACGATTTTTTCCTGTAACGTGAGTGCGTTCACAAATACCTGTTCACTACACTGTACAAATATCATACAATTATTTGTTCTATTGGGAAATCGAACCCTCGACCGACACGTAATGCAAGGCACAGTCAATCATTTACCCACAGCGCCGACTGACCTGTCAAGATTAGAAGTTCCAATACTTTTAAAATATTTGACACATTTACACATATTCCAAAACCAGTCATATCTATAAATAAACAGCCTGAATTACGCCCATCCATCACATGAGTAGATAATATTGAAGTTTTATTAAAACTTTAAGCCTATAAAATAAACATATTGTTTTTATCTACGAGTATTCACAATTTCTTTACCTACGCATATCTGCCAATCATCGTTACTTAGTAAACATCTTTCTCTGGAGGCATATTGTAAGATAAGGCTTATCTTTCGAAGTTATCGTATTGGCCCCCCATGAGGTGAAGTGGATTCCGTGAAGGTCGCCGAATTGGAGGTTGCTATCATTGTTTCTTTATTTGGCGGAAAAAAGGAAGATAGCTAACGGTGCATCCACACCGCCGGTAACATTTGTGGAGCAACAAAAGGCAACACGGCAACATTCGGTAACAATCGGTAACTTTTGTGGCTCCTTGTTACTATTTGTTGATTGTTACTTACCCGTGCATCCACACCGCAGTAACATCCGACAACAAAAAGTTACTAAGTGTTGCCGTGTTACTGTAAGTCAAGTAACGTTGCTCGACAATCGGTAACATTGTTAGATAATGTTACCTCAACTTTGCAATACCTAAATAAAGCACATCACACACTGCTAAGAGTCTGTTGTTGCTATAATCAGTTCTTCATCTTCCATGGTGTCACGTCCGTTGCCTGCAGAAGTTGGAAAACAAATATCGTGCCTACTCGATGTTGAAGTTATTCTTTGTTAATTTTTGTTGGCGTAACAAGGAGCCACAAAAGTTACCGAATGTTACCGTGTTGTATTTTGTTACTGCGGTGTGGATGCAGGGGGTAACATTGTTACCGATTGTCGAGCAACGTTACTCGACTTATAGTAACACGTCAACACTTAGTAACATTAAATAACATTTTGTTGGCGGATGTTACCGAGTAACATTTGGAAACGTTGAGGTACAAAAAGTAACTGCGGTGTGGATGCACCGTAAAGGGTGATACTTTTGAATCAATCCATGTCATTAAATCGGCTATTTGACTGATAGTGGAGTGCCGTAAGGTTTATACCTCGGAATCCAGGGCCAGTTAATGAATCTTCATATAATTTTTTTAAATGTGTTTTTAACAACAGATAGAAAAATTAAAAAAAATATTGTTCGATCTCAATTTATTATACCATTATTAAAATAGATAATTAAAAATATAAACGCCAAAATTTTCAACATAAAAAATAGTTAAAAAGGTTCCCAAGAAAGTTTTCTCGTATCTCATGGATCCTGATTTCTCCCTTTTGCCCAATTTAAAAGAGAGTCTCTGTTTAATATAATTATTTATTTTAATAATTAAAAAAATTGAAATCGGTAAATTATTTTTTTACATTTTTCCATATGCTGCTAAAAATACATTTCAAAAAATTATATGAAGATTCATTGACTGGCCTTGGATTCCGAGGTTTTACTATTTTTACGCCTTACGGCACTCCACTAAAAATGAAAAAAATCTAATTATTCCGTCAGTTAGATTTTAATATATAATTATCAAAAATTATTATTTTTTCAAAATTCTAAATGACGGACGCATTAGATTTACAATTTATTGGTGCTGTCAAATTGTCTATTACGCGAAATTTTAAGTTACTGATGTGGTCGTTTTTGTATTCAAGGTTCAGCCTTATCATCATCATCTGCCTAGCTTTTGCCCAACTATTTCGGGGTAGACTTCCAGTCTCACCAGATGCACTTGTATGCCAGTGTTTTACTTCCACGACACAGTAACTGGGCAATACGATACCCCTTGATAAGACTGGTTGTTCAGCCTTTCGAGCTATCAATGTACAGTCAGCAACAAAAGTTGGTGACCACATTTAGATTTTCAAAATCGATGTACACCGTATTATACCTAATAAACATAATGTACAGCGATTTTGAAAATCTGAATGTGGTCATCGACTTTTGATGCTGACTGTACTCCAGGTTCAAACCCCAGCCTGGTACTGATAAATAGATGATAAGATGTAAAAAGCCCAATAACATATTGCCCTACCTTGGAATCGAACCCAAAACTTCATGTGACTACTACTCGTATCAACTAGACAAATTATAACAGAACTTTTTCCTCGCGGTCATTAGAGTTCGTAGACGTCTTTGGGAACACACTAGGATCTGTCTAGCATTGAACGAATTATGGAAACTTACCGATGAATTAACAATGGCCAGATTTACATCTGCATAGTTAGATTACAAATAAGCATAGAGCCTAGCTGATTGGTTAAGAAAGTATCACCATCAATGATCACCATAGTCTTAAAGTATAAAAAAATTAAAGTTCCTGAAAATCGTTAAGTCAAAAGAACCCTCAAAAGTGAATGGGTACACCTTTAAATATCCTGAAAATCCTTCATTAACTAAACCCTTTGATATCCTAAAAATCTCAAACTAAAAACTTTAACAAAAGTTTTCAAACACTTCCAAAACTTACGAAAGAATTTCCAAACTTAAATTTTCACCATAGGCAAAATAGAAAACTTTTTTACACTCACCTACAGCGCACTGGCGTCATGTCACTGGACTCACTGGCTACCACGGACCACAGGACACAACAGTAGCCTGCAACTCGGTCGGCCATCTTTATATACTATCCCTGATTCCCGCGCATTCGTACCACGCATCGCTATGAGAACGTGGGGAAGGATTAAAGAAATCTCTTGTGGAAAATAAGAGATATTTTAAAAAGAACATTCTCCATATTTTTCAATTTCCTTTCTACTTATTAAAGGGGAGTCTTTTCTAACGGAGGTGCAGTGCAGGCGTTTTTTTTTGTATCGTAACAGATGCATTGAATTATTATTCAAAGGAAGTACCTATATTATCACTTTCCGATCAATTTTCTATACCAATGTTCCAACGATTTATTTTTCTATAACCCTTTTTTATCGTGGAAAAATCATTAAATGAGTCCTCCCACCCAAGGCGGGACAGTACTGACTAAAATCCACGGTGATCCTTCTATAGCCCTTTACGTTCCATGGTCACGGTTTCCTGATGAGACAGGCTCACGACTTTCCAAATCCCTGAGAAACTTTCGTTGAATTTACGGCTAGTATGCCAGGTGCAAATTCGCGGGTTCCAGTCCTTTTCAATAATTAATATCAAAAAGTACCTTACCTCAAGACAATAAATTAAATATTTATTATTTAATTTCCTTGTCATACTATCTAATGCGCTAAACTTCATTGTAAAAATTAAAAAAAAAACATGGTCATGATTTCACATTTAAAATATTTTAATTTCGTTTTACCATGGTTACGCCAGTTTTTTTTGTTCATTTTCCTCATTACAATAATGGAAGGCGAAGGGCGCCTTACTAATTATAATTAGCTTACTTGAATACTTCATTACCTATGAATAATTTGTTTTACGAAACAAATTATTCATAGGTAATGATTTTTCCCTATAGGATTTGAACGGTTGTACCCGTTCAAATCCTATAGGGAAAAATCATTACTATAGTGAAAGAGATTAAGTAGGTGTACCCAACATTTTTAATCAGCTTTTGTTCATACCTACGAGTAATACCTCAATTATAATAATAAATTTATATCAATAATCCTAAATTTTTGGGTAGCATTCAATTTTAAAGTGCATTATTTTCAAACATAGCGGTGCATCCACACCGCCGGTAACATTTGTGGAGCAACAAAAGGCAACACGGTAACATTCGGCAACATTCGGTAACTTTTGTGGCTCCTTGTTACTATTTGTTGATTGTTACTCATCCACACCGCAGTAACATCCGACAACAAATGTTGCCGTATGTCGAGTAACGTTGCTCGACAATCGGCAACATTGTTAGATAATGGGGGTAACATTGTTACCGAATGTTGAGCAACGTTACTCGACCACGTCAACACTTAGTAACATGTTGGCGGATGTTACCGAATGTTGAGCAACGTTACTCGACTTACTGTAACACGTCAACACTTAGTAACATTTTGTTGGCGGATGTTACCGAGCAACATTTGGAAACGTTGAGCTACAAATGTTACCTGTCGGTGTGGATGCACCGTAAAAGGAGATCATTTTTTTTTTCTGGGCCTTTTCTGAAAGTGCCGGCCAAAGAAAAAAAATGGTAGGTACCTATGGATAGTACTAGTCATTTGGAGCAATAGTTACTATTGTACAAAAGTTGTACGATTACTCTCGGCTAAGTTATGCAAGTTCGAAGATTCGAGTTTTTCATACATTTTGTTGATTTCTGAAAGTGCTGAAAAACAAAACATAATGAGAAGTATTGCTAGAACTATCGACCTCAAGCAATTAAACATATCATAACATCACGCCCGTAATCCCAGAAGGGTTGGGCAGGGGTGTACCTTCTTCTTCTTCTTCGTCGTTGCACTCTTGGCAGAGTGGTCGTGGTCGTCATTTCAGCTGTTAGTGGCTCGCCTAACACTACGCCGCCATTCCTGTCTGATGGCTGCGATTAATTCCACGATACCCCCAAGCGTTCTCCTCCAGCACCACATTTCGAGAGCATCTATCTTCTTCCGCTCGTTCTCACGCAGGGTCCACGTCTCCGCAGCGTAGAGGACTATGGGGAATATAAGTGCTCTGACAAGTCGGATTTTTGTGGCTTTCGTTATGTTTCGATTCCTCATTTTCTTGAGCATGTCCATGGCAGACCTAGTAATCGCCATACGCCGTTTTATTTCCTCTACGCACCCGCCATTGTTTGTGATCAACGCCCCCGGTAGATGTATGACTGGACCACATCACAGTTCGCAATTAGGGTGACTTCTAGCGAGGTGTTGTTGGCACGGTCGACAATCATCATCTTCGTCTTCCTGCGGTTAATTTTAAGGCCAAATGCGAGGCTGACACTTTCCAGCTTCCGTAGCAGATCTTCTATGTGGCGACTACTAGTAGCGAAGAGAGTGGTATCACCCGCGTATCGCAGGTTCGAGATTCTCAAGCCACCGATTGCAATACCGTCCGTCCAGTCTTCGAGAACAATTCTCAATTTGAGTTCTGTGTATATGTATATTGAACAGAAGGGGAGAGATTATACACCCTTGACGGACTCTTGCACTGGGGTGGATTTGACTCGACAGTTTTTTTGTTGAATTCCCGGGCTTTCTCTATAATCTGGCGCAACGTCAGAATTTGCTCACGGGTACCTTTTACGAAACCCACTTGTTGGGGTGCAACTTCTTTGGACAAAAAGTTCTTTAAACGCTCATTCAGGATATGCAGTAGCAGTAGTATTTTGCTTGCATGAGATATTAGCGCAAGGAGACGGTAGTTACTGCACGACTTTGTGGAACCCTTTTTGTGCAACGGTATGAAGACTGTGTGAGCCAATTCCTTCGGCCACGTCCCTGTCCGCCATATCTTATTGCACAGGGTATGAAAGATTTGGACGCCATGCTCACCCGAAACCTTAATGGTTTCAATTGGGATAGCATCTGCACCTGTGGCTTTTCCATTCTTCAGGTGCTTAATCGCAGATCTTATTTCTTCATAAAGAATGTCTGGCTCTACCTCTTCATCCGTAGGTTCCGTGGGACCAAAGCATCGCGATTGAGGGTCCTGGAACAGTGACTGACAGTATTCCGTCCATGTCTCGGAAATCGCATCTATTTCAGTGACTGTTTCACCCCAAGAGTTCTCAATAGCCCAAGTCTTAGTAGAAAGAGTTTTTGTGATGGAGCGGATTTCTGATGGAGATCCCTGGTTTCATGATTGTCAGCGTGGACTTCAACTTCTGCGCGAGGTGTACCTAATTAAATGAATTCAAATCTCTTTCTTTTATCAATAAAATGAATGAAAATATAAAAATCTACCACTAGCAAGTCAGGGGTCTTGAAAGCGGAACCTAACAATGCGAGTCGTGAGAATTACTGCTTTCTGAATCAGCCCCTTTTTAGGGTTCCGTAGCCAAATGGCAAAAACGGAACCCTTATAGATTCGTCATGACTGTCTGTCTGTCCGTCCGTATGTCACAACCACTTTTCTTCGAAAGTATAATAGCTATCCTGTTGAAACTTGGTAACTAGATGTATTATGTGAACCGCATTAGGATTTTCACACAAAAATAAAACAAAAACAAATTTAGGGGTACCCCCCATACTTAAAATTGAAACTCAAATTTTTTCGCCTGACCCATACGTGTGGGGTATCTATGGATAGGTCTTTCAAAATGATATTGAGGTTACTAATATCATTTTTTTCTAAACTGAACAGTTTGCGCGAGAGACAATTCCAAAGTGGTAAAATGTGTCCCCCCCCCCCCTGTAACTTCTAAAATAAAAGAATGATAAAACTAAAAAAATATATATAATGTAGACCTCAACAAAAACTTCCATCGAAAATTGGTTTGGATGAGATACAGTTAGCAGTTTTTGAGATATAGTACATTTTCAAAAACCGCAAATATAACTTTGCCTTTCATACAAACACTATGAAAAACAAAGTTATTTTTATTGTTTGTGTATATTACTTACTAATCTCAATATAATTATATACCTTACCTATGCTTGCTGCTACGGAACCCTTCATGGGCGAGTCCAACTCGCACTTGGCCGGTTTTTGGGCATTAAAATCATCAAATGAGCATCAAAAGCAACGGCGGGAGAAGCATAGGCGGGACAAGCACCGCCGGGAGAAGCAAAGGCGGGAGAAGCAACGCTGGGCGAAGCAAGCACCGGGATATGAAACGGCGGGAGAAGCAACGCCGTGGAAGCATGCGCTTGGAGAAGCAATGGCGGGAGAAGCATGCGCCGGGAGAAGCAACGGCGGGAGAAGCATGCGCCAGGAGTAGCAACGGCGGGAGAAGCAACGGCGGGAGAAGCAAGCACCGGGAGAAGCTAGCACCGGGAGAAGCATGCACCGGGAGAAGCACGAGTGACGAGAGACGCATCATCGTGGTTGTTTTCAAGTCAGTTTCTTGTTATTGTTTCTCCGTAATCGGATAAAATGTATTTGTTTTTACGGAAACCTTTATTTTATTCTGTCAGACGTATTGTTTTCGGCACGCGTGACGGGCGGCGATCGACGAGATTACAATTACATTTAACTGAATTGGCATTTCATGTGCCGTTGGGCAGGAGAACTCATAATTATTTTGTTAATGTTAAAAATTTAAACCCCTCCCCCCCCCCCCCCCGGGTCTGCCGGGGAGCCGTAATCAACGGCTTTTGAGTGTTTTCTGAGGCACGGAGAAAACTCGGATAGATGGTCAGTGGTCACCCATCCATAAACCGTACTCGGCTTAAATAAATAAATAAAACGTGTGGCACTCGGTGACTGCCGCGGTAAAGCTATTGCATAGCATTTTTTATCAACTTATGCAATTATAAGTATTTATTTATTATACTTACCTATTTATTACTGTACTAATTTGGCTATGGTCAGCCACGTCAATCAAGTGAAACGTCAAGAAAGGTTCTCCTCCTCCTCCCTCTCCCTCTCCTCCTCCTCCTCCCTATCCCTCTCCCTCTCCCTCAATAAAATTGCCCCTTGCTCAATAAAAGCATGCTTTCGTGCTAGTTATGAGCACGTCTGTCCGTACCTTTATGAGCACGTCTGTCCGTACCTTTATGATTGCCGAAGTCTCCCGAACTAAAACGACGTTAGACGATGCGTGCTGTCAGATGTGGTCAGGGTTTTTCGTTACGTTTTTCGCGCGCGCCGAGCTCAGAGCCTGCGATAAAAGCTATGCAATAGCTTAACAACTCAGAACGGAGTAATATTTCAGACTTGGTGCCACAGTATTTTTTGTTTAGCTAAAAATACCTATGCAATGACGTATTACATGTTGCTATTGGAGGGTGGGACCAGATTTCATACAAACCATAGCATCATCCTTTGGAATATGATGAAAGAAGGTGACACAGATTACAGATGCACAATAATCCAACATTCTTTTTTTCGAGAAGACCAAAAGATGAAAATTAAACATCCCCGACTTCAATCATGGAGCGGGTTCTAGTTAGTTCTAATCTATGCTACATCCATGGGGCCCGGGGCCCGACCGGTTGCATGGCAGTTGCAAGTAACATCATTCACAGCTGATGCCGTGAACCACTATTGTGCAACTTGACTTTACGTAATAATGACCCATAAGAAAGGTTACGATAAAAATACTATTTATGTAAACGAGTTCAGAATTAGGTTAAAATGATAACTGTCGTTACCTAATTGGTGTCAGTAGCAGTCATTTAGTGGAGAATGCGTAGCACAAGGGCAAATTCTTTTAGTGTTGATTTGATTTATTATCCTTAATAAAAAGTGAATCTAATAGTGCAAGGACTCTTAGTAGTTACCCATTTAGGGTCGCTTGCCGAGGTTGCGGGAATGTCTAAGCAAGTTACCGTGAACGTGGAACGTGAAGAGCAATTGAAGGAACACAGGCTTTTAGTCAGTACGAGTGTACGAGACTGACAGTCCCTCTCATCCTGTCCTGGGTGGAAGGACTCATTTAATGATTTACCAAAAAAAGGACGTCGTTCCTCAGGCTCTTTTTCTGCCGTTAGGAAGCACATTCTTAAAACATTAAATAAATGAAAATATCACTCCCAAATGACGAATACATATTAATATAATTTCTCCGAGTATTTTCAGGAAGATGTTCACATTCCGTTGCTTACGTCTGTTTCAACACACATTGTACTTTATAGAACCATTTTTGTCAAACTTATTGTTCCCTAGCCTATACCTATCTGGGAAGTCGTATCCAAATGCGATCATAAATCAATAAGGTCTTCTACATGAAACCGGGGTCGCGCGACTGTCTAAACCAGTAACTGTGACCCTGGAACGTAAAGGGATATTGAAGGAATACGAGGGATTTAAGTCAGTACATACGAGTCTGACCGTAAGGGTCCCCCCACATTTATTGACGCGGAATCGGCTTAAGCCGGTCAAGAAAACCTTTATGTCAACGTAATAAGGGTGTTACTAATGCCATTCGCATCGGATCGCGTCGTCCGAGCCGAGCCGATGCGAATGGCATTAGTAACACCCTTATTACGTTGACATAAAGGTTTTCTTGACCGGGGGGACCCTAAGACCGTTCTTTCCGCTAGCAGGGGAAGTCGCCGGTAACAGTAAGTATCAACATATTAGGTACCTAGTATTGTTGGCGCAGTGGTCGAGTGATCGACTGCTGCGCAGTGTGTCGCGGGTTCGATCTCCGCACGGAACAAATATTTGTATATTCTGCGAGTAGTTGTTCCGGGTCTAGGTGTTTGTGTATGTGCGAGTTTCTATGTTTGTAAACACACCCACGATACAGGATAAATTCATAGTGTGGGGCAATGATTTTTCAAAAATAAAATAAACATTAATCAAACTATAAATAGGACTGATTGAGGATCTCTCTACCATTATCTATGATCTATTTAGTATCCGCATGTGAGGCTGCTAGGTGCAGAGGTAAGAGAGTGATCCTAGATTCGATCTTCGGAATTTTTAGGTGGTAAAACCATTAAATGAGTCCTCCCGCGCCCTCGCGTCGCGTCGGTGGGAAGGGGACTGTCAGCAGTCAGACTCGAACTGACTAAAATCAACGGTGTTCCTTCAATTGTCCATTACGTTCCAGAGTCACGGTTAATTGTTAAGACCTTCCCGCGACCCCGGTAGGCAAACGTGAATAGCCATGCAATATGACGATAAGGTATCTACTTAAAAGTTCAGTCATACTACCATGGGTGTTTACCACCAGAATTTATGTACTTCACTACCCACACAGTCCTCAGCTTAACCCGCTTAAGACATTTCTCAACACACAAAAGGATAACCGTAAATATATTTAAGAACATTGTGGAATATGAAATACATTCATTTTCCCTTTGATCCATTGTTAGTTCGTGTATACAGTGACAATACGCGTGCGATCCGCCAGGTGGCGCTTTACAAAATGGCCGCCATTGTCGCCAGTTATTTATGAATTTCAATACATTCCTTTGGCATAGGAAACTATTGAAAACTACAAACATTTTATGGAGTATGATCCGTTTTATAAGTATTTTCTTGTGGTGCAAAATAGTTTGGATTATGGTCTAAAAATGTGACGTAGAACTAAAAGTAAATAGGCGCGTCCACGTGGAGCGAGTAGCCTCGCGAGGCATTTACCGCGCGAAGAAACTGCCTGGCGAGGTTGTTCGCCTTGTGTGGACATCTATTGTTTCTCGACCGAGGCATGAAACAATATACGCGAGCAAAACAAAAGCCGACACTGGATGGCTCGGGCGCTCGGTAACTCGGCCGCGGCAGCGCGCTCGCTTGCTTCGGCCGAGACACGTCCACACTAACCGAGCTGCTTCGCGCGGAAAATGCCTCGCGAGGCTGCGCGCTCTGTGTGGACCCACCTATATGTATATTAAGTATAAATAGTAGGTATTTATATGTATACAGGTTGAATTTTTCAACCGGGCGTGGATGGCTGTATCCGAAACTACGAGGAATATCGAAAAACATTGAAAATTAAAACTGCATCATTGGATTTTAGAAAAAATCAATAATCCTGGCCTGTCTGTGGATGGGTGACCATCTGTCGCAGCGAGTTTCTTCCGTGCCTCGGAAAGCATGTAAAGCCGTTGGTCCCGGCTTTCATTTGTAGATCTTTGACAGTCGTAACTGTTAGTCAGACGCTCTAAATTCTGACAACCAGTCTTACCATGGGGTATCGTATTACCCAGTTACTGGGTTGTAGAGGTCCGATAGGCAGTCGCGTAAAATACTTGTGTTTCATGTAAAATACTGATATTCAGCTGCATCTGGTTTGACTGGAAGCCGACCCCAATATACCTAGTTGGGAAAAGGCAGGCAGAGGCAATAATCCTGGCCTTTAATCGAACTAGTTGATTTTAGTTAAAAATTTACATAGGTACTGTATTTTTGTACGTATGTATTTTGATAGTGTCGTGTTGATAGTGTGTGTGTTATTATATTAGGATCAAATTCTGGGAAGTAATGATATACGGCAAACTTAAGGAAATAGCTGATTTTTATTTATATCTATACACTAAAATATCAGGATCAATTTAGTAAACATTTAAGCAAGATAGACCCCGAAATAGATTTCGGTATACCTACATGCTTAAACCCGGATCATTAGCATAATTTAAATAGATAGTTAATAATGTATAATGTTTATAATATCAATTCAAATGAATTTGTAAGATTTTTTTAAATTTAAGACTAGGTACCTACTATGAATATTCTATGGACGATATTCATTCTGGTTATGTTTTTTTTTTGCCTGTTGACATTTCCAAAAATTATTTTATTTGATGTCTTCCAATTTTGAAATACACTACCTATTCATTATTTAGAAGGTGGGGCGTTGTATCAGTCGTGACCATAAAGTAGTAGACGGCAATAACCAAAAATTCCTAAACACAGCTTTATTTTCTTCATAAAGCCTCGAGCAGACACACACGATTAATCGCGCGGGGCGACTTGTCGCGGTCCATTCGCAGTACATTTAGAGTGGAAATTAGCTTGGCTCGTTGTTGCAGCGCGATTAATCGCGTGTGTCTGGTCGAGCCTTAAATGTAGGTCCAAAATCCATTTTTTTATTCCGTATTCGAAACAAAATGTAATGTTTTTAAAGTAGTGTAAAGCTTCTTTTTAAAAATGTGTGAGTGAGCGCCTCGCACACATGTGAATGTTTTTCTTGGAGATGTTCACTTGTTACGTACCTAGGAATTGAACGACGGGCATTATTAGTTCAGTCATTAAGTTTACAAATATAGTGACGTCACAGTTAGCAGTGGTGACCCAGTGATAACGCCCCTGACTTACGAGTTATAACTTTAAGTATTTTATTTCATCATCACTGCTATCAAAACGGTGAAGAGCGGTGATTGCGAGGAAACTGGCATGTCCTAGTAGGTACTAAAAATTCGAAGTCACTGGGCCCGTGTGGTAGATTTCAACTCACTGCATGTGAGAGGGACATACTCGTAGCTACAGGCCTGTGTCAACTGTTAACAGTGGGAAAAGAACATAATGCTATTATTTGGTTATTTTGAATTTTCATAAAAATCTATGGGTCGTTTTGACAGCAAATAAAAAGTATGTCATTTTTTGTTATGACCACTATTCTTTACCATTGTCTGTGGTCTCTGGTTGTGACCTGTCCATAGATATTATTTCTGTGGACCTGTCTAATAAGATTACTTCAAAATTACAAACATAAAAGATTTGTCATAATAATTTCTACATCTTTTTGCCACACTCTTTTGCATATCGAAATGGAAAGTTTCTACAAGGAATTTACTTACGTATTATTTACTGATTTCATTTTAAGTATTCTTTTTTTAACTTTATTATTTATGAAGGTGTCTTTAGTATATAAATCAACCATCAACAATAATCTCACCACATAGATACGTCCTTGTCCTTGACCTATCTCTATGCTCAAGCATTCGAACTTCGAACGTTTTGAGTTTTGGCAGCGACAATCAAAAGACGACGTATCACTGATAGCGATGCCTGGCAAGTAATTGTAACATCTCGATGTTGTTTACAGCAGTACTCTAGTGTGACGACCGCATACTACACGTCTTGCGCATTTTTTTTTCTTTATTAAAAATCGTTAATAACGTGAAACGACGTCGTGTTTGAGAAATCCGGTTCTCTTTCGTATATACACTGTTAACCAAGAAAAAGGTAAGTTTAAGCTATGTATTTTTTTTAATACTTTATTTTTATTGTCGATGGTTTTCGTTTAAATAAGGAAGACTTTCCTCGTGTTTAAATATAGAATGTGCATAGAAATTGTTGCAAGGTTATCGCCATAAGTCACGCATTGATAGGAATGTTAGCAATTAATAACAATCTGTTATTATCACTTTTCTTAGACTGATCTTTATTGTTTTCATTAGAAAACAAGATATAATGCGTCTTTATTGTTATTTTCCACTCGTAACAGTCTTACTGTTTAAATGCCGAACTCTTTTCTCTCATAATCAAAATTTAAAAAAAAACTGTCAATTTTTAAGACCGTGTTTCTTTTTGGGTAATGTCACTGTCACTTCCTATTTGCTCATCTGTCAGATTAGATGTCATGTCAGACAGTCAACTACCCTACAATAATATTTTGTGTTTGCTTTTATACGTACTTAAATGAACTTTATCAATAATAATTATTATCATGGATACGCCTACTTCCTGATTGCAACTTGTAAAAACAAACAATTCAATTAATCGTTCATTTAATATGAAGTTTATTTTTATTTGTTTGTTTGTTTTCTATCAAAGAAATAACAAGTTGGCGAAATATTTTAAACTTTTCCATTCTAAAAATAGAAGTTTTACGTCAAATAAATTCTTCATAACTTTATTGCGGATTTTCGTTACGTTTACCTATAATTTTAAATATTTGATATTTTTCCTGCTGTTTTTTGGTAAATTTTAGTACAAATGTCAATCATAATAATCAATCAACTATTCATTGATAAATTATTGAAACATAAAATTAATTTCCTGTAGAACATCTTTAAAATATTTGGTTAGAATGGTTTTAACAGGGTATGTTTCAAGATAATTTAGATTTTACGTTATTAATTTAATTATTTGGATGAGGAACAAACAGAAGACTCACTATTCAAATTTTATAATAGTCATTTATAGAATACACAACACTTTCAAGTTATCAATTAATAAACAAGACAGAAAAATGCAATAAGGATGGAAAAAGGACCTTATTCGTTGTAGTGTTTGCTTGTATTTTCGTTGACAGCATAAGCTGGTTGCATCACCCTTTTTTACCCGACTACGGCAAAGCCAAAAGGAGGGTTATGATTTTGTTATCAATCACTTTCAACAGGAACTGACAATTCTTCAATACTCTACTGAGGTTTAATAATGATGGATCATCAGTATTTACAACAGTTAAAAATATAAACAATGGTTTATTTCCTTGACGTCGTTTTGCTGGAATTTGCTGGCTATTTATGTTAATCTAACCAAATATTTAGATGAAGCTAAGTAGATATAAGAAATACGATTAAACTTCAATTGCCTCTATCGATCAATTTTGCAATATCTGACAATTCCGCAATAAATAAACAAGCACCCAAGAATATTCTCGTAATAAGAGTGCTATTAGAAGCAATTCTACCCCTTTTAAGGGAAGAAAATATCTGTTTTTGTCAGTATTAATTTGCTGCACTCACGCAATTGGGGACAATCGGTATTCTTCACGTTTGTCACCAGTGGGGACAATAATAATCGGGATTATTTTCCTGATCGTCACTTATGGTGACAATTGGGAATAGACGCTGAAAAGAGGGAGCGTGGGTACCCTTACGTACGTGAAACAATACAAAAACAGCTGTTGTATCGAAAACTTGAATTCGTACTCGAATGATGGCACAGCTGATTTTATTTTGGCGGTTACGATAATACGATATTAGTCCCATTAATGAAATTAATATCACCTTTCTGCTGCTCGCTGTTGTGTAAACCCAAGGTTTTCCTTAAATTTTCTTTCATCGTCAGCTAATAATTAATACTTAGTTAATATTAATTTGTTGTTCTTTTCCTGTTCCTTCAACTGCCGTTTTCTTTATCCTGTGAGACTCCTCATGGACTTCCTCCAAGGAAGAAGGAGAGGAATGTCAGACTCGATTGACATTGACACACGGTATCTTGGTGGTGGGAGGTGCGGTAATTTAAAATTGGCGGAGATATGACACAATAAGTCACTTCTATATCTATTTATTAACTAGCTATTGCCGCTTCAACTCGAAAATTATCCCATGCGAAAATTGGGATAAAAACTATCCTATGCGTTAATCCAGATTATAAACTATCTGTGTACCAAATGTCATCCAAATCTGTTTAGTGGTTTTTGCAAGAAAGGGTAACAAAACTAACAAACAAACTTTCACGTTTATAATATTAGTAGAATTAGTAGGAAATTAGGAATAGTTTTGACGTCACGAGCCCACCACTGCCGAGTTTTGATGGGATTTATCTTCGTCAATATATTTTCTATTTATTGATACTGTCATCATTAAACTAGCCTAAATAAAGTAGGTAACCTCAAATTTTAAAAATCTATAATAGTAAACAATTTTTTCGAGTTATACTCGCCCTATAGGTACTCAATAAAATGTTATTAAGTACCTATTATAAAAAAAAATTAAAAAAAAAGTTAAGTATTAGCTATTTATTTGTTAGCTATTTTTTAGTATAAGGCATATAAATGCCTAATACTCGAAAAAAATAGTTTCATGGTTGTAGAAACATCATACCATAAGGCGCCAATCAAGTTTCCGTATAAGTCGCATGATGAACTGCCTCCGCTATGGCTACAGTTACTAACGCGAAGAAGTCAAGCAAGTAGATACCTACCTCGGATGGCATGGAAACATTACGACCAAACTTGTTTGAGACAGTTCCTTGTATGATATTGATAAACCTGTTTACTGGAAAACTTTAGAATATCATTTTTAGAATAATTATTGTGAATTAATTTGTCGTGACATTATAGCGTTAAGTATTTCCAAGGTCAGTTATTAAAATATGCTTTGGTTTTAATTTTTTGTTATTTAAACTAGAAACACAAAGACAAATCGTTAAACACTGTTTTAAACTTTCACGGTTTGTCTCTAAATTTAAAATGTCACTTACGGGATATCTTCCGTGATTATATTTTGTCGAAATATCGGGAACTCAAACAAAAATATAATCACGGAAGATATCCCGTAAGCGCCATATTATAGAAACGTAATGTTTTATTTGTGAAAATATTAAGATAAATAATATATTTACGAATGATAAGTGATTCTTTGACTTTTAGAAGTCTTGCTTGTATAATTTGTACAATATCTCATCACACACGACGGCATTTTCGGTGGTTTTGAGTCACTTTTACTTTTGACTCACTCTGTAGTAGGTGAAGTGCATCCGTTGTCGCTGGCAACGTCGGACTGAGGTCAAGGTTTGTGAATCAACCACATTTGAGCGCGTCTGTTTTTGAGCGCGTATAACGTATCTACACCTTTTTTACTTATAATATCATTGCCCGTAAGTGACATTTTAAATTTAGAGACAAATCGTTACTTACTTGATTTTATTGAATGTCCTTTCCTTGTCTGAACTCCGAGATACGCCCCTTTTTCTAATGAGTCTGTTAAAAATACATTTCTAAGTACCTACGCATTAATATTTTTTTATAACAAAGAAAATTCAGCCCTGAGATCAAAGACTCGACCATTAACATTTCTTTCAATTTTCAAGAATTTATTTGCTAACACGCAGCGACCTAATCGCCGCGGATTATAAAAAAAGTTTATAATATAATTCTGTCACTCAGGAATAATGTAGCTTGCTACACTGGTGTAAAAATGTTCAATATTGGTTCAGTAATTCTAGAGATTTCTTCCCCTACAAACAAAATCACAAATTTTACTTCATACAATTTAATAATGCACTAAGTGCACATTTCCATAATGTTGAGAAATAAAAGAAATCCCTATCAGTCAAGCTAAAGATTTCAAGACAACAAGAGACCAAGAAAAAAAAACAATTTCAACGAACAAGTTGACTACAAAGAACAAAATGGCCATGTCACAATCATTCGTCAAGAAGGCGAGCCTCCGAGAGGCGGCCCTCTATACCCGTTATCACAAACGTTAGCATGATGTAACAAATTCGAGAAGCCACACATTTGTATCCAATGATAACACTTGTCTCAGTGACGTGTCCACTTGTTGACAACGCTGCAGCTTGACGAGGGGGCGTTTTGATTGTGTCTTTCGATTTGTAGATGTGTTGGGATGTTGCGTCAGATTATTATTTATATCTCTATACATATTTGTCTATGGTTTTGTAATTTGGCTGCATGTTGGCTGATGGTCAATAAAACAACCAATTCAAGTCTTTTGGTATAACTATTAAAAACATTTAAAAAAATTAACCGACTTCAAAAACAACCACAATAAAGTGTAAAAAAACTTTTCTCTCGAAAGTCGGTGGCTTATTTTAAAAAAAGGGTAAAATAAAAAACTTGTTAAAATAAATTAACTGGCCTAAAAACTTAATGAATTTTACCCTTTTTAGTTCAAATACTTTATTCAAACTGAACCAAACAACCGATTTTTTATGGGACCTAATGGCAAGTACCTACCTTACTAAAGAATCACAAAAATTGGTGTAGGTAGATACATAAATAAAATAACAAAAATACCTATCCAATTGAGAATCTCCTCCTTTTTGAAGTCGGTTGATTTTGAGCCTTTTAATATTTTTTATTTATTTTAATTATTTGAAATTATGTTACTAGTCTTAGTTTACATATTTATAAACGCGAACGTCTCTAGAGAATGTGTCTGTCAGGACATTGCGTCAGATTTTAGCTAAAAAAAAAACGGAGCTCATAAATGCTGTGTGCAATGACAGCGCCTAAGGTCCTTGTAACCACTTTATTGAGCGACACAAAATGTGCCAATTCTTCCCAACTAGATATTATTTTGATAAACATTTTCGGCTTGTTCTTCACTAAAAATAATTAAAAACTAAAAAGTGTTTTAAAAGGTTGTAGTGCATATTTAAACTTGACACGAACTTCTCTCTGCGGTTGTCCCCAGTTAACATCTCTGTCACTTCCCGCGCTGCATGTTCCCTCCACCCAAATACCACACAAATATTTAAATTACCTACCTACATACCAGTAATTATACAATCAAAAACATTTTCAATTGCTTTAAATTTATTACAAACCATTAACAGACATCCACCATATTTTTACATTTATTTTTCTACCATAGACACGCCACTTTTTATTACCTTGTCTATGAACCCTTTAAAAGCATTCAAAGTACATTATCTACCGATGCAAAACCCGTGTGTCAGTACCCGTGGGTCCCATATTATCACTAAAGTACCGTACAAGTACCAGCCTAGTGCCACCTGAGTGCTTCTATAGTAAATAGATCTCTCCGGACCTCATATATTTTCTAATATAAGATGATGAAGTGGAAATTCTAGAAAATTCGCAGATTTTTCTGCTAGAAATTCTAGTTTTGAAAAAAAAACTCTATGGTTCTCTTCTTTATGAAGTTTCGCGCCACAATTTTGTTTTCTTTTTAAAATGAAAACAGACACAAAAAAGTGTCAATTAACTTTTCTTTCGTAAGACGGTGGCATAGGTGAAGTGAATAAGAAACAAAGTCACCGACTTCCGAAAGAACAGTAAATTTTGTGTTTTTTAGAAGACTGTAATTTTTTTTAAACATTTTCCTAACGATGAATGTTATTGTGCGGTGGAAATTCTAAAAAAAAAGTCGAACGCAGAGTTAATATTTTATTACCTGTAGTGTCGACTCACTCGTCTTTTTAATTTTTTAATAACCATTTATGACACCAAACTCTGTATAATTAATGAACCTTTTTACAGATAAAAAAAGGTTTTCTGAGAATATTTTCTATTAAAAAAAACATGACCTTGAATAAATAACTCAACGACGATATACAAATATAACTACATATTACTTATTTATTGTATGCAAAATATTATCTACAAATCGTTATTTATAAACGTGCCGCCAAGTTTAAATATAAATCAGAAATATTCCACGAGAACTGATAAGAAAATGCGTGAAAAACTAATTATAATTACCTACACACTGTATTTTATATAGGTAATGTTATCAGTTTACATAAAGTCCGGGTGAAAAGGTTTAGTACTTACTAATTTGATGGTCATTATTTCAATTGATAATTACTAGAATTTAATCTAGAATATTTAGATTTAATGCGTTGTTTGTCAAAGTCTTTGATGCGTCAACTTCAGACAAATATTTTGATCTTCATTTATTTCTCTATTACGCAGAAATGTCTGTGGAAATATTTATGACTAACTAACTAACGTAATAGTTAAGCCTCCTGCAGACACACGCGATTATTCGCGCGGGGCGACATATCGCGGTCCATTCGCAGTATTTTTAGAGTGGAAATTAGCTTGGCTCGTTGTCGCAGCGCGATTAATCGCGAGTGTCTGCAGGAGGCTTAATTTATGATACTAGCGCGGTAAGTTGGTTTTTACAAACGAGTAGACGAATGTAAGCCCGAGACGAAGTCGAGGGCTTACCATAGTCACGAGTTTGTAAATACCAATTTCTGCACGTGTGTCATACAATGTTTTTCAACACATTTGCGAGAAGACAGTACAAAATATGTAACTAAACAAACTTTATTTAACAGTGGAAAAGTCCCAACAATTTTTACCACGTTTTTTTTTTCCCACGTTTTTTTTTTTTTCTTTTTTGTTAAGAGGCCCCTCCCCCCTAAGAGGAGAGGAGGTTTTAAGTGGCCCCTCTCTCAGCCCCGTAGGGTTATTTTCTCATTTTTAGGACATTTATAAACGTGGGTTTTTAGATTTTTTAAATCTATTAATTATTTAAGTTTCTGATATGAAAATGGCGCCACATGCACGTGGTGAAAATTAGAACTACATCTTTCGTCTCATTTACTCTTTAGTATTAAAGTGAGACAACGTATTGAGCAAAAGCGCTTCCAAGGAGGTTCTATCAGTCAGGTTGTTTATTCTCATATTGTGAAACTCTTTGGTGGAATTCTTATATTGTATGTGAATGCAATTTTTTCGAGCAAATGTGTTGAAAAATATTTTTCAACATGATGAACAGATGTAGTTCTAATTTTTTTTTTGTTAATTTTGCATCTGTTATTTTTCCTAATTAATTTTTTTTTAGTTAATATTAGATAACAATGATCCATTGAGATAGTGATTTGGAAAGATCCATTTGTCTAAACACACATAAAAACTAAATAATACAACTAAGTACATAATTTTCTATGAAGCCTGTCCTAGAAATTCATGACCAAAAATGACATGTTTAACAGCCGAATTTGTCATCACTGAAGCTTCAAGGCCTAAACAATTCCTATTTATTTTAGATAACAGTTTCGCAATGTCGCAAATGCGTATTTTTTTAATAAAAACTGTAAACAGCTGACTGGCTTGACGTCATGCAGTGGTATTTTCCTTCTAACTCAATCTTAAGTATTACTGTGATTGTGAAGATGCGGAAGAAATGTTTATAAAACGTAATATTTTGATAAGATAGCACTTTTGTTCAATGTGGAGTGAATTGCTAAAAATATCTGTAACTAACTGAGTTTTAGGACAACATATAGGTTAGTATTTTCATAATGTAAATGAGAAAGTTTGTAAGGTAGATTGATTTTTTTTATTGGGACAAACCCACCACACTATTCCCAAACCACTGCAACTCCTAAAAGCCAGAATCAACAGTGGCAACCACCAGAAAAGCGCCGAGACAATGAAGCTCGTCGTGTCCCGGAGAATGAATTTACCTGTCTTCGATCCTGCACGAAATTAATCAGAAAAGAATAGTGGAGGAGTAGGAAAAATATGTAACGTTAAAAAAAGGTAGATGGATGTTTGTTACTGGAACACTTTTCGAGTTGTAGCGGGCGAAGCCGCTGGCAAAAGCTAGTAATGTAATAGGTATGTGCTCTCATCTTTAAAAAATGTTTCATTTTTTTCGTTTTCTATGTTATATTAGACTCGAACCACGAGAAATATTTGGGGTCAGTTCGACCCCTAATTTCACAGTTTTCCTTCATTTTGAAGTATAAAAAATTAATTGCACATTTATATTCCAACAGACATTAATGATATTATGGTGTCACTTGTCTACGTCACCCGAGGTTCGAACTCATGCTGCATTAGTTAGCATCCATGTTTACAATCTCTGGACTAAACCAGCTAGCGTATGACAAAAATAAACGCAACCTTTTAACCACTAGTGACATTTTTAACACTGTATAATTATTTCCGTGTGTAAAGTAAGTATAAATTCTTGACTTATTTAATATCAAGTTTTTGGTACATTTCGGATCGTAAAACTAGTTTGGGCGGGCCGGGATTACTTTTTTTTAAGCTCTGGCCTCTGGCCTTTTCATATCGTTTGCACAGAATCGTTTGTTTAATAATAAAAGATGATCAACAACATTTTGTTACATAAGTATCTCTTTGTAACGTGCTTTACGCCTATTTTGTGTAGATAATTAAGCAATAGGTTCGGGTTTCACCACTATTTGAATTTGATGGTAAGCGATGACGCTGCCTTTTTTTTTTTTTTTTTTTTTTTTTTTTTTTTTTTTTTTTTTTTTAGGGTGGCAAAATCATCAAATGAGTCCTCCCGCCCTGGGTGGGGCGGGAGGGACTGTCAGACTCTTACTGACTAAAATCCACCCGTGTTCCGTCGGATGCCCTTATACGTTCCGGGGCCACGGTATCCTGGATTAAGAAAAATCCGCGACCCCGGCAGGCATTTGGCCCCATAAGGGGCCCCGTCGGTGACGCGTGAAACACGACGCGCCACCGACCCGGGCTTGGTCCTTGGTCGGACGGCGAGCATACCCATTACTCACCGTCCGCAAGCCCGCTCCGCCGCTGTGCCCTCTGCTGTTCAGAGGGACACGCGTTGGAGCGTCCACCCGACAGGCTATTTGCCCGCATCCCAGGGCGCACCGGCCCGAAAAACTGGTCTTCCCCCCGGACGTATCCGAGAGGGAACTCCAGTCCACGGGCGCACGTGGAGGTTTCCTGTCTTAGCACCCCAAGCGATGACGCTGCCTAGAATTAATAATCTATTCACTCTTGAATTAAAGACCTCAAGGTCCTATCGAGAAAACAGATTCCGACAGGAATTTCCCAATTATAATTAAGTCATAATTGGCGAATTCACGAACATTGAGTGACGCCTATAAATCGATGCTTAAACAAAGCCACGATTACTTTTTTAAAAGCAGTCTGTCTGCTTTTAGCTAAAACATCAGTGAAAAAGCACCTATAGTGTACAACTGAGGAACTAATTTTTCCATCAAGTTAACGTCAAAGTTCCCGTTTACGCCACAAAAAGTGTAAAGTCATGCCAAGGTCTCAGGAAGTAGCTGTGTCAGATAGGGAGGGAAAAAACGCCTGTGTATCACCACTGCGAAGATCGGCCGGAGGACACGTGGAGCATACGGTGCAGGACTGCCCCGCTTGGGCAGAGCACCGCCGTGTCCTCACGGCAGCGATAGGCGGAGACCTCTCGCGCCCGGCATTGGTCGAGGCCATGCTGCGGGGCGAAACAGAGTGGGAAGCGGTCGCCTCCTTCTGCGAAACAGTCATGCTCGCTAAGGAGGAGGCGGGCCGCGCGAGGGAGAGGACAGCGTCCTCTCTCCGCCCTAGCTGCAGTGGTAGGCGCCCACGGCGACCGACGACGTCGCAAGACGATCTCCGGCCACCGTAGGCGCGGGCAGGCGGGCGGCGAGTAATGGGCAACTCGCCGTCCGACCATGGACCATGCTCGGGTCGACGCCGACGGCGCGTTGTGGTCCACGCGCGCCTCTAAGAGCGTCAGCAAGATCACGGGGCCCCGCTCTAGAGGGCCAAAGCCTGTCCGGGTCACGGGACTTATTCCATTACCGTGACCCTAGAACGTAAAGGGCTATTGAAGGACACCGTGGATTTTAGTCAGTACGAGTCTGACAGTCCTTCCCGCCCTGCCCTGAGTGGGAGGACTCATTTGATGATTAGACCACGATAAAAAAAGGTCTCAGGAGCCCTACTTGCGACCTCTGGCTACAGCCAGACTGCGGAACAACAATGAGATAGTCTTGTAGCGCCATCTGTGTCGTCAAAAACGAATTACTGCTTAGTTCTCACGTGACTAGGTGGCGCCACAGACGTCACAGAAAAATAATATACAGGATGATTTGTAAGAAATGGGTGATACCTACTAAACCTTATTTGCGATAATTTTAACCCCGATAACATGGAGTCCAAACTGATTGGTTTTGGAGATTACTATCGAACTTTTAAGATTTTTTCTAAAATTTCAACCTCACCCTCTTTATGTGGTTATTGCTAGAAATTAATACGAGATGTTTTATAGGCTGTTGCTAGCGGCTCCGCCCGCTACAATTCGAAAATAATCCCACGCGAACTCTCAAAACGGTGAAGGAAAACATCGTGAGAGACCGGCATGTCCTAGAACCAAAAATTCGAAGACATGTGACATCTACCAATCCGCACTGGGCCCGCGTGGTAGATTACGGCCTGCTCCCTCTCACAGAGAGGAGGCCTATGTCCCAGCAGTGGGAACATTTAGAGGCTGATGATGATGATGATGAACTCAAAATTGGGATAAAAGCTATCCTATTTGTTATTCCAGGTTACTATATGTGTACCAAATTTCATCCAAACAGTTCAGTAGTTTTTGCGTGAAAGGCCTGTTGGTCTAGTGGTTAGTGACCTTGACTGCTATGCCGGAGGTCGTGGGTTCGATTCCCACCCAGGACAAATGTTTGTGTGATTAGCACGATTATTTTGTTCTGAGTCTGGGTGTAATTCACGGATCCCGGTATCAGATTGAATTCGCCACGGATCACGGAAGTATGTTTATCAGTTGGTGTCTAGTACCCATAACACAAGCTCTGCTTAGCTTGAGACTAGATGGCGTTCTGTGATAGTTGTGGAATATTATTATTATGGAACATTATTATTATTATATATATAGAGTAAAAAATATCCACCCGCACAAATATAATATTAGTAGGATATTATAGGAAGTAGGATAGGAAATAACTCAAAAATTATAAACTACTAGATTATAGAAGAAAAAAATCATATTAATAATAGACCTAGATTAGACTGTCGCGAATTAACTCATTTCATTTCTACCTATTAATAAATTAATAGGTTCATCAGGCTTCAAATGACTTTGTTATTGCCAATAATCATAATTTCTATTAATAATTTTAATTCAAAACAAACTGACTACGGACAGTACAAGTAGTGTACACACAGCTACACATTAAGTTATACAAAACCAGTATAAGCTGACCGTACATTGACTACATTGTGTCAAGAGAAGCCAAGATTAACTGGTTTTGTATAGCTTGATGTGTAGCCGTGTCCGTGTGTACCTTATTTATGTATAATTATCTCAATAGATAAATATAAATAAAGAGAGATGGGTAACTAGCCGAAATTTCAATAGCTTAGCTAACCGGCTATTTGTGGTGTAAAAGCCGGCTAGCTAGCCAGCTATTTGGCTACTTGGCTATTGAACAATAGCGTTTAGTAACTAGCGGCGCAACGAAGCGGCGCCGGTGTAGCTAGGTAGGACTTAAATAACGCAACATCAGCTGCCCGATCTGAATTCGATCCTAAATCAAAAAGAAATGATTTCCTCTCTGAGGTCACAATAACCAAAGTACTATCAAATTTTTATATATTTTAAACCTATAAATATTTTAAACCTTAAAGCTTTCTAATCATCGTATTTCATAAGTTCGTACATTAAATAAACGAACGAAATTACTAAGTATAATGCTCTTTCTTTGTCTAATCTATTTTGTGAATATTGTGAGAAAAAGATCGACGATATCAATGAAGATCGTACACGCGTAGCGCAGTGAGCGCGCATACAGCTATCGGCTATTTTGGCTACTCTAGCTACCCGGCTACCGAATACCGTAACGGCTATAAAACGTAGCAGTTAGCTATACTCCGTGGCGGCTACGCGGCTACGAGCGGCTACGCGGTTACGAGCGGCTACGCGGCTATATCATAACCTGTCAGTTATCTAGCCAACCAGTAGCCGATAGCTAGCTATCGTGTTGACGGATATCATAGCCGTGGCTATTTTGCTCATAGCCGGTATTTGGCTAGTTATGGCTATAGCTACCCATCGCTAAAGATTCGATGAATTGCCAATTCTATAATTAAACCCATGCCACGTGGAAAAATAAACCTGTCGGTGCTTATAATTATAAAAGACAGGAGTCTAAACATATACTAAGAAACCGTTTTTTTTAAAACCTTGCTGCACTATTGGAATTTCTCCTGTATCGTGGGTGCGTTTGCAAACATTTAACTCACAAACACCCAGACCCGGAACAACTGTTTGTAGACGATCATACAATAAATTTGTCCGCGGGACTGTCTCATCAGATAACCGTGACCCCGGAACGTAAAAAGCTATTGAAGGATCACCGTGGATTTTAGTCAGTACAAGTTTGACAGTGATCTCATCGCGCCCTAGGTGGGAGGACTCATTTGATCGATTTTACCACGAAAAAAACATCCCGAAAAAAATACTGTTCCGTTTATAGACAGCGCCAAATGTACATACAATCCAAACTTATTGTCAAATACTAAACTAAAGCGAGCAAAACCGCGAGCAAAAGCTAATAGTAAAAAAAATAAATTCAACTATAACTATTCAATCTGAAAAGGCATTATGGTTCCGCTTTTCCTTTACCTACCGGATGTTCTCTCAACACTAATATATAACAATTTCCGTTTGTTACAGGAAGTGAAACTGTTGAAGCAGTCAGCTATAAGAAATCAAAATGGTGTTCTTCTTCTCTCGAATAACTAAAAAGTAAGTCATTTTATTTATTTGTATTGTTGAATTATTGTGTAAGTTTTTCAGATACGTACGTAAGTATCGTAGCATGCAACCTGGAAAACCAACTGATAACCGAAAACATGCAAATAACATTAATTAATCTATATATATAAAAGAAAGTCGTGTTAGTTACACTATTTATAACTCAAGAACGGCTGAACCGATTTGGCTGAAAATTGGTGGGGAGGTAGCTTTTTTTTTTTTTTTTTTTTTTTTTTTTTATCGTGGTAAAATCATCAAATGAGTCCTCCCACCCCGGGCAGGGCGGGAGGGACTGTCAGACTTGTACTGACTAAAATCCACGGTGTCCTTCGATAGCCCTTTATGTTCCGGGGTCACGGTAATGAGATAAGTCCCGCGACCCCGGCAGGCTTTGGCCCTCTAGAGAGGGGGCCCCGTCATTATGCTGACGCTCTTTGAGGCGCGCGTGGAACACAACGCGCCGTCGACCCGGGCATGGTCCATGGTCGGGCAGCGAGTTGCCCTTTACTCGCCGCCCGCATGCCCGCGCCTACGGTGGCCGGAGATCGTCTTGCGACGTCCGTCGCCGTGGGCGTCCACCACTGCGGTTGGGGCGGAGGGAGGACACTGTCCTCTCTCTCACGCGGCCCGCCTCCTCCTTCGCGAGCATTACTGCTTCGCAGAAGGAGGCGACCGCTTCCCACTCCGTCTCGCCCCGCAGCATGGCCGCAACCAATGCCGGGCGCGAGAGGTCTCCGCCTATCGCCGCCGTGAGGACACGTCGGTGCTCTGCCCAAGCGGGGCAGTCTTGCACCGTATGCTCTACTGTGTCCTCCGGGCGATCTTCGCAGTGGTGACACCCAGGCGTTTCCTCCTTTCTCCTTAGACACAGGTACCTCCCGAAACTTCCGTGTCCGGTGAGGACCTGCGTCATGCGGTAGGTCAGGACGCCGTGACTCCTATCCAGCCACTCCTCAAAGAGGGGTCTTACCGCCGCGATTGCGGCGTGCCCGGTGGGGAGGTAGCTTAGAACCAGGAGAAACGTAGAGGATACTTTTTACCTTTTTTATTTGATTTTGTTTTGTTTTATCCCGTTTCCGTGGGACGTGACATAAAACGTGGTATAATATAACGCAATTGACATGGAATGACAGCAAAACGAAAAATTTATCAATCAAAACATCAATTGACCAGTTGATGTTTGTATTGAGTTTCTAAACTTATTGTGCCGATAGGTATTATCATAAGACGATCAAATTTTGATCCTGTTACCGTGCGACGTGACATAAAACGTAGTAACATGATCACGAAGAAGGTGTTGGTGCCGAAATTGAATAAGGATTCTAAACTAAAAGTACTAGGAAAACATGAAGAATTATGTTCCTGCCGCCCGGCGCTCACCGGTCTTCAATGCTAAAAAAGTATTTCGGTGAATACTGAATACCCAAAAAATGTACTAGGACTGCATACGTTCAATACAATCATACGACGAAAAAACGCCTGAGTGTCACCACTGCGAGGATCGCCCGGAGGACACGGTGGAGCATTCGGTGCAGGACTGCTCCGCTTGGGCAGAACACCGCCGGCGCCGCGTTCTCACGACGGCGACAGGCGGAGACCTCTCGCGCCCGGCATTGGTCGAGGCCATGCGAGACGGAGTGGGAAGTGGTTGCCTCCTTCTGCGAAGCAGTTATGCTATGAAAGGAGGAGGCGCGCCGCGTGAGGAAGAGGACTGCGTCCTCCCTCCACCCCAGCCGCAGTGGTAGACGCCTACGGTGACGGACGTTGTCAGACGATCTCCAGCCACCGTAGGCTCGGGCATCGGGTCGACGGCGAGTTGTGTTCCACGCGCGCCTCAAAGAGTGTCACATTATGACGGGGTCCTCCTTTAGAGGGCCAAAGCCTGCCGGGGTCGCGGGACTTAACGTAAAGGGCTATTGAAGGACACCGTGGATTTTAATCAGTACGAGTCTGACAGTCCCTCCCGCTCTGCCCTGGGTGGGAGAACTCACATGATGATTTTACCACGCTTAAAAAATGTCAGTTGCGTTTAGCCACCAACTTTCCAATGGAATTAAAACCCCTTGGATATGCCTGGCTTACCACCGCACAATTTACGAACAAAGGTTGGTTTCGTAGTAATCATGCTTCGAAACATAAATCAACCAAAACTGTGCAACAGAATGCATTTGGTGGTAAGTAAATTGATGAACAATGTGACTTATGCGACGATACTCAAAGGAAAATTCGAAGGTGAGGAAGTTTTCATCCCGAGGATCCCAAATGATATACCGTTTCAGTTTAAACGACCCCAATTTCCGATCCGTCTTGCATTCGCCATGACCATTAAGAAATCACAAGGCCAATGCTTGAAAGTTTGTGGTCTGAATATAGAAAATTCATGTTTTTCACATGGTCAGTTAGGTATATTATGTGGCATGTTCACGGGTTGGATGACCATCTGCGTTATTTGTTCTTGCGCGTGATATTAAAACAAAATTTCGACCTAACCCACAATTTCGTCTATTACAACGTGCTTCACTGAACAGTGCAAACCATGCACCAACATACATGGCTAATAAAGAATCATTGATTTTGACTTGATTTTTAGGGTACCGTAGCCAAATGGCAAAAACGGAACCCTTATAGATTCGTCATGTCTGTCTGTCTGTCCGTCCGTATGTCACAACCACTTTTTGTCGAAAGTATAAGAGCTATCCTGTTGAAACTTGGTAGGTAGATGTACTATGTGAACCGCATTAGGATTATCACACAAAAATAAAAACAAAACAAATTTTGGGGATGCCCCCCATACTTAGAATTGAAACACATACGTGTGGGGTATCTATGGATAGGTCTTTAAAAATTATATTGAGGTTACTAATATCACTTTTTTCTAAACTGAACAGTTTGGACGAGAGACACTACCGAAGTGGTAAAATGTGTGTCCCCCCCCCCCCCCCTCTAACTTCTAAAATAAGAGAAAGATAAAACTAAAAAAAAATATATAATGTAGACCTCAACAAAAACTTCCAACGAAAAGTGGTTTGGATGAGATACAGTTAGCAGTTTTTGAGATATAGTACATTTTCAAAAACCGCAAATATAGCTTTGCTTTTAATACAAACACTATGAAAAACAAAGTTATTTTTATTGTTTGTGTATATTACTTACTAATCTCTATATAATTTTATTATATCCCTAATCTATGCTTGCTACTACGGAACCCTTCATGGGCGAGTCCGACTCGCACTTGGCCGGTTTTTTTTTTTAAATTATATTTGATATCCTAATATAAAATCAGCTCATTATTGCGTCTAAGGCGGAACAAAGTTTGCCAGGTCAGCTAGTAAAAATATAAAATGTGTAAATTTTAGCATACGTCTAAATAAACATACGACTTTTCTTCAAATATCTTTCTAATTTTATCTTTTCAACATAATAATAGGTACAGATCTAGATCTCCGCTTTATAGCAAAGCCACTATTCTCAAAACTACCATCCATTGTAATTTGAACTCTTAGCAGTATCAGAATACGGAATTAATATGAATTGCGATAGAATTCGTAAGATTGACAATTCAGAACATTGAAAGTCTCCCCAACCAGATTGTCTCAGTTCATAATTCGATTCTAGTTGCCTTTTTAGAAACCACGTCTATCCATAGACTCGGGAGCGAGAGTATGGAATCACTTACTTTGAATTGCTAAGGGATATCGAAATAATGGCGTGATTTGAATGAATTTGGTATCAATTCAAAGTTAAGCCTTTAAATGGTACCATTTTTATTATTCTTAACTAGTTATTTAGTACTCAAGATCGCGCTTTTGCTAGTATACATAGGAAGGGCATGCGGGCAGTGAGTGGGCATGCGGGCGGCGAGTAAAGGGCAACTCGCTGTCCGACCATGGACCATGCCCGGGTCGACGGCGCGTTGTGTTCCACGCGCGCCTCAAAGAGCGTCAGCATGATGACGGGGCCCCCCTCTAGAGGGCCAGAGCCTGCCGGGGTCGCGGGACTTATCTCATTACCGTGACCCCGGAACATAAAGGGCTATTGGAGGACACCGTGGATTTTAGTCAGTACAAGTCTGACAGTCCCTCCCGCTCTGCCCTCTCAACGTTTAATCCGCCTCTATGGATTCCATACTTTTGCTAGTATACATAGAAAAGAAACAAACATTGACCAACATGGTCCACGTGTAGTCGCAACTCTTGCCAATAGTTGCATACATCTTACATCACAAACCGGTCGGTCGTCAGTCGCAACAGCTCTTGTATTTAGTTATGTGTCTATTTTCACATTGCGATCGATCAGTCGTGACGCGAGCTCGGTTGCGTTGCGTATTGCACAGGGATGGGGCAGAAGTTTAGGTGACAATTTTTTGATGAGGAAAATGTAAAAAAATTAAGAGTTGGTAGACACTTAGACAGTGCCTAGTGGTAATTTAAAAGCCCCAACTTACGAGTTTGTAGGTCGTAGTTTCGAACCCAGCTAGGCGCATTACTTTTTGTCTGCTCCCAAAACCTGTATTTTCTTCTTCCCTTATCCCATTTTACTTGTGGTCGGCGCAACACGTTTTCTTCTTCCATTCTCCACTATGAACATCACAGTATCATTTACTCCTTTTTCTTTCATATCAATCCTTAGACAATCCATCCATCTTTTCTTTGGCCTTCCTCTGCCTCTCCATCCATCAACATTCATTGCCATAACTCTCTTAGTAATATGAGTGCCATCCCTCCTCATCATTTGTCTGCTCCCGAAACGATGAAGGAAAATATCGCAAGGACATCATCGGCATGTCCAAGAACCAAAAAATTCGAAAACGTGTGACAATACTACACCAACATTGGGTCTAACTGGAATCATCTGGTTCATCGTCATCAGCCTATAAATGTTCCCACTGCTGGGACACAGGGCTCCTCTCTGTGAGAGGGAGTTGGGCCATTATCCACCACACGAACCCAGTGCAGGTTGGTAGATGTCTTCGTGTTTTTGATTCTAGGACATGCCGGTTCCCTCACGATCTTTTCTTTCACCGTTTTGAGAGCAGTGGTGATGTAATAAATTACACAGATTTTAAAAAAGTCTCCAAAGACTAACAGAATAGTAACTATCCTTGTTTGACAGTATTGACTGCGAGCCTTGAGTATTCATTAATTACTGAAAATGGCCTCTAGGTTTAAGTAAACCACAGCTGTGCACACGTTTTTCCACACGACACACAAGTTCAAGATAACTGGTATCACCTTTATTTAGACGAAGTTGTAATAAAACACGTTTAAATTCATAATGATGACATAACAATACCTTTATCAGACATTTATTTTATGATTTAACCTTTAATTAACAATATTTGTAACAAAGATTAAACAAAATATAATAGGTGTACCTAACCTATTGATAAAGTTACAATTTTATCACGGCTAAAATTCGTGAAAATTTCTGAATTAGTAAAGGCAATTTGTAACTGAGCAGTTTGCCCTGGGGTCGCGGAACTGACTGGCCCTGGACAACCAAGGGCATGTGAGATAACAGGATGGTTTTTAGTCAGTAAGCGTATAACAGAACTTCCTCTGCACCCAGGGTGAAAAAAAATGGAGTTCACCAGATAGTTTACTGACCACAACTCTATAGCTGTCGTTAAGCAACATGGCTATATGTGTATTTTCAGGCACTTAGGGTAATAGACGCCTGCTTACCTGCTTTATTTCAAAGTTCAATCATTGTAGAACAGAATAGAATAAAATAGATTAGATAGGTTTCAGATGTAGGTACCAGATGTACGGTTTCAACCATCAACTATTTTTTTACACTGTAATTTTTATTTGGCCTTGGCCTTTTGTCCTTTGCCCAAAAGGGCATAAAATATGCTAATGAAAAAAATGTTTTTATTTTAATCTAATTATCACCATTGGACGTAGTAGGTTCATAAATAGCCAGAACCGGAACGAATTAATTTAATATGTTCTTTATTATACTCGTAACGTATTTAAACGACACCATTTTCAAACACGTAACAAACTTAATCTTCTAGCTTATTCCTGACACGCGACAGTTCTGGCACAAATATTATTTATTGTACATCATACGGAGAACTCCGGAGTGATAACAATGATAAGAGGGTCATCTCGTGACCCTCAGCGCGGAGGCCTGGCCTCACACCCTCCCACGCTCCCACGTAATCGGACTTCTAATAATATTTATATGTCCGATCATAATGGCGAAATTATCTGAGTAGTAACAACTTTTAGGAATATTCGTCGTCAAGCCCACTTTTAAGATAAATGTTGAAGGATAATGTGACGGGCCACCGCCATCTTTAATTTCCAATAGGACGTAGTTATGCAAACAGGAACCAACCCACACACATGCCAAAATTGAGATAAGGACACGGAAGCTTCCAAAAATGGACCTTCTATCGACCCTGTAAATATCAAAATGATCTGACAATTTTGATAGAACAAAACATTTCTCTTACAAAGTTACCAACCAACATAACAGCAGTTGTTCAATAAACTAACAAGACCCATGCCCCATAGTCACCCAACAATCTTAAAAAATCACTAAAATTCGTTTTTTTATTAAGACTCATGCTACATGGTCCCTTGTGTTTTTTATTTTGTTATCAAATAAGTAGAACCATCCGGGTTGGTTCTTGTTTGCATATTTAAATAGACATAAATCTATTAGACTCACATTTCTTGGTTCCTTGATGATATATTTACAACGTCTAAGGAGTCATGATCTTTGAATTTGTTTTGTATAATAAACTCCTTGATCAAATTATTCGTCCAAATCATGGTTTTACATTATGGTTATTCACTAGTTTTTTTTTTATTTATTTAATTAATATTGCATGTGGTGGTTAGAACCGCAATATATAATAGCCTTGTTGTATGAACATCCAACTTTAAACCAGATAAATATAAAATTCCTTGAATTATAGCTTCCTCCAAAATATATACTAATATTAGAAAGCTGAAGAGTTTGTTTACTTGTTTGGTGAAACGCGCGGATCTCAAGAACTACTGGTTCGAATTGCAAAAAAATATTTTTGTGTTGGATAGTCCATTTATCGAGGAGGCTTTATATAACACGCTACGACCAATAGGAGCAGGTCATTCAAAGTTCTAAAAAATACCACGATAGCATATTTCTATCTTTTAAAGTTAACTCACAATACTTTCTTATTGAAATCAAATTGGTTTTGAAATAATTTATTTGCGAAGGTATTTTCATCAACATAATATAAATCCTTACCTAAATAAATACGTTAATCATCACAAGCAAATAATTTGAACAAAAATGCCTTTCACATCATATTTTGATTTCAATGAATATCTTAGAAGTTATCATAGTTTCAAAATAATACCGCAACAAAATAATGATAGGCTGGGCATGCCACAATTACGGCGGTAAGATTGATTTGAGGAGAAGTTGGAGAGGCGCCACGGACTCCTTACCTTCCCGCTGACGCAAGTCCTCACTAGACACGGCAAATACCTCATAATTTTCGGGAAATACCTCAGGTATTCAGCCGCAGGCGAGGGGACTGAGGAGCTGTCAGAACGCGTGAGGGAGAGGACATCCTCATGTTCCAAATTAACTTTTTGAGACTGGGTCGTGAGATGGAGGCTGTCCTCTCCCTCACGCTTCCCGCCTTTCCTTCGCTAGCATGACTGCTTCACAGAAGGAGGTGTCTGCTTGCCATTTCGTCTCGCTCCGCAGCATGGCCTTGACCAATGCCGAGCGCAAGAGGTCACCGGCTATCGCCTCCGTGAGGACACGGCGGTGCTCTGCCCAAGCAGGACACCTGCACCGTATGTTCCATCGTGTCCTCCGGGCGATCCTCGCAGTGGTGACACCTAGACGTTTCTTCCTTTTTAATGTGAGAACCCGTGTCAATCGGAAGGTGAGGACGCCATGACGCCTCTCCAACCACTACTCAAAGATGGGTTTTAACAGCGCGATCGCGGCGTGCCCGGTCCCTGACGCTAAGTTAAGGGATTTAAAAGTATGCTTCACCTGATTCCACAAGACATCATGAAGACGGTATGTGAAACAACGGAAAAGATGTTAACGAAGACGATCTTGAGGGCTATTCAGGTTAACCGGATTTTTATTTAGAATTGGATTTAGATATTAGTATTTTTTAGACTCGCTTTAGAATTTTAAGATGGGATATTTACCATGTTTATTATTAAAAATCAAATAATAAACATGGTAAAAATACTATTTAAATATTCACATATCAGTTCACAAAGTATTTTTGAGTTTTTAAAACATTTTTGCAGTTTTTAACATTTTCATTAACATTATAATACTATGAATTTAATATTTGTTTATTTTTCAATGAAAAATGGAAATGTTTTTAAAGAAATATGGGATCTTTCATTTGTTTTTCCTATAAACTTTTGGCATGATTAAAAATTAACAAAGAACCAACCCACACATAGATAGTTTTGCAATAAGGAACCAGGAGGTTTTTCATTGATTTTTACTAAAAATGTAAGTGATTTTCATCAATATTATATTAGTATACATAGAACAAACTATTTAGTAAAATATAGTATGTAAACTTTAATCAAAATAACAATCAATTTAAAAGTACACAGCATTTTCACAAAAATCGCTTTTTCTCAAAACTGACATTGTGTGGGTTGGTTCCTGTTTGCATAGCTACGTCCATAGGTACATTTTACGAAAAAGGAACTTTTGACATTGAAATTAAATGTTGTTCTATTTCCAAAAAAAAACAAAGCAGCGTAAATACTGAGATTCAAAAAGAGAATCAAACAGTAGCAGATTTTAAAAAAATAGGCTCGGTTCATGTAACGTAATAAAATAATCAAAACTAAAAAAGAAAAAAAATACTTAGGTACTGGCAAAATGTAAAAGAATACTAAAATGGTAGTACCACATCTTTGTAAAACCCGTTGGGGATTACAAGTTTGTTAATAATTAGAAACGCATTGTCAATTGTCATATATACGGACCTATAACTGTAATAACCTCCTCTTTTTTGAAGTCTGTTAAAAAAGAGACCAACAAGTCTGTCTGTAGAAGCTGACCTTTCTCCACAAATCGGTGTTCTATTTTTAAACCAAAGCTTGGCACTTTCTTTTGTTTCATAGTACTTTGACCTTCTGCCAAACATTTATTGCGAAATACAACCTATGGAAAAAAGTTTGTTTTTGAGATGCTTCGTTAGGTACTTCAAAGCATATAGATTATGTCTGTGTGTAAAATTAAATGTTTTTAAAGAGCGTCTGTGGTTTTATAAAAATGGTGGATTTAGAATTTAATTAAACGATTATTACGAAATAATTCGTAAAAGTACTTAGTAAATAAAATAGAGAACAATGCTCGGAATTTCTCTGGTAATAGAATTTGCAACGAAGCCTTGTGCCCTTTTGGAGAACTAAAGTCACCGATATTGCTCGTAGAAACAGCATGTTGAAGTGGAAGTGGGCCGGCCATGTCTGTTGACGGTCTGATGAGCAGACATGTGCTAGAGTGAAGACTGGTATGGGGACACATGTGACGTCTACCAACCTGCACAGGGTAGATACATGCAATATACAGCTTAATCTTCCAGGTTAAGCCGTGTTTGCTGAGGTTGGTTTTTGGACGTGTCTGAACTACCTATCTGTCACAGCGATTTTTCTCCGTGCCTCGAAAAGCATACAAAGCTGTTTGTCTCGACTGTTAAATGTAGGTCGTCAGTCATACCATGGGGTATCGTATTACCCAGTTACAGGGTCACTCCTTATGTTATTATCAAGGGCAGGGGGCCGGCTAAAAATTAAACTAGCGAGGGTTCGCTGAACGGAGTCATAGGTTTCTGTCAATGTTAGCTGTCAAATTCAATTGAAAGCTCAGTTTATCAAACAAGTAACAATTCAATTCAACTTAACAGTCCGAATATTTTGAGTGTAATCTCCGTAAAGTTAGGATTTAACTTGTGATCTTGAAATTGTTACACAGTAAAAATGGACCGGAACAATGATATTACCTATATACCTATAAGTAAAAAAGGTTTGCTGGTGTAATATTAATTATATCCATGATCCACAAATAACATTCACCGAGACGATGAATTAAGTACCTAGGTACTCTCTAAAATTAAAATATTCGTTTTTACGGCGCGAATCGAGCATTAACAACAAAATTCAATGTCAATCTGACAGCAGGATAACATTTAGCGAGGTAAAAAGGTAGTTAAAATTTATCCTAGTCAGGTGAAAACTTATAGGTACCAGCAGCGACGACCGTGAACGGGGCTGATTAAATAGTCAGTTTAATTTTTCACCTCGCGGTGTGCTTGAACGGGGTGTTTGACGTTTAGTCAGTATAAATTTTAAACTGGATAATTGACTTACACGCACCCTTGTATTATCGAGTTGTTGGATTCTGGAAGAGAGATACCTAGGCAGTCGTTCCATGTAAAATGACTCCATGTCAAAACCGCGTATTTTGCGTAAGCCCGCATAGCAGTCTCCATTTTATCTCTTGCAAAAGACATCGTCCATTTTATGGGCTCGGCATTGATAGCCGGGGTCACGGTATATTCCATTGATAATAATGTTTGACCAGTATCTTTTTATTCGACCTTACTGGGCCTTCATTTCAATATAATCTCGTCACTAACCAGACCCTGTACTATCGTTGTTTTATTTAGTGATTTTTTTATCTGAAGTTAATTATCTGACCCGAATTATTGGCAGAAGGTACATTCTTACAACATATGACAGTGTTGAACTGTAAAAGTCAATCATGTAGCAATAATTTTTAATATTTTCTCCACGTATTTTGTGAATCGACAAAGGAATTATAGTACCGGTACCTATAAAAAGTACCAAATAACTATAGAGGACGTGCAGCAGTCGAAATTCTACCATAAATCATTTTAATTTTAAATTGGAACGTGTTTTATCAAAGATTTTCTTTGGAAAGAAAAATTCGAACCACGAATCCTGCAAGATTTGAACCTGCGGCCTCCGAATTCAGTACTGTATATGACGACGCTCTTTCCAACCGAGCTGGCTAGAGCGAGCTACTAGAGCGAGAAATTCGCTACGCAAGCGTTAATATAACAGTAATTAATCCTACAAGTAAACACTACTAAAAACAATACAATAATACATTAATTAAACCTAACCTATTAAGCGTTAATGCGTTTAATATTTATAAAATACTAGCGCCCCGTTCCGGCTTCACACGGGATTATAGCATATAATTAAATTATGTTACTCAGGGTGAACAAAAAATGTGATAAATGAAGAACCGCACGACCGATTTTGTCCAAACTTCACAGTAGATGGTTCATCTACTAAATAGTCCGAACAAAGCCTTAACATTTGGTTTGGATAGGAGAGCCCGTTCTTTGATTAAGTAATATGGTTGACGTCATTATGTTACCTACAACATTGCCCAAAATCAGCCCGATATCCAGTTGTCCCTCAGCACACAACCCGCTTAGGTAGGCGCAGCGCTCATAAGTGCCTAAACACACTATGCCGAAGTTACGCGACGGAAGTTCGGCGGCTGATTTCACGTTCCGACGTATTCGGCTGATAATGACACACCATAAGTGCCGAACTTACGCGGCGGAAATTGAGCGCGGGTGGCGCGGGCGGCTCCCTGCTGCTCCCCGCCCCCGGATCTTCGTCGGTAATCGAACCGAACTTCGGCGCGTTTAATGTGTGGTCACAGAATAAGTTCCCGCCGAACTTACGCCCGACCGAAGTTCCGCTGTACGCTATGACGCGACGGAATTTCGGCATAGATGTCAGTAATTCAAATAGCATTGCAGGCGTAATTGCGCCGAACTTCCGTCGCGTAACTTCGGCATAGTGTGTTTAGGCACTAAGACGCATTCATTTTACGTTGCGAAACTGACCTCTCTATCTCTAGAAAGTTCTAGACCTAGACTTAGTACCTACTTAAAAGATTACATTGGTACACACATTATTATTTTATAAATAAACCAGTGTTTACCATCTTAGCAATGACTCGTGATTAGAGTACTTACTACGCACACGTTTTAATCTAAAAGTTGATACGTATATTAATAATGTAGTAGTCAATTAGTGTGAAAGCAGTTGTTTACACATTTTCTATTTTAAAAATACCTAGAATTGAAGTCCAGTTCTACAAGATCTAGTTATCTTTAGCCATGCTAATATTATAAAGCTGAAGAGTTTGTTTCTTTGATTGAACGCGCTAATCTAGTTTGAATCTAAAAAATATTTGTGTGTTGGATAGTCCATTTGATATCTTCTCATCGAGAATCCGACAGTGTCTCAAGACAAGGGTGTTTAACCAGTGTTTGTTGCCAGTGATGACATATGGCTCTGAAACGTGGTCTCTGACTGCTGGCCTTTTAGAGAGACTAAGAGTCACTCAACGAGCGATGGAAAGAGCTATGCTCGGAGTTTCTTTGCCGGATAAAATCAGGAACATGGATATTCGGCGAAGAACCAGAGTCACCGACATATAGCTCATAAAATTTGCAAGTTGAAGTGGCAATGGGCAGGCCACATCGCTCGTACAACTGACAACCTATGAGGAAAAAAGTTCTCGAGTGGCGACCACGGACCGACGACATCGTGAGGGTCGCGGGCAACCGATGGATGCAAGTGGCGAATTGTCGTTCGGCGTGGCGGTCTAAGGGGGAGGCCTATGTTCAGCAGTGGACGTCTTCCGGCTGATGATGATAGTCCATTTATCGAAGCAGGCTATATGCTATAAAACATCGCGCTACGACCATAAAGAACCAAACAGCAGGGGTAAAACCACTGGGAACAGTTGGCTTGTTCTAAACATTCTTATGGTGACTGATGGTGGCACGGTTGGTGCAGTGGCCGCAGCGATTGGACTGCTTGCTACGCTGCGTATCGCGGGTTCGATTCCCGCACGGAGCAAATATTTATGATCTGCGAGTAGTTATTCCGCGTCTGGGTGTTTGTGTATGTGAGTTTATAATTATGTTTGTAAACGCACCCACGATAGAGGAGAAATTCCTAGTGTGGGGCAAGGTTTTTAAAATAAAAACAAAACCGTACGTTTCCCAAAATAAACTTTTAGCAGAGGGAGAATTTTCGAATTTCCTTCTTAAGGCGCGGTCTTAACTCATATTCCCAAAATTTGGTTTCTTAGAACGTCGAGTATGACGTAATGTAATAAAAATAAGCAACGCGAAAAATACAGTGAACAGAGAAGGGTATAAAGAAGAATTTAAACCGAACAGAATAATAAATAAGAGTTTGATATTCCCAATAAAAATTGGGAAGTTGTAGCACAAAAATAAACTTTGACGTCGAAGATCTCTGTATTTCCAGCGATAACAACAGTTTTTTTTTAAGAATTTAGTAGGTTTTCCATTTTTTTTAAACTTTAACCAAACCATTATTTAATTTTATGTCTATATTTTAAATAATCTAAAGAAAAGCAGTAAAATAAATGCCCATTCGCAGCTTACGTCACATTTCAACACAAATGTCATTTTTTCAATTTTCAATCTTATTGACGTTCCATAGTGGTGACAATAGTTTACGCGGTCATAAGCGATTAAAATCGTAGTCAGTCCGCGTCTTAAGTAGGTATTTACTCGTTATTTCCAAAATATAATTTCTAGGCTGACCGTTACGATGATCTTGTCGCGATACGTCAATGTGATATGCAAAACGCTTTGTGAATGCCATATTGTTAATTTCGACGCTGGGATAGCGCTGCGCACAAGATTATATCCTTTGAAAATATTAATGTTGATCAATGAATGTTTAAACTAATAAATAAAAATATTAAAGAACCGATAGACATTAACATTACTTAGCGGAGACAGTTACTGGCTCCAGAGGCTCCATGTAAAATACTGATATTCAGCTGCATCTGGTTTGACTGGAAGCCGACACCAATTTAGTTGGGAGAAGGCAGGCAGATGATGGACCACTTTTGCACCACAAACAGCTGGAGTGCAAAAGTGGGTGTGCAAAATGATTGTCAAATGTAAATATTTACTTTTATTACGTTTGCATAGTCATTATTGTTAATTATCTTATCTTTACCACTTTATTGGCCTTCTGAACTACAATTATTGCTTAGTTTAACTCATTAGTTTTATTAAATCGCAGTTATATGCGGTTTAGGCTGCTTTTCCACCAGAGATGCGCTATGCTACGTTGCTGCGGATGCGTTTGATATCCACCAATCATATTCACTGGTTTACATAGCACAGCACTGGTGGAAACGGATTCAACTAAGATGTGTTTTTTATATGTAAGGATGCGTGCTACGGCTGCGTGCTGTGGCTGCGTGCTGTGGATGCGTGCTATGGGTCTTTTTCCCTAGTATCGATACATCACATAGCTCGAGCTGCGCATCTTCATAGCACAGACAGTGATAGGACACGCAATGTATATTGACTATCTATAATTTTCGACCTTATTGACATTTTTAATTTGGTTTGTTTTTTCTCACATTCTCGTTCGCTAACATTGCTCCTTCATTAAAGTCAGGTGGTTGAATAAATGTCAATAAGGTCGAAAATCGCTTGAAGTTGTTTTTTTTAACTTGCTATCGTTAAGCAATTGAAAAAACAGGTTCAAGCGATTTTCGACCTTATTGACATTTAAAATTTGGTTTGTTTTTTCTCACATTCTCGTTCGCTAACATTGCTCCTTCATTAAAATCAGGTGTTTGCATAAATGTCAATAAGATCGAAAATCGCTTGAAGTTGTTTTTTTGACTTGCTATCGTTCAGCAATTAAAAAAACAGGTTCAAACGATTTTCGACCTTATTGACATTTAAAATTTGGTTTGTTTTTTCTCACATTCTCGTTCGCTAACTCCTGCTCCTTCATTAAATCCGGTGTTTGCATAAATGACAATAAGGTCGAAAATCGCTTGAACCTGTTTTTTTTATTGCTTAACGATAGCAAGTTAAAAAAACAGATTCAAGCCATTTTCGACCTTATTGACATTTAAAATTTGGTTTGTTTTTTCTCACATTCTTGCATTATTCTCATTAAGCATTAAGCAAGTGATTGCCTTAAAGCAACTTTGAACACCACGAGCACATCTTCGTAGCGCAGCTACGCATCTTCATAGCACAGCTACCTTGTGACAGCACATCTTCGTAGCGCAGCTACGCATCTTCATAGCACATCTTACCGCACAGCTACATAGCGTAGCATCAGTGGAAACGGTCACACAGTTTCGTAGCTCAGCTTTTACATCCTCGCAGCACAGCTACATAGCGCATCTCTGGTGGAAAAGCAGCCTTATTCCAACATTAAAAAAACCCGCTTAGTGGAGATATTGCTGCAGAACAGCTGTGTCGATAAATTTTATGCTACTTTCTTTTTATAAAAAAACGTTGTCACTAATAATTTCTCCTGTATTGTGGGTGCATTTAAAAACATAGAAAATAAATTACAGTATATTTGTACCATGGTGGGATCAAACCAGCGACACGCTGCGCAGCAGTCAATCGCTGAGGCACTGCGCCTAAAGGTACCTGCCCCCTTAGCCAAGTCACAACAAGTCGCAAACGATAATCGTAAACGCTCGGTAGTCCCTTTTTTTTTTTTTTTTTTTTTGAATGGCATCTCGCAGGTCAACCTCTATTAGGTTGTGTACTGCTCAACCGGGCTTTTCTGTGGGTGCCTTAAGAATTTAAGGCCTCCAGCCAGGGCAACAAACTTAGTTAAAAACTAAGCGACCAGCTCGGTAGTCCCCAATAGATTTTCAACTTTATAGCCTAGAGCCTAAAGTTGAAAATCTATATTTCTGTGGCTAAACTAATTATTCCACCCTGGGTGGAGCGTAAGGAACTGTCACACGTGTACTGACTAAAATCCATGGTATTCCTCCAATAGCCATTTACGCTCCAGGGTCCCGATTACCTGTTTAGACAATCCCGCGACCCTAGTAGGCGTTTGGCCCTCATGGAAGCCACGTCAAATCGCTGACAGCTCTTGAACATGACGCGCCGTCGACCTGGGCATGGTTCATAATCTGCCGGCGCGTCACCCATTACTCGCCGTCTGCATACCCTCGTCAGTTATTACGCCTAATATTCCAGAAAAGTTATCATCTGCCTAGTCTTTTCCCAACTATATTGGAATCGGCTTCCAATCGAATCAGATGCAGCTGAATATTAGTATAGTAACGACTAGCGACTGTCAAAGATCTACAAATGACAGCCGGGACCAACGGCTTTACGTGCATTCCGAGGCACGGAGGAAATTCGCTAGTGACAGATGATCACCCATCCACAGACCAAACTCGACAGGAGCGGCTTAGCCCGGAAGATCGGCCTGTGCGGGTGTAATTATTTATCCACGAGCTCCTTATCCGTTAAAAGTATGCGATGGACCTTCCCCTCTTCTTAAAATCTGCAGTTGGTATTCCAGCTGTGTAACCCTGAGACATCATCGGTATCAGTCAGTAAGGCTACCCTTACTTATCTCATAAATTACTCATCAAAACGGTGTAAAATTTTCCTTATGCCTACATTGCCTACTTTTGCAATGTTTTTGTAATAATCATGTTATTTATTATTTTGTTATTTACTCCTTGATATCTTGGAAAATCCCCCTTGCACGATAGCTGGTAAATAATGAACTGTTTTAATTAATAATTAATAGATATAGGGTCAGACATGAGTAGAGGTTTGTAATTGATTTTGTTCTATGAATTGATAATAATGTTAGAGCAGCTGACTTGAATAAAAAAAAAATCCGGAAATGACAGCGAATTAAAAAAAAATATAAATACAATAATTAACAAAAACAAAATTTATTCTAATTATAGCATTATTTGTAAAGATAAAGCGTCACTTAGACAGTATTTTTATTAGGTACATTGTAATAAAAATATCTTGATGTCTGTTGCAAAAGGTCGGCCTGTTGCATCAGTGAACACTGATGGGACTTGAAATGTTATTTATTTTGAATTACATATTATAATACTGTTGGTGACTGTTGGTCATTATGATATTTTTAAGACATTCATTGAACACATGTTTTTCAAGGCTACTAAGAATTAAAGCCAAAAAAGGAAGAAAAATTATCCCCTTTGTTCAATTCCTACCTACGTAAAACAAGTAAACATCTCCAAGGAAAACATTTAAATGTTTGCGTGGCGCTCACTCAAAGAAAAACGTTACGATTAATTTTGAACTTTTCTTACTTCTCATTAACACCGAAATATCAAACGCCTGATAATATTCCACTAGCACGAGCAGCATTAACTAAAAAAAAATATAAGCGCTCTCGACAAGTTTTAGGCGTTCGCGCTGATAAAAAATAACAGAAGAAATTCTGTACAATAAAACGCACAATGACAGTAAAGATAGATTATTTCTATTAATAAATATTGAATAACTAGCTGTTGCCAGCGGTTTCACCCGCTACAACTCAAAAATCATCCCGTAGGAACATAAAATAGGGATAAAAACTATCCTATGTGTTAATCCAGGTTATAAACTATCTATGTACCGAATTTCAACCAAATCCATTCAGTAGTTTTTGCGTGAAAGAGGAACAAACATACATCCATCCAAACAAACTTTCACGTTTATAATATTAGTAGGATAGACTACGGTTAAAAAAAAAAACAAATTCCTTTAATGACAATCAAATATTAAAAAAAAACTAATTTGCCGCGCATTTTTTATACACCTGTCATTCTAAGCTTCCTAGTTATAACTAGATAAAAGAGCCCCCTTCTCTTTTTGTGACAACTCCCGCGACCTTCACGACCAGTCCAACTAGTGGTAAACAGACAAAGAAACGAGGGAATACATTATCTATCTATAACTCGAAAATAAAATTTAATCTGGTACACAAAGAAGGAGATATTTATAAAGAGTTTGTAATAAAAACACTTGTCTATGGTCGACTAGGAAATGATTACTTAGGTGACTGGTTTTGTATTGTATCCTCATTCCAGTAGAATATTATTATTAGCTTAATTGATGACATAACAAGGCATTTCTGGGTTTCCCGAAGAATCAGTCAGAGGGGGCTACAGCAGTCGGTTCGTTGAGCGCCTTACGTTCTGAGTTGAGCTACACGTTCACTGACACTTGCCTGCACTGGGGTGCGTTTAAGTCGATTATCCAGGTTCAAATTTATACTGACTAAATGTGAAACACCCCGTTCAAGCACACCGCGAGGTGAAAAATTAAACTGACTAAAATTTAATCTGCCCCGTTCACGGTCGTCCGGTGGTATAAATTTTCGCCTGACTAGGATAAATTTTAGCGACCTTTTTACCTCGCTAAATTTTATCCTGCTGTCAGATTGACATTGATTGACATTGAGTTTTGTTGTTAATGCTCGATTCGCGCCGTAAAAACAAATGTTTTTATTTTAGAGAGTACCTAATTCATCGTCTCGGTGAGTATTATTTGTGGATCATGGATATAATTAATATTACACCGGCAAATTGATTTTTTATGTTCTGGTTCATTTTTTACTGTGTAATAATATCGAGATCACAAGTTAAATCCTAATTTTACGGAGATTACAATGTAATTATTCGGACTGTTAAGTTGAATTGAATTGTTATTTGTTTGATAAACTGAGCTGTCAATTGAATTTGACAACTAACATTGACAGAAACCTATGACTCCGTTCAGCGAACACTCGCTAGTTTAATTTTTATCCGACGAAAATTTCGCCGGCGTACTAAACGCACCCCTGATTAACCACTTAAGGTGAATGCTCCAGGGTAGCCGCGATATTAAAAATTTCTTGGGTTTTTTGCAATTTGCAGGCCAGTGCTAGGTTGTATGTTGATTAAAATATTGATCGCGACTGTAAGACGTATGTAGTTACAGAATTATTATCATCAAAATCACCAATACAACCCTCCAAGTTCATAAAGCTTCAGGAACAAAAAAATAACATAAAAAGTCATTCCTGAAGCTTTATGAACTGAGAGCGTTGTATTGATGATTTTGTTGATTATAATTCTGTAACTACATACGTCTTACAGCCGCGATCAATATTTTAATCAACACACAACCTAGCACTGGCCTGCAAATTGCAAAAAACCCAAGAAATTTTGAATTTCGCGGGCTACCCTGGAGCATTCACCTTAAACTATTATTTAAAAGCCAATCTTAGACGAGGACCTGTATGCATATGCATAGTCCTCATTTGATTGGACTAACACATCAAGGCTTTAAAAGACTGACCTCAAGACAATGTCTGGACTTTAAAAAGGACTGGATAGTCCAAATATTGTTTTTTCATCTTTTATAGAGTGAGGATTTTTTTATGCTCTATATTTATGATCCTATTTAACAAAATTATTGGATTCAAGATTATGCCTAGTTCGCGCCACGACTGATGTTCTTTTGACGCGGCTCTAGTGTCTATGTCATTACATAAATTTGAAAAAAAATGTAGTGGTGACGCGGTGTCTATAATGTCACGAGACCGTCACAGACTTTGTGACATTTGTCAAAATGTACCTTCTAAAAATAAACATGGCTTAATGTCTAGTCATCATTAAATTGTATCGTACATGAGTCTCTAAGGGGCCTGTCAGTCTTGATAACAGTTATCAGGGCAAAGGTGTGTCAATTGCTTATCAAAGTCCTGTTTTTTATCAACATCACCTTGAATTTTTAATCAGACATAAGAATGATAAGAAAGTACTACCCAATACATTATTAAAATACGTGACGTCATAGTTATAAATTTTGAGGGGGTTTTTTTGGGAACACCCAAATACTACGAAATATTTTATTCCGAATTTCGGTATTCCGATTTTCAAAACTCCGAATATCATAATACCTAAAAATTACAATATCTATTATTAAGAATCACGAAATTTATTTAACCGAAAGTCGTATATCCGATTTCTTAGTTTTCCGATTTTCACATATTCGAAAAATGTAATGCTCGATGAGTTCTCATTCCGAAAAACGAAATTCCGATTTTCAATATTCCGAATAAACTGATTTTTTCGGAATATTGAAATACGGAATTTCGTTTCTCATTCTACAAAGTCAGTGCCAGAAACGAATTGCTGTTTAACCGGCTCCACGTAGTTTTGTCTACCGTACTCTTAGAGAGTTATTTAAGCCTGTGTTGGCGCGGAGTGGTGAGGCGTATCCTCTGGACTTTGACTGTTTGCCTTCAGGATTGTTATTGTTATTAGGAGAACTTAGGATCCATGAGCGAGCGAAGCGAGCTCGGGACTTGTGGCACCCCGACTCGGACAGGTTAGGTTCGAAGGGGATGGCGGGGTCTGAAAGACCCCGCCATCCCCTTCGTGTTAGGTTACTTTGAACCTTGCTCACAGAAATAGGAGCCCCGCGAGGCGGGGCTCCGTCGATCTACCTTGGTAGGTGGTAGTCAACAAATTGACCAAGGATGCAAGAGCGAGCGAAGCTTGCTCGGGACTGGGGGCACCCCGACTCGGACAGGTTAGGTTCGAAGGGGATGGCGGGGTCTGAAAGACCCCGCCATCCCCTTCGTGTTAGGTTACTTTGAACCTTGCTCACAGAAATAGGAGCCCCGCGAAGCGGGGCTCCGTCGATCTACCTTTGTAGGTGGTAATCAACAAATTGACCAAGGATGCAAGAGCGAGCGAAGCGAGCTCGGGACTGGGGGCACCCCGACTCGGACAGGTTAGGTTCGAAGGGGATGGCGGGGTCTGAAAGACCCCGCCATCCCCTTCGTGTTAGGTTACTTTGAACCTTGCTCACAGAAATAGGAGCCCCGCGAAGCGGGGCTCCGTCGATCTACCTTGGTGGTAATCAACAAATTGATCAAGGATGTAAGAGCGAGCGAAGCGAGCTCGGGATTGGGGACACCCCGACTCGGACAGGTTAGGTTCGAGTTAGGTTAAGGAAATACGGAAATAGGAGCCCCGCAAAGCGGGGCTCCGTTGAACCACCTTAGTGGTATTATAACTCAGGAATTCAGGATGCGATAGCGAGCAAATTGTGTCTTGGGGCACCCCGACTCTGACAGCTTTCGTTCTTCTCACAGGGATTTTTTGTAATATTATGAATGAAAATACGTAACTCAAAAATAAATTATTTTTATTACTCAAAAAAAAAATTATAAAAGAAATTATTATCATTGAAAAGAAAATATTCTTATTCAAAAGAAATTCTTTTATTGAAAAGTTAAGAGGCATTTTGACAAGGCGTTTTAAAAGCATACTTTTCTCTGATAAGCGATTAAATTTTCGGAATTCTAATTATTCGGTATTTTAATAATCGGAACTTTAACCATCGGAATTCGTGTTTTTGATGTTTCGGAAAATTATTAATTCGGAATTTTTGATATTCGGTCTGTTGAAACTCGGTATTTTGAAAATAGTAATTATAAATGTTAGGAATATTGAAATTTCGGAATTATGAAAATAGGAATAATGATCAATCGGAGTTGTTATATTAGGAATTTTGAACCATTCGGAATTATGAAAATCGGTATTTTGAAATTCGTATTTATGAATTTCGGAATAAAGTTTTTCGTATTATCGTAGTGTACCCGGTTTTTTTCTGTCTATTAATAACTTTCATGTGACTTCTGATTTATTGTAGCACAAAGTTCAGAAATGAAGCCTTAGAAACGTAGAAACCACGGTAATACGTATTATCATGTAGAAACTTTTAATTCCGACAATTTTATTACACTTACAGAGAGGTACATATTTCAGGATCTCACGCTTGCTTGTCCAATTTGTGATACTTATTGCCATTCTTATCTTAGTATTCAGCGTCTTTCTATCTTATATCCATAATAATAATTTTATACAGGGTCAAACTAAATTATTTAGATTGTACTTTGCTTTGATTTGTCCTGCACAGTTTCGCAAGCTAATTTAATTCGACACAACAAAATTTACTTTATTTGGCCCTTGTCCAAACATTTTTCTGGGTAAAAATCTTCAAATTAGTCCTCTCTCCCAAGGTGGAGTGGAAGGCACTATCAAACTCAAGGAAGTTAGTAACTACAAACCAACTCCACTTCTGCCCATGTCCTTTGCATTCCAGAGCCTATATCCTACGACAGTCCCGCAGCCCCGAAAGACGTATAACCCTATAGGGGCCCTATCTGATTCTCATTAGCCATCCACACTATTTCACACTAAAACGAAAAGTCGGCTGTCGTCATGGTAACCAGTTACCCACTGAAAGTTTCCTTCTCTTTGGCTTATTTCTATTAAAAAAAAAAACTTTAAAGATTGCACCATATTTTTACACGTGCCAAGCCATGCCTTATGTTACTTTATGCATTTATACATACTTATATATATGTACAGAAGTTTATTTACTTTTATCAAACCATAGCAACTGGTGGCTTTAGCGATGCGGCTCGTCAGACGATAAAAATAAAACAGTTTCACATTTTGGTCAAAGATCACCTTTTGTTCACTGGTGCTTTGCAGATGCACCATCAACCAGTGATTTTGATTTTATCACTCATACTGAAAGGTCTGTATCCCAGCACTCCCAGCAGCGGTGGAAAGACATAGGTGATTTTGATCAGAGTAAAATAGCTTATTACTTAGACCACTTCTTGCGTGCTTGTATGACCTGCAGTCTTATTCTCTGTAAACACCCTTGTGAAGGCGCGACCGCAGCGCTTTACGCCACGCTGGGACTAAAGTTTGCCTTTTACTAAGCTACTGACAGCGACACTATTATCTAATCGTGCAGCGAGGAGCTCGTGGCTAAATAATTACAGCTACACAGGCCGATCTTCCGGGTTAAGCCGCGATTGCCAAGGTTGGTCTGTGGATGCGACCATCTGTCATAGTTTCCTCCGTACCTCGGAAAGCACGTAAAGCCGTTGGTCCCGGCTGTCATTTGTAGATCTTTGACAGTCGTTACTGTTAGTCAGAAGCTCTAAAGTCTTACAACCAGTCTTACCATGGGGTATCGCATTACCCAGTCACTGGGTTGTGGAGGTACGATAGGCAGTAGCTCCATATAAAATACTGATATTCAGCTGCATCGGGTTTTACTGGAAGCCGACCCCAATATAAAAGGCAGGCAGAAGATGATTGGACTAACCCAAAGCCGTTTGGTCGCTACTGAGCACATTGTAGAGTCCAGCGATGAGATTTCCTTTAGAGCATGGCATAGCTGATGTATAAACGTGGACGTACCGGAAGGTAAGGATCCGTGAGGAAACCGGCATGTCCTAAAACCAACAATTCGAAGCCACGTGACATCTACCAACCCGCACTTTGCCAACGTATGGCCCTCTCCCTCTCACGGGAAGGAGGCCTGTGTGTCAGCAGTAGGAACATTTTAGGCTGGTGATGTAGGTTGTAATTTCCACTCTATTGCCGTGCACATTAAGAAGGATGTTTGACAGTACGAATTGTTTACTTCTTTATCATCAACATGGCAATTATGTGTTTACAATTTTACATAAATGCAAATAAGCAGGAATCGCAACTAAGTACGTGCAATACACCACCTGCTAAATGTCGTAAATAAATAAAAAGATTATCTATATACCTAGATTATAATATACAATAGATACCTGGTCGACCGAGACCTGCTCGTGCTCGGTTGCAAAAAGAGAAACGAAAAAAAAAGAATGAAAAGAACAAACCCATGTTCACCTGGGGTTTGATCCCGTGGTCATCAACATAAAAGTCAACGCTAAAACAATCGAGTTATTTAAACGCCGATTTGCGCAACGAAATTATCCAGACATAGGAGTGGGACCTATCTAAATTGATTTTTCGCCCCTGAAAACCCCTATTTCATTGAAATACACACATCAGAAGTGTCTAGGGATCAACATATATTTTTGCAATAACTTTTCTCCTGATTGATATTAATTAAAATTTTCTTTAAGGATTCATCAAATAAAGTGTTTTCGTTTGTCACAGTAACGATAAACCAAGTCACCTTTGCATTAATAAAGAAATTTGCCATTTTCCTAATAAAGGGATTTTTGACATTTGAACCACTAACACAAAAGTTCGAAAAAAAGACTGAAATAACAATTCTCTTTAAAATTTTATTGGGTAACTTAAACAATTAATAATCCGTGTTTCTACCGCGAACACTAACAACACAAGAACATCGGTTTGGCATACTCAAAATGAGTTCATCCAAATCACGCTGTGGAATGGCCGCCCATGTTCGTTGCAACAACAAAAAAAGGTCTTCTTGCGACTGGATACCCTCCATATTCGGCAGAGCTCTTCTCTGTAGCATATCCCATGCATGCTCAATCGGATTCAAGTCTGGCGACTGAGCAGGCCAGGGCAGGACATTGATGTTAGCTGCGGCGAGAGTCTGTCTTACAACTCTTGCGGTGTGCGGTCGTGCATTATCATGCATTAACTGAAATAAGGGACCGATTTGCACTTGTAGAGGAACGATGACGTCTGATACAATCGTCTCAGCATAAATTTGAGCGTTGAGGTTGCCTCTGATCCAAATCAACTCAGTTCTTCCGCCGATCCAAATACCCGCCCATACCATGATGGTTCCACCACTATAAGGATGGACTTCCTGGCAGGATTTTAATCGCTGTTGGCGTCCAGGGGTTCTCCAGTGTCGTATACGTCTTGTATCCGGTCTCATACCGAAACGAGACTCATCAGAAAAGCACACGAAACGCCATTGTTCTTCTGCCCAATTTCTGTGTTCAAGAGCCCATTGATATCGAATCCTACGATTGTGCATTGCTATAGGTGGTACCCGTAGCGGTCTTCGGGAATGAAGGTTCACTTCATGCAAGCGGTTTCTGACTGTTTGGTCGCTAATTAAGTTCCCTGAAGAGTGATGAAGCCTCACGGCTAACATCATGGCGGTTATTGTTGGAGCTCTTCGAGTTAAGATTTGAATGTATCGGTCTTGTCTCCGTGTGGTGCAGCGATACCGTCCTCCATGGCGCTCAGCCACGGTACCAGTGCTTCGGTAACGTGTCCAAAGTCGACTGATAACACTCTGACTTGTATTCAGAGCTAAAGCCACAGTACGTTGCCGGGAACCAGCTTCTATCATTCCCACGGCTCTGAGCATTTCTTCCCTGCTTAAATGACGTCGCCGCTCCATAATAACGTTGGTTTTAATCAGTAGTAGGGAAACAGTAGCACTAATAATGTCTTCAATGCGTTGTATGTTTTTATAGGGAAAATATTGACAGCTGATTTTCATCTTTTACTCGAATTTGATTCACAGTTCCTGATTCAAATTATGAAATGCACCAAAAAGGATCCATATAAATTTATAAAATCATAAATTTATTACAAAGCCACATCTCAATCTCAAGAAATCCGCATAAAAATGCTTGATCCCTAGACACTTTTGATGTGTGTAGTTAGAGCCGTTTTCGAGAACTGGAAAATATACAAAATCTAAGTATACAAATATTGCTCGTTTTAGTTAGGACAACATACAAAAACGTGCACGTGACGTCGGTGGACACACCCAGCCTCGTCGTATAAATATCAAGCTTCGTTAAAATATGCAAGCGGGTGTGTCCATACCGGTTCCGATAAATTTTCCGTTTAAATGTTACGATACAGGCCAAGTTCAGTTTTTTTTTATCGTTGTTTTGATAGTTGTTCCTAGGCGGATCGAGGATTAGCTATGAGCTGATGATATCATTATGAAGGTCGTAAACTCTTCAATATCATTATGTCAAGTGATGAATTGAATCCCCTTTTAATCATCATCTGTCCAGCCTTTTCCCAACTATGTTGGGGTCGGTTTCTGCTTGAACCAGATGCAGCAGAATATCAGTATTTTACATGGAACGACTGCCTAGGTCCTGACCTCCAGAACCCAACAACTGTGTAATACAATACTCTTGATAACACTAGTTACAGCTTTAAGCTGACTTTTTAAACTTCTGACTAACAGTAACAACTGTAAAAGATCTAAAAACGACAGCCAACAGACGGCTTGTCTTTTTTTTACGTTGTAAAATCATCAAATGAGTCCTCCTGTCCAGAGCAGGGCAGGAGGGACTGTCAGACTTGTACTGACTAAAATCCACGGTGTCCTTCAAGAGCCCATTACTTTCTGGAATCGACCCGAGCGACATCGAGCGACCACCAACAAATGGCATACACTTTACAAAAATAAACAGATAATGAGGTGACATTTCCAAAACTAGAATATACCTAGATTATGACAACAGACTATTGACAACCTTAAGCTGACAGATGCAGGATCATCCATGTCGCCGTGATCCATGCGTGATCCTAACTTAATTCCGACCTCCTTCATCTATGACAGCAGAGGTTAAAAAGTTACAGGAAAAACTGAAAAATCACCGTGAAAGTATCTTTGACGTCACGATAAAGATTTATCTTTAATCCTTTAGGATTTGATTACCTTTTTTTTTGTTTATAAGGTAGATATAAGGATTACTGGTGAATGTGAACATTATTAAGTGCGTTCACACAGAGCGAGCAGCCTCGCGAGGGGGTTGGATTTTAAAACGAGTCGCCTGAATTTGAGGGTATTGGTGGTGTAGGGGGCTTAAGGGAGTTAGTCTTAATCCCCCCAAAGTAATTTAGGCTGCCGGAGTTGCGTTTAAATATTTTTGAAAAAACACACCTTGATAAGTAGTACATCAGTTATTTGACCTAGGATGCAAGAGCGAGCGAAGCGAGCTCGGGACTTGGAGCACTCCTACACGGACAGGTTAGGTTCGAAGGGGATGGCGGGGTCTGGGCGTTGCCTTTATATGAGAGTATTGCCAGGACACAGGGGACACCTCCCTCCTTATGCTTAACTAAATTATTGTAAAGTTTTTGGAATACGCCTTTTATGTGACTATAATGAGTTTTGAGGTTAGGTTACAAAAACATATTTCCGGCGGGTGAAAATGGTGAGAGGGGGTTCTGTTTTCACACCACCTGCTCGTAAATGTCAAACTATATGTCATGCAAACTGATCGTAAAGCAAGGCATTGCTGCCCCCCGTTCGAGCCGGGCAATAATTTTGTACTGAATATCATTATTTCCGTGGGAATAATGTGATTTGAATTTGGAACCTCAAATAAAACGTATTATGAAAACTTTTACCAAAGAGTTGTAGACAGCTGTTCGCTTGCTGTGTTGCCCACTCCACGTTCGAAGGTTGGCGTACCACATCAAATTTCAAAATTCGAATTTATTTCCTCGCAGGAGTTGTGAAAAGCAGAGTACGCTCCTCGGGAGTAAAGCTGCCTTGTCTTGGGCTAACTTGAATCCCTCGCTACACTAAGGATTCTTAACTTAATTCCCTCGTTTCACTCGGGAATTAACACTTGAACCTCCTCGCTGCGCAACAGAGGTTCATCCCCAGAATACTTAGTGTCGCTTCGGAATTCAAAACGCCCGTGACGTAAGGCAATGCCTTACTCCCTTGGTGCGTAATCTACTATTGTGTTACATAGTCTATTTGTCGAGAATGATTATAAGCTATAAAACATCACGATACGACCAATAGAATCCGAGCAGCGAGAGTTAAAACATGACTGCAGAGACACAACGCTGCGACTTGTCGCAATAACACGTCACAAGGTGCTGCTGTCTGTAATAGTCACGAAATATTACCTATAATGGTGAGGTATGACAGGAGCATATCAGGTGGGGGCCCAATTTTCAAAAAGGGCCTAAATCCACGACGAGCTTTTTGGCCATCGGGAGTCGGGGCCTGAACAAAACAACTTAAAATAGGTACACGAAGGTATTGTTTTGGCCTTTTAAAGACCGTTTTTTTTCCCAAACATTTTCATTTGTTTTTTTTTTTAATATTTCGAAGATGGATCTACTGTAAAGATTAGGTAGGTATTACTTATAGTAATGCAAATTCATTTCGTAAACAGTGACGATGACAAATAGTATGCGTATGCATAATACCTAATATTTATATATTTACAAATAAAAGTCTTGTTAACAAAATATTGTTTTGACTAGCGCGAACTCAAGGCGCCAGTCAAAGAACAATTAGAAACGACCAAGGCCTAACAATACATACATATTGTACAATGCATCTGTCTGTCTGTCTGCTTTTAACCTTTTTAAGTATCCAAGATTGAATAGATTTCGATAGGGATAGGGATACAGATACCTACAATGAAAAGAAAAAAAAACATTATTTATTATGCACAATTAAGTATGTATACGGGCAAATAGGGCTTTTTTTGGCAGAATCGTCTCTCGCTGGTTTCTTCTGTTGCCATTTGCGTTCAAAGGTCCCTTTACCTTCATTTGTTCATCTGTGGTTCACAGGATAGTTTTTATTCCGGTAATAAGCTATTATGATAAAAATATCCGGCATACACACGGGTGAACCCCGGCACAAAATCTAGTTAGCACCTACAGAAATATGCATGACTTATAAAATATGCTGTTAACTCATACAGTTTTATTATTACAGTACATTGTAGATCTCAAAACATAGTTACAAGTTGTTTTAAAATACTTGGAAGTGACTGCGTCTCGTCCTATGGATGGAAATTTTTTTTAGAAGAAATTGTAGCTTTAAGTAACTGTTTGTTTATTCTGTGTGTGTGTTTTTATAGTTTACTCAGTATCTAAGAATTGTTTTTCTAGCCTCATGACTAATTGTTGTCTGACATCCAGTCTTAACAAAATGTATCATAATAGCCATTAGGTAATTGGCTTGTGGTCTTGAGAAGATCTGATTCTCTTTCGATTTTTTACATGCCTCATCATCATCTTCTGTCCTTACTTCATGCATTTTGGAGTTAAACAATTCTTGTTCATCTTCCATTTTGGCGTGTCAGCCATCATACTCTCATTTACTTACTTTTATTTCTTCATATAGTACCTAATACTGGGTACCTGTCGCCAGCGTCTTCGTCCAAGTGTAATCCGTAAATGATCCCACAGGAACATAATACCGGGATAAAGAGTATCCTGTGTGATATTCCAGACTTTAACCTATCTCAGAGCCCAATATCATCAAGTTGGATTCAGGCATTCTAACGTGATCGAGAACCTAACCAACAACCATTCACTCGTCTAAGCGTTCGTCTTTGTAATATTAGTAAGAATTGTTGATTCCTCACACTATCCGTCCATATTTTCTATATTCTCGATTACTTTTCACTTTTCAACACCTAGTTAATTTTCAGATACAAATTTAATTAAATATCGGACTAATCAGCCAAAACAATACTAATTAGCTCATTATGACTAAATACAACTACGCCACTAAAATGAGTTTAAAAACGTGTCATATTTTTATTATTATATCTGACATGGCCTCAACGATTGATAAGAGGGAAATAAGGAAGGTGGGTGATTCCGGGAGTCAAGTTACGCCAATTATTTTGTGATATATCATTATTAATTATAATTATTTAGTATGGAGATCCGCTTCCTGGTTACGAATAATGTTTCTGTGACACTACGTGGTGGGTATTGAAACCATACCACAGTAAAAAAAAACTATAAGAAATGATAAGGAAAAACGAAACCATATTGACGTCTTCTGCGTTTCGCTAGCTAATTTAATTCGGCAAAATCAAGCACCTCTGTCTACCTCTCTGAATACAGCTGGTGTAATGCTGAATCATGTACTAACTTTTTAGTTGATCGATAGGTATTCACAAATCACAACCGCTGTTTGCACATTATATTGGAATTCGATAGATGTCAATTACTGTTAATTTGATAGTAAATAGATTTGAGTTTAAAGTGTAAAGTATGTATTATAATACACCACTAAAAGACTAAGGACTATGATCTTTGCTGTGTCAACAATTTGATCTAGTCCGTTCTAGATAAATAGCTAAAATAGGTAGGAACTTGGACTTAGAACCATGAGCAATAATAAATGTACTCAATAGGTAACCGGTCATAATTATCTGTTTACATAAAGTTACTCGGATTGAGATAACACTGTTTTCATCGAATCGCTGTATTAATAGTTGGTAGGAGTGGCAATTAAACAAAACAATAATAAGGAAATTGCATGTGATCTTTCATGTGCAATCTTGGGTGGATATGTATGTACCCAGCTTCGAATTGGCCATATAATTCCAGGGCCCGTCTGCCGAACTTCACCCCCTAGCGGGCCCCAATGGTCCTTATCTGTGAGGCTTTCAACAAGCCAGGCGCTATCGCCTGGCTTAGCATGTGCGTACCCTCTATAGGAATCGGGGTACGCACATGCTAACTCTCAGCTCTCGCAACCTACATACAAAACTAGAACAGCTAGTTCATACATACAATTAGAAAGAAATATTAAAAATAAAGTGAGCCTGAGCAAGCCATTCCTGAACGTAGTTTTGAATATTTCTAAACGGCGACTGCCCGCACTTGTGGGAAACCACCCGAGCCCTGACGGCCTAGTCCAACCCTGTATTTTGCGAAGTTCATAGCATGATCTACCAGTAAAAAACAGTCCACTCTACCTTCTAGTTACGGATATCATAAAAGTCAAAGATTCAACTATCATACGATTTTTTTTAAATATTTTATATAATACCTATCTACCTCCATGACTTTTGTCGTCTTTGAAATGCGTCCTTCAGTGTAATTGTGTAATACGTTGCGTTACGTGCAACGTATTTTTTCAGACCAAAAAGAAATTATTTTACTGGAAATAATATTTTTTGTACAGTTTTACCTAATTTGATGCATAGAAATCCTAGAAAGGCAGCTTCGAATAGGATTTATAAACACCTTTTAATATTTAGATTCTTGCCTTGGATCAGAAAAAATAAAAAAAAGCCAAGCTTCTTTTCTTTGTCATAAAGTTTACATATTACTTGATAGGTAAAACAATCTCACAATGTGTCACAAGTATACACACGTGATTTGATACGAAATAATGTCATTTGTTTTGTTCCTTTGTTAGGTTCCCAATGGTTTTGCTTGAATAATTCTAACTTCTAGGCATTGGATCATCTCTTATGTCTGCCTAATTCTACTTTAGAAACCGTAAAGTATCCTGTAGATAGAACCGAATTTGTTAGACCATTATCTGTCTCGCCTTTTCCATGCCTTTCCTCATTATATTGGGGCCGGGTTCAAGTCTAACCGTAGCTTAGTAGGTACAGTACATATAGACAGTCACTCCATGTCTCCATGTAAAATATGTACTACATATTTTACATGGAGACATGGAGTGACTGTCTATCTGATTTCCACAACCAGCATAAACACGATACTAGTTTTCAGACTTTCGGTCCGATTTAAGTAAGTACTGTCAAAAATCTGCAATAGACAAGCAAGATCAACGGGCTCTCCGTGACACGGAAGAAGCTTGGTATGGAACTCTCATGCATCCATAATATGTATAGGGACCAATCTATGGCAAGCGCAGAAGCGCTATTTATTTTCTTTGTGGTCGTGACAACGCAGCAGCCTCAGCGCTCACGCCATTTTTTTTAGCGTGCTAAAATCATCAAATGAGTCCTTCTACCCAGGGCAGGGCGAGAGGGACTGTCGTACTGACTAAAATCCACGGTATCCTTCAATAGCCCTTTGCGTTCCGGGGTCACGGTAATTAGTGCGTCCCGCGACCCGGACAGGCTTTGGCCCTCTAAAGGGGGGGGGGGGGGGGCGTCATTGTGCTCACACTCTTTGAGGTGCGCGTGGAACACAACGCGCCGTCGTCGACCCGGGTTGAAGGTCTGATAACACTAAACCAGTTCAAAATCTTCTAGTCATGGTATGAAATAATATAACTTTGATCATCATAATAAGAACTGGTCTAGTCAGTGATATTAGGCATATTCCATAGCAGGTGACATTTTTAGCTAATGTGTTGTATTCATAATTAATCAGATGATTAAATTAAGCTCGGGAACGGATAATGGGCTTTTAAGCTTTAAGTATTTAAAGATTGACGTAATCTTTTTGTTTACGATCTAGGTACGGACTTTGTGCAGACACACCCACAATTTAGACAAAGGCGAAGGAATGAATTAATTGATAATACATTTATATTGTGATTGATTAATTCTTTGGTGTTGCTAACTCGAATTTCATACTAGTACAAACATAGGTATATGTATATTTAAACTCACGTCTTTTCTTCAAAGAGGACAAGGTAGAAGCTATAGTACAGAGCCCTGCGCCAACAACTACACTTGACGGAGAATTTACATCGATAGGTATATTCGTTTATGTATAACTTTTATTTTTTATTCTACAACTAAAAGTCATAGATCAAAGTTGTAGAGAAATTAATTTGCAACAAAGAATGTGCCTACAAGTTGTTTGCCAGTTATTATGTATATTCCATCTGGCTGCCCCTTTTTCCAAAATGGCGGCTGTAGGCAATGTCTCATGTAATCTATGATTTGGGCCCATGGTCATGAACCAAGCACACGTCCAAATTCTTTAATACGAAAAATTTGGATATAAATGCTTGGAAAAAATCCATTTCAAGAACCAACAAATCACAACTCTATTCATCTCATAAAATGCACTTGTTCGATATTGATTTTCCCACGTTTTTATACACTCACTTTTCTTGTTTGTTTGTCGTTCCGGTTGGACTTTTGCAACTCAATTTTGAGGCACTTCCCGATAAGCTAGCAGGCTGAAATTTTGTACACGCTTTGAGTTCTGATGACAATACATGACTAGCTAAGAAACGTCATAACAAATCCGACATGGCGGCCTCCCCAAGATGGCGGACTGGCTGTTTGAAACCCACCCCCATGATATGGGTATCAAATGAAAGGGTTTGCTGTCCGGAATACGAAAAAAATAGTCACGGGACTTAAATCCAATATGGCGGACGTCCAAGATGGCAGACAGGCTATTTGAAATGCACCCCTGTGATATGGATATCATATGAAAGGGTTTGCTATCAGGAGTACGAAAAAAATAGTCACGTGACTTAAATCCAATATGGCGGACGTCCAAGATGGTGGACTGGCTGTTTGAAATCCACCCCCGTGATATGGGTATCAAATGAAAGGGTTTGCTGTCAGGAATACGAAAAAAATAGTCATGTGGCTTATGCTAGGCTAGGCTATTAATCCAATATGGCGGACGTCCAAGATGGCGGACTGGCTTTGAGGCACTTCCCAATAAGCTAGCAGGCTGAAATTTTCAGGGTAGCTTCAAACCCGATGAACAATGATAAAAATAATAAAATAATTAATAGATTTAAAAAATCTAAAAACCCACGTTTTTAAATGTCCTAAAAACAAGAAAATAACCCTACGGGGCTGAGAGAGGGGCCACTCAAAACGTGGGGGCGTATCTTTGCAAGTTACACCTACGATCTCACGTCATGTAAATATATCCCATAAATAATCCCTTATATAATATACGCCCCCACGTTTTGAGTGGCCCCTCTCTCAGCCCCGTAGGGTTATTTTCTTGTTTTTAGGACATTTAAAAACGTGGGTTTTTAGATTTTTTAAATCTATTAATTTTTACAACCAGGCATCCCCCCTATGTCTATTATGTAGAAAAAAAAAACGTCTGTGAAAAAATTATCTACCAAAAAATATCTGAGCGGGATTCTCGGAAAGCTTGTTGCAATGATAAAGTTACGCGCGCAAACATGCCGTGTTTTTGGCGTGCATATTCGTCTCTAACTGTACTAGAACTTTCATTTTAAAATCAAAAATCAAATGTTTTTATTTATTTCACATAGGCCCATCAGGGCACTTATAAAACGTCGACAACAGGTGCTTTTTACTTTATCTCTTGATTTTTCTATACTGATTCACAATACTGTTATCATGAGGTAAAAATTATTGTAGTCTATGGACGTGACTTAATAAAACTACAAAGAACGTGTCTACTTTATTTATGGATATAACCTGACTAAGTATAATGATATATTGAAATAAAGCGCAAACAAACGGATACATACAATATTAGGTACACTTTGCACGCATCTTTTTTATCTCAAATTCACACGGGTTGTCATGACTAGTATTTTATCATCATGTTATACAGAAAAAAAACTGATGTAAACTATAAACTAACAGACTGTAGTATACTTTCAGCTTATCTTCATGATCTTATGACCTATAGAAGTCACGTAGTGTAGTAGAATGTATGTTGTACTTATTAAAGCCGAGGCGACTTGCATCAGAATTTTATTTATCTATGGATTTGTTTGTAAACTGGCCTTTTTAATTATTGGTGGTCGTAACTAATATTAGACACTGGGGATTTTCTGCTTCTTGAGTTTGTGACTTTGGGATGCAATATTTTTTTTTATATTCCAATTTTTTTATGTCTATACTTTTTATAGGCTTTAGATATCTATCTGAGTTTTAAAACTGAGTAATTACGAGTAAGTTGCTTTATACATTGGCGGAAAACTTTACTGTCTGATTTTTGCCATTTCTTTTTTGTTTTGGGAAAAGCGGACTGATTTTCGTATAAAATAACCGAATGATTCTTCTGACCGTACAGAAGTGCTGATTGTCAGACCCTTCCTACCCCAGTACCTTCTAGAAGCTCCAATTCTTCAGGCTTCTTCTTTCTTGGCCGGTCAAGATTTTCAGATTAATATCTTCTATCTACAGGTAGGTACTTACATTTATAAAGCTCAAAAGAGTTTGTTTGAACGCAATAACCTCAGAACTTCTGCTTCGAACTCAAAATTACTTTTGTGTTGGATAGTCAATTTATTGAGGAAGGATTTGGGCTATAAAACATCACACTAGGGCCAATGGGAGTCAAGCAACGGGGATGAAACCACGGGGAATACATAGCTATGGATAAAAAAAATAGATTATTTGTTAGTACAATTTGCTTTCCATACATCAAAACTCCAGGGTCGCGGGACTGTCAGGTAACCTGGAACGTAAAGGTCTATTGAAGGATCACCGTGGATTTTAGTCAGTAAGAGTCTGACAGTCCCTCCTGTCCCTATCTGGGCGGGAGGACTCATTTGATAATTACCACGATAAAAACAAAATGCATCAAAACTGAGTTCATTTTACGTAGGTTACTTCATAAGAGGATTTATTTTATTTGCTTTATATTCACAGTAGCGCTGTTTGTCTTTACAGTGCAAACGAGTTTCAGGCATTTCAGTTAACAGAAATTGAAGCAGACATGAGATTCCCGGAAAATAGAGCTGAAACCTGAAACCCTTAAATAAAGCGGTTGTTGAAACGCAATGTTCGCAGAAATATGAACACTGCATTTTCATTTGTGAAATTCACTTTGTTGGAATTTAATTCACATTTTCCGTAAAATATTTATAGGAATATGTTTTGAGTTGTTGAATAAGCCTTTATTTGAGGCTTGAATTGAATTGAGATGGCTTGTGTTTAAATGAAATGTTTAAACGGACAAAAAATGGAGTTAATTTTCATTGATTTCCGAAACTTCCGTTGAACGTAACTTAGGTACCTACTATAAAAACTATAACATTCCATTGAAACAATAACAAATAACCATCATAATTATGATGAATTGATGACGTAATAAAATATAATGCAATCGCCACCAACTATGGACTCTAAATAAATCTTTTTTACTGAACATGTATGAAAATATTTTTTTTAATTTTTTTTTTTTTTCTTTGCGGGATAAAATCCGGAACATGGATATTCGGCGAAGAACCAAAGTCACCGACATAGCTCATAATATTTGGAAGTTGAAGTGGCAATGGACAGGCCACATCGCTCGTAGAACTGACAACCGATGGGGAAGAAAAGTTTTCGAGTGACGACCACGGACCGGAAGACGCAGCGTAGGTAGGCGACCACTAGGTGGACCGACGACATCGTGAGGGTCGCGGGCAACCGATGGATGCAAGTGGCGAATTGTAGTTCGGCGTGGCGGTCTAAGGGGGAGGCCTATGTTCAGCAGTGGACGTTTTCCGGCTGATGATGATGATGAAAATATTTAATTAGTGGCGCATCATATCGATAGTTTACGGTTCTGTCTATGATTTGAAAAGGCTATGAAGAAGGAGGTTGTCAAAAGTGTGTATGTTTTTTTTAAGGATTTTTTTTCCTAAAACCTTTGATCACGGCAAATATAAAACTGAGTCGTCTTATGATCAGTAATTTAGCCAGAGGCTGGAGGCACAGAGTGGTGAGGGAACGAAATGGCGCTAAACGACTTGTATAGCTCTGTGTCTTTCTTTCACTGGAACTACTCTGGCTTTAAGACGGGTAGGCCACCTGATCTTGTCTCGCCTCAAAATACAAGCGCCTCTTATTTTCTTAAGGCCAAGGTCTTCCGTTCACGGACAGAACCGTAAATGTCTGGTTTTAAACAAGTAGTCGCATTGCTTGCGTCTTTCGTTCATTGACAACAATTTCATTTACGTCATATAAAACAGTCTATTGAGCGAATTAATATTGAACGTATTGATGTAATATGAGATATTGATGACATTAAAAATGCCTAGAGGTCTAGACTACAGCACATAAATATTATGTAAAGGTAACTACCTATTTATTACTTACGTATAATTATGGAAACTACACAGTATTTATGTTTTTCAATGTTTTTGGTAAACCCAATACGTTCGTGTGAAAGTGTTGAACAGTTGAACCATAGACTAATCAACAAAATGTAGATTGGAAGTATTTTGAACTGCAATAATATGTGCAGGCCGTACACGCCTCCGATGACGAAATCCACCTTGAGCTTTACACCTTGCTGACGAAATACACGCCTTCAGTTACAATATAAACAACTTGGCTCGACTAATTCAAAACCTTTACTTCCTAAGAAAAAGGGAATTCATTAAGTAGGTAACGTTTGTTTTTCATAACCGATTTAGAAAAGATCACGAAAAAAAATTGACTGTCAAATATTTTTGACAGTAAAATTGGCGGGAAAGTATTTTTAGAATCCTCGGCCTTCAACATTCTAATTTTAACAACTTTAGGTACTGCTCGCAACAATGACTTTGATTAAAAAGTGGCCGATATAGCGTCATACATGATTAGCTGATGCAATAAGGCTTCCATCTTACCTAGATTGCTTTTCGGCCTACATTATATACACCGTGTTCTTCACGTTATCCATAAACTTTAGCAAATACTTCTATGGCTTTTACAAATCAAATCCAGCAAAGGAAGTAGTACTTAAAAAGGCTTCGTTACAAAGATATTTGTAATTTCATTTAATGAAATTTAATTGAGGTATGCAGTGAGAAAGTATCTTAATTTGAAATCTATCAAATACTATTTGCATTTCATTTGTTTCAGCCCGCCAAATGTTATGAATGACGTTGCCAATTCGGATAAAGAGGCATGCATATCGGGTTATTTACGTCTAGGTATTTAGTTTGTATGAAAATTAACAAAAAATAAAAAATAAGAATTTATTAATGTGTCCATAATGAAAAATGCTTACTTCCGTGGTTTGAACATCTGGTCGAAGTTTATGTATATCGTCCGGAACACGGTGTACATATACTGTTGCACAAGTAAGTAACGCGAGTGAAATAATTTGCCATGGAATTTATTAAGATAATTTTAGCCACCAAAATAGAATAAAATAAAATAGATTATAAATCTCTAATCATCTAAATTCTATTTTCTAAAATAAGCGACATAAATATTATCAGTAATACAAAAACAAATCGATAAAATAAATTAATAATAGTAGAAAAACAAGTTGTTTCAAAGTTGGAACGTGCACACGTCACGACACACCCGCGCTCTCGACCAATAAGAGCGCGCCGTGCAAACACTCCTCCGGTATTAAAGCGCGCGCGCATTATTTTGTAACCACTACAATTCTTGGTTCCCTCGCGTAAAGTATTAAATGGGTGACAAATTAAACACTATAGCATACTATAGATGGCTAATATTTCTGTTCAGTTTCAGTAATTTTGTCATAATTTAGCTTTTTCGCGTTTTTTTTTTATTTTCTTAAATTAATTTTGTAAAGTATTAATTAATTTTATTGTTATTTAGTTTTTATTTATTTTCAAATTAAAAATGTTGCACTTCAACTCTATTCCCGAAGACTACGTGAGGAAGACCAACCAGTGAGTATTTTATTATTTTTTCTTAACTTTTTCTACCTACTTATACTTCTTTTATTCTTAGTCTAAACCAATTTATTCTGAGGTTTAAACGTTAAAGTAATTTTATACTTTCCATAGACTTACCATATTTAATTTTATTAAATTCACCAATCCTTTGATTTTAAAATACTTAATTTAACATCTATTTAATCTCGACCCCTTTTAAAATAATTTAATTGAAGCAGATCTCCTAATATACTTAATTTATTTAAATTATTAGGACCTAAATTGAAGATGTAACTTTCAAAATAATTTGTATTGCTTTTTTTATTTGTATCCAAGGTATTTTTGATATTCCCTTTTCTACTTAAAAAAGAAAAAAACAATAAAGTAAGTACCTACCTACCTTTCAACTAGATAAGTAGGATCTTCATAAAAAAAAAATATCTCATTGCAGTTCGGGAACCTGCAACTAAAACGTAGGAAAACTCTACGATTTCATTTGGCACGTTTATCGGAAATATCAAACCTATTTAAGTATATCCCAGGAAAGGAAATTCCCCTTACCTACTTGCCAATTAGCAACAAAAACCGGCGACTGTTCAGTTACAGGTAAACTTTCAGTACACGGAAAAAAAAATGTGTTTTTTTTCTAAATATTGACGTCTGCATTACTTCCAGTTGCGTTTCGTATTTCATCACAACAGCATTGTCTGAAATTGATTCAAACTACAGGACTCTTACTAAGTAGGCAGTGTTCGGTTTTTGTATTGTCGATGAGTTCCTAATTTAAAAAGAATTGGCACACACATCACTTGTTTCTGAGGGCCTGGCAGTCTTTTGCCGCCTTTATTAATGTCAACTGTTAACGTAATTCTTTTTTCAACGCTGGAATCTAAACGCTTAAGGCTAAGTTCAGATGAACGCGCGACGACGCGCGGGTCACGCGCGGGTCAACTGAACAGGTCGTTATAGGAGTGTAGATCTTAAACCGCGCGTCACCGCGCGGTGACGCGCGGTCATGTACACAACAACATTGATTTGTTACAATCTTAAACCGCGCGCCGAGCCAACCGCGTGTCGTCGCGCGTTCATCTGAACTTAGCCTTATGCTGATTGAGCTATTTTATTTAGGCATTCATCGCTTAGCATCAGCAAAAACGGCCAATATAACATAGGACTTTAGGAGTACCCAGCAGTACCTAGCCATGAAATCAATTAATTTGCACGAACTCTCCTACATTTGGCCTGTAATAGTTAGATACATACCTATATGCTCTGGCGGTCATTGACAGGACTAGGGCATGCAGAACCGGTTCCTTTTTAGGGACCGGTACCGGACTTTCGGTACTGGACTTGGTACCGGGAATTCCCGGGAAATTCGGTACTTTCGGTACTTACGTAAAATGTCGCTATTAATTTATTGTATGAAGGGCACGTGCGCGTGGACACTCTTATTATTAATTATCTAATAATTATTATCTAAATCTGTGGAAAAAATAACTTATTACAGAAGTGGGTTGGCGTAGTTAATAAAACTATATATTATTCGTAAATCTATAATTTACAAAATCATCAGGACACAACCACAACCAAATTTAAATGCTTTTCTGAGATCAAGTTAGGAACAATTTTCAAATAAAGCTTATATTCGAGGTATATTTTGAATAATAAATCAGCCTTTTTTCATCACGTAATTGCTTTGTTTTTTCCACTATATAATCAGTCTTTTAAGTTATTTAATCACTTTAAGTATCATTACACAACCATTAGTAAAACAAAACTATAACAATGAGATAAAAGGTAACAAAAATATATTTAACATAATTTGAGGGTAACAAGCGTTATTCTTCTTAAAATAAAAGTAAAGTATCATTGAACAATCAAATTGAACAAAACTAAAATAAAATGCTTTTTAGATATCTTTATCTCTAAAACGCATTTTTATAACAAAATATCATAAAATTAAACAAAATTTGAGCATGAAAAACGTTATTCTCCTTAGAATAACAGTAAAGTATCATTAAACAATTAAATTTAACAAAACAAAAATAAAATGCTTTTTAGGAAATAAGACAACAAAAAAATATAAAATTAATCAAAATTTTAGCATGATATACTTTATTCTCTTTAAAATAAATGAAAAGGACCCCTTATTTACATTGATGATTAATTTTTTCTCTCGGTAATAAGTTCTGAGGAAACTTATAGCATTTACGCTTTTGTCACTCAACGATGTTCTCAGCTTATTACATATTATACCAGCTGAAGAGAAGATTCACTCTGGTTCTACGCTTGTCGGAGGTATGGCTTGCAGATAGTCGTATGCCTGTGAAAGATAGCGCCCACGGATACCACCATTTTCGAATAATACCATTTCCACTTGGATACTTGTTCGAATATCCGAATCCTGTTTACGGTTCCGAGTTTTTTTCAGACCGGCCTCTAGTTCTTGATCGAGTTCTTTGTTACTGCAAGCAAGCTAGAACGGCATTCAATAAAATACTCTCGTGTATCTCATCATCATGTTTGGTTTTTACTTCACAACACCGACTGACTAAGTAAATTATGCTTGTTTGAATATCAGATCATTAGGAAATTAAATATGCAATTATCAACTAAGATTTCATAATTTAGGAATTTGATAAGATTCCTCCAATTTCTAGTTTTCTAAAAATTATGTTATCATACGAAATTAAATAAATAACGTTCAGTGGGTGCTTAACTTATCTTACTTAAATTTATAATTCAGCGGAGCCACAGACACAAACACGTAAGTTCACTTAAAAATGTTTTAAATTAATATTTTTGTATAAAAGTAGTTTATTGAATATGATTTGTTCCTTTATATTGAAAAAAAGAAAGAGAATATTAAAGTACCGAAAGTACCGAAATTACCGGGACCACAGAAAGAAGAACCGGTACCGAACTGCTTAAAAAAATCCCGGGATTTCCCGGTATTTTCGGTACCGGGATTTCCCGGTTGCATGCCCTAGACAGGACGCCATAGTAAAAAATTCCCGGCATTTTCATTAAGCGCACACCGAAAGTGCTCAGTCCCAAGATATTATTGTTGGAAAATGTTCCGTATTCGTTCGTATTACAGAACATTTTCCATAACCGAAATCGTAACCAGATTTGACCGGCTATAAAATACGATTTCATAATTATTCAAGTATGATTGAGAAGGAAAACGTACGCCAATTTTTCCTAGTGAATGTCATAAATAAGAGACCGGATTAAAGATATGCAACTCAAAATTAGCGAAATATACATGCAGATAGCAAAGAAGTCGCCAAAATATGCAATAAATTGTAAAATGTAATAATATTTAACTTTTCTGGAAAACTTGTATTAGAACTGAAAACTTTCCTTTTACAAGTATCTTAACTGTCACATGCATTATTCTAGTAAGATTTTGTTAAAATATGCAATAATTTGTAAATAGCCTTATTATGCACTTGCTGATCTATTGCGTCTCCATCAGTCATAAAGTTCTTATACGTAGGTACCTACCTTCTGTATTTTTCCGTAGCCTAGGGTTACCGTGGAGGCAAGCCTTATCATTTCAGTCTCCTTTTGACTGATACTGGCCACTTACCTAAAGCCAGTGTTCATTAAACAATATCTATATTGTTATAAATATACATATAACTTACGTGAGCACCTACAAGTATACAGAGCTATAAATGTATAAGTCACGTGAGCACCTACAAATATATTACACTTTCTAGTAATAAAATCATTATCCTTTAACAAAAAACTCTGATAATGTGCAGGTTTTATAGTGAACTGATTACTATGAGTCAAACGGGAAATCCAAATATTTATGAAAAAATACAACATCGTGAACTTCTGAAATTATTACATACTCGTAAATCTCAGCACGACTTTGGAAAGATGGAAACAAATTGTATAATGAAAATTATAACTGCAGTAAGCTATTTATCTGTTAATACTAACAATAAACAGAATTTTAAACACCCAACAAGCATTTGCCCTTCATAGAATAGGAGCACACTTCCCAAGCAACATGCTCACGTGATAAATGACGATAAACTGACGTCATCTTTGAAACAATGACGTCCTTCGCCATATATGACGTAATAAAATAACGTGATTCGGAGCTACATGTCGTCGTTTGCTTTTTAAGACGTCATCAAGTAACGTGATTCGGAGCTACATGTCGTCGTTTGCTTTTTAAGACGTCATCAAGTAACGTGATTCGGAGCTATATGTCGTCGTTTGCTTTTTAAGACGTCATCAAGTAACGTGATTCGGAGCTATAAGTCGTCGTTTGCTTTTTAAGACGTCATCAAGTAACGTGATTCGGAGCTATATGTCGTCGTTTGCTTTTTAAGACGTCATCAAGTAACGTGATTCGGAGCTATAAGTCGTCGTTTGCTTTTTAAGACGTCATCAAGTAACGTGATTCGGAGCTATATGTCGTCGTTTGCTTTTTAAGACGTCATCAAGTAACGTGATTCGGAGCTATATGTCGTCGTTTGCTTTTTAAGACGTCATCAAGTAACGTGATTCGGAGCTATACATCGTCTTTCGCCTTATAAAACGTCATCACATGACGTTAACCTGCGCTGTATATCGTCATTCGCCCTAAATAACTTCAACAAAAGATTTATTGACGTACAAGATGTATTATGTGTTTTGTTATACCAATTTTTGATAAATTTGTGATTTTTCCTCTGTTACATTGTGTATGATTTTATAATAGAGATTTTATTGTTAGATTATAAGTAAAGCTCGGTATACCAGTAAGAACTGTTTTTCTTCATATTTTCTGCTAAAATTTCATTGCCATACGATTAACTTCATTAAACACCACCATTTCAAAACCCAAACTTGCGTCGAGTAGACAAGAAAAAAAACAGTTCTTCGTATTTAGGTTAAACCGGGCTTGGCACCATAGTGATTAAGATTTGTTAATTCAACAATTAATAAAAACTTATTGTCCTACATTTCTATTGTTTGTTTTTTAATAGGTAGGTAAGTCCAAACTCTAATTTAGCCATTTATGACGTGATTATCACGACGAATGCGACGACATGGTAGACGTTATAATTGACGTCTAAAGGTCGTGATCAGCTGACGTCGAAATCACGTAAGCAGATCACGACATATAGACGTTGTGAAACACGTCATTAATGACGCACTAATTTGTGACATCCGCACGTCAAAATTGACGTCTATTTTGACGTGATGCGACGTCTTTCGATGCCTTAAAATTGACGTCATTATTCACGTGAGCATGTTGCTTGGGTTCCTTAGCCCATTTTATTTTAACGTTGTCCCACAACATGAATTTACCCTTTATCGTGGGTATGTTTACAAACCTCACGTACCTATACATTATTACGTCATCTATCAGCCACGAGCCGTCCACAGTTGGACACAAAAGTCCCCCCTGCGAAACTCCACCATTACTTATCTCTCCTTTATAAAAGTTGTGCAAGATTAAGTACTTACAAACAATTAATCCATTTTATCTACATCCTAATTAAATAACGAGGAGAACAAAGTGCAAGGCAGATAGTAATATCTAACCTTTTATTGAATTGACCGATATTTTGTGCCCGGTTCAAAGTTTCAAACGTTACCCTGAGAATCAAATGGACGGTGTGCAAACGATACTGATAATGAATTTAATGTTAATTATATGATATCAGATGTTTCAACATAGCTATTAATTGTAGGAGTCAAGGAGTCAGATAAAATGTTATAGTTATAACGTTTTTTATTTCGAAATGCACCGAATGTATATTTGTACCTCTACGTATGTTTGTAACTTTGTATCTTCAAAACTACTTCATCGATTTTAAAATGGATTTTATTTTGTTATTCCTAATCCTGTTTCGTTTACGACATAAATGACGGCATAGGAAATGAAAAACAGTAATTATTGACGTCAAAATATGATATTTTCCTATGAGGAAATACAATATTGCGACATTTGACTATAGGTACCAGACCATATTTGGGTACAAAAACACTTAACCTCTTAAGCGATTGCCTAAAATAGCCAAAATATCAATTGCCGTGCCCCTAGCACCCGGCTAAGAATCGGTGAAATAATAGCTATTCTCTCTTCAGTTTTCTCTATGTACACACGGTGTTCGAAAAGCCCCCGAAAAATTAACTATAGATATTCTAGCCTATTCTTTATAAGAAACAACGTTTGCGAACATGAATCAACTATATTTCTGAATAATCTAGTATAACTTTTACTCATGTATGTTTTCTTTTGCCCTCAGGTATGCCCAAGTGGCGCTGGCTTGCGGACGTGCGGCCCACCAGACCGCTCTTCGTGGGGCCACCAGCCCCAGCCCCCAACTCGCTGCGTTGACCCCCAAGGTAATTAGGAAAAATATCAAGTTTACATAACACCATACAACTGTACTGTGTTGTCACCCTTGAAGGGTTTTATGTATTAATGGAAGAGCCTCCGATTGAGCACATACCTATATTCAGGCTCCAAGCTAATACATACGTACTAAGAATTATAGAGCATCCCAATAAAACGGAAAAACTTGGCCAATAATTTTGTTCTTTCCCAAGTTGTAATCACGACAATGATCGGAAGACAATTTCATAATAAACAAATACAAGGAAATTAGTACAAAAGGCGGGAAATAAAACAATCGTGAAGTTGCACGATTATTTAGTTTACAAGAAACTTGCCTTGAATTATTCAGTTTTGGTGCCAAAGATCCTATGGTATTAAAACCGTGTGACATACTAAGCAGCACCTTATTATTTGCACTTTTAGAACCATAATCCATTGTTATTGAAAACAGGCAAAAGTAGGCATCTTGAATATGTAGATGCAGGTGCTACCAGCCAAGCAAGGACTTTAAACATTAATAGGGCAGGCCAACACGCCATGCCACTTTGTAAACCATTCGATCGATAACTTTAAATTCTTTATTCAGACAAAGGCCCCTCTGATGGATAGATGTAAATGCACCGACTTCTTTATAGAAATAAAATACAAATCTATAATGAAATTCCTTCGTATTTTGGTGGCCCAACATTTGATAAGACTAGGAAATAACCTTTAGGAATATAATACCTTAATCTGAGTTTACAGCTCCATTAGCCATACAGCTATTTCCACACATAACTTATTGTTCACGATAAACTAAGCTCTGAGTTCCTATAATACAATCGAGACAAAGCAGGACCTATGGCAGGCCCTTGAGGGACACCTCAAATCTAAAATAATTTCAAGATCTTACATTACTTTCACTCTGACCAATTTTGGAAATATAACCGAAACAAAGCAGGGTCTAGGGGGACACCCTTGAGGTATACCTCAAAAGTTCAAAACATAGATTTTCCTAACGTTTCCCCTCACTCCTTAGGTCCGTGCTTTCGTGGAGCGCAGCGCGGCTCTCTGCCAGCCGGAACATGTGCATGTCTGCGATGGTTCTGAAGCCGAGGCGGCTGCCCTGCTGCATATCATGCAGCAGCAAGGAACCCTGAAACGTCTGCCCAAGTACGACAACTGGTAAGTACAGATGGAAATACTTTGAAATTTTTTTGTAGAAGTGAGCATATAGAAAGTCGGTAGAAGATCAAACTTGACAAAAAAAAGGATGAAATTCTTTTGTAGAAGTATGCATGCATATAGAAGCTTGGTAGAAAATTGTTTACTTTTCACCAAGGCGGTTGGAAAAACCGATGGTGTAAAATTTTAAAGTTTCTTAACAAAACATTCCACTCTCAAAAATTTAACTGGACCGACTGTAAATTAAAAACCAAAATCAATTGATAACAAAGATCAAAATTGCATCTTATACTTTAACTACTGAATTTAACTGGTCTTCTGTGTAAAAAAATGAAAGGTGTTCCTACTCCAATTCCTCCAATAAGGGGGAAAACCAACAAAAGGTCTAATTTCTCGCCACAAAAATCTAACCAATCTTTTCTCCCTATATAGCTGGCTAGCCCGCACCGACCCCGCAGACGTAGCCCGAGTAGAGTCCCGTACCTTCATCTGCTCGGAGAAGGAGAGGGATGTGGTCCCCATCGCCCGCGCCGGACAGAAGTCTGCCCTCGGCAACTATATCGCTCCCAACGACTATGACAAGGCCATCACTGAGCGGTTCCCGGGATGCATGCGAGGTGAGTCTTTGCTTATTAAAAAGTTGAGGTGAAGAATGAAATTTTTTTGGTAGGTTAAGAGGTTTTTGGTTTGCCAAGACGATCATTGGGTTTTCAGTCTGTAATTTCTCAGTAGAAACCCGAAGTTATGTTTGTGCCTGTTTGATAGAAAGGGGCACAAAAACTGGCGAAATACGAGTGTACTAAATGTTACAAGAGTGATTAATATTGCCTAGAAACTTCTATTCCCATGCGTACTATTAATTAAAAAAAAACATGAACTTTAAAAGATGTTTACATAATTAGCATCTATTAAAATCTGAAATTATGCTAGATGACATAATAATAAATACCAGCTCTACAAATACGGAAGAATGCCAAAGAAAAACCGGTATAATTCCATACCGTGTGAGATTTTACGAAACCACAATGTTTTTCAGGGAAACAAAACTTCCTTGAACAAAAACAATGTTTCCAAACACAAAAAGAAACCATTTCGCAATACTTCGAAAAAAACAAAAGACAGTTTGTCTTTGTTTCCATTTTCAAACAGAGAACACTCGAGAATTTCTCAAAATCTATGGATTGTTAAATAAATAAACCTATGGAGGTATAAACAGTTAGTCAAAGGGGTTCATCACATCATCCGTGCATATATTGATTGAAATAAGTATAATAGCTACATCAATAGTTGCATATGTGCTGATGTCTGGTTTACAGACTCCCCTTAAAATCAATACAGCGGCCAGAGTCCCGGGCAATCCATATTGCTGCAATTAGTTGGCAGGTATGGCATGCAGATTAATTAGAGATGGAATCTGGCCATAGATTAAAATTATGTGGAAGTATTTTTCTTCTCGTGTGATTTATAAAATTCCCTATCTCAAAAACTACTGAACCGATTTTGATGAAACTTGCAGTATTCCGTAAGTTAAACAATACTTAGTACAACAAAAAAAGAATTACTTAAATCGGACTTGTAGTTCCAGAGATATGCGAACACAAACTAAATCAGTCGATGCCTACTCCAAGCCGTTGAGGAGTTGTATCTTCCATCATCAGCTCATCCACCTGAGATGATGATTATCAGATGCAAATACTTGAACAGATTTAGAAAATATATGAAAATGGTACTATGTGCCTATAAAATTTGAAGGTTGCCCTCGATTTCCCTGGGATTCCATCATCAGATCCTGACCTGATGATCATGGGACCAATTGGAAAGTATACCCTTTCAAACAAAAGAAAAAAATTCCAAATCGGTCCAGGCGTCTTCGAGAAATCGGGGAACATACATAAAAAAAAAAAAAAAAAAAAGATTCCGACGAATTGAGAACCTCCTCCTTTTTTTGAAGTCGGTTAAAAATAAGAAACAGAACTCTTTAAGGGATAGTCTACATAGCTCAGAAAAACAAGGTTTTAAAAATGCAAGATGATTTTTACCTATTAATATTAGACTCAAAACTCAACGTCAAGCCTATTTCGTCGGCCTAATTCGTTAACCTGCTAAATACGTTTTTGCAAAGTTTACAGGACGAAGAAAAAACTGAATAATATCTTTATTAGTTTAGCAATCAAAATTTTGAAAATCCCGTTGGCGTATATATTTTTTCTTGATATTTTAAAAACATAATATCTAACAAAACCTAAACACATTTTACAAAATTAAGGAAAACAATAATTAAGCAGTTTTTCGAAGTGAAGTTTCAATTTGGTTGAGGACTTAGCAGTTTTTTTAACTTTTTAGTATGGTAAATTAATGGTGTATAGATAATTATTTTAACTGTGCAGTTAAACGAATTCAATCAGTAATCAAAATATTAATTATTAAAAATTTAACAATCAGTCTTCTTTAATAGGAAACAGGATTAAAATATCTAAGCTGAACTCTTCATCGGTGGGAGGGGTTCGCATCGGCTTCGGGAGAACGATGAAGTACTTGGGACTCGTCCTCGACAGCCAGTGGAACTTCAGGGAGCACTTCCTGTATTTGGCCCCAAAGCTGAACCGGGCAGCAGCCGCCCTCAGGCGACTCCTGCCCAGTCTCAGCGGGCCAAACGCCTCCTGCCAGAGGTTTATGGCTGTACGGATGATCCGAGGATACCGCAAGATCACCGGCGAATCGGCCAACCTCCTTGCCGGATTACTGCCTTGGGATCTGTAGGCGACGGCTCTCCAGCGCGTCTATGAGTGGCGCTTGGAGGCGCATCGCTGGGGCGAACCCCCGCTGCTTCGACTTCTCGAAGCGCGGAGGGAAGAGCTCCGGCGCGATCTCAGGGCAGTATGGAGGGAGCGACTGTTGCAACCAAGGTCCAGGCACGCTGCAATCGCAGCGGTAAGACCCCTCCTTGAGGAGGCTGGATAGGCGTCACGGCGTCCTGACCTACTGCCTGACGCAGGTCCTCATCGGACACGGAAGTTTCGGCAGGTACCTGTGTCGGATAGGGAAGGAAGAAAGGCCTGGGTGTCACCACTGCGCGATCGCCCGGAGGACACGGTGGAGCATACGGTGCAGGACTGCCCCGCTTGGGCAGAACACCGCCGCGCCGCGTCCTCACGGCGGCGATAGGCGGCAACATCTCGCGCCCGGCATTGGTCGAGGCAATGCTGCGGGGCGAGATGGCATGGGAATCAGTCAGCTCCTTCTGCGAAGCAGTCATGCTAGCAAAGGAGGAGGCGAGAAGCGTAAGGGAGAGTACAGCGTCCACCTCACAGCCTAGCCGCAGTGGTAGACGCCCTCGGCGTCGGACGTCGCAAGACGATTTCCGGCCACCGTAGGTGCGGGCATCCGGGCGCCGAGTAATGGACGACTCGCTGTCCGACCATGGACCATGTCTGGGACGACGGCGAGTTGTGTTCCACGCGCGCCTCAAAGAGTGTCAGCACAATGACGGCTTTGGACCCCCTTAAAGGACCAAAGCCTGCCGGGGTCGCGGGACTTACGAATACCGTGACCCCGGAATCTAAAGGCTATTGAAGGACACTGTGGGTTTTAGTCAGTACAAGTCTGACAGTCCCTCTTTCCCTGCCTTGGGTGGGAGGACTCATTTGATGATTTTACCACGATAAAAAAATGCTAAACTCTTCATAAACTATCAGTAATAGTTTTAATATACGTTATTATAATGTGTTGTCTGTCTTGTAGTATGTGTTGTACTCCTAAGTATTTTATTATTATTAATGACAGCTATTAAATATTGTTTTACTACTGCTTCTGTATCACAATCAATTAATTATTACAACAATAAAATAAAATAATCAATTTTCCCAAACGGTACGTGAGTTTGGGAACGTTGTCAGTGCAAAACTGAGGCCTCAACAGGATTTAGCAGGTTTGCGTTGTGGAGATTGGCTAGTGATAAGAAAGCAGTTTTTCGGGCATAGCATTTGTTACCTTTTTAGGCTGATATCGCTGTTATTTCTTAAATGCTAAGGTAGATATTAGGCTGAATTTTCGAACTGCATCAAAAAGTCAATTTTGCCAAAAATGGACTTAGCAGGTTAACGAATTAGGGCGACGATTTTCTTCTGGCTTAAGCCAGAGGAGTAGGTACCTACTAACCTTTTCGCTTACATTGCCTCCAAATCCTTTTAAATATTTTTATTAACGTTTTGATTTCTGTATAACCAGGGACGTTTATCCATTACCTAACTAAGTAATAAGCTAATCGAAAATGTTGTCCACAGGCCGTACAATGTACGTGATCCCGTTCTCCATGGGTCCCGTAGGATCTCCTCTGTCCAAAATCGGCGTCGAGATCACCGACTCTCCCTACGTAGTCTACTCTATGCGCGTCATGACAAGGATGGGTAAGTACACTTCAAAATATCAATAAACTCATACAAAACAGCCAGACTGGCGGATCTAACCAGTGTAAGTTGACCTGGCATAGCCGCCGGCTGCTAAGTGTCAAAGCACAATGCACATAATTCATCAAATCTCAGTGCTTTATTAAAATCTCGTAGGTCATTTTATACTGGTTGAAATGTAGTCTGCAAATAGGGACTTCGTTGGGGCTCGGAACTCGTCGGGCGATAGAAGGGGATGCCGATATGTTTGATCTCTACCTAGCGGCTAGTCTGATTAATTCGCGGCTTTTCAAAGTCTTTGTCGGCGCAACTCGCAATTGGCATAAGTTACTTGCAGCCTTATTCTTTACAATAAGACCGCAGTTTTTCGCCAGCTTTTGCAAATGCAATCAATAAGAAATAGCAATTTCAGCTTTTTTGGTTAGGAAATAAGACACAATATTGGTTTCACAACATTTATTTTCAAAAACGTTTTGCCTGAGGCTTCATCCACATCACCATTCCACAATATCTTTATAAATTTATCAAATATCCATCGCCACAAACTTTTGCGTATAGTAATAGTAGTAAGATTCTAAACACATACATGCATAAACGCCCAGCTCTGCCTACACAAATATACCGTAGACAGATCACTAGACACAAAATACAACACTTATATTATTAGTTTGCACATCATTTTAATTAACAATCGCATTTTCGTCTTTAAAAAGACAATATAGGTAGGTAATTAGGTATCAAGTAGATTATCATTGAACAATTAAATTCGCTCACCTTTCTTAATTAAACTTACGTTTTACAACCTAAACTTTTTGTTTCGTAAACAATTTGAAAGTAACATCAATCAACGAGTCGAACACTTTTAGCCGATCAAATTACTTATTCTTAATAACTAGCTAGGTAGAGTATTTTAAATTTAAATATTATCCTCAGCTTTAAATGTCGCTTTGAGCGTCAGATATGTCCAAAAACTATTGGACCAAGCAACCGTATCGCCAAATAAATATCTTTGTAGAAAAATTTTAGGCGTATCGCAAAAATTTGGCAATCTACACGTCGTCATCTTCGTGATCCGTCTCCGGATACATTATTTCCCCATCCTTATTCTTTGGTCTTCCATGGCTACAGGAGTATACAGGCCCTTCTTCCTCAGCCGGTTCTGGGTCTGGTTCCACCAGAGTCGTCGGTTGCACACCTGGAGGGTATATCAACTCTTGCTGCAGAATTTGAAGCTTACTTGGCCCTTCAGTTTCTTCTATAAGCTTTAAAATCTTTGGCCAGACCGCATATAACTTATCCTGGCTTAACCGATTAAGCAAAGGAACTAGCATTAATGAAAAATAGAGGTTTGGATTACAAGGTTCTGAGTGGGATGGTACGTTAGCCGTAGGTACAAATATAGGCGTTTTCTTCACTTCATAAGTGTTACTAAAGTCTTCGATCTGGGCTGATGTTGAAGGCATGGTTAGATTAGGCATTTCGACCTGGGCGGTTGTTAAGGGTGCCAAAATTGGAGCAAATTCTTCGTTGTTATTATTGTTAGTGTTAATTATTCTATATGCTCCCATATCCACGTCTTCTGCAATGCCCGTTGAGTCGACGAGGAAAGACATCTTTTCAAAGATAGTTTTTCTTTTCTTTTGAACCGGTGATAGTTGACAAGTGAAGTCGAAATAATCGTCCATCATGTTCCTCCATTTCTTCTGTACCTCCCTTACTAGAAAATAATTAGAAATTAGAATACACTAAATTTCGAATATTTAGAAGTACCTATCAATATTTTATTAGAAAGGGCGGAACATCCTTTACTTTGCTCGTCTTTATGCAAATGAATTGATGTCAAAAAAGATTCCAATAATAACCAACTCGTACTCAAGGTCAATTGAAACAGGAATCGAACCCGGTCACCAATCCGCCTTAAATGTCGCAGCTTTGCACAATAACACGATACAACACTGAATCTCGCCGAGACTCAATCGATTTTAAATTAGGCACTATAATTCTAGGACACACAAACATTTCTAATAGCACAAAGGCCCTGAAACCGTGCCAGAAACATTACAAACATTTCCACCTATAGATAAAAAAATAATAATTTGAATTTCGTTCGAAAAAAAAAACTGCTCATAAATTAAACTTACTTCGATCTCGTTTCTTTTGCGGGGAATATTCACACCAACGCTTGAAGAGGTGAGAGCATATCTCTGCCCACACCATCTCCTTTTCCATCCTCTCTCGATATTCCGCCTGTGCAGTTTTATATAACACCGGGTGACTCTTAATTTGATCAATAAGTACGTCTAGATCGACTGGCGTAATAAACTCGTTGGCATCGCCGCTTACAGAGGCTGCCGGTTCAGAATTCGGTTCGAAGGATGGAGGAGCAGACGTTTCACTACCGTTGTCTGTCATTTTCCCGGTACAATGCCGGACGGTAACTAATCGCATACCCTATAGTAGCATTGCAACGACATCTATGTATGCACTCAAAAAAGGCGCGACTTTAAAATTCGGTTTTCACATCACTGTTTTTGGCTTTCACAGTAAAGTTCCATAGACATTTTTTTCTTGCCAATTTATTTTTGAGACGAAATTTTCCTGTTCCGTTGATGTGTGTTCATAATAAATATTATTGTGAAACAAGGCTGAGGAAAATACCGGGGTTCTCATCGCCCACGTGTTGCGTGGGATGGGTCTCTAGTACGCAGGTGCGGTGTTGTCCCAAACTTGCACGAATCAGAACGCAGGTGAAAAATGGCGCGTACTTTTCAATTTTTAGGTTAGATTTTATCTGTCACAATATTATTTAAAGGTTTAATTACTTGAACTTAGTACTCACGTGTTTGAACATGAATGAATAAAGATACTGTTTGTTTAAACAAATGGATTACGACATATTTACATTAAAAACTTGTTCTGTTTGCAATCGGACAATCGACGCGCCGCCATTATTTTTACTCTGATAATTTGATGTATTGTATATTCTCGTCTTATTTCATAAAGTATAGTTTGATAAATACTCAAGCATTTTAAAATACAAACGTCGAATCATAACAAAACCATTGAAAACCGCTAGTTATTAAATAAATTTTACCAAGAAGACACATAGGTAGATTTTATTCAAATTGCAGACTTATTGTACAAAAAATAGAACTCTAAAATCAATGATAATTTTCCTTGTCAACAGGTGCTAAAGTCCTAGATCACTTGCGTCAGGACGAGCAGTTCGTACGTTGCCTACACGCTGTGGGTACCGGAGGCATAGCCGGCTGGCCCTGCGACCCGCCCCGTACCATCATTCTGCATAAACCTGCTGATAATGAAATTGTTAGCTATGGTGAGTATTTTTGACAAATAACACGTGGTACATGTTATCCCCAGAGTTTTAGATAGAGGTGTAATGATGGCCCTTACATTTGGTTAAATGTATTGCGCCTATAGTACCTACCAAATTGGTCTAAATAGAGATGATAACTATGAAATAATTCAAGTACACTTTCTCAGTCCATATGACAGATGAGCATATAAACCTTCATGATTAAACAATGAGGCATGGCGCATTCCCTTTTGTAATTATATCCAGTATTTTACTAGTAAAACGGCCAATAAAACATACTAAAACATTAGTCAATACATTATCTACATAAGCACAAATAAAAAACAAGTCTATCTAAATTCTAAATTACTAACGCCATCTAGCGGTGACGAACAGCAACTTGTAACATGTCAAAATTTTTCTTTAACATAGTGTTGCAAGCTTTTTATTTTATTTCAGTAGATTTTAGTATTTATTTCTTCTGTTTACAGGCAGTGGTTATGGAGGCAACAGTTTGTTGGGAAAGAAATGCTTCGCTCTTCGTTTGGGCTCCGTTTTAGCTCGCCGAGAGGGATGGCTGGCCGAACATATGTTGGTGAGTTGAAAACAGCTTTTAAATATTTCTAATAATCAATTAAATTTCAATGATTTTTCCTATAAACGATTGTACCATAGCTAGCTGTAGGTGTAATACAATTGAAACTAAATAAAAAATCGAAATCATTTTTAGTCGTTTGCACTTTTTGGTTGTAATTGTAGAAAGTGTCTGCAATGAAATAAATAGTAAAAATAAATAGTTCGCCTTCCGATATTTCAAAGAGGTTATATAATGCATTATTAAGTTATGTAAATGCATTGCTAAGACAATTTCGATTGTGAAATACCTTCATTACACAGAAATTCATCTAGTAGGTATTTTATCAGACATTGATTCTGAATAAAAGAAAAAAACCAAATCACATTTTTGTTCAGTAATTATTCCCCTACAAGAAACCAAAATATACCATGCAAACATAAATGACCTTTCAAAAAACTAAAAAGCGCTCATCTCCCCAGATCGTAGGAGTAACTGACCCAAAGGGCCGTAAGCGCTACATCGCCGCAGCGTTCCCATCAGCCTGTGGGAAGACTAACCTGGCCATGATGACGCCAAGTCTTCCCGGATACAAGGTGGAGTGCGTCGGTGATGACATCGCCTGGATGAAGTTTGATAAGAACGGAGTTCTTAGAGCCATCAACCCGGAGAATGGATTCTTTGGAGTTGCTCCAGGTAAGGATTGGAAAATATTGCCTTTTTTGTCTTTTTTGTGGTGAAATCATCAAATGAGTCCTTTCACTCAGCGCGAGACGGGAAAGACTGTCAGACTGAGACACGGTAATTCGTGAGTCCCGCGACCGAGGATTGGAAGTCATTAAGTTTATAGTAATCTAGAGATAAGTTTCAGTCAAATAACCAATATTTAGTTACAAGTCAAAAACACAGCCTGACATGTGAAATTCAGAAACAAACCTTTAGAAGTTGCTTATGAACTGAGACATGACTATTATTTAGATTTAAAACAGGAGTTTCCGATATTTCGGCACTGTTGCAAGCGCCATTTTAAATCTAAATAGTAGTACTCGTATTAGTGACCATGTCAGTCTAAAAATTTATATTGAGAAATTACTGAAATGAAGGCTGGTTAACCTATAATTGGCGACTGTAGTCTTATTATAATTATATACGTTAACTTTACTGTACAAAGAAGCTGTTGGAAAACCTTAATAAATAAATAAATGACTGTTCACAAATCATACAAAAATAGTAGGCAAAGAACAAAAAACTGTATAATAGTTCTAAAAGTTATACTTATTTCACAGGAACCTCGGAAGCAACGAACCCAATAGCGATGTCAACAGTATTCCAAAACACAGTGTTCACGAACGTCGGCGAGACCCAAGATGGCGGCGTGTGGTGGGAGGGCATGGGCAATGCGCCTGAGAAGCTCATCGACTGGAAGGGCCAGCCTTGGGACCCCAGCAAGAAGACCCCGGCTGCACATCCTAACTCTAGGTAGGTTGAATGACTGAGTATCTTGGCTTGAAAAAAGATGGCGGAAATTGTCTATGGTTGAAAGTGTTGTCAGGTTAGGGAATTTTATTTTTGGTAGAAATTTCAATTTATACTAAATTGGGAGTTATTGATAGTGTTGCCAGTGAAGACAAATTGTGATGATATGTGAAATAAAATTCTACGGAGATATTTTTACTTTTGTTACACAGACAAAATTAAAAAGAAAAATCAAACTTTCGATTGAGCGATGAGGAATTCAAGCTATCAAGGCGAGTATTTAACCATACTTTACTTCCACAGATTCTGCACCCCAGCAGAACAGTGCCCAATCATCGACGACGAGTGGGAGAGTGCCGAGGGAGTGCCTATCTCCGCCATCCTCCTGGGAGGACGACGACCGGCCGGAGTGCCGCTAGTAGTTGAGTCTCGTGACTGGCAACACGGTGTGTTCATGGGAGCTTCTATGAGATCAGAGTCTACTGCCGCTGCTGAACATGCTGTAAGTATTATTAATTTATGGCAAACTTTAACGGTTAAACCAGTGAGTTTTGCGCCTGCAACCAGATCTGAGAAACTAAAGTATCTACCAGAGACGGGGTCGCAGGACCGTGTTTAGGACACCATGACACTGAAATGCAAAAGGGAACCGAGGGAACAAGGTGAACATTTAGTCAGTAGAATTTAAGTCTGAACAGTCCTTTTCACACAACCTAGGACGGGAGGACTCGTTTGATGATTTTAAGACTCAAAAAAAGTTTCTACCAGAATCCGCAGTCTGCAGCTGATTCGCAACTTATCCATACTAGATCCAAATGAAATAATGTTTGTTTCTGAAAGCAGATCTAAGACACTTTAACACTTCAACTGGTCAATTTTTCAAACTCTTTACCAAGTACTTAAAAACAGTATTTGCACGAAAACAGTTTTAGCATCGTTTAACCAAAGATAAAAATCTGATCTTGTAATTAAAAATCCGTAAGAGTCCCGTCAAATCGTAAGAGACCTTTTTTTGTAGTAAAATCATCAAATGAGTCCTCCTGCCCTGGAGCAGAAGGTACTGTCAGACTCATACAGACTAAAAATTCACCCTGTTCCTTAAATTGCCCTTTACTTCGCAGGGTCACGGTTACCTTTACAGATAGTCCCACAACTCGTAAGAGATCCAAAGTATTTATAACGTACCTACAAAAGCATGATTCTAACCCATAATTTTCTCCTACAGGGCAAAGTAGTGATGCACGATCCGTTCGCGATGCGTCCGTTCTTCGGCTACAACTTCGGCGAGTACATCAAGCACTGGCTCTCCATGCCCCAGGCTGGACGACAGATGCCCAAGATCTTCCATGTCAACTGGTTCAGGAAGAATGATGAGGTGCGTACTTTTTATGTTTATCTATAAATTACTGATTAAAATATAATTCTATTAGAGAGCCAACAGATTTTTAACTATTATTGAAATGCTTCCCTAAAAAAGTGGCAAACAATCAACTCGGTGTGAACAAAATTGTGCAAATGTGCACAATTTATGAGGATCAATGTCGATTCTCTTAAATTGTGCGTGCACTTGTGGAGGGATATTTACAACGAGAAGATGGTTGAAAAATCTTAAAAAAAGCTTGACAACTCTTTTTTACGTGCTACAGTAGATAAAACCTAGTAAAAAAAAAGAATAGGTACTTAAAACTAATTCGCTAAAAATATCCCGATACTAATAACTATCTCCTCTCTACAGGGTAAATTCCTCTGGCCTGGCTACGGTGAAAACTCCCGCGTTCTTGACTGGATCCTCCGCCGTTGTGACAACGAGCCATGCTTCACCGAAACTCCCCTCGGCAACGTCCCTACTGAGGATGCCCTCAACACCCAGAACCTTGGCCCCATCGACATGAAGACCCTATTCAGCATACCCAAGGACTTCTGGCTTCAAGAAGCTGATGCCATCGAGAAATATTTCAAGGAAGAAGTTGGAGAAGATCTCCCAGAAGCAATGTGGGAAGAATTGAAGAAACTCAGGAAGAATGTCCAACAATCTTAAGTTACCAAAGATTTTTTAGCTTTAAATTTTATAGCCGTTTTCGAATGTGACACCTAAATTAATACTTTAAAAAATACTGATATTCATCTGCATCCGAGTAGACTGGACGCCTGAAAATCAGAGGCCTTGTAACGAATTTTCAGGTTTTTAAGACGTAATGTAAACTGGGACGATAATATGATGGAAAAATTAGTTCCTCCATCGTACGTGTATTAGAGGTGCTTTTTTAATGTCCATACAATTTACGTCATAGTTCCAAGTACGGCCAGATACGTCAAATTCATGCTAGAACCTCGATGATAAAAATTATCGCACTGCTTGAATATTAACTCAAATTTTTTTATTTAGGTTGGTTGCATAGTAAACGGATACCTAGTCGTAAAATTTTGGAATGTAAAGATACTACTTATATTTCTTTTTCGTGTATAATCTTTGCAAACATTCCCAAGAAATTATTTGTATTTTTTTTAATCTAACGCTGGTCGTAACATTTGATATAGAAAGAAAGAAAAGTTCTAAAAAGGATGGTTTATTTGAACGCTGTTTAGAAAAATAAGAAGGCTGTGTTTATTTAAGTGTAATTGTTTAAATAAGAATTTGTGTATAAATAATAAGATTTATATTATTATATGTATAATACGATACGATAATGAATAACTCATCAAATTATGGATAAATATTTTTTATATTATGTAAGTTAACTTTTAAAATAAAATGTATTATTCCATGAGTAAGTTTTGAATTTTATTCATTTTATACCCACAAAGATTCATTGCTCAATCAACTTATAATAATAAAAACTTAATTATTAACTTCTACTTACAATATAACACGCTATTTCATATGCTTAGCAGAAAATACTCTGACACCATCTTGAGTGGAGGCTCTTGCGTATTTCGTCAAAATAGCATTGACATTCAATTTCTCTGTAGCGTAGCATCTGGAAAATCCAATAGATGTGTTTTAGTTCCTGAAGTTATACTCAGTTACCCACATAATGCACCCAAATGTTGATGCATGCCAAAGGGTTTAAAAAGGAGAGGCAATTATATTTTTAACAATGCCTGCTACAATTAGTGGCATTTTATTTTGGCGCTCCTCTGTCAAAGCAGGCTGAAGAGAACATTAGTGTAGCACACTTACAAAGCTTTTTAGCCTATTAATAATTGTCATAACTATATTATTAAAAAGCTAAGAAGTATTGTTAAGTGTTGTACACTAATTTTCTTATCAGCTTGATTTGACAGAGGCGCGCTAAAATGAAATAAAAATAAACTAATCGTAGCAGGCCCAGGCATTGTTGAAATTATAATTGCCTCCCCTTTTTAAACCCTTACCATGCATAAAAGCTGAGCTATCATAATTATTGTCTACAAAGTCTGAAAAAGTACTAGAGCGGGTGGACCATGGGATACGACGCGGTCGTTCGGAGGCCAAAATTTCACACAAGCAGAAGCTAGCTTAATGTAAAACTGCAGGAATTTAAGACTACTCGAAAAGGAGATTATACAGTAAAATCAAATGTAACAAAATGCTTAAATTACTTACTCAATGTACGGTGAAATCTGATCAACAGTCCACTTCGGTTTAGTTTGAAATAAAACTTTAAATCTCTCATTAATTTCTTCAGGTAGATCGGTTTCAGCAAACCCCCATACTACTTGAGGCGTTGTTGATTTATCCACTAATGCTATGCCTGATAGTAGCGATTCCTGGAAAGCCGAAAATAATATTTAGTAAATCGAAAAAGTAAGGCATGGAATGGTTGTTAAAAGAAAAGTTTACTATCAATTCAAAAGTTGAAGGTGATACTGGCCTGCTGGGGTCACGGGAATGTCTAATGAAATACCCGTGACCCCGGAACGTAAAGGGCAATTGGAGGAATACGGCGGGCTTTAGTCAGTTCCTTTCAGCCCCATCTAGGACGGGTGGACTCATTTGATGATATTACCACTTACAAAGGGTGACAGAGGAAGATGAAGATCGGCCCAAACAATAGACCTATAATATTCAAGGAAGTGGTTTTACAAGAAGTTCAGAATTCAGTTTGAAGGAACTAGCATGGACACGGTGCACAATAGAAATAATATTTACCATAGCCGTAAAACAATAAAAATAAACTTACGTCTGTAACCATTCCTTCAGGCACCGAATCCCTCCAAGCTTGCAAGAACTCCAACAAATTAAATCTCCCGGCACTCTTTAACAGCACTCTTGCTAAGAACCTGCACACTTTGTCTTGCCTATACTCGTAAAATTGAACACCATCCTCTACAATAGACTTCGTTGTATAAAACCTGAATGTCGCCTCTAATATTGGTAAAGGAACCAGCTCTTTAAGACTGTCTATAGTTATTTCCTTAGATATCCTATCCAAAAGCCAAGAGTTTTCATCAATGAGATCCAACATGTATGATAGAACTCGAAATTCATAATCAAATTCTAACAATCTGTAATGTCCATCAATTTCAATTGCTTGAATCTTTTCTAGCTCCTCATTAATTTCTGCTTTAGATGCCTGTACTTGATTGCAAATAGCTTCGTAGTTTAGCAACTTAGTTTTGTCTATTGCATATTCTAGTTCTAAACCTTGAAATCTGGTCGGTTCTAGAAGTTTCCTTAGCTTTGTAAGCCTTGGTTTACAAGGTTTTAGTTCGTAGTACGTGAAAAAGGTGTTGATGATATCTTTATGTACTATATTTCTTGGTGGTTTTGCCCCTTCATCGGATTCAGTAGACTTGTTCAAACTTGCGTTGGACTTATCGAATGAGGAGTCGGATTCCATGGATTCATTTTGTAGTGTCTCGTCTAGACCTGTTGATGCTGCGAATAGTAATTCTGGTACTAGTAGGAGACTGTTGGACGTTTCCGCTTCTTTTACATCGTAAGTTTTGTTGTTTGTGCATAGTACTACGTTCTCGTCGGGATCTCCTGGAATTTTATACAAGGAACATACAATACGCCTGAAATATATGAAGAGCTGTGGCTGAACGTGGCGGAACTGTTTTTGCCTACAGGTAGGTGTTATCGGGCACGCCGCAATCGCGGCTGATCAGACCCCTCTTTGAGGAGTGTCCTCACCGGCACGGATGTTTTGGAAGGTTCCTGTGTCTGATTGGAAAGGAAGAACCGCCTGGGTGTCACTACAGCGAGGATGGCTCGAAAAACACGGTGGAGCATACGGTGTAGGACTGCACCGCTTGGGTAGAGCACCGCCGATTCCATCCTCAGATCCCGACCTGGCCCTATGTAGCCAAACAGCAGACGACAATCGTTCTCGCTCAGCAGTCACTAATATTTTTTTAACTTTATACCCCAGCGCGTAAAGTTGAAAATCTATTGAAGTTTACAGATCGTTTTCGTTTGTTTCGTTCGTTATCCCTCAGCAATTGTTAATAGATTTTCAACTTTATGCGCTAGGATGTAAAGTTGAAAATGTACTAGTGACTGCTGAGCGATAACGATTGTCGTCTACTGTTTGGCTATAGGGCCTGATGACCATAGGCCACCCCATGAACAACCAACGTCATAAACTTCCAGATTGAGGGTACTGATACTGACTTCTTTTTAAAGTGAATTTAATATGAGGGCAGTTACGTAAATCCTACAATATACCATACTAAGATTTAGGTCCCTGGGTAAAATAAAAAGTTTTGATAGGAGCCAATCAAATGGGAGGCCTAGAATGGAGACAAATTACATGCGATGGAGCAGCCCTACACTCGGAATTATCTATATATCTGAAGAAGAGGAAAAATAATTATAATTTGGTACCTTTAAAAAGCAGTTCGTTTCCCTCTTCTATTTCCTTCAAGAGCGTCGCATCCAGCAGCATCAGTTTCAAGTTATCATTATGTTTGCTGGCATCCGGGAACCGCAATACCTGTGTGATTTCCGTTAACTCCGACTCGTGTAGTTTAGCAGTTTTTATGATTTTTCTCACCTCTTCTGGTGTCCTCAATTCACTGGAATTGATAATGGGATACTGTACAAAAAATACTTGTAATAGCTGTTTTAACTTTTGGTAGTAGTAGTCCTCAAAAAAAGAGCGCCCTGAAATTCCTAATGCCGAACTACCCGCGCAAATATTTTGTCGACTTGAACTGTTATTTTGTTGAAACTAAGCAAAAAATCCGCCTCTTTTATCATAAGAGATGTTCATTTTATTATTATTATTAACCTGAACTGTCCCACTGCTGGGCAAAGGCCTCCCTCCATTCCTTCCAACGTCCACCTCTTTCCGATTCTCAAGGAAGACATCCAGCTCGTCCCGCCATCTCCTTCGAGGAGTATCGCGGCCCCGCGTCGCTGTTTCAGGACACCAATCATGAGCTTTGCGTGCCCACATCTCGTTCGGCATGCGGCAGACATATCCTGCCCAGTCTCATTTAAGTTGGGCAACCTTTTGAGCCACGTCAATGATTTGTGTTTTGGAGCGCAGTGTAATATTTCGTACGTGATCTGTTAATTTAACACCTAAGATACTGCGCTCTATTCCGTTGGCAAACCTTGAGTTTGGACTTTTGGATGTTCGTCAAAGACCAAGTCTCTGCACCGTAGATCAGGATGGGGAGAATACACATGTCCATTAACTTCCGCTTCAGAGACAGGGGCAGAGTGCTCTTGAAAAACTCCTTCATGGACCAGTAAATCTTCCAGGCATTTTCTGTTCGTCTTGCGATCTCTTTATCTTGTCTTGGCTGGAAAGAGATTACCTGGCCCAAGTAGATATCATCTTGGACATATTGTATATTCTCCCCGTCTACATGCATGTTCCTTTTGGAGCTGTTGGTCATGAGCTTGGTCTTCGACATGTTCATCTTGAGTCCGACCTCGAGGCTTGCGTTGCTAAGGTCTTGTAGCATTTCTTCGAGTCTTGTGGCTGTGGAAGAGAACAGTACAATATCATCAGCGAAACGAAGATTTGTTAATCTGGTTTCACCGATGAAAATTCCCTTATCTTCCCATTTGGCTTTCAGCGTCTGAAAGACTTCTTCCAGGGTACTGGTGAACAGCTTTGGAGATAGCGGGTCGCCCTGTTTGACTCCCTAGTGAATCTCAAACTTTGGACCTAATCTTTCTAGCTTAATGGCAGCTGTACGACAAGTGTATATATTTTGCAGTAGTTTTATATAGGTAGGTTCTATTTGTTGTTTTGTGAGGGCGTTAAATATTGCGGAATGCGTGATGCTGTCAAAGGCTTTTGAATAGTCGACAAATTCCAAATACAAAGGGGTCTTATATTCTTAGCATTTCTCGACTATTTGGTTGATGGTGTGTAAGTGGTCGGTGGTAGAAAGTCCCCGACGAAAGCCTGCTTGTTCTGGGGGTTGTTTAAGGTCTAATTGGTTTGTTATGCGTTTTTCAATTACTTTAATGAAGGTTTTGTAGATATGAGATATTAAGCTAATTGACCGATAATAATTATTTATGTCGGACTTATCGCCTTTTTTGTGGAGTAATATGATGATGGAATGGCAAAAATTCGATGGGATACTGCCTGTTCGAAGAATGTCGTTGAACAATCTTGTAAGGGGATAGAGAAGTGATGGTTCACCCATTCTTATGACTTCAGTGCCGACTCCATCTTCACCGCCGGATCGGTTGTACTTCAGTGTGCTGAGTGCATCTCGGCCTCGGACCTCTACTTCTGATATAGGGGGATTTTAAATGTTAATTTATTTATAGGATTTCAATTTCAAATTAGTAACTAAAATATAATAATATGTTTTGTAATACTTTACATTGCAAACAACAAAAAAGTGAACTTTTAAAATTGTCTATAGCCATTAACCAAGTTGTCATTAGCCAAGTCCGACAACATTTAAAAAAAAATGTCTTTACTTTCTGGGACCTTTTGACATTGACATTTCTACACAGTTCGATTTCCTAAAATTCGCTACGTGATAGCCGAATCACGTTTTAGTTTTTAGATTAGTTAAAATAGTGTGAAAAATAGCAAAATGTCCTTGTTCGGCGATATACTATCAATAAATAAGAATGAGGAGAAGACACAGCAGGCGGGGGCCAGCCTATCCCCATATTTGAACTTCGATCCCCATATCATACCGAAAATGCAGCCAGAATTCTTGTATCCTGACGACAGTCACATGGCATCTACTGCTCGGAGGTCTAATGTAGCGCTACCCATCATTGGAATGTCCTTCATGTCCGGATCAGGTAATAGAATGATGAAATTATAACATAACCTCAAAAATATTAGTAATTTTTACATAACACTGCGTAAAGCCGAATGATGTGAGAAATCACTAGTATACCTAAATAAAAGTGTCAAAGTGATGTGGAAATCTAATTAAAAAGTCATAATTAACAGATGTTTCTAGTAAGACATTAATTACCTATCTCTGTTATGTACATTGTGGGCACCTAGCCAAGATAAAATGCAATAACAACTGCACACATAAACTGTACACTACACTGGAGATAGCTTTAAATTCTAAAATAAACAAATAAACTTTAAAAACTACAATAACATTGTGATCATTTTAGCTAACTTTATTTATGACTTAGTGTTAAAGTTACCAGATAGTGTTTTTTTTATGAATTTAAATTGTTAATGCAAAAGTTTAGAGGTTTGTTACTGAATTATGCCAGAATCGCTGAACAGATCTGGATGAAATTTGTTACAAACATAGGTTTTAGTCTAGAATAACACATACAATACCCTTCATCCCAGTATTATGTTCCCAAGGATTAATTTTAGACACACACAGACGAAGCTAGTAGCAATACTAAAGTTATAAATGAAAAAGCAGACTATGTAAGATTAGGATGCTCTACAACAACCAGAAAGAAGGCATACAACCCTGTGAGAATATCAGTTCAACAGCTTTCTGAATTACACAAGGAATTTTGATTATTTTAGCAGTCACAGCTTACTGAGCTGTCTGTCTTTGTCTCCCAGTCCATCCAAGTTTTCTAGGTGTTGTTGTAGAGATATAGCCACTTTATTATTGGTTATCTATGATGTGTGAAAATTATATTCAAAGGGTGGACAGACTAACACACAAGTGATCATATAAGGGTTCTGTTTTTTCATTCAGAAGTACAGAAACCTAATAATGTTATTGAAGACTATTCAAGAACCTGCTCAAATCTGAACTACTGACCAGTACTGTTTTAGTGATGCCTTTGTTGTTCTGTGCATTCTAGATAAAATTATGACTGAATAGAATCAACATCAGAAGTTATAATAAATGTACCAAAATAACTTCTTATTACATATTCAGATAAGATTTCATGCTCTGAAGAACATGTGGCTTATCCATTTAAATAACTGATGTAATCATCAGTATCACAGTTTTTTTTAATTCTAATATTGTTTTATGTCTGTTCCAGGCTTGGGCGGTGTGGCAGGTTTATACAAAGGCCTGAGGGCAACAACGCTAGCAGGGCAAACGGGCAAGGTGCGGAGAACGCAAGTCATCAACTACATTATGAAACAAGGTGAGTTTGTCAGTAAAAATAACTTCTTCTTACTTTATTTACCTTACTTTAATTGGTAAGTATAGTATCTAATAAGAATTTAATGGATACTGTATAAATCAAATTCATTCATGATTTATCCCCCTAGTTAGTCATTTAAGATTTACGAGTGTTTCTAAGCTATTGGATAATGACTTATTTAAAACTAATATATTTCTTGAAAATAGATGTCAATTGAAGATCCAAGCTTATAAAACAGCCTGTTTCAAAATAATATCAGCAGATGAGGCTTGTTTTAAATTATTATAATTCTAACTTCAACTGAAGCTTACCATCTCAGTAGAATTATGGACACTAATCCATCCTATTCTGGCTTCTAAACCCCACAATTATTGAACACCATTTATTTTGGTGTTCTATTAGTAATATTGTCTTTCTAAGATTTTCTAAACTAATTTTCCAGGAACAAACACAGGCTGCACCCTCGGCATCATCGCATCATTTTACTCCTGTATCGCGCTCGGCGTCACATGGATGCGCGACAAGGAAGACACGGCCAACACCTTCATAGCAGCTGCCACCACTGGCATTATCTACAAAAGCACCTCTGGAGTCCGTTCCATGGGCTTAGGAGCCGCAGTAGGCCTCACCCTTGCAGGAGTATACACCCTCATAACCGATAACGACAATATATGGAGCAAAGCAAGATATAATAGATTGTGATTCAACCCGCCTATAGTTATGTAAATACTTAATAGACTGTTATGTTTAGTATTTTGTTATGGACGACGCCAAAGGATCTGCCGGGACGCAGGGACTTATTTGTGCCATGTCCCCCGTACCTGTTTAGATTTATGTATAGTGCTTCTTTGGTATCCATAAACTGTACAGTTGTAGCTCTTGCCATAGATGCAATTGTGTACTTAATAAATGTTCTTCATATATTTATTAGGTAATTTTTTGAGCTATTTATTTTGTGTATTTCTATAACTTGATATAGAAAGTCAACCTTTAGACTATCAATGGGCTTCCCACGCCAAAACTAAAGTGGGTACAAAAATTATTGTGGAAGTCAAAAGGTACAAAGAATTGCTCAAGTATCGGATTTTTTATACTTAGGTTTTGTATTAATCTTTCAGCATTTTCTCGAAGGTATTCTTTGTGTTAATCTATTTTCTTATGCAGCTTTGCATATAAACGTATTTTTTCTCCAAATTACGTACAGTTTATGGATATCTAACCCCCCTGTATTACGTACATATTCCCGCCTTGTCGTATCAGGACCGCACAAATATGCATAAGCGTTAATAAATGAGTTATTTGAAAAATAAAGTTTATTTATTTCATTTACGTTGTTTTACACAGTGCTGTTTGTACAATGTTGTATTTACATGTGGCGATTACGATGGGATATGTTATACTAGTGGAGTCTGCAATAAATGACGGTAATTTGAATTGGGGGCTCAGGCGCAAAATGTCGCTTTCGCAAAATGTCTCCTGGTAGTTAAATGTCTCTTTCGCAAAATGACTCGACCTTTTGATAAGGAGTCATTCTGCGATGTACGTCAGGATTGAGGAGCCACATCAGATTTTTAAAATCTGATTTCACCATTATTTAGCAGCAATGTAGCTGATTTTGCAGCACAAATTCTAGATTTAGCAGCAAAATATATCACTAGTTATATTAATGCAAAAGTGGCTCCTCAATCTGAACGTTTGAATTGAGGAGCCACCTTGGATCTCGGTAAGTAATAGATGCACATTGTTGAAACTTTTGCAGCATTTAGCAGCAATTGTGCATATTATCGTCTAAAAATTTGGCTACTGTAGCGCTAAAATCAAAGAAAATACAATAGTTTTAGTGTGGCTCCTCAATCTAGACGCAAGAGCTGAAATTATGTTGGATGTGAGCGATCAATTAATATATTGAACATAATGATCATTTAGCAGGTGTTGTGTTTGTTTTTGCAGTATAGGAATAAAATGGTAAAACAGAGTAAATTTTTTAGATGAACGTATTTTCTTTGGCTCCTCAATCCTGACGTTCTAATTGTATATTTTTGACTGTAGCTACCTGAGTTCTCAACAGAATCTAAAGCCAGATATACTAACATTTAGCAGAAATGTCTGCTAAAGATATCTGCACAATTCAGCAATGTACATATTTTGGATTCTGAGAAAACAATACTTAACTATTTTCTTGTAAATTCAGTGTGTAGGGTGACCATGTTATATTCGTTTAATGAAACCAGTATAAGTAAATTATTAAATGTTTCTTTTCATAAGCGGCAATATTGCTGGAGTGGAAATATTTGCATGAAAAACAAGTACAATATTAAAAGAAATTATCCGAATTTATGCCTTTTATTCAATACCTTCACAACGATCGTAAATTCTTATCGTAAAATTTATTTGTTATTTCTTATATTCGATATCGTGTGCACCAACACGGGCAATATTGCCGGTAAAATACCGGAAATATTTCCAAAATGCTGGCATTACTGGCAATTTTACCCAAAACCATATTTTATTGTATATAATGTAGATGATTGTCTGTAAATGCTAACTTTAAGTGTTGTACATCAGTTTTAAGCTTCCGTACGTAATTTGGTTTATAACTAAGTAATATTCCCAAATATTTCCACTCCGGCAATATTGCCACTTATATTCCCATTTTGGGCAATATTGCTGGTAACGGCACATCCATAGGTACGATAGATATAACCTGTTATGAAAAGAAACATTTAATAGGTAATTTACATATACTGGTTTCATTAATACGAGTATAACATGGTCACCCTACACACTGAATTTACAAGAAAATAGTTTAGTATAGTTTTCTCAGAATCCAAAATATGTACATTGCTGAATTGTGCAGATATCTTTAGCAGACATTTCTGCTAAATGTTAGTATATCTGGCTTTACCAGCAATTTACCAGCTGGGTTCTCGGGTTTCTCTGAGAGATTTGTTTAAAGAGATTGGCATCCTTACGGTGGCATCTCAATTCATCTTTGCCAACATTATGTATATTAGGCAGAATTTACATCTGTATACTAAAAACAGTGATATTCACAATATTAATACCAGAAATAAGCACCATCTACGTGTTCCCTTTCATCGGCTTCACAAAGTTCATAGCTCATTTGTAGGGCTCGGTATAGTTTTTTATAATAAACTGCCTTCATCTTTGTTAGACTTGCCTTTTAATGCCTTTAAATCTAAAATCAAATCCATCCTTTGTTCTAAGGCGTATTATTCGATAAATGACTACCTTGACGATAAGAGCAGTTGGTCGCTCGATTGAAATAATGACTGCGTTCATGCTCTTTCTCCAGATTAATTTATTTTCCGACAGGTTATATGAGTTCATATAATTGTTTATTTTTTTACCCGACTGCGCGACGCAAAGGAGGGTAATGTGTTTATCAGTCTATGTATGTATGTATGTATGTATGTATGTATGTATGTATGTATGTATGTATGTTTGTTTCTATGTGGCGTTCTAGAGACCAAATGCGTAGGCCGATTTTGATAATTCTTACGTCAATCGATTCGTCTTAACCTTGCGAGTGTCACTAAAGATATGACAGTAATCAAAATTCACCACAGCGACAACCAGACGCCATATTGTCAAAATGAAAAAAATAAAAGTCGATGAACTATGTCAAGTGGGGTGTCGTTGAATAGGTATTTTAAAATCATCTTTAGGTTTCTTTTATCATTTTTCATTTTAAGTAATAGTTTAGGATATATAACGATTTAAAGTTGTTTAACAAAACAATCATTCTCGCTAATTTTCTTACTTATTGATTTAAGTTTTTATTTCAAGTATAAACGATATATAAACAAAAAAAAAAAAACAGTGAACAATGAATCGTAACTAAAAAGTGAAAAATAAAAAAAGTAATTTAAAGAAAAACAAAAAACCCGACTGCTTAAAAACTAATTTTGAAAAATACGTGAAAAAGTTAACTTAAATAAAAACTGAAAAGAAAGAAACAAGCCCAACAGAACAGCAGGAAGAAGCAGAACAGAACGACTCACAGTCGGGGCCCATTGCATTGGGAAGATTTGATTGGTAAAATTTGAATGGGCCCCGACTGTGAGTCGTTCTGTTCTGCTTCTTCCTGCTGTTCTGTTGGGCTTGTTTCTTTCTTTTCAGTTTTTATTTAAGTTAACTTTTTCACGTATTTTTCAAAATTAGTTTTTAAGCAGTCGGGTTTTTTGTTTTTCTTTAAATTACTTTTTTTTACTTTTGACTTAGTTAAGTCATTTAGTTTTATTTTATATATATTTTGTGTATGTTTTTTTTTTTTTTTTTTTTATGTCTGTGTTTGTTTTATATTATTTGATCAGTTTTTTTTTTCTCTTCATTTTCAATTTTTTTAAGCAGTTTTTTTTTTTTGCACTATGATAAACTAGCGACCACGAATTTGAATCTTATTTTAGTAGTGTTTTGACTGAGGAACCGGCAGCAAGTTGTCTGACTTGCTGACCTTTGGTTTTGTTATATGTAATTTATTTTCTTTTCTTTATTATTGTTAATTACTGCGATGATCCTAGTTTATCTTTTTGTGCCTTTTAGTCACGGTTGGGATGTAATTTCGAATTGATGCATGATGTGAACGTTCTATTAAATTGTATAAAATCTTGGTTCTTCTAACCGTACAGACAGATGTGTTGCTGGGGAGTTTGTTCCGCCACTTCTTCTTCCCAGCCATAACACTAGGAAGTGTCGAAGGGGGGGCGCTTTGGGGGACTGTCTTATGTAAAAAATTGACCTTCAAAAAGTGCTGATAAATCAGCCTAATTTGAATAAATGACTTTTGATTTTGATTTTGATTTTAGATTCCGTTGAGAACTCAGGTAGCTACAGTCAAAAATATACAATTAGAACGTCAGGATTGAGGAGCCAAAGAAAATACGTTCATCTAAAAAATTTACTCTGTTTTACCATTTTATTCCTATACTGCAAAAACAAACACAACACCTGCTAAATGATCATTATGTTCAATATATTAATTGATCGCTCACATCCAACATAATTTCAGCTCTTGCGTCTAGATTGAGGAGCCACACTAAAACTATTGTATTTTCTTTGATTTTAGCGCTACAGTAGCCAAATTTTTAGACGATAATATGCACAATTGCTGCTAAATGCTGCAAAAGTTTCAACAATGTGCATCTATTACTTACCGAGATCCAAGGTGGCTCCTCAATTCAAACGTTTAGATTGAGGAGCCACTTTTGCATTAATATAACTAGTGATATATTTTGCTGCTAAATCTAGAATTTGTGCTGCAAAATCAGCTACATTGCTGCTAAATAATGGTGAAATCAGATTTTAAAAATCTGATGTGGCTCCTCAATCCTGACGTACATATTCTGCGAAAGCGATGTTATGAGAAAGCGACATTTTGCGCCTGAGACGAATTGGGATGGGTGTTCCAATATTCCATCCCTATTAGTCCAAGTCGAGCCAATGAGAGTCAGTAGTGAGAAAAACTTATACAGCAAAACAGGTTCCGTTAAAAGTATCAGGGAATTTGTTTGAATTTGTGAACAAAGAACCTTTCTGTACAACATTCGAAGTGGTTTGCCTCGTGTATGGATCCGACCCGCATGCATAGCCATGGCCTTACAAGAGTTCATCAATGACGTTTGCGAAGTTGGTTTCTCTTTACTTTTTTGGGTGAAACAAGTCGAGGTCCTTGTCGCTTATAGACATCACCATTAATTTAAATGGCATTGTAGATGGGTAGCCAATAGCTTCAATCCCAGAGACAAAGCTTCAAGTCGTTCAAAATTTGTTATTTTGCTTCCGCAAGGCTCAGAGCTCATTGTAAAGGTGCGTCTAAACGGGGAATATCTGTAATATGAATGTGGCTTCTCGGTAATAATTTCGGTCTATACCTATGTCTGAACCAGCATGGCTCATACGTTTAGTCTTACGACCAGACCAAAAATATGTGGTTATTTATGGCCCGGCCACACTCAAAATATTGCCATATATTTGCAGAGTCTAATACATTATGTAGTATTGCAGCCATGCAGTAAAAATATTTCCCGTTTAGACGAACCTTTACAGAAACTTATTTGAAGAGTGGCTTTAAATAAATGTGAAAGTGCTATACGTGAAAACAGGATCTTTTATAGCTAAACTCGTGCATGCTTGTCAATCCATACAGGAAAACTTATCCCTAAGTTACTGTCAATTCTAACCGCCCCCAGTTTAATCCAGTTTGGAACTACCTACTTTGTCTACACGAGTAAACTGACGTCCATTAGCTCGACCCGACCTTGACATAATAATCTCCCTTGGGGTGTGTACATATTGGCGGACGCGGAAACCTTGCAAACACTGCAGCAATCTTGATTCTTGAATTTCACCGAGCAAGGCTAGGAACAGTGCGAACATTTGTGGAAGAATTTCGCGCGATTTGTATCCCCTATACAAATCAATATGCCAATAGCGCAGTTTTGTCCGCCCAGAAAGTTTTTAAACATTTTAGATTTTTTACGACCATCCTGCTGCATTTTTTTCTTTGAATATTTTTCAGACTAAGGAAATAAGATATACCTTCAGCGAGTCTCCAGTCTTCGCCAATATGCCCGCACCCTTTCATAAGCTAATGCTCTATACCTAGATCAAAGAATGTTTTTGAGCAAACAGGCCCTTCACGGAATACACCATAAAACTAGCTACTTATAAAAATAAAATTACAATGCCATCATGATCGTCAAGTACCTATTTGAAAAAAAGTCGGTTAAAAAGACAATTTGGCACCCAATTATTTACAAACATTCGCATTTAAAGTAAACATACGGTTGATCCATTATCGCAGCTAACTAGCGTTGTAAAATAATACGAACATTGATTTCCGGGTAGGCGGTGTATAAACACCGCCTACCCGGAAATCAAAAAGTGCATTTCAGGCATAAGCCTGAAATGCACTTTTTAACCTTGACTCTCGAACTGTTTAATTGATGTTTTTTATAACTTACTGGTTCTTTTAATAGCACCCGGAATGTATGTTCGTCTTACTTATTTTTACAGTAAAGCGTGCGTCGCACAGCGAATAACAGGGGCGATATTATTTTAATATTCCACTTCTTTGTATATCCCAAGAAGTAAAAGAAACCACGATCTTTGCCGCCTCCATTCAATTTAGCTGCCGTAATGTCCAACGTACACTTGACGTTTCTCAAATTCTCAGAATGAGTGCGTTTCACGCAACTCTTATTCTAATTTCTTCTAATTTATCATTAATAGTGATGATCGTATTATAATAGTAGTTATTATTCGAATTGAAAGCAATTAAAACCGGTTTCAAGGCATTGAGTTATTTTATTTGGATCCCAATAAGGAATTCTGGAATCATTGAAATATGATTCAGCATGAAACTGTCGATTACATTCAATCGAATTTTCATTTGATTGAATGCCAATCCAAAACATAGATCGTCTTTCTTTTGCATAATATTGTGATATTTACAGAAATTACTTTTTATTTTAGTAAGTATATAAAAACAAGCGCGGTCCTTTTAATATCATATTACTTAAACAGTAGTCATGATAAAATATCTTAGAAAAAATCCTATAAGCGATAACAATGTAATTTATCTTAATATTCTTCACTTATCTATGTTCAACAATACAACCGTTCCTTACTTAGCGGTTTTAAAATAAAGTACCTACAATTGGATGGACTTTTGTATGATAGATGAGTTGATAAGAATAAATGTAGCCGTTCCGACTGTCAGTTAAGTCTAATCGTGTAATCTAATCATTTATAATAAAAGTATGTCTGTTAGTTTCTTTTAACCTCGTTTTTAAGATCAATATTTTCGAATCCCATAAATGTTCACGCCAAGAAGCGCTCTATTGAATCCACCATGCTTCCGATAACATAGAGAGGAAAATTAAGTGTGCCATAGGTACGTCATCGTCTCGCAAAAAAAGTCGTCCATGCAAACAAAACTTTACTTGGCACCTGCAGAGCAAAATACTTATGAATCTAATATGGCTCTGTTTTTTTTTGGTTTGCCCAATAATCATAAACTGAAATTTAAAACCGATAACTCAAGTAAACCAATTTACTTGAGTTTAGTCTCGCCAGTTGGATTCGACGGAGACGACCAAATAGAAGATAGCGTATAGTATTCAGCCGAATCCGGTTGGTCTGAATGTCGACCCCAACATCACTGGGAATAGATTAGGCAGATGTTGACTTGTCCGTATCTATTTATAAACATTTATTTACACGGCCTTGTGGGATCATGGTCCTTTATGTAGATAATAATTACAATTATTGATAATGAAATGACCGCCGCCCGATGGAACGAAGGAATGACTTAAATGTTTCCAAAAATCGTGAATTTGCAAGAGATTCGCTAAGTGTACTATTTATTCAACATTTAGTGCAAGCAGATAATAATCTAACTTGACGTGATTATTTTGGCAAACATCCTCACTAACCACACCTATCGATTAGGTCAACTTATAAAGTTATAACCGATTAGAGCCACATAATGATTAGTTACCCCTGACAATCGTAACGCACCGTTTGCGACATACATAGACAGATAGGACAGATACACATACATTACAGAGATTCTAAACATACATTCTACTAAAATACACACATCAAAAGTGTCTAGGGATCAAGCATTTTTATGCGGATTTCTTGAGATTGAGATGTGGCTTTGTAATAAATTTATGATTTTATAAATTTATATGGATCCTTTTTGGTGCATTTCATAATTTGAATCAGGAACTGTGAATCAAATTCGAGTAAAAGATGAAAATCAGCTGTCAATATTTTCCCTATAAAAACATACAACGCATTGAAGACATTATTAGTGCTACTGTTTCCCTACTACTGATTAAAACCAACGTTATTATGGAGCGGCGACGTCATTTAAGCAGGGAAGAAATGCTCAGAGCCGTGGGAATGATAGAAGCTGGTTCCCGGCAACGTACTGTGGCTTTAGCTCTGAATACAAGTCAGAGTGTTATCAGTCGACTTTGGACACGTTACCGAAGCACTGGTACCGTGGCTGAGCGCCATGGAGGACGGTATCGCTGCACCACACGGAGACAAGACCGATACATTCAAATCTTAACTCGAAGAGCTCCAACAATAACCGCCATGATGTTAGCCGTGAGGCTTCATCACTCTTCAGGGAACTTAATTAGCGACCAAACAGTCAGAAACCGCTTGCATGAAGTGAACCTTCATTCCCGAAGACCGCTACGGGTACCACCTATAGCAATGCACAATCGTAGGATTCGATATCAATGGGCTCTTGAACACAGAAATTGGGCAGAAGAACAATGGCGTTTCGTGTGCTTTTCTGATGAGTCTCGTTTCGGTATGAGACCGGATACAAGACGTATACGACACTGGAGAACCCCTGGACGCCAACAGCGATTAAAATCCTGCCAGGAAGTCCATCCTTATAGTGGTGGAACCATCATGGTATGGGCGGGTATTTGGATCGGCGGAAGAACTGAGTTGATTTGGATCAGAGGCAACCTCAACGCTCAAATTTATGCTGAGACGATTGTATCAGACGTCATCGTTCCTCTACAAGTGCAAATCGGTCCCTTATTTCAGTTAATGCATGATAATGCACGACCGCACACCGCAAGAGTTGTAAGACAGACTCTCGCCGCAGCTAACATCAATGTCCTGCCCTGGCCTGCTCAGTCGCCAGACTTGAATCCGATTGAGCATGCATAGGATATGCTACAGAGAAGAGCTCTGCCGAATATGGAGGGTATCCAGTCGCAAGAAGACCTTTTTTTGTTGTTGCAACGAACATGGGCGGCCATTCCACAGCGTGATTTGGATGAACTCATTTTGAGTATGCCAAACCGATGTTCTTGTGTTGTTAGTGTTCGCGGTAGAAACACGGATTATTAATTGTTTAAGTTACCCAATAAAATTTTAAAGAAAACTGTTATTTCAGTCTTTTTTTCGAACTTTTGTGTTAGTGGTTCAAATGTCAAAAATCCCTTTATTAGGAAAATGGCAAATTTCTTTATTAATGCAAAGGTGACTTGGTTTATCGTTACTGTGACAAACGAAAACACTTTATTTGATGAATCCTTAAAGAAAATTTTAATTAATATCAATCAGGAGAAAAGTTATTGCAAAAATATATGTTGATCCCTAGACACTTTTGATGTGTGTAGTATACGAAAATATACTTCAACAATGCAAATAACTCCTAAAACTCAAACGAGACTGAATATTAAGACATTCCGTGCTCTCCCAAAGGCAAATGCACAGGGACATCAAAGCCTAATCATAAAAGCAAACCACAGCGATGCAGTTTCCTATAAAACTGTAAAGTCTGAAGATAATAGCAGCAAGATTTCCATCATCTTTTATGGGCGAAGTAAACACTTTTTGTGGTTACAATCGCCTTCAGAACACCTTTGAAATGACACGGACAGTTTGAGGCGTATGATGTCATAAAATTGAGTAGCGTTTGAGTAAAGGGCCGTAAGTAACATGTAAGTACTTAACTAGACTTAGCACAACGAGGACAATTTTCGACTGACTGTTTTCGGACTGTTTTCGGTGTTATTAGAAGCTCAAGTTTAAATCGCAAGTCATTAATTTTGAGTTAGTAATTTGGACTTCGTCCCTAAAACGTAAACAGGAGAATTTATTCCTTAATGGAGAAACATAGTCCAGAAAGACCTTACAAAAGGAAACCTTCTGATTCAATAATTGAGCTTAAACGGACATGGACATTTCCAAATATGGTTCACTTGATTATTGAATATTGGTTTTCTGCGAGATCTGATAAACGATTAATTAAATAGATTATTCAGTTAACCAGAGCCACTTCACAAGCATAGATAATGCAAAAAGCGAGGATATTTATTTCCATTGTTTAACTGTTGAGAATAGTCGTAGTAATGTATGACACATAGACATATTTCTCACAGTGATTGAAACGGTTTATTAAACAGAAACTTATCTACTTGATTCACATTACTGAGTCAGCGTTGGTTTATTGTGAGATCCGGCGACTCTGGAAACGGTAATTGTACCGTAGTGATACCTGATAATAGGTATTCAAACATACATATCACGTTTCCCATGAGGGTAGACAAAAAAATACTGAGCTAATTCGTATCCCGACTAAACATTTTACTCTTCAGGAGGTAATGTTATGCTCAAACTTAGTATAAAGATAAATTCGACACTTTGAATTAAATATGTGTATAAGTAGCATGGAACCGATATTAAGATCGTCAGTTACATTTCGGGAGTAACCACACTTTTCGAGTTAATAGCCGACTACGTCGTTCGGTAGTGTTGACGACAAAGCGAATAGTCCGAGGCGGTATCATACATAGCTTATAGTACTTTCTGACCGACTCAAGCCCACACAACGACGACAAGTGTGATCATTCCTTCTTTGTTTATTTACCTAAAACATGTGCTCCTAAGGAAAATAAACTCGGACTTTTTATGTGACCTTGTTCAGACAGCTAAAAATATTGCAGACTTACAAATGTCTCACAAATTGGATTACAATGTTCATACGATAATTATCTAGCAAAACGCCTTCCGACATTTTCGCGGGTTACTTGAAAGATAAAATAAATGAATGCCTAAATATTAATTTTATAACTACAATATTTACAACACCTACCTATAGGTATATAATCGACGTAGTTTCATAATAATATCATGCCTTTATCAGTGTACAAACACAAACGTTACACACAGGCATTCTCGGCAAGATTTTCAAATGTTTAAAACTGAATTTTAATATTTTATTATGCAGAATTATGGCTGTTACAATTTTCCATATCGAATATCTTGTCACATGGCAATAAAAACAACAAACATGGCAATAAATAATCAATGATTTGGTCGGAATCATCTTGAATCTGACCGAGTCATTCCCATTACTAATGCACTTAGCATAATTATAAATATTCCAGGAAAATGATCCACAGTAGTACATGTCTTTTGTAACCATGAAGGATAAATTAATAAGGAGAATTGTTTACGACTAATTATAGGTCGACAACCACCACCAATTACCTACTTTGAAATGGGATTTCATAAATCTTGAATGTTTATATAAAACCCAATATTAACCAAAAATCAGTCAGACAGGACACTTACATAACAGGACACTTCGTCAGTACTATAATTACTATTTAAATAACATCAGATACTTAATATCAGAGTAGTTAGATACAGAGATAGGTAGAAGCAAAGATTCTCAATACAATTCATTGGGCATTTGGGATTCAACTGATTGTAACAAGCTAATAGGACAATTTATTATGTTTGTGACCAGAATATTATTTAGAAAGTTATTAGGTCTCGAAAACATGTTTGTTTATATTAACTAACTACTTAGAATCGTAACACAATCATATAAAAGTGTACACAGATGGTAAAATCAAAGGGCGTAAAATTTTAAATCGCGAACACAGATACCTTACTATTGTTTTGTACACCACTTTAGTATATTGCAATTTGGCATAATAAAAAATAAAAATATCGCAATGAAACAGTTATTTGCTGCTCGTTTACGCAAGTGACCCCTAAATGCGATACTATTGCACATAGATATAAAAACGTTAACATTTCACATGCACACAATAGGGTGACCATGTCTTAGCTTCCTGTATTGTGTCTTGCAGTCGTCGCTGCATCCTCGAATGTTTGAGGCGCAGCAGTGCTTCTGTCACGTGGCTGCATTCAGTATAGACTTCATATCTTCTGGCAGGACACAGTTGAGGTCTTCCAGCCGCCGCGCGAGCAATGTCCTGGTATTATCAGCTACCGGGGGGTTACTCTTCAACACCTCCCTGAGTTTTAAGACCATATCCACAATCTCAACCTCCTTCTTGCCAACAGACCATTTCTTCAAGTCACTCTCAGCTAATGCTTCAAGCTGCAATGCATGAAGCTTGTTTGTCAAATTGTTGTGCCTTTCATGGAACCATGCGCTGAAATTAGGTGTTCTAAAGTAGTTCCTGTATAGACCAATCCAATCGCCTTTGATACCGGTGGTCAACTGTGGGCCTGACTGTTGCAACATTGCAAAGAAATCTTCCGGGTTAAATGGATTTGGTACTGGTGGTGCTCTGAATGGAGATATGTTCTTCTGTAAAGGCATGAGAGATGCCATGTACCTTTCCAAAGGTATCATAAAACTTTGAGTCAGTTCAAGCAAGTGTCGCTTTACCATAGCAGTTTGAACTTCAGATGGCCGATCCGTTCTAATTCCATTATGCAGTTTCTTTATAATTGCTTTGTCTTTTTCCAAAAAAGGTTTGTATTGCGTGTACACACCAGGAGCAGTGTCCAGAAGCTTGAGGTTACCAACTTTCCTTAGTTTAGTTTTTATTGAAGAAGAATCACCCAATTTAATGGTGTGCGGCCAGTGTTGCAATGTTTTCGTAAAAAACGGATTAGTCACACCTAGTATTACACAAGGTGGGTTGAATTGTTTCCTTGTAAACTCTTTGAATTCACTGTCATGGATTGTGAAATACGGTCTATATTCTGCAGAATATGGCAATGGCTGTATCAAGTATGTCAGTGCTTGAACCAATGCGGAACATTCTGTAGGTGAACTCGCCATCACCACTATAGGTTCTGCTGTCAAAACTAACTCCCATAATAAATGTAAGTGTGAAATAACACTGGATAACACATCAAATACATTCACATCTTGTATTGATGCTAATATGTGAGGTACATTTGGAGAATGTACCTGTTTGGCAATGTCAGATCGAGTGATCTTTCCGGTCTGTTGGTTAGGAATGTATGATTGAAAAACTGTACCGAGCACAGGTAACAACACATTCTGGCCGGCGTCGAGTGAAGGCCACCTGTTTATATCATGACAGGCAGCTTCCAGGCTCCTTTCCCCTTCTTCGAAATGCTTAGGAGCAATCAATTGGATTACTTTGTAGAATAAGTTTATAAAAGGTAATCTAGTAAGTAAAATTATACTTTTCTGGAAGTATCCTCGCGGCAGGGAGGGGTCCTTGACTTGTCTGAAGTACACGAAGCCCCAGTAGTGCGTGGAGTCGGCGCGCAACGTAGGCACGCTGTCTTCGTTGTACATAAGTTGCTGGCGCGTGAGACCCGCGCGCGATCGCAAGCGAACATGGAACTGGGTGTCCCCCATACATCCCGAGTTAGAGTCAGGGAACGCCAAATAACAAATATTACACTTCTCTTGATCAGTTAGCTTGACACCAGGAGGATACACACTTTCCATAGCCTGTCCGAGCTCCAAGTCGAACGTAACCACACAAATACAGTGCAACCAGTCGGAAAACCTGCTCCATTTCGCTTGGAACTCGAGTTCTGCCGCGGGCATTTCACTGTCCTCGTAATTTTGCAATCCACAAGCCATGGTACTTTCTGATTACCGAAAACACATTCCGTCCAACAAATTTGGTAACGTTTATTTGTTAAACACTGATTTAGCACTACGTTATCATTGTTTGTTGCGATGTTACGAGTTTAGAAACATTTTTTTGTTAATAAAAACGACAAAAACAACGGAGCGCACAGAAGTCGTCCCGCAACAGCTGTTTGACACAATATGGCTGCGGGCGCCAAAACAAAAGTATAACAAGTTAACGATCAAAAGAGGCGAAACTAAACAGATTTTTAATAAAATTTATATCACATTGACTTACCCGCAATCCATGATTTTCGATTTTTCAGGAATTCACTTCGTTTTCCACATAGATTTTACAAAAATCGGTTTAAAAATACGGTTTCATGCCCAAGCTACTGAGTGAATTAGTTCCGTTTTACGCATACATACCTACTGTACTGACGCAAACGCAGAATAGGTGTGCTTTGCATTTTGTTCAATTTTGCTGCATCTGATATATTTAGTTTGCACGAAAAACTTTCACTGTTTAACAATTGCTTTTTATATTGCTAACAATAATTAACACAAATAATTCCTTCAATGACAAAATGGTCAGTGTCTATGTAGTCTGTGATGGTCACTATTTCGGTCACTATCAGTCACTATTTTATAGGGTTGTCTTCCGTTGGCCTGGTTACTCGAGAAACTAAAATTAAGTCAATTCATGCCATCTTAAAAGGCACATAGACTAAACTGTGACTAAATAGGACTACATTTATAGCATTCAGGAAGTGCCCCGCAATCGCGGAGGTAAACTATTATTTGAGGAGTGGCTGGAGAGATGCTACGGAGCAACCGGTGGCGCATTGCCAAACTGTATGCTGACCCAGACCGGGGTTGCTCTGAGTTCCATCGCAGTTTGCCTTTGTAGTTGAAGAGCAAACTGTATACCTATTCAGAGAGTGTCTGAATCAAAATACATTTTGCTTTAAAATACTAGAGCAAAATACATAGGTACGAGTCCAGACGTCCAGCAGCAGTCACGAAGGGGATGGCGGGGTCTGGAAGACCCCTTCTAACCTAACCTGTCCATGTCGGGGTGCCCCAAAGTCCCGAGTTCATTTCGCTCGCTCTTGCATTGTACTACTTGTCAAGGTGGCTCGGTATGTACGTGGAAAAAAAGAGTTGTGGCGTCACTGGCGGCCGAGTGAGTAAAACACCATACAGCGCTATACAAGTAATTAGTGGTGGCGCGACCAGCGTACCGGCACCGGCGCGACCAATAAGGCTGCGTTTCCACTGAGGCGGAGCGGACTGCGATTCATCAATCACAAAGCTTGAAATCCACTCTCTCCTATCTCACTCTTCTCCACTCAAGCAATGTGATTGGTGAATCGCTCTCCGCTCCGCCTCAGTGGAAACGCAGCCTAACATTCTGTGCGCACGTCCGAACTAGTCGCGCTGCCAAATGGTTGCGCAACCAAACAGACACCAGCGGCACCAGCCCCCCTAGCCAAGTCACAACGAGTCGCAAACTATAATCGTAAACGCTCCGTACTCCCCATTAGATTTTCAACTATATAGTTGAAAATCTGTTTAAGATTTTTATGAAAGATCGAAAACGATAAACAATCTTCACTAGATCTTCAACGTTATACCCGAGCGCAAAAAGTTGAAAATCTATTAAAGCCTACTCAGCGTTTGCGTTTATCGTTTGTTACATAGCTACAGGGCCTGGTAAGTAACTCTCTATAGAGTGGTATCAATTTTGTTGGTAGAGGAGACTGGTTGCGCCACCATGGTGTCCCGGTGAAATATAGCCCTTAAACATAGTACTTGTCTACCGCCATAGGGTGAGCGTGAACGAGAACGCAGTGAACTAACCGGCCGGGTGGCCTACCTGGGTCTCCGACTTCGGGAGACATCCAAATGACGTCAAGGTTTTTTCTACTACATTCTATAGGTACAGCAAGAAATTCTATGCAGCTAAAAATGTGCTCACTTCTGAATAGGAGAGGTAGTTTGAAGTTGGAGGATCCTAGAATGCGTTTTTGGCAGATTGACAAGTCAAGGAATATTTCAATTTATAAGTAGTAAAATATGATTTCCGGGCACTGGCAGTTCGTCCTGATAGAGAAAAGTCGGAAAAGCATTACGGCAGCGCGGCTGCTGCTGCTGCAGCGTTACGGTCGCGCTACATTACGATTTCTTCTCACGGAGGTGGGACCCGATTGGGGCTTGCCTCTCTGTGACTGGCACCCACGTGGTACGAAACCGAAGCAAGTAATCAAGCTTTGATCTTCTATCGCCTCTCCCATAAGTCACCCCCCCCCCCCAAATGATCAGGACTAAAGGGACCAGGCCCCCAGTTTCCAGCAGCTACGCTGTTCCTGGTCACTGTAACAGCCACCGTAACGACAAAACAGGGGATTTGAAGAATCACCGACAGACACACTAATACTGCAATAAGGTTAATGTAAATAAAACTTATTTCTATTGGCATTATATTTATTTAGGTATGTAAACGAAATACGGGCTCAATCAGGGCTAAATTCAGCCAATATGACTAATAGCCCGTTACATTACTATATTACATATTCACTTAATAAAGAATCACATTTTATATTTCAACTAAATACATCAAAAGTGGATGTTATGAATGACGTTCTAAAATAATAAATATCAGTACAAAACAAAGTGGGCATTCTATGGTCATTTTGGTCATACAGTGATTTGACACAGAGCAGAAATAAATGGAGTGCACTCGACATTTTCACAAATGAATCTGCATCTGAGGTCTTTTTAAGTGCATGTTGACATTGATCGTTATTGTTGCACTACCAATTAAATTCTTGTATAAGCCTAAATGCTGAAAAGTCCATTTTATTAACATTTATTAAAATTGACGAAATTATTACTTGTTTACGCAATACGATATGACCCTGTTCCAAAAGAACGATGCACGAGAAATCAGTCTTTTACGACATTATATCGTGCACAGACAGAATTCATGGGTTGCTTGCAAAAAGATACAGGTTCCAAATATGAACAAGTCGATTCAGATCGGTGCTGGTACACAACTTCCACAGTTAATGCTGAATACACTAGCACATAATGAAATAGATGTACAGTCAGCTTCACAATGCGTTCTTGAAAGCACCTACGTACGTTACTGAGGTATCCAATTGATGAAATGTATGTACCTACGTACGTAGGGGAACAGTGTATAAGACGGGGACGTTAATAATCGCGAGGTATAATGGGGACATACACTCTTTAGGCATACTTAACACAACACTAACGTAGAGCAAGCGCCATCAGGACGTCATTTGCAAGCGGCCAGACGCAAATGGCGTCCTGTTGGCGCTTGTGCTACGTTAGTTTTGTGTTAAGTTTGCCTTAGGTGTGTGATTTCCCATCATACCTCGTGTCCCCGTCTTATACACTGTTCCCCTATGACGGGCTAGTAACTGCAACTACATGTCCACAATTAGTTGCTTACCTGTGGGAGTTGATCATTCCAGTCCTGTATCTTTTTACAAGCACGTTTAAACAGTACCCGGGCAATAATATAACACACCTCAGTTTTAAGAAAAATATTGTCACAAAGATAAGTTGCAAAGTCGACGCTCTTTATAGCCGAACTTTTTCTAACAGCCCGTTCACTACTGGTCTAAGCGGTGAGAGAAGCGACGGGCGGCGTGAATAAGAAATTAGTTACTTTGTAAGTACGCGAATTCGCCACTGGCGGCGCCTGTGGCGTGTTTCAAACATTTCTATACATTTTGATCTTACTGCTTGCCGCCCCGCGCTAAGTCACGTCGTGAACGGTCCGTAATGGGCCTACCACACGCACAAGCTTCACCACAGTTCTGCCTGCGCAAGCTTCTAGCATGAAAAAACAAAACGGTCGGACGTCAAACCACAACTGTCCAAAAACTGTTATGAAGCTTGTGCGTGTGGTAGGCCCATAAGGCTGGATTTAGTGCTCGTAGAGTAAGCGCTGATAGTACGTCCTTACGTATCTAGCCGTAGGCACGTTACATTTCATCAGCTCTGCACTGTCGCTGATACAATATTCATTGATATATCAACGTTCGACTGACGCCAGCACAATTCGTTGGTTGAGCACTAAATCCAGCCTATGAATTCCTGTTACGCAGATATGGGTCACCTATGTCAGCGAAAAGTACATGGCAACGTACGCGTCACTGACGTTAAAATTTCAGTATAGTGATATAGAACACAACGTGCGTACGCGTGACCGACGTAAGCGACTAATATCAGCGTAAAAAATCAAACCTAAAACTCGATGGGTTATACACGACCAAGTACTGTTAAATAATCAAGCAAATCAATGGTTAAGCAATTTGACAACCAACTCGTATGGTCAGTGGCCAACATTACTTGACCAACCATCCCTTATAATATGCTTCGTACACAACGCGACGCAAGTCTCCGGTACCTTACGACTTCGATATCCATTGACGCGTGCCTGTGTGTGTACGAACCTCTATGGATTTGTATTACGATGGTAGCCTGGATACCAAAGTCGGAAACATGCGGAACTTATCGGAAACTTGCCTTGCATTTTGTACGAATAGGTTTATACTGCCGTTTAATATTGGCATTGTAATGATGAGCCCTGATTATACTACTCGTATCAAATAGCTCTAATATCACGACATTATAACGTAGACTGTCAACTTGCTTAAAAATTAACTTGCCTCTCACTATAATTCACGTAAATAAAAATTAATACTTGTAAACCTTAGTAATACCAAAAGAAATGCCTAAAAAGCATGAGATGGGATGCTTCCTACTTGTAAATAGTTATATTATAGAAACTTTACAATTTAGAGAAAACGGTTATTCAGATTTATTTAACATTTTAACTTCTATAAATTAAAAAAAAAATTATTAAATGTTGAACACGCACCAATTTTCGAGTTACAAACGTCCCGAAATCGTATTATAATGATTAAATAATTTGTATATAATTTTATGTTATTTTTTTTGTATTTATATGATTAAATAAAATATAAAAATAAAATATCTGTAATTTTTTCAACGCATTTCAAATACACTTCTTATTCATATTGGATCAAAACGAATCCGAGACGTCTGCGTTTCGCAAAAAATAAAAAAAATAAAATAAAAAATCTACTTAAAATTACAGCGAATTAAGATCAGTTACACAAACACAAATTATTATCTGTGCATAAATATTTAAAATAGTGTTAAAAAAGTGCTAAATTATTCATCAAAGTGTAAACGTTTTTTCAAGGATACACAATAATATTTAAATACAAATAATTCCATGAAAGTAAAAAAAAATATTGATTGAAAATATCATCAGATTTACATTATTGCACAGTTTGAATTATATTTTCAGCTTGGTTTGTTATTTCAAGTTGTTTTCAGGCGATTTTTGGCTTTATAATATCAAAAAAGTTAATTTAATTTACCCTAAAATTCTTAAAACTTATTGAAATGAACATGTGCCAGTTTTTACTAAGACAGTGATATTTAAAAGAATGTCTAAATAAAGCGCGTTGGATTTTCAACCTTTAGTTCAAAGACTAGAGAGTTGAAATTCCAAACAGTGCAATAAAATATTTCGGCATTCTTTTAAACTTCGCTTAATATTAGTGAAAACGAGCAAAAAGTTAGTATAATTAGATTACATTGTGCTCTAACTAAGCCCCATCACTCGAGGGCTCTTTAAATTAGTTTTTGACGAATTAGCCATAACGCACGTATAATGAACACAGCTTGAAATAACTTGGTCTTTGCACACATTTTCCTATTATTGTCTGTTAAATATACATAGTGTTTTAGCATTTTGAACTCTATTTATATCAAAATACAGTATGATTTATGCCACACTCTCTTCGAACAATCAGCTATGACTTTTTAAAAGACTCGACGATCATAGATTTTAAACTTTTAATGCTCTAAAAGTCTAAAGCATAAAAGTAAAAAATCCATTAAAGACGAACTATCACAACGACGAGGACCGTATCAGTTTGTCTGTAATAGATTTTCAACTTTATTCTTTAGCCAATAAAGTTGAAAATCCACCAAAGACAAACCGCAGTTTCGGCGCTGAGTCTTTAGGATAGAGGATTGCAGTTTTACCTAAAATCTCATAAAATAAAATTGCATCTAGATATATGTGCATTGACCGTCACAGCTTCAGAACAAGTGGATTCCATTGCCTTACAAAATATCTCTCGATAAAATCACATACGTATCATTTTTAGACCAGAATAACCTAGGCTAGGCTTTCATAGCTATCTGGAAACCAAAGCCTAGATAATAAGGCACCACTAGTCTGGGTTAGGTTAGTACCCAAACTAGTGGTGGGCCCGAGCCGGCACGGACGAGCTACGGATTCAGAAGTTGACGGTTGGCGCCGTGGCTGAGCGATCGACTGTTGCGCAGCGTGTCGCGGGTTCGATCCCCACACGAAACAAATATTTGGATGATCTGCAAGTAGTTGTTCCGGGTCTGGGTGTTTGTGTGTGTTTCTATGTTTGTAAACCCGCCCACGATACAGGATAAATTCCTTGTGTGGGGCAACGTTCAAGAAGAAGCGTTGAAGCTCCGAATATGCACGCCGCACGGTGGTGTAACATGAACTACTTATATTAATTGCGTATCAAATGATTGTTGTATTTTGTAGTAGTAGCAAGTTTTGAATCTGTACCTTGTCCGTGCCTCGCTCTGCTCGGGCTCCAACACGGTCTAGCATAATTCGTCCTTAACCCAACGAGTTAAGGATCAAGTCTCACTAAACAGGATTTACGTAAATAATATACTACTAAGTACGTCACGGTTTGCCTTCGCTCCACTTGTTCCAAAGTCCCAAGCTTTATAACAGTGAGTGTTAATCTGCAGACATGAGGCGTGGTGCGGCTTACTTAAATATTTTTCATTCAGTTGAATAACTGAAGGCATATGGGGGCTTTGCCAAGCAACGGAATAACGCAGGCTAGTATTAAAGTAACAGCCAATTGCTTATTTATAAAGAAGCTGACGTAACCTACGTCCAGAGCTCTATTTGAACGCTCATAATTGTAGTTTCATCTCGCTTTTCTATGAATTAGGCATCGTTTAGGTCGTTTAAAAAAGTATGATTTATTGAAACAAGCCAGCACCATGCCTTCTGCGTGCAGTCCAAGTCATCTGAGCATTATAAATAGGAACAAACTGCTTAACAAGCCGATCGAGCCACTGCTCACACTAACTTATCTACTCGTGTTACCAACTGCCGCCGGAATGTACTCAGCTTTACACTCCTGCAGTGATGTTTAGAGGATTTTGAGATCGACTTTAATATTTACTAGAATTTCTAAGCCCAGTAATGGCGCAAAATGCTTCTGAATTCGGATTTTTTCAGACCACTGGTCAAGATTTGGTCATCCTTCTTTACGTTCTCAATTCAAAACGATCAAGAATGCGCGATCCGATAATAATTTTGAGTTGGGTACAGCATTGTCATAATAATGCCAGAAAAGCACATTGTAAGAGCATAGCACCCTTAGTTATTGGACACAAAAATGTAGAAAGTCATGAGGTAATAAGTTACTAACTATGGCAATACTATTTCTATGGCATCCAAGTACTAAAATTTGTGAAATGATTTTGAGAGATTTTCTGGCAGTATTTCTATAAATTATTTAAATAAAACATCACTACATGAGCTGCCAAGCTTCTTTACATACAAAATACATCCGCGGTAAATAAAAAAATGTCTAAACCAACACAATCTTACTGCCATGTCGTGTTGCTAGCAACGTTCGCGTTTGGTTGCGCGAACGCGTTCGGGAAACTCTGTCCTAAGTTCAAACTATTAAATTGTTGCGACAACGGCTGTTGGGGCTGATTGAAGAACTGATTACTCTGGAACGGTTGACTCTGCAACGGTTGCTGTACCGGCCCTGCGAACGGTTGCTGGAATTGATTAGGCATGGGGAATTGGTTGAACTGCATACCGTTTTGTTGTACGGGTTGTTGCACCATGTTGCTGAAACCTTGTTGATGTTGAAACACGTTGCCGAAAGGTTGGTATGGTTGTGGCACCGGTTGAACAGGTTGCACGGGATTGAACTGATTCACTAAATTAGTTGATGGCGTTTGACTGTACAGAGCTAGTATACTGTCTTTTGTTAACTTTGACTTTTCCTTCTCCGTTGGCGCTGCTTGCTTGAAGAAGTTTTCTTCTTCAGTTTTGAGGTCAGGTTTCAGGTCCTGGGGTTTCGTTTCTGTTGGTTTTTCTGAAGGTGCGGAGAAGAAGCTGGAGAATATGTCGTCGTTGGCTGGCTTGGTGTCGGGTTTGGTACTCGTGTCCAGTCCGAGAAGGTCTGCAGCTCCATTTGAAGTCTTGCTGAGGTCTGGCTGTGTGGGTGGGGTAGACCTTCCCAGTTTTGGGCTCACTGACGATTTTGGTTTCGGAATGCTGGGTATGACGTCAGATTTCTGAAAGTAGATGATTTTTGTGTTTAATAGTCATTGATTCAAAAATTATTGACGACTTATGGCAGTTGAAATAACATAAAACCCTTCTGACCGAACATAGGGAAGCTAAGAATGTGATGCGTTTCATCATACTTGATACGAAGAACTCCCGAGTGGCAGCAATTATTTATAAAAAAGAAAATGTATTCTTAAAATATAGATTTTAAGAATAAATTTTCTTTTTTATAAATAATTGCTGCCACTCGGGAGTTCTTTTTTGTTTTAAAAATAAAAATAGTACTTTTTATTAAGTAAAAATAGTTTTACTTAATAAAAAGTACTATTTTTATTTTTCCTCAGAAACTGAATACAACTCAATCGAACATGAATCTTTTTGATTGGTGATAAAATTGTAAAACATGGACTCCTTTTAGGACAGTCGCGCGACTCCGGGAGGCGTTGGGCCCTATGGGGTCAGTGCTCCATTTGTTTCAGGGGCGCGAACACTACGCTCCGTCGACCCAGCCTAGTCCTTGATCGGACGGCGCGCTAAACAAACACTTACATTGTATTTCTTATCACTAGCGCTGGGTGCTGGCAGAGGTCCTAGTCCTGAGGTGTTGGATTTCTTTTTCCGTTTCTGCCTTTCTATTTCTTCGTCAATCTCTTTGTCCCTGAAATATTATGTTAAAATATTAATTGCAAAATAATGTAGTCCTTATTTTCTGGTATTGATGGATGATGATTAGTGACTTTATTCCGACTTCCACCATCCTGATGAACTTTGGGAGAAAATCGTCCCAATTTTAAGGCCATCCAAAATTATTTTGCACTTGAAAAACTTAAAAAAAAAATGTAACCGACTTCCCACAAAAAGTTCAAAATAACCTACAAAAAGAACTTTTCTTCCGAAAGTCGGTGACAAAAAGTCAATTAAATAAAAAAGAAAGTCACCGACTTTCGATCCTTTTTAGTTTCAATATTTGAATATTGAAACTAAAAAAGGATATTAAAATTATTGTCAAATAGGTACATAATTTTCTTACGTGTACACTAAAATATTGTAATCCGTAGCACCGGTAATAACATCGCCCATGTATGTACTCTTATACAATGAGCTAAAAATAAAAACTACTGCACCAAACTAAATGAAACTTTTATGGACCAAATGGCAGATATACTGTACCGAACAAAAAAAGAATCATCGAAATCGGACCAGAAACCTCGGAGTAATCGGTGTAGACAATGTTGAAAACTTTTTAGGTTTTTGTTGATTTTTGTCGATTTTTCAAAAAGTGCTAGTCCGATTTCGATAAAATTTTAATGGGACCATTCGGGAAGTATACCCTTTCCAACAAAAAAAAGATTTTTTCAAATCGGTTGGTAAACGACGGAGTTATGCCCGAACAAACATAAAAAAAATATAAACATCCGAATTGAGAACCTCCTCCGTTTGGAAGTCGGTTAAAAACAAGGCGAAAATGTACAAATAGTCGGAAAGAATTGGGTTAGTTTATAACGCCCGAAATCCAAAAATGTGGTTACGCTGTCATCGCGCACATATCGTACACGAGAAAAGACTAGGTAGAAGAATCTAAACTTACCAATTAACCTTAGGTAACGCAGGCGGCACCCACTCCTTAGCGATATACTTCTTCTGCTCATACTTGGCTCTGATGAAGGCTTCGAGAGACGAGTCATTCTGCGGCCTTCGGAAGGAATCGGGCAAGTTCGCCTCGTACACCGCACGGGCGCGCGAGTTGCCCATTTGTTGGAGAGATACCTGGGAAATAGAAAACATATTTGTTTAGTCAAGTATAGCTTCTGTGTCTCAAACTTATGAGTTAACATTGAAAACTTCACTTTTTAGAAGGAACCATCCTTGATGCAGCAGTGGTGGCCGAGTGGTATCGGCCCCGACTTAGGAGTTGTAGGTCGTGGGTTCGAACCTAGCCTGGCGCATAACATTGTGTAATTTATTTCATCACCACAGCACTCAAAACGGTGAAGAAAACATCGTCAGGAAACCGGCATATCCTAGAACCATCAAATTCGAAGACATGTGACATTGGTAGATCGCGACCTACAACCAAAACAATAGACCCGCACTGGGCCCGCGTGGTGGATTATGGCCCACTCCCTCTCACAGAGAAGAGGCCTGTGTCCCTGCAATGGGAACATTATATGGATGGACTGTGGAATGACTACACAAACGCAAAATACACCAATTCTTAAGTAAAAAGATGGGGATGTTCCAAACCAAAAGATTCTCGTTTACAAAAAAAAGTTTGTTTCATACACAAAGCCTTTTCAACCGAGCGGAAAAATTCAAAGAAAAACAAATACAAAAACAGAAACCCTTTAGTAAAAATATCACCTCTGCCCTTTAAACATTCATTTAAGCGGCCACGTGCTTCGTACATTGCCCAAGTAAGCCCTTCATTGGTACAAGTCACGCAATGCACGGAATAGAGGGTAATTTAATAATTTCGCGGGACGCGATACGTCACCCACCGTAGCCCGATAACATCAAGTAGAAGGTTCACTTGTGTGGGTGAACGTGGGCGATGACCGGCAGAATATAATTATGTGGTTTTACTTTTCTAGCCAAACATTCACAACCTAGCATAATGAAGTACCAGCCGGGGTCGCGGGACTGTGTGTCTAGGTAGCCGTGACCCCGTAACGTAAAGGGCTATTGAAGGACACCGTGGGATTTTAGTTAGTACGAGTCTGACAGTGACTGTCCCATTCTCAATCAATGATTTCTCCACGAAAAAAAAGCATAATGAAGTGAAAACTACATATACCATATTTCCTACTCCTCCACTATTCTTTTCTGATTAGTTCGGAACCAAGACAATTAAATTCATTCTCCGGGACACGTCGAGCTTCATTGTCTGGGCGCTTTTCTGGTGGTCGCCATTGTTAAACCTGGCTTTGAGGAGTTGCAGTGGTTTGGGAATAGTGCAGTGGGATAGATTTTCCACAGTTGGTGATGAGACAAAGCTACTTTTGGATGCGAGGATGAGCAATTTGCTGGACGTCACAAACTATCATGTTTTTTTTAGTTCTAAGACATGTCAGTTTCCTATCGATGATTTTCTTCAGATTTCTTAAAGCAATGGAAGCGAAAAATCAGTATGTGCCAGCGTCTGTTATACAAATATGCACCTTACGTACAAAATGTTACATTCATACGATTGTTCCTTTACTTAGCAATAGTAATTCACATTGTGATACTTGAGTTGTGTCTGGGCTTTTGGTGCCCAGAAGAGAAGAGATATTTGGTTAGGACCTGTGCTGACATGTGTTTGTCTTTCTTTAGTCTCAAAACCTATGAAAAACTAACTAACTAATATTCTTGCCATATTTTGCACAAAGTCGCATTTTATTTAAATGTTAACTTACGACTTGTTCTGGTGTCCAGGAGTCAAGGTTGACACTCTTCACTTTGGAGATGTGGACTCCTAGGTTACGGTGGATCCCAGCGCACCTGATGCACAGGAATATACCCAGGTTCCATGACGCCCAGCGGGGTCCTGAAAAATATGAGGAAAAGGGTTTTAATAATCTAAGAACCGACTACTTTTTCGTGTTAGAGCTTAACGCCACTTCTGCGAGCCGTTGCGCTACTTTGCGCAATTGTATGCGTCGATTTGCGCAACTGTATGCGGCGGAATACGCAATATAAAGTCTTGTCTTTTATGTGGCTGTGACAATGCATTCAGCATGCTCGTCCGACTAGCAAGGTTGCGCGATGTTATGCAATGATTCTTCAACATGTTTAGTGGTACGTGTTTCGAATTTCTTTTGAGAAAGTGTTTGCCTACAGACCGTATTACGGGGCTGACTACACTCACTCAGCTCAGTCTTGTTTTTGTGAAATGTTCAATTTTATAGGCGAAGCGTTCGCACGCGGTAAATTGAATGGGAGCGTTTGCATCTCCTAAAAAATCGTTGTTCAAAGATAAAATCTAAATAGAGCTGAATTAGTGTTACTTTCCAATGGCGGCTATTTGTAGCTATCCACCAACGCGGGAGGTATTCTCTTTGCAGGAGGTATGATTATACGCTGTTTCATTCACAGGTTTCATCAGTGTTTTTAGTTAGACCCGATACGTGTCGGTGTTTTTAGAGCAGTATGGCCGAACCGAAGACAGGCACATTACTTTGTGCAATTTAATTATGTAATGAAAACATCTTGAGGAAACCGGCATGTCCGAGAACCATAGTATTGGTAGAATTGTGACATCTACCAAACCAACCCGCATTGAGTCTGCGTGGTGGATAAGAGCCAACTCCCTCTCAGAAAGGAGGCCTGGTTTCCCAGTAGTGGGAACTTTATAGGCTGATTATGAGGTGTTGGTCGTTAATTGGACACGTGGGAAGCCGGGGCGAGAGACTATAGTACTCAATATGTGTGATCGGTTAACACAGCTGTGCTCATTCTCATATTTGCATGTCTGAAGTACCATAAACAGTTACCCATTCGTCGTAGCCGAAAACGGCATGGAAGGATTATTATTGGAAATCTGTAAATTGATTACCTTATATTTAGATATCAAAAAAACCGGCCAAGTGCGAAATGGACTCGCCCATGAAGGGTTCCGTAGTAGCAAGCATAGATTAGGGATATAATTATGTTGAGATAAGTAAGTAATATACACAAACAATAAAAAAAACTTTGTTTTTCATAGTGTTTGTATGAATGGCAAAGTTATATTTGCGGTTTTTTAAAATGTACTATATCTCAAAAACTGCTAACTATATCTCATCCAAACCAATTTTCGTTGAAAGTTTTTGTTGAGGTCTACATTATATATATTTTTTAGTTTTATCATTCTCTTATTTTAGAAGTTACAGGGGGGGGGACACACATTTTACCACTTTGGAACTGTCTCTCGTGCAAACTGTTCAGTTTAGAAAGAAATGATATGAGTAACCTCAATATAATTTTTAAAGACCTATCCATAGATACCCCACACGTATGGGTTTGGTGAAAAAAAAATTTTTGAGTTTCAATTCTAAGTATGGGGGGCACCCCCAAAATTTGTTTCGTTTTTAAGTTTGTGTGTAAATCCTAATGCGGTTCACATAATACATCTACCTACCAAGTTTCAACAGGATAGCTCTTATACTTTCGACAAAAAGTGGCTGTGACATACGGACGGACAGACAGACAGACATGACGAATCTATAAGGGTTCCGTTTTTGCCATTTGGCTACGGAAAATATTCTAAGTTTACTATTACATTTTCCTTGATACTTTAAATAGCAAATAATGTGACCTAACTGAAATAACTCATAGACTGAAATATAAATTGCGCGAATTATTCAAAGTATGCAAAATTGACATACCAAAACATTGATGATGTGGAAGGTAAAATATTAATTGTAGACTTCCTGTTGGCCATTAATTAATGCAAGGTTGGTAATTAAATGTTGTACTGTATTTGGGGAAGTTTTATCTAGCATAAACAAGGTGCCCAGTAATAGGAATTTGAATGTGGATTGTACCCAACTGACTGCTTGTGGGGGTCTAAAGAGGCAACTTTAGCGCAATCATATTATGAGTTGCTCTGAAGATTTACAAATTCTATCGCAATTCATATTAAGATTCTGCGAAATTGACCTTATAGGCCCCAAACTAGCTGGATACCAGCTGAATTATTTTAGATTACATATCAGCATGTATGATAAAATTATCTGTGTTGGACATAATATATCATTAAAAGCCGTGTCATAGAGATAAGTGGAAATCAGAGGATAATTTGGTTGATTTACCTGTTTATTATTTTTGTTTATGGGAATATTTCCTTGTTATAATTAAAACTTCAAGATTTCGATTTACTAAGAGGTCATTTTCCAATCTTTTATAAATAAAAAAAAAACTGTAACTAGATATCTGGTATTGCAAAAGGGGTTTGAAGGTTTTGTCCCTATAGGTCACCCGCCATTTAGTTTTTTTTCAGAATCTTGGTGTACAACGAAAGTTATATTATTTAGATAGAGAATACTTAGACAAACAAAAAATATAATTGATATAATGTCCTAAAGAGTCAGGTTTCAGTTATTCGCCGAAATGTAAGTCAGAAACTAAAACTATTAATTATTTATTAGGACAACATAATTACATCATGATATTTATTGCAATTATTGATAATTATGTCATTCATCAGCTCATCAGTAAAGAACTATAAAAACATATAATTTTAGTATTGTTATGCAATCAATATAATGTTATGTAAACATATCCATTAATAAATCTGTGTATGATGAGGATGACTATAGAATATTGATGCAAATGATTAGAAAGGAGATCTGATGACATACCATAGAGCAGGCTTCTAACTAGCCATCATAGACAATCAACCTGCAAACTTCGAGGAGTGGATGTTCTATATTTGCTTGTTTCTAATCTTGTAAAAGATTTTACAAACATTTTTACCTGACTAATTTTTATAAAACTTTGCACATACATACACACATCAGCATGGTCTAGGGATATTTCATACTCAATTAAATAACTCGAAAAGTACTGGCCGCATTGGAATCTTTTATACACCGATTAATCTGATAACTACTCTAATATAATTTAATTTTATATTAACTTCTTGTTAAAAAAATCAATAAACGTAATAAACCATATCCTCCTAATTTTAATATAATTCCAGCTAAAATTATAGATTTGTTTGTAATTTATCTCGGACTAATTCCAAATTCAAATTTTTGAAAATTCTTTTGTTTCGGTGGCATAAAAATGTCTTGATGTATAGGAGAGGGAATTTTCATTTGTGCGAAATTTAGAAATCAATACGAATTACGTTTAGTTCGTTTTTTTTAATTTTTAAACGAAAGATAAAGTTAAAATTGAGGTATTGTAGCCATGCAACGCCGACATTTGACGAGGGCGGAGATGTTACGAGCTGTGAGAATCAGTGGCGTAGCGTGCCTTGGCGGGGCCCCGTATAAAAATTTGTTTGGGGGCCCCTTAGATAGGGTAAAGATTTATCGATCAAGAAAAAAATGCATTTCTCTGTATCTACGCCGAAATATAAACAAAAAATTGGACAAAGGTCATCAAACAAATTCAAGATGCGACTGATCAGTCCAGAGGTCGGAATCAGGTAGAGTTATTTTAATACTTGCATCGAAATGTTGATATTATTATGGATCTTCCCGGGATTTCTAATAGACAATCTCGTGCTTACTTAAAACAGTATTACATATAAATAATAATAATAAAAGCACCAGAGATAGATTAGTACAATAAATTGAGTAAAAGTAAATAACTATTTAATTTAATAAATCATTCAGTTTTTATTAAATTTTGTTTACGCACGTTGGGGGCCCCTGTGGCCCGGGGGCCCCGTATAATTGATACGGCAGATACGGCGGTAGCTACGCCCCTGGTGAGAATGCTGGAAGCTGGATCTGTTCAGCGTAATGTTGCTGAAGCCATAGGGACCCATCAAAATGTAATTCAGGAAGTTCACCCATACCAAGGAGGAACAATTATGGTTTGGGCAGGAATTCGTCTTGGAGGACGGACGGAGCTCGTTTGGGTGCGGGGCAATATGACGGCAGAACGATACGTCCAACAGCTGCTGGGGCTCGTAATCTTGCCCCACAGAACACAAATGGGGCAAGATTTCCTGCTCATGCACGACAATGCCCGGGCACACACGGCGAGAACGGTAGCAGCTTGGTTACATACACATAATGTTAGGGCCTTAGACTGGCCTGCTCAATCGCAAGATCTAAATCCCATTGAGCATGCGTGGGATATGCTGCAAAGAAGAGCTCTGAAGGAAGTTCCTGAAAATCTGGCTACAGAAGATCAACTTTTTGCGCACCTCAGAAGGACATGGGACAATATTCCGCAGCAAGACATTGACAACCTTGTTCTGAGCATGCCGAATCGTTACCGATGTGTTATGAACATCATGGGCGCTTTCTCAGACTACTAACTTCAAGTTTATAAACACAAATTAAATGATTTTTCTATTTTTTTCAGTTTTTACTCACAAATTAAAAGTTCATTCATATACGGTTTCCGTCTATGCTTCATTTTTTTCCATAAAATCCTGAAATTTTAATCTATACCTTAACCATTATTAAAAAATGGTAGAATATTAAATAACGTATCTTTTAAATATATACATGTCATATAAATAAATAACACATTGATAGTAATTCGCTTTTTTTAAAATATCCCTAGACCGTGTTGATGTGTGTACATTAAATTTTAAGTTTCAGTACTATTAATTATTCTGTGGTTTCGCTGACAATATAATACAAAATAAGAAACAGAAGTCAAACTATAAAATATTAGAAAAAAAAACGTGTGGCACTCGGTGACTGCCTCGGTAAAGCTATTGCGTAGTATTTTTTATCAACTTATGCAATTATAATTATTTATTTATTTATTATTTATTAGTGTACTAATTAGGCTATGGTCAGCCAAGTCAATCAAGTGAAACGTCAAGAAACATTCTCCTACTCCTCTTCCTCCCTCTCCCTCTGCTCCTCCCTCTCCCTCACCTTCAATAAAATTGCCCCTTGCTCAATAAAAGCATGCTTTCGGGCTAGTAATGAGCACGTCTGTCCGTACCTTTATGAGCACGTCTCTCCGTACCTTTATGATTGCCGAAGTCTCCCGAACTGAAACGGCGTTAGACGATGCGTGCTGTCAGATGTGGTCAGGAAATTTCCTTAGGATTTTTCGTTACGTTTTTCGCGCGTGCCGAGCAATTATCACTCTTACTTACTAAAAAACTCTTGTTCCTTCAAACTGCATCTAAGGCAGCCCTTTGCATCTAAGGCCAATTATCCTGCTTAGATAGAACCCTAACAAAACTTATTGAACATCCTAAAAGTTTACCTGGAAACCTATACTAATATTACAAAGATGAAGAGTTTGTTTATTTTAATGGAACTACTGGTTCAAATTGAAAATTTATTTTTGTGTTGTATTGTGCTTTTATCAAGGAAGGCTATAGGCAATACCATCGCGCTACGACCAATAGGAGCTGAGCAGCAGGAGTGAAACCACGGGGAACTGCTAGTAGTATAATTAACGTGACCATAATGTCCCGCTTTCAGGCAGTCTGTCCCGGTGTCCCCCGCGAAGCCGAAATTGTCCCGCTTTTGCAAACAGACCAAACAATAATTTAAAATGTATTTTTCTCGTTCGAAATGGGATTCCCGGCCGAATTTGCTTTGATTATTTTGTGTTATTCAGAATAACCTTTAGAATCACTAACGGCTTTATTACAAAACGTGGTTTAACTTAGACCAAGCTTTAAATCAAAAATAAATTTTTGAATTTTGAACTTTATTCCAACTGCTATAAAATTCTAAAATGCACATTGACAACTTAGACCGGGATCTAAACTCGGTTTTTGTATTAATAACTTTACGACAGTAGAAATAAAGTTCGAAATTCAAAAATTCATTTTTGATTTAAAGCTTGGGCTAAGTTAAACCACGTTTTGTAATAAAGCCATAAAAGTTTGTAGTGTTTTACAAGTTTTTTATTATAGAAGATAGAATAAGTTATTCTATTTTCTATTCTACACCACTAAAAACTGTTTTTATTACTTAATTCCTCAGATTCACTCTGACAAAAAAAAAAAAATGGTCATGTTAAGTATAATAAACCTGAAGGATTACTTGCACCCAAACTCTGATAATATTATTCCACACATTTAAATGATATCAATGTATTGCATCATATAGAAGTCAATAACAGAAACAGAATATTGTTTAAAATTCATGTTATGGTAATTAGTATCTTGATGATTATTTTGCGCAGGAAATTTTGTTCTTACATAAAAAAATATGTTATTGACAAACATAAAATTACATGAATGAGTACAATAAAATTGTGTTTTTTTTTTTGAATATTGCCTTCATGCATAGGCTAATATCACAGCCCCTAGGGTTTTCCCAATGAGGCAGAGTATGAAAGTTCCAAAACTAACCATTTCTGGTTCAATGGTAGAAATGAAACATAACATGTTATAATATGACAGTTTGCTTAAAAAATAAAATAAAAAATTGGGTCTTTCAATAAAAATTGTTTATGATAAAGAGTAGTTCTGATTGTGAAGAAATTCTGATTATTGTAATCTATTAGCAAATACTGTGAATGACATGATGAGGATATTGGAACAATGATAAAGAGTGTTTTCTTCAATTTACTATGGTTTTACATCATGAAAAGAAGCTTTAGAGAGCTAATTTATGTTTGTAATAAATTCCAGCAGCTGTGAGCACAGAATGAATTATTATTTTGAAACATTCCTATAAATCATTCAACCAAGAACAAAACTGTTTATCAAATACATGCAGCCTTCGTGATTTACGGTTAATTATAAATACTAACAAAGTGGGAGCAAGGAAGCAACCAGAAAATGAAATATGAAGCGATAGTAAGACAGTTATTACAAGATAACGTGAGTCATTTGAATAATTTGGATGTTAAAAATTGAGTTCAAGGACCTCATTTTTACAGACGAAATTTACGCAAGTTGTGAAGAAACAATAATTCAAGATTATTATGACCTCATTACAACTGCATTCAAGAAGATAAATCGAAAAATTTGCAAGGAAAAAAAGAAAAAAATCCGCGTACCTTTAGCATCGCAATCAACACAATATTTATTATCCTCATCCTTCAACATCTGCATCAATATGTTCTGACATCTGTCCTGGATCTGTTTGGCTCGATCTTTTTCACTTTTAGAAGACATTTCTTTGAAATATTATTAGCAAACGATATCAAATTCAATGAAAATGGGTGGAATGCTTGTTTGTTGAAGGAAAGAGAAACCATAGAGCAATAATGACAGCAGATTTTGGGTTGAGTTGTGTTGTCATTTTTCTCTATGATTTTTGACAGGAGGAGAAAAACGCGAAAATCAAAGAACAAAGGAGCTTCGAGAAATCCTTGATAGAAGTATTTAATAAATCATGCTTTTTGTGAACATGATGATAACCACTTTCAAAGAAAGACAAAATGAAAATGGTTATCACATTTTCATTTTGTCTTTCTTTATGTGTTTTTAAGAGTGATTCGTTTTCTTCTTGTTCCAAAGGTGCGTTCATGAACGAATGTTCCGTTGTCAAAGTCAGTCACTTGACACTTCGACTGACTGGCAGGCATCTGTCAAAAATTGCAAATTTTGCTTTGTTTTGAATCATTGAGATACACTCGTGCACTTTCTCACTGTTTGTTAAACTTGGATAAATCCTAGTTATTTTAACAACGCAGAAGATTAACAAGTGCTCTTTGTGGTTCCATAGCTATAAAACTTCTGAGTGGAAAACAAATGAGTAATCGTTGAAAAGGAAATGTGTTGAACGCAATATTTAGGAAAAAATATCATTACACAATGGGAAATCAACTTGTGGGTGTTGCTCCATCGCAGATATATCCCGTAGAACACTATCTGAGCGACCATGTAGACCTGGCCTTCGATCAGAGGTATGACTCAATTTTTGAAGTATCACTATGTCAATATTGATAATAGTTTGATAATAAACTGTATTAAAGAAGCTGTAGAATGTCCACGTCCCATGTAATATTAACAATTTCATACTTTAAAACTGCATCACCATCGAGAAACATCTTTTAAAAAATCAAGTCAAAAGTTTGAGGAAGCATCATCATTATGCCAAGATATTTGAGTGTGGAAGTTTTTTTCCAAATTTGGACATGTACAGTTTGGGACAACCTGATTGCAAGTGTGTGATATAATGCTCTTTTTTACAGGGGATAAAAAGATTTAAGGATCTCTTGACTCTCTTTCCTCTCACTATTTAGAGAGAGATAGAGGCTATAATATACAGAACTTTGCAGTGAGATGCTGGCAATGCGCAATATCCTACACATCATATTTTATTTTTTATTGGCATCGTGGGTCTACCTAGACTATGTTGTATGCTGCTTAACTGGACTATTCTGGGGCTACCTTACATCCAGATATCATTTAAAATATTCTCATTCCAAAACTTTCTTTTCCAGTCTCGGCTCAACTCGTTTCCTAAAGGTTGCCCGAGCTAGATCCCGCGAGGGTCTGGTTGTGGTGAAGGTGTTCGCAGTCCATGATCCATCACTGCCTCTAGCTGAACATAAGGAGAGGATATTGAAGATCAAAGAGCAGCTGGCTTCTGCATTCAATTGTTTACCTTTCCAGAGGGTTATTGTAAGTATTGGCTACTGAATAAGACCTTGTCTAGAAGGATCAAAGCCGCGAATATCGCGCGCTTATTATACACGCATGTTGCATCCCAGAGGAGTCTACCAATGACATTTTTTTACTGAGCGTTTGTTGTAAGAGGTTAACTATCATTGCTTGTTCAGTTTTTAATTAAGTCAAGACCGTGTAGATTAATTAGTAAAATTATTACTTTATTGATAGAAAAAGTTCAAGTAACCCGTTGCTCATTTTGTTACATCTTCCTTTCCATTCTATTTTGAATATTTCAAAATGGAATGGAAAGAAATCGTTCTTCGAAAAATATCGAACACATTAAAAAAAAAATCAAAGCTCTCATCGCGTTTAAAAAAAAAACATTACCCCTCACTAGGAAATTCTCAAAATGAGAAAGTAGAAATTATTATTATTATTCTTTATTGTACACATACAACTAAAAATAACATTTCACAAAAGGGTAAATTATGTACAAAGGCGAGCTTAACCCAGAATTGGGTTTTCTTACAGGAAACCTTAAAGAAATGAATGTGGTAAAATCATCAAAATGAGTCCTCCCACCCAGGGCAGGACCAGATGGATTGTCAGACTTGTACTGACTAAAATCCTCACTGTCCTTCAATATCCAAGAGTTTCGGGGCCACAGTTACCCGATAGTCCCGCGACCGTACCATGACATACCAACAAACAATTCCGTTCAATTCAACAGACAATTTTGGCGCTCTAGATTCAACACACAAGGTGTTTCTATTTATCTTGATTACCGCGTATTACTCACGTATCTGACGCGTCTCGAGAGTCTGGCGAGGTGCAAGCGATTTACGCGCGTATTTGAATTCTCGCGATGCTTGGGGACGGGATGTTTTGGCGCACGCCGCCCAGTACCTCGCCAACGGCAACGTGCGTGTGAATGGGGATGGCAACTGGGGAACTAAGGGCGCTAGCGTAGCTTGTTCCAAGCATCGTCATTGGTTCAAATCTTATAGGTACTTCAAAATAGTACTACCTCATTGGTCGGATTAGGACTTACCTATGGTGGCGCCATCTACAATTAGCTTTGACCGGCCTTCCCCATTCGCGTGAAACGATCGGCGGCGAATACGTTCCTTCTGGACAAAGTCTAAGGGGTTATTTTAATGAAAAAAGAACTAATAAATAGGTATGTTTCGAAAAAAGTACTTCAATAGTAGAATACTGAGACACTACCAAGTAATAGCTGAAAACATTTCACAATAGTACTTTGCTGATAAAATTGGGTATTTCAAAAATATAAATGAATAAATAAATAATAAGTGTAAATTATTTCTTCAACATACAAGGACCACATGAGTAGTACATATTTGACTGTAATTCTATCAAAACAACCACTTTTTGCTCTCAAAACGGTGAAGGAAAACATCGTGAGGAAACCGGCATGTCCTAGAACCAAAAATTCAAAGACATGAGACACCTAACAACCCGCAAGTGACCCGCTTGGTGGATGATGGCCCACTCCCTCTCACAGAGAGGAGGCCTGTGTCCCAGCAGTGGGAACATTATAGGCTGAGGATGATGATGATGAACCACTTTTTTATCATGGTAGAATCATCAAATGAGTCCTCCCACCCAGAGCAGGAGTGAGACTGTCAGACATGTACTGACTAAAATTCACGGTGTCTTTCAGTATCCCTTTACGTTCCGGGGTCACGGTATTCGTTAGTCCCGCGACCCCGGCAGGCTTTGGCCCTCTAATCAAAACAACCACTTATTTCTACTTCAAGCTGACAGACAAAGCTGGTCTTCTAATGCGCGAGTACTGCAAATGCAGCGTCTACGACCGCATGTCAACGCGTCCATTCCTCACCACTTTGGAGAAGAAGTGGATCACCTTCCAAGTGCTGTATGCACTCCATCGCATGCACAAACTTGGGATTTGTCACGGTGATATTAAGGTAAGCAGTAAAAAAATGAAGAAAAGAGATTTATTGACACACACAGGACAGAACAAACTTAATTGTATGAAGAAAAACAAAGAAAATAAAATTACCTATATAAAAGAAAATAACAAAAGGAAAAACCAAAAATAAACAATTTAGTCCTGTGCGAAGCCAAAAGGCTCCTATCTCAGCATGTTTTTTTTAGCATTGTAAAATCATCAAATGAGTCCTCCCACAAAGTGCAGGGCAGGAGGGACTCTCAGAATTGTACTGACTAAAATCCACGGTGTCCTTCAATAGCCCTTTACATTCCGGAGTCACGGTTGCTGTTTAGTCCCGCGACATCTCAGCATAATATGCTGCGACATTTTTAAATGATAGACATTGTAATGGTTTTTTTTTTATTAGCTGTCAGTCACGCCTTTGATCTTTATCTCGCCTGATGTTAAGCAAAGATGTGGTCAATAACCAACTGGAAATATATTGAAGGGGATACTTTTTCACAGGTGTAACTAGTACGATTCTGCAACCATTCACCGACGACCGGTTCATCATTGGACGTTTCGCCGACAGGACGATTCATTTATGGCCGTTTCACGGATAGACTCTTTCACCTTTGGACGTTTCGCCGATACGACGAATCATTCATTCGTTTATATCCATCTCATCCATAGACTCTTTCAACAACGGACTTTTTACTGACACGACAGTTAACCTATAACTCTTTAAACTTATCATCTTCATCATCGAAAGTCCGTTGTTGAAAGAGTCTTTTGATAAACCAATCGTCCTGTCGGCGAAACGTCCAATGGTGAACCGGTCGTCGGTGAATGGTTGCAGAATCAACTAGTACATGCACTTTATTAAACCTCACTCACTTAACTCACGATCTCTTTAACGCGGTTGGAAAGGGATAAGACTCTTGTGTTTCTGAAATAGTACGAAAGTCGCGCCAGAAATTAGAAAAGCAGAGTAAAAGTCCTACCGAAGCAGGAATTTGTGTACTGCATTTATCGATCGTCAATTCATCTGTCTCTCAAATTCGACAGTGCAATGCATATCAACATGCAATGGGCCCGCGTGCTTATTAATGCCCAGTCTCTTTCAAAAAACCTATCTCCTAACCTAACATTTGCTAATCCGACATTGCCAAAAACATACCTTCTCATCTTCCAGCTAGAGAACGTGATGGTAACATCCTGGTTGTGGGTGCTCCTCACAGACATAGCGTCCTTCAAGCCGACCTTCCTACCTGACGACAACCCGGCTGACTTTAGCTACTTCTTCGACACATCTCGCAGGAGGCTGTGCTACGTCGCACCTGAGAGATTCGTCAGGGCGCCTGACCCACATAATAGACCTACGGTACTTATATTTATTTCGTAAAGTTAAATGTTTTAGTACGTAATGGTGCTCTCTCATGGAGCGCATTCCCTGTAATGTAACGTTACTGCCCGTTAACGACCTTGTCGCTGTGAGCGGTGACTTATCGCGGGGCGGCGAGAGGTAAAATCAAATGCATAGAAATGTTTAAAACACGGCACGAGACGACGTCAGCGGCGAATTCGCGTACTACAAAGTAACATTCGCGCCGCCCGTCGCACCGATAGCTACATAGACCAAATTCGTGAACGGGCCGTTACAGATTTAAGCATTATATCAGTGGGTGAAGGAAGAAAATTGATACATCTTGTAACATCAATGCGCTCTACTTGTAGTTAAATATGTGCAGCGGGCAAAATACGCTACAACACGCGAGTGCTCGTCAGTCAAGGAGGTAGTATTGTAATGTAATTCTCAAAGTCGAATTTATTACGTTCGCGAAAGCTCCTGGCTAGGGAGAACCATAGAAGAATCGGAAATACATATTTTGAAGTTTATTTAAGCAATATTAATGAAAAAATTATGCAGTATTTACCCTCTCTTGTAAAGTTGCTAATTATGTCTAACTTCGTGTTAGAACTAAAGCGACGAAATTGTAAATAATGTGCCAGGAAACAAGTTAAAAATAAGTATTAATGAAATGCAAAATGATTAAAATATTTAAAAAAATGATGCAATTTTCTCTGTTCCAGAGTGATGATAGGATGGGTGGCTTATTGCTGAGTGAATCACCTTGTAAAGTTGGTGAACTTGTACCCAGTATGGACATATTTTCGGCTGGGTAAGTGTCGCTTAGCTTATAATTTAAGGACCATCGATATAACCTTGGAAAAACGTTAACATTCGGGTGATACATACTTGTTAGAATTATATTAGGATCAAGTTATTTTTACGCATTTCTGCCTAATAATGCTGACCTAATCATATGAGCAGCACCTCTCAGTCTTATTATTATCACAAAACGATTGACATCTATTTTCATCAGATTTCACAAACCTGCATAGCCGTCATAAATATTTTTTTTTAATAAAAAACGTTGCCCCACACCAGGAATTCCTCCTGTGTCGTGGGTGCGTTAACAAACATGTAAACTCACATACACAAACACCCAGACCCGGAACAACTACTTGTAGATCATACAAATATTTGTTCCGTGCGGGAATCGAACCCGCGACACGCAGCGCAGCAGTCCACCTTCTTGACTCCTATAATGTCTGGACTTTAAAAGAGACTGTGACCTCTGAGTTTGTTTCGTCAGTTTCTTCTCAGAGTATTCAGGTACGAAACACCGGCCTCATCTATTTTGTAAAAATACGACGTGTAAAATTTTTTTACTTGCAAAATTAAAATCATTTAATTTCATATTTTATATCTATTTTAATCTTCGCCAGAAAACCAAAATCCCAAAACACTAATTTCCCTTTATAACCATGCTATTCTCTCCCCAGTTGTGCCCTACTAGAACTTTGGAACGACGGTACACCAGCACTAGACTTGCCCGGTCTACTAGCATACCGTAACGGTGAAGACCGGCCTCCTACCATGACGTTAACTACTGAGGAACCGCAGTTGAAGACACTATTGCACTCCATGACTGAACGGAACCCCAGGGATAGAAGGACTGCTGAGTTGTACCTGGATGAGGCTAGGGGAAAGTGAGTGGAATGTCTTTATTTTGAAACGACTTAAAAAAATATGTTCTCACTTCGACCTGTATGCGACCTGTATGTTTGTCCGCGATTATCTCGCGTATGGCTGAACCGATTTTGATGCGGTTTTTTACATGTATAAAGCAAAGCCGCTTATGTTTGTCTGTACTTGCATTACTTCTAATTATATTATTATTATTTTTTTATTAAATATCAGATAATCCACCAGGTAGTTCGGAGTTCGGACCACTAGTTTCATAATAAAATATATTTGCGTGAAACATCTTCAAGATTATTTTTATCAAAAAGTACACCTTTTCTACATTTGTACTTTTGCCACACACATATAAAGGCGCGAGTCAAATTCAGGACTCAGGGCTGATAAATACCAAACTCAGTTAATCACTCACCCAATGTTAGAATTTAACTGGATTTCATGTGTGACGCTTTGGCAGCCAATAGATATTTACGGCTTAATGGTAACAATGCTGTTTCACAACTACCTTTCAACATTCGTTACGGACGGAATAAAAATCCCACAATAAAAATATTAATTAAATATTTTGTTCCAGATTATTCCCCGAATACTTCTACTCATTTCTCCAATCATACATGCTGATATTCTCCGCGCAGCCCATACTACCGCCCGACGAAAAAATACTCCGCATACACCAAGACATTCGCAACATTATCAAGATATTTACCCAGCCGTCTGACACCAAAAACTATCAGGACTTAGTAGAAGAGACCACAGACCATCAAAACATAGACAATATAGATAAACTCAAAGACAAGTTTAAGGTTTTAAATGTGAATACTACGGATTTTGATGAAGATGATGAAAAGGCTCCTGCGAGGAAAGATATGGGGCCTGATAGCGAAGGATTGATATTAATAACGTCGCTGGTGACTTCCTGTATTAGAGGGTTGCATCATTGTACCTCGAAGTTGTATAGTTTGGAGATTTTGCAGTTGTTGTGTGAGAATTCTAGTTCGGAGACCATTTTGGATCGGATTTTGCCTTATATTGTAAGTATTTTACTTAGGTTTCTTTTGCCCTTCCTTTAGTAATAATAGAGAAGTATGGAAGAAAAAAACATGCTGCGGGTGCCCCAAATGACTTGGGGTTAGATAAAACAGTCTCAAATGTATGAATTGAAATATTTCGTAATTATTATTACTTATTAAACTAGTTCCTCACTCTAAGCTCCATTATAAGTCTTAGGTAAGTCTTAGGTCTTAGGATATCTTCATTTTGCTACAGTATTTTATTATACCGGCTTCTGTTGTAGTTCTTGATTATGACTGTGTCAATGTCTATACAGAATGCGTGTGGAAATTATGTACGTGAAACCTTTCCAGGGCTTTCGGGGTCACTGATAAGAATTTTTTATTTTATTTATTAACCTGTATTGTCCCACTGCTGGGCAAAGGTCTCTCCCATAACCTCCCACTCTTCCCTTTGTGCGGCAATGTTAAGTTTTTTGGCGTGGTAATCTCATCAATTGAGTCCTCCCACCCAAGGCAAGACAGGAGGGACAGTCAAACTTGTACTGACTAACTTCCACGGTGTCCTTCAATAGCCCTTTACTTTCCGGAGTAACGGTAGCTCGTTAGATCCGCGACGCCAAAGTTAAAATGAAATGAAAAATAAAAAACTTTTAAAAAAAAAATGTAACCGCCTTCAAAAACAACCACAAAAAAGGGTAAAATAACCTACAAAATAACTTTTCTTTCAGAAGTCGGTGCCTTTGTTTTTTTTTCATTTCATTGTTTTTTTGCCACCGACTTCTGAAAGAAAAGTTATTTTGTAGGTTATTTTACCCTTTTTTGTGGTTGTTTTTGAAGGCGGTTACATTTTTTTTTTTAAAGTTTTTTATTTTACTCTTTTTAGTTTAAATATTCAACTCAAATTCTTGTCAAATAAATCATTATCTCTCAAGTGCACAATAAGCTAATAAAATTCCCTATCTCAAAAACTACTGAACCGATTTTGATGAAACTTGCAGTATTCCGTAACTTAAACAATACTTAGTACAACAAAAAAAGAATTACTTAAATCGGACTTGTAGTTCCAGAGATATGCGAACACAAACTAAATCAGTCGATGCCTTCTCCAAGCCGTTGAGGAGTTGTACCTTCCATCATCAGCTCATCCACCTGAGATGATGATTATCAGATGCAAATACTTGAACAGCTTTAGAAAATATATGAAAATGGTACTATGTGCCTATAAAATTTGAAGGTTGCCCTCGATTTCCCAGGGATTCCATCATCAGATCCTGACCTGATGATCATGGGACCAATTGGAAAGTATACCCTTTCAAACAAAAGAAAAATTTTCCAAATCGGTCCAGGCGTCTTCGAGAAATCGGGGAACATACATAAAAAAAAAAAAAAAAAAAAAAAAAAAAAGATTCCGACGAATTGAGAACCTCCTCCTTTTTTTGAAGTCGGTTAAAAATGAAACTGCCGCGACGAAAGTTATCAATGTTTTCGTCATGGTGTCATTTTCATAGTTTTCGGCGTCACTGATGTCACAGAGTCGTTACACCAGGAAGTTCCTGAATAATTTAATATACCTTTAGTTTTTAATTCGGCGTTCACTTTTTTTCTAGATTCACCTGTCCCACGACAGCGTGTCCCGCGTACGCGCCTGCGCAGTATCAACATGCGCCCGCGCAGTGGCTCTCGTACGCTCTCTACCCAACGCGGACTGCAATGTGTTCCCGGAGTACATCCTACCGGAGCTAGCACCGCGAGCCACTGACCCCAGTGTACCTGTCAGGATCGCTTATGCTAATAATATTGGTGAGTTTGGTCATTAAGGTTAAGCAACGCTTGCTGAGGTTGGTCGGTGGATGGGTGACCAATATTTTTTTTAAATCTTTATTTAACGATAGGCTCTTGTTTGGCCACTTTCACGCTTCATCATCATCAGCGTATAATTTTCCCACTGCTTGGACACAGGCCTCCTCTCTGTGAGAGGGAGTGGGCCATAATCCACCACGCGGGCCCAGTGCGGGTTGGTAGATGTCACATGTCGAATTTGATCTTTCTAGGACATGGCGGGTTCCTCACCATGTTTTCCTTCACTATTTTGAGAGCAGTGGTATTGAAATAAATTACACAAAGTATTGCGCCTGGCTGGGTTCGAACCCACGACCTACAACTCGTAACTCGGGGCCGATACCACTGGGCCACCGCTTCTCTCACCTGCCGCCAGGCGCTTTACTTTGTTTAATTTATTTCATCACCACTACTCGCAAAACGGTAAAGGCAACGACCATTTATATCTAGACGCCTCATGCACGATCTGACTAACGAAAATTATTCTGCCAAGTTGCTGAGGTACGACGTAAGCGAGGGGGACGGGGTACTGCGTTCTGATTGGCTAACTCAAGGTCAGTGCGACGAGGGGACTCACAGGAGTGGTCGAGTCACGACGCCGACGGTTATAAGACTTTTTAACCTAATGTGTTGACAGACATCGGTCGCCTGTGATTAGGAGTCTAGATATAAATGGTCGTTGGGTAAAGGAAAACTTCGTGAAGAAACCGACATGACCTAGAACCAAAAATGAAAGACATGTGACATCTACCAACCCGCACTGGGCCCGCGTGGTAGATTATGGCCTATTCCCTCTCACAGAGAGGAGGCCTGTGTCCCAGCAGTGGGAACATCTATAGGCTAGTTAGGGGAACCATTATAGACGAACGTTCCCTTCACAGCTAAACTGGCGGAGACGGCTGTAAGATTCCTGGATCAGACCCAAAACATGGTGGACAAGGAAGCCGCCAACATAAACTACGAGACGGAACTGTCTGCACTGCATGAAATGGTAAGTGCTATGAATCTGAAATAATATGTGGAATATACATTTACACTAATATTATAAAGAGGAAAGATTTATATTTTTGTATGTGTGTATGTTTGTAATGAATAAAATCGAAAACTACTGTGCCGACTTCAAAAATTTTTTCACCATTACAAAGTTACCTACATTTACAAAGAGTAACATAGGCTTTATAACATGTCACACCCGTGCGAAGCCGGGACGGGCCGCTAGTAATCTTGGTATCACACAGTAATGCTGCCATAAAATGTTCTCCTGAGTACTTCTGGACTTCTGGTCTCCATATAATGAGACTAGCGATCCGCCCTGACCTCGCACGGGTGCAATGTTATAGTAAAAAAATAGCTATTCCCCATTTCACCCCTTCTGGTCCTATTGGTCGCAACGGGATGTTGTATAGCCTACAGCCTTCGTCGATAAATCGACCGTCCAACACATAAAAATATTTTAATTGGTGGCTCTAATTAGTAATAACGTGCTCAATCAAATTTAAAAAAAAAAAACAGCTTTATAATATTAGTATAGATATGACACTCAAGAATAATATAGTTTTCATAAATATATTACGTACATTTCAGGTACGGTCAACAGTATCTTACCTTCTAACTGATTCGCAAGCGATTGTCAAGCGTGCGTTAGTAGAAAATGGAATCACAAAGCTGTGTATATTCTTCGGGAAACAAAAGGGTAAGTTTTTATCATAAACTAATATACTTTACAAAATATTGAGACGAAGAAGCAAATACTCGTAGCTAACGACTATTTTCTGTCTCAAAACTGTTGAATGCTTGTTTAAAAAAACTGTCAACTGCCGAATGACATTTGACGTTGATATAAGGGTTGTTTTGCAGTTACACTTTTTTAGTCAAGTGTTCAACAGATGTTATTTTTTTGTAATCAGACGATAACTGTCTTACCACAAAAAGATAAACACCTGTTGAACGCTTGTCTAAAAAAAGTGTCGCTGGCAACGGATATTATTGCATTTTTATTAAAGTAACATTATATGATAGTTTTATAACATCTGTTTTTTTTATTTTTCAAAATTACAGAAACCGGTAAGATTGATAAAGTTATGTCATCATTGTTTATCATCAATAGTCTGTGCTTAGGGCTAAATTCATGTAAGAATGTAGCTTTCTCTGTGTTTTCGCAATAGAATGTGATGTGTGGAAATCTTTCGTGTTAAAGTCTGTTGCCACCAAGCAGAAAATTACGACTGCCAATCTGAGGCCTTAGGCCTTATCATGAGTTTTCAGTTATTCTGCTGTAAAGTAAAAATCAGTAATTTGGTACTCCTTGGTACTTAAGACTGGTTGTCAGACAATTTTTTTATGTTCTTTCTGCTTGGTGGCAGACCCTTAAGGAATTACCACACATATCGACGTGGAAGTTATAAGCTTATTGTATTGTATTGTTATAAGCTTAAGCCGACCACCACATTTCCCGCGTTTTCCAATACTTTTAGTGTCTAAACACACTATGCCGAAGTTACGCGACCGAAGTTCGGCGGATGATTTCACGTTCCGACGTATTTGGCTGATACGACACACCATAAGTGCCGAACTTACGCGGCGGAAATTCAGCGCGGGTGGCGCGGGCGGCTCCCTGCTGCTCCTCGCCCCCGGATCTTCGTCGGTAATCGAACCGAACTTCGGTCGCGTATAATGTGTGGTCACAGAATAAGTTGCCGCTGAACTTACGCCCGACCGAAGTTACGCTGTACGCTATGACGCGACGTAATTTCGGCATAGTGTGTCGTCAGTAATTCAAATAGCATTGCAGGCGTAATTGTGCCGAACTTCGGTCGCGTAACTTCGGCATAGTGTGTTTAGACACTTATTGTGCGCACAGTTAATTAAGTAGTGGAACTCCCTTCCGGGGTTTGTGTTTCCTGATAGCTATAACCTTGGGGTCTTCAAGTTAAGAGTGAACAGGTTACTTCTACCACATCTTCGCTTACCATTAGTCGAGATAGTGATCAAACGCTAAAGTATCGTTAATTAAAATAAAATAAAAAATTAAATCGGCGTATTGAACCGAACCATAATTACGTTTACTTTGCTTTATTACATGGAAGTAAAGCTCTTTCTGCTCTGCATAAGAGCCGATTCATAGTTGGTACACGTGGTCATTCGTTATCTATCACTATTTCCATGCTAATTAGCTATTAAGGTCGCATTGTTCATGCCAAAACGATAGACAAAGATTAAATGTAATAGCTATGCTTTGAAACCGTCATATCTGTCGTAGTAATTTGCACTGCCACACAAATATCAACATTATCGTTCTTGAAATAAAGTCGTAAATAACCTGTGTCTTCTGGCCGTATTGAGTTGCTTTCAGATGATATGAAGTTTATTTATTTTTAACCTTATTTCAAAGACTATAAAATTAATATTTGTTTGGCAATGTGTCTTCTCTTTCGACGATAAATAATCTCATTGATGTTACAGCGAACGATGTGATTCTATCGCACATGGTAACGTTTCTGAACGATAAGGAGGAGGCAGCGTTACGAGGATGTTTCTTTGAGCGCGTGGTGGGGGTCGCGGCATATGTGGGACACCATGCTGCGCCTATACTTGTGCCTTTATTACAACAGGTAGGCTATAATAAGCAGTTTTTATCATACCTTTTTTTGTCGTGGTAAAATCATCAAATGAGTCCTCCCACCCAGGGCAGGGCAGGAGGGACTGTCAGACTTGTACTGACTAAAATCCACGGTGTCCTTCAGAACTTTATTTTCCGAGGGAGCTTGTTAGTCCCACGACCCCGGCAGGCTTTGGCCCTTTAAGGGGCTCCGTCATTATGCTGACGCTCTTTGAGGCGCGCGTGGAACACAACGCGCTGTCGACCCGGGCATGGTCCATGGTCGGACAACGAGTCGCCCATTAGTCGCCATCCGCATTCCCGCGTCTACGGTAGTTTTTACCATACCTAAAGGATGAAACGGAACGCTATTACTAAGACTGCGCTGTACGCGTCCGCCTGTGTATCTGTCTGACTGTCTGTCCGTCTTCTAGCAGGCTGTAACTCATGAACAGATGAAATTTTCACAGATGATGTTACTGGTGCCTCTATAACAACAAATACTACGGGCTCCCACACAACATACATGTTTTTTTTTGCCATTTTCATAAATATTATAGTACAGAACCTTTCGTGCGCGATTTAGATTGTACTAGCATGGTTTCTTTCTTTAGCTTAGACTGTTCATTTAGAGATATACAGGGCGAAACAGAATAATATATTTCTTATACTTTCAGGGTTTGACAGACCAATCGGAGTGGATAATAGCGAAGGCATTACGAGCGACCACCAACTTGGCGGAACTGGGTCTGCTGCCCAAACAAGCGCTGTGTGACCTTGTGGCTGAAAGCGCTGTGTTCTTAGCGCATCCTAACTTATGGGTGAGTAAAATCATCGAATGAGTCCTCCACCCAGGGCAGGGCGGGAGGGACTGTCAGACTCGTACTGACTAAAATCCACGGTATCCTTCAGTAGCCCTTTACGTTCCGGGGTCACGGTAATTCGTGAGTCCCGCGACCGTGGCAGGCTTTGGCCCTCTAAAGGGGGGCCCCGTCATCGTGCTGACACTCTTTGAGGCGCGCGTGGAACACAACGCGCCGTCGACTCCGGCATGGTCTATGGTCGGACAGCGAGTCGCCTATTACTTGCCGCCTGCGTGAGTTTGGACCTACGGATTTTAAATAGTATGTACTTGCTTTTGTCAGCGATTCCGTTCGCTTATAAGTCGACTAACAAGTAATTCTACACTAGGGAATTTCTTCTGTTTCGTGAGTGTATTTACAAACATAGCTCCCGGTCTGGCTGTTTGAGTATATGAATTTTATCCGTTTTACAACAAAAAAGTTAAAAATCCGTTGAATACTTTTCTTAAAAAAACTGTTAAACGGCATTTAACGTTGATGTAAGGGTTGTTTTGCCGTTACATTTTTTTTAGACAAGTGTTCAACAGATGTATACTTTGAGATCGATGGATTGTCTAAGGAATGATATGAAAGAAAAAGGAGTAAATGATACTGTGACGTCTGATAGAGGAGAATGGAAGAAGAAAACGTGTTGCGCCGACCCCAAGTAGAATGGGATAAATGCAGGAAGAAGAAGTTCAACAGATGATACTTTCTGTAGTACGACGGTAAATGTTTGTAAACGCACCCACGACATATGATTAAATCCTAGTGTGGAAGCAATGATTTAAAAATAACATACACGAACAGATCACCCCAGATCAACTATCTGTAAGCCAAACAAATATTTGATCCGTGTGAATATCGAACTCACGAAATGTATCACAGCAGTCGATCGATTTCTCGAACGGTACCAAAAAAATATGTATGTTATTGTTAACATTTAGTTGTCTGGAGAAATTATTTATAATAAATAACGTTAAAAAACTAATATTATTTATTTCCGTTCACAGATTCGTCATGAAGTATGCGGTTTAATATCGTGTGTATCGAGCCTCCTGAATCCAATCGATGTCAATTGTAAAATATTGCCCTTAGTATGGCCACATCTCAAGCATAAACTAATACAGGTAATAACAGTAAAGGTACTCGTATAATAACATCCTTTTATTTTACATCGTTATCATTAATCTCAATATTTATAGTAGTTTATGAAACTGGTACATAATGAGGAGTATTATACACGAGTGTGAGTTTAAAAAACGAGCGAAGCGAGTTTTTTAAAAGTATCACACGAGTGTATAATACCTAGTTATGTACAGTTTCATACACTACTTTATCTACTTTCATTGAACAAGAATTTATCAAATAAAAGATAAAGATTGACACAGTATTATGGCGCCAAAATTCCCGTTATCACCGCGCATGGGCCACAGCGCGCGCAGCCACAGATAAAAAATCAAATGGATGTATCTATGATCTGTAATCTGTATCGTAATGAAAAAAAAAATTATTATAACATTATTTTGTTTGAGAAATAGTGTCATAATTTAATTTTTTAATTTCATTTCTATACATATACTGTGTGTGTCATTATAAACTCGTTTTGAGTTTTGTATTTTGAATTTAACGATATGAGAGTAGATAATAGTAGATTATTAACCAAGGGGATAAAGCAGTGTCTTCTGTCGCGGGTGACGATTTAAATCGCGAGCGTAACGAAGGACTCGAGGCTTACTCCCGAGCGTAGCGAGGGTGTTAAGACGAGTCCTGAGTGTAGCGCGGGATTTAAGTTCACCCAAGACTAAGACAGCTTTATCACCGAGGAAAATACTCTACTTTTCGTACCATTTGCGAAAAAAAAAACAATAATAATATGAGATAAGCATTTATTATAAATAATGACAATTAAATTAAATAAAGAACAAGGTCCAAAATTGTATGGACACCGTCCCCACCCTTGTAGCATCTTAAAACCTATGTTAATCGAAGGACCATAGTCATCTTATCATTTTATTGTACGGTGAAACTGAAATGTGCATCCAAAAAAAGTTATATCGACATAAAGGAACCGGAATCAGTCACAATATTATGTTCCCGATCACGATGGTTTTCTTCTTTAATTATTACCGTGGAATTATTTTGTTCGTTTGTGGCTAATTGAGGAGCTCGTGGCTAAATAATTACAGCCGCACAGGCCGATCATTCGGGTTAAGCCGCGCTTGCCGAGGTCGGTCTGTGGATGGGTAACAATCTGTCATAGCGAGTTTCCTCCGTGCCTCGGAAAGCACGTAAAGCCGTTGGTCCCGGCCATCATTTGTAGATCTTTGACAGTCGTTACTGTTAGTCAGAAGCTCTTAAGTCTGACCACCAGTGTGAAGTAACCATTGACGGGTTTTTAGGAATTTTCAAATATAAAAAAACTTCTTTTTAATTACAAATAAAACCGTTTACTTTTTATCACAACAAATACATTATTCGGTGTTTTCACGGTCTGTTACAATATTGCCCTAGGCACTGGCCCAACGAAATTATCTAAATGCCTTCCAACCCCAGAATACCACACGATACTGATGGCATGCGCGTAGGCACCAACTGTCGAAACAAGAAAGTCACGAAAAATATTATACTGAACTACATCTGTGTTTACACCATTGAGTTTGTATATAAACACATCTTCACATACATCTTTTTGAAAAAGGAATACGCATTTATTATGCAGTTATGATTATTAAATAAAATTACGAAAACCGACGAGGCCGTATGAGCATGATGCCTTTGCTTTTCCGACAAAAAAATATTAGTCTAAGAATTTGCCGTGTTTTTGTTTTCTTCAAATACATAAACGTTAAGTTTATTTTAATATCTTTATTTATTATATAAACAGATTGTAGTACACGTCATTTTAATTTATTTTAATCTTCATTATTTTTAATAAATGCTTATCTCAATATTATTATTGTGTTCATTTTTTCGCAAATGGTACGAAAAGTAGAGTATTTTCCTCGGTGATAAAGCTGTCTTAGTCTTGAGTGAACTTAAATCCCTCGCTACACTCAGGACTCGTCTTAAATCCCTCGCTTCGCTCGTGATTTAAGTTTTAAACACCCTCGCTGCGCTCGGGAGTAAACCTCGAGTCCTTCGTTACGCTCGCGATTTAAATCGTCACCCGCGACAGAAGACACTGCTTTATCCCCTTGGTTAATAATCTACTATTATACGCTTACGTCGCGAATCTTAAAGCTTGTTATAATTTTTCTTTCCGCAAAAAAAACTTTAGTGTTAATAAATTCACACCGACACGCGGCGCTGCGCAATATATACGCCGCACGAACTTGTTAATAGCGACTCAAAATTGAACTCTATTTACTACACGAAAAGATACAGATTTCTAGTATCATCGCGTCACGTAGCTTCGCGTCGAGTCTCTGTGTGAGCTCAGCCTTAGTATTAATATGTAAAGTTCAGAAAATATTTTAGGAATAAGTGTCACTAGGATAAAAATATCCTATGCCTTGTTTACCTACATATAAGTCAGACTTATAAAAATCTGTTCAGCCGTTTAGATCTGAAAATATAACGGACAGTCTAATTTTATATTTATAATACGAATAATAATACATGGAAACTAGAAGAGATTTTTAACCGACTTCAAAGTTATTTAACACTATTTTTGTGTTTGTTTTTGAAGTCGGTTCCATTTTTAAGTTTTATTTAGATAATTATTTTCTATGAATTCAGGTTGAAAGAGCAGAACTTCTTCTAGAAAGTCTAGCAGAGCCGATCCCTCGTAAAGTGTTGGATGCTGTGTTACGACACGGTGACGTGGACCGACTGGTGCACACTCTACGAGAGAGAAGGAATACTAGGCTCAAGGTAATTTATCATCACTGTTTTATATTAAGAAGGTGGAAAGAATAGGTCTGTCTTGGTATGAACATGTGATGAGGAGGGATGAGAATCATGTGACGAAGAGAGTGATGAGTATGAATGTTGATGGATGGAGAGGAAGAGGAAGGCCAAAGAAAAGATGGATGTATTGCCTAAGGAAAAATATGAAAGAAAAAGGAGTAAATGATACTGTGACGTCTTATAAGGGAAGGAATGGAAGAAGTAAACGTGTTGCGCCGACCCCAAGTAGAATGGGATAAGGGCAGGAAGAAGAAGAAGAAGCGTGACAGGATTCATTTAAAGTGTTCACCACCTCATAGTAATCCTCATAATAGTTTACTCGTCATCAGCCTATAAATGTTCCCACTGCTGGGACAAAGGCCTCCTCTCACGAGCGGGCTCTCATCCACCACGCAGGCCCAGTGCGGGTGGGTAGATGTCACATGGCATGTCTTTGAGAGCAGTGGTGATTACATCAATTACACAGAGTAATCCGCCTGGCTGGGTTCGAACCCGCGACCAACAACTCGTAAGTCGGGGCCGATACCAATGGGCCATCACTGCTCTTCATCAGAAACAACAGTTTACTAAAACCGTGAATCCAACTAAATACTCTGCTGAACAGCAATCTGGGAAATAGTGTAATAAGAAATTATTAAAACATGAATTTTAATTAATTATTTCAGGTAAAACAAGGTACAGTGCCACAATACTCCGAAATGGGACAACAGCTCAGAAACTTATTTAGAAGGCTGGCTTCTGATGGTAAGAATAGACTTATGTGGCAGACATGCTTTACCTGCATTCGAATATTTATTTCACTTTTACAAACACTTGTAAATTGTATTTCAGGTATGACAGAGCATGTGGAAAACCAGTTATTAGCTATGAGTGCGCATTTAATCAAAATACAGGGATCATCTACACAGGTTAGTTTAAAAGTAACTAATATTATAAATGCGAAAGTAAGTTTGTGTGTTTGTAACAAATTTTCACACCCAAACCATTGACCCGATCATCCAATATGCATTAATACGTTTTCAGGTGTACAGAGATGGACATAGAGTACCTTTTGTCCCAAAAAAGAGTATTGTTTCCGATAAAAACAAGAATAACGTTCATATGATAATAGATGGAGGCACATGTACAATCGACAAAGTGGAATCATGACCCATTTTGACAATAAATCGTTTGAATCCGTCAAATTGACAAAGATCAAAGTCGTTACCATGGATATGTATGTTTACGCGAATGTGGACCTAATTGTATTTGAATGTCTGTAGGAAAATAAGCTTATGGTGTGTCGATTGTACAATCCGAATTTATTGTCAAAATCTAAATAAACGCGAGCGAAGCCGCCTACAAAATTAGTAAAGAAATGTAATCTAATCTAATAAAATAAATGTGAAACTTCTTGGTTGTTCCCAGCACATAACGGAAGCGCCGGGTCGTTTAAACCTACAAATGACGAGTATATCTCGCGCCGTACAACTGGACACCGGCGCTACAGATTCTATGCAACATGTCGACAAGTTATATACTTCGACACAGAACAGGTAAGATACCTATATAGTATAATCTCACTAATCCGGCACTTCGATAGATCGGTACGTCCAATAATCCGGTACGCTCCGCCCACGCCTCCCTCGCCCCTCTATACCCGTGCGGTTCGGTCGCTGCGTCGTCACAGACCTCAATTAACCTTTTAACCGCGCGAGTCGCATATATGCGACAAATATTTCCGTGCCCCTACCGCCCGTGTCGTATTTATGCGACAGAGAATATTCACTATTTTTGTTGTTTTCTTCGATTTTATTGCATCTATTCTATATCTCTCTATTTATGTACATAGACAGATAGAATACTTTTTATTGTACACCATGATACTTAACAAATCGGAACTTAAAATGAGCAGAAAGAGAGGAGAAGAGGAAAGGACGATTCATAGCCGCGCGCTAGGGGCACGGCAACTGATATTTAGCCGCGCGGTTAAAAGGTTAAGGATTATTTAAAAACTAGACAACTACATGTTAATTTAATACATTACATACATTTATTCCCTCTATAAAATGCTTTATTTTATTCATTACCTATATATGACTTTTTCCCTATAATCCAGTAATCCGAACATTCCACTAATCCGGCACCCTCCGGTTTTTAATAGTGCCGGATTAGTGAGATTACACTGATATCAATAATATCGAAAAATTATGGCATATATTTTGAAGGCAATTGGCGCAGTGGCTGAACGGTTGTCTGCTGCGCTATGTGTCGTGGGTTCGTGTCCAGCGTCTTGTTAAATCTTCCCTTTGTACCCCTTTCGGCTTACTCAGTAGCCTACACTGTATCCTAGCTGCTGACGCAGTGTCCCTACACTTTTCTCCTATCTTCCCCTCGATCCAAAACGCCAGTCGTCTTCGAACCCTCATCCTGTGCACTCGTACTTTGCACTCGCGTATGTCTATTGTTAGGAATTGAATAAAATAACGATCAGAACTTTGACAAAAGTAGTGTATTGGAATACAAAAGTTGGGATTTGAATGAAATAACTAACAAAAGTTAACAAAAGTAATCTATTCTACAAAAAAGGAATTTACATTATCTTTACGTTACACAAAAATCAATCAATTAAACAAAAACAAATCCAAGGGAATAATTAGTTGAGTGCGAGCGCGGGATAAACCAGTGTGTGTTGCCATTGATGACATATTATGGCTCTGAAACGTGGTCTCTGACTTCTGGCCTTTTAGAGAGTCTAAGAGTCACTCAACGAGCAATGGAAAGAGCTATGCTCGGAGTTTCTTTGCGGGATAAAATACGGAACATGGATATTCGGCGAAGAACCAGAGTCACCGACATAGCTCATAAAATTTGCAAGTTGAAGTGGCAATGGGCAGGCCACATCGCTCGTAGAACTGACAACCGATGGGGAAGAAAAGTTCTCTCATGGCGACCACGGACCGGAAGACGCAGCGTAGGCAGGCCTCCCACTAGGTGGACCGACGACATCGTGAGGGTCGCGGGCAACCGTGCGATGCAAGTGGCGAATTGTCGTTCGGCGTGGCGGTCTAAGGGAGAGTGGACGTCTTCCGGCTGATGATGATGATGAGCGCGGGATATGGGAATGAGCGATAGGAATGGGCTATGGGAGTGGGCCCCTGGCAACGCAACGCATCGCCTTATATAGGCTAAATCAGGTGCTCCGGGCTCTCTGGAGGGGTGTAGGTCGGAGACGCAACTAACACTATACTAATATTATAAATCCGATGAGTTTGTTTAGTTGAACGCGCTAATCTCAGGAAGTACTGGTTAGAATTAAAATTGTTGTTGGATAGCCCATTTATTGAGGAATGTAACCGAGCCGGGTGAAACCGCGGGATCAGTTAGTCTTAGGTATATACTAGATCTAGATATAGTTCTTGGTTTCTTTTTTCAGGTTCGTCAATTCTAACAGTAACGAACTGTTTCAACACCATAATGAATTTGATTTCACGTTCTCTATTCACCTCGTTTTACCATATTTAATACTTTAAATTATTATTTATTTGCTGTAGGCGTACCCACAAAACATCGGTAACCCACGAGAGCCACATGAATACAGAATGGCAGCACATGTTCGGACAGTCCCACGAACAACATGCAAGAGGTAATGTAGACACTATACTATTATAATTTTTTTTTTTTGTAGTACAGTCAGCATCAAAAGTTGCTGACCATATTTAGATTTTCAAAATCGTTGTACACCGTATTATTATGTATTATTACAGTGTACAGCAATTTTAAAAATCTGAACGCGAATTTCAATAGAAAGAAAAATGTCTCATGGTGACGTTTGAGCGCCATCTATTTGCATAGATATTAGACATGAACTTCGATGGCTCGGTTGGAAAGACAGTCGGACATACTGAAATCCGGAGGTCGCAGGTTAAAATCCTAGTTGCGGTTCGAATTTTTCTTTCCATTGAAAATTTTTATGATGAACTTATGTATAAAGAACCTATACGAACAATGTAACCCCATAACTCATTCAGTGTTTATATTTCATAATTATCATTACAATTACATTTAATTATACCTGTTCAAGGTGGAGGTGAATTTATTATCCTTGCTATTTGATATTTTCATCTTATCTTGTTACCAAATTAACTCTCTTAAAACAGAGACAAAGCCAGTTTGACGTTTAGACAAGCTGGTTTACTGTTAATTAAAAAAATAACTTACTACAGCGGCCTAGTAGAAACGGATTTTGTCGACAGAAGAGTAGACAAAATGTTAGAGAGAGAGAGAGTTGTTTCTTGCGATGAAAATCTACGGTTGATTCGCTATTCGCTATGTACGAACAGACATTTCCACGGGAAAAAATTAATGTACAGACGTTAGCACAACATCGATGATGGCCTGATGGGGATGGGTACCCCATCTCTCAAGATTCTTTAATAGATTTTCAACTTTATCACAAGAGGAGAAGTTTCATGTTCTATTGAGATAATTTGAAGTTCTGGCATCAAAAATAAGCTGCCTTATGGTAAAGGTGGTAAGTATAATAACCATGTTTCCGTACAGAGGGCGCGTGTCAGTCGCAAGTGGTGTCGGGGGGCGGCGTAGTGTCGCAGGCGCTGTCCGTAGCGCCGCATCACTCTCAGCTCGCTCATAGCGCCAGCTATGTACAGTGTATGTATATACCGTCTCATCATCTGTCCTTGTTGCATGCTACTTCAGGCTTTTTATATTCTTCCTTGTAAGTGCCCATTCGCACGAGCGATTTTTTCTGGGCGTTTAAAAATAGAACAAATGAATTCCCATGTATCTGTTCACACGTTAGCGCTTTTAAAACGCGGCGTTGTTTTTTTCAAACTGCATTTGATTTTAAATGCTGGGTAGTGACAGTTAAGTTCAATTTACCTTTATAACTCAGCGTTTTATTTACGCCAAATCAAAAGCTCTCGTGCGAATGGGCTCTTATAGTCACCGCCAGATAAGTCTGGAATAACGGTCATTGATGCGACTTGTACCAAAAACTCCGCAAAACTTCGTTAGTGATCGCTAGTCATTCATAAGTCATAACTATCGCTAATAATCGTTCAAATTTCAGTGTAAAATATAAGGTCAAGGTCGCCTCTTACCACGATACGTTTGATTTGATCGTGTTACGACACTTTCTTTACATTTTTCCGTAGCTTTTTGAAATATTGGAATATATTGGTACACGGGGGTCAACGAATTTTATCCCAGACTTATCTGGTGGAGACGATAATAAATTGTACCTACACATTGTAATTTTGTCCTTTTTTCTTTCATATCAAGTTATAGTTAAAGGAATGGCATGTCAATTGTACCCCAAGTGGACTGGGGCGGAAAAAAATGATTTTATGCCACCACACAAAAAATTGACATCCGATTGTGCTGCGCAGTTTCCGAGAAACAACCCGACACAGTCGCCGATAAATACTGTTTTACATTTTATGAAAAAATGGGGTTTTTAGAATATTTGGTAATATCACACATCAATACTTTTGCCATGCCATTGACTTGAATATCATACTTCACATAAATCAATGCATCCATCATTTGTAAGATTTTCTTTTTCAATATATCAACAATGGGAGGTTTTACGTAAAGCTCGGCTCAGATGGCGCTACCAGCGCATGATGTCATTTACTGTATGATTAACTTGACATACACTACACCACAGATAATATAACTACACTTGAACGTTGTTTACGTTATGCGCTTGTAGCGCCACTGACGGCTTAAACTCGCAGTGAAACCCCTATTGTGTTAATCAATCTCTCATTATAATATATATCGGATTTTTAACTGATTCTTTTTCAAGTGAACCGAAGTTTCCGAAATCTTGGTGCATCGAGTTTCAAAACACGCTCGGAATTAACATCTCAATCCAAATCCTGATCCGTTTTCTTTGACAGCTTCTTAAATTTGGATAGACAAATACGGTCGTTGATTAATTATTACAGACATGTATTATTAAATTGATCTTAGAAAATCTCCTAGAAAATCTAGAATTCATGATTAATGTACATTTTTAAATTGATCAGATTAAAATGACCAGGTGGCCTATCATGGCGTCATTAAGCGATATTAATTCTAGTGTGGGAAAGTGACATAGCTATACAGGGTGGTCCAGGCCAAATGGAAAAAAAAAATTTTTAGGTACCCCGTTTAGGGACCTATTTCTACCCGCCAGGAAAAAAATCGCTTGTCACCCGCTTACAAGACATGATTTTTTTTTTTTGTAATTTTTGAAATATCACCACTTTTAATGTTTTCATGATTTTTATTTACTTTAAGAATGAAAAATTATATTATATTTTTATTTTAGGTGCTTACTGAGACATTGCACTCTATAAGAAAGAAAAAAAATCACACTGATCTGCAAATTTGAAGTGCATTTAATTTCATATCAATGCAAGAATAATTACTTTCCTTGAAATCGACAGATTTTTCGTAAACTCAAATTAAAAATTAAAAAAAAAAACTTAAAAAAAACTTTTTCTTTTAATTTTCCTGGCGGGTACAAATAGGTCCCAAAACGGACTACCTTAAAAATTTGTTTATCCATTTGGCCTGGACCACCCTGTATAAGTCGTCTAGCGCCACCTCGTTCCCACATTGGAATTACTTTCGCTTAAGACGTGATGGTAGTCCACAAGGAATAAATTCTAGATATTGAATATTTTGTCGATTGGTCGTTTTCAGACAGCATGGCTCCATGTCGTATAGAACTGAGAGATTTGACGTCACGGATGCAGCAGAAATATCAAAAATCTCTAAGGTAATAATGTGTTTTTTTTTTTTAATTTAAAGCCCTAGAAGAAGAGCCTGTGAATTTTTATTAGGATGAAATATTGCATAAACAAGCTTTATTTTAAAGAAAAAAATATGGCTTCATTTATGGCTAATCATCATCATTTCCCAACTTTGTTGGGGGTCTGTGGATGCAGGATGAATATCAGTATTTTACATGGAGCGACTGCCTATCGGACCTCCACAACCCAGTAACTGGGTAATACGATACCCCTCAGTAAGACTGGTTATCAGAATATCGAGCGTGACGTGATTCGTGCGATTTGCAATTTTAATTAAAAATGATAATCGTCTTTGCTACTACGACATAATAATGCAATTCGACTGAGTTACGTCGTCGTGGCGAGCGTGTTTTGTTTTTCATATACAAGTAGCGGCACGTAAGTTTAGCGCTGAACGATACGCGGGGGGGTCGCGCGGGGAACAGAATGCGACTGGAGAACCAATCGGCGCTACGCACGCTCGCCCTTCATCCCGCTAGCCCCAATCAGGTACCTTAATTTTAAATTCGCGCAATAACGGTCAGCGCTAAAGTTTCGTGCCGCTACTTGTACCCATAGAAAATATCATGTTTCATGTCATATATGTCGTAGTGGTAAGGATGATTTTCACTTGTAGTTGGAATCGGTCGAATTGCGTCGCATCTCGTCATAGGCAAGGTGCCTAACAGATTGTGAAAGATATGCAAATAACATTAATTTTTGAGGTAATAAATAATTTCTCTTTATTGTTGTAAAATAATACATTTTTCTTTGCAAGGAGTCACGACGATCCGCTAGACAATAATGACGATATATTACCACCTCCTGGATGGCGGCCCGGGAACCAACTGCTAGCGTATTTACATGAACACAAGTAAGTTACATTAGCAATTTATTACGATCAACTGTATTTGATTCAAATATGGCGCCTTCAAGCAATGAAGGTCAAGAGAGTGAGATAGAGAGGAGACCGGAACAGATAGAGATACAAAAGAGAAAGAAGGGCCTATTTTCAGCATTTCAGCAGTGGACTGTGAACCTTTTTTAACCGACTTCAAAAAAAAAGAGGAGGTTCTCAAATCGGATGTTTGTATTTTTTTTGTTCGTGCGTAACACCGTCGCTTGCCAACAGATTTGAAAAAAACTTTTTTTTTTGTTGGTAAACGTATACTTCCCAAATGGTGCCATGATATTTTATCGAAATCGGACAAGCGGTTTTTAAAAGTCAACAAAAAATTAAATTTCATTCACCTTAGTTCAGTACTTTTTATGTTATGAATGAGCATTTTTCGCTTATTGTGTACGTGAACGATGTTACTACGACTGTTAATAACATCGTCCAAATAAACAAAGATTACAAAATTCTAGTGCACGTTTAAGAAAACTAGGTAGGTATTTGACAAGAATTTAGGTCAAATATTTGAACTAAAATGGGTCAGAAATCAGAAAAAAAAGTGTAAAAAAAAAACTTTTTGAAAAAAAGGGAACCGACTTCAAAACCAAACACAAAAAAGTGTAAAATAACTTTTCTTTCGGAAGTCGGTGGCTTTGTTTTTTATTTCATTGACTATGGCCACCGACTTCCGAAAGAAAAGTTATTTTACACTTTTTTGTGTTTGGTTTTGAAGTCGGTTCCCTTTTTTTCAAAAGGTTTTTTATTTTACCCTTTTTAGTTTAGATATTCAAGAAATATCTTCATAATAATCGGCGTTTTTGAAAATCTACAATCCTAGTAAACAACAAAAACGGATCTATGCGGGCAACTTCACGAGATATCTATTATTGTTATATACTAAAACCTTCCCCAGAATGTAACAAATACTTTCCTGAAAACCGCATCAAAATCGGTTCAGCCGAACGCGAGATAATCGCGGACAAACATGCAATGGTCACTGAAAATCTACTATCCAAGTAAGCAAAAACGGATCCACGCGGGCAACGTCACGGGATATCCATTAGTGTTATATACTAAAACCTTCTCCAGAATGTAATGAACACTTTCCTGAAAACCCCATCAAAATCGGTTCAGCCAAACGCGAGATAATCGCGGACAAACATACATACATGCATACATACATACATACATACAGGTCGAACTGAGAACCTACTTTTTTTTTGAAGTCGGTTAATAACTTTCTTTCGGAAGTCGGTGTTTTTCTTTTATTGATTAATTTTTTCCACTGATTTTTTGTTTTGTTTTGTTCGCGACACGCGCAGTAGTCAAAAACTGCCCGAACCGTAACGTCAAATAATCATTTTGATTTTGTTTCAGAGCCCGCGTAAATCAGTTAGTAACTTTACCAGCTCACCGGTCTCTTTTCGGTTCGTGCTCAGATGACGGCACGGTCAGGTTATGGGACGCGGCGAGGTTACACACTCAGGCGCATATCAACAGGTATATACTTTGCATAATCTGCCTAGCAATTTCATACAAATCAGTTGTTTCCTTAAGTTTGCCGTATATGATTACTTCCCAGAATTTGATCCTTATTAGCAACAATATTGAATGATGTAATAATACAGGGTATGATTGTTTTTCCAAAATCAGCGGGTTCGATTTCTGGCCAGGATTATTGAATTTTCTAAAATCTAATGATGCAGTTTTAGTTTTCGTCAAAATCGCCCTCGAGGCTCCTTTCAACGTTTTTCGATATTCCTCATAGTTTGGGATAATTATAGCAATCCACGACCAGATTCATCCTGTATATTATCATACCATTTTACACACAGTTCTTTCATCATTTCCTTTGTTTTTCCCTTTCTTATCATTTCGTTATTATTCGGTAGGAATTCTTGTCAGAGTGGTCGTGGTTGCGCAGACGAGGTACATGGAGGGATGTTCGGTGGGTCGTTGATTTCCCCGAGGACTGCTCTTTCAGCGATGTGCTTCCATTTTTGTCGGTTGGAGACGTTCCGAGTACATTGGACCATGGTAGACTCAGTAGCCCTTTTTATTAGGTCAGACCAGCGAGTTGGTGATCGGCCTCGTAACTTCTTGCCTTCCACTTGGCCCTGAACCACCAGTCTTTCCATAGAATTTTCATTCCTAGAGATAAGTAGTTGCACAGTAGACGAAAGCCGGTTTTTAATATGAAGCTCTTTGAGGATGGATACATTCGTGCGAAACGCTGTCCACGGGATCTTTAGGAGGCGTCTCCAGCACCAAATCTCCAATGCATCGATTTTACGGCGATCTTGTAAACGCAGAGACCAAGTTTCGGCTCCATAGAGAAAGAGAAAGGTAGGAATTAGGTAGAGTTATTTTAGTACTTGCATCTAAATGTTGATATTAATATGGATCTTCCTGGGATTTCTAATAGACAATCTAGTGTGGAAAACAGTAGTACAAATAAATTATAATAATCAAAACATCAGAGATAGATTAGATTAGACAAATAAATTGTGTAAAAGTAAATACCTTTTTATTAAATAAATCACGGGATTTTCTGCTCTTTAAAAGTAATTCCGGGATTTGGGGCATATCCACTTTATTCTTTCGCAGTATGAAATCAGTGTACATGAATAACTTTACCTAATTCCGACCTATGAATATTATACTTAGTATGCTTTTTATGTCCACAGATCAAAATCAATGTACAATAGGAATGCAGGCCCTGTGTTATCAATAGCTGCGTGTGAAGGGGGCCAATCTTTAGTGGCAGCCACGCAAGAGTCCGTCTTTGTATTGAGGTACGTATGCTCATTTTAATAAGGTTCAAATAAGCTTGAATGTAGGACACAGTTACAACATTGAATTAATACGGTACGGCTAGCGCAGTGGCTGTACGATTGACAGTTGCGTTGCATGTCCCGAGTTCGATTCCCGCACGGAACAAGTGTTTGTATGATCTATAAGTAGTTTTTTCCGTGTCTGGGTGTTTGTTTATGAGAGTATAAATGTTTGTAGACGCACCCACAATACAGGAGAAATTCCTAAAACGGATAAAGTTTTTTTTATTACAACGAAATGTAATATTTTACTTTTTTAAACGGTGCGTGTTTCATAAACTTCAGCACTGATGTCAATAAAAATGTTTCGACCAAGCATTTTGTGTTGCATAAATCCATTAAATCGATATTTTATTTCCTAAACCAATTTGTGAGCGGGACGATTTCCGGCCACAGTTCCTAAGCGCGGGGATTCGGACGGTGAGTAATGAGCGACTCGCTGTCCGAACATAAACCATGCCCGGGTTGACGGCGCGTTGTGTTCCACGCGCGCCTCAAAGAGTGTCAGCATGATGACGGGGTACCCCTTAGAGGGCCAAAGCCTGCCTTCGTCACAGGACTATCGGGTAACCGTGACCCCGGAACGTAAAGGGCTATTGAAGGACACCGTGGATTTGAGTCAGTACAAGTCTGACAGTCCCTCTCCCGGTGGGAGGACTCATTTGATGATTTTACCGCGATAAAAAAAAACAATTTGTGATGTTTCTCTAACTAATTTAAATGGACAAAAATAACTTGACGGCACGGCGCAATGGCTGAGCGATTGGACTGCTGCGCAGCGTGTCGCGGGTTTGATTCCCGCACGGAACAAATATTTTTATGACCTACAAATAAGTAATTGTTGCAGGTCTGGGTGTCTGTGTTGTATGTTTGTATGTTTCTAAACACACCCACGACACATGAGAAATTCCTAGTGTGGAGTGAACAGGAGAAATTCCTAATTCCTTTAAAAAAAAAAACTTTATTTATCTTCAGGGTCGACGGCACCTCTTCCCGTATGAACTTATCACAAGGTCGTCAGCTAGAAGGTGATGGTGATGACGCGGTCTGTGTGGCCGCACCGTCGCATGGCGCCGTCATATCATACGCCACGCTACTAGCTTCTATAGTGGGCTGGGATTTGAGGGCTCCAGGTACAGTTTTTTTTGGTAAAACCCACTACACTATTCCCAAACCACTGCAACTTCTGAAAGAGAATCAACAGTGGCAACCACCAGAAAAACGCCGAGATAATGAAGCTCGTCTTGTGAATGAATTTACCTGTATTGGATCCTGCAACGAAATTAATCAAAAAAAAAAAAAGAATAGTGGAGGAGTAGGAAAAACGCGTAGTTTCCACTTCCAGGTACAGTAGGGGAACAGTGTATAAGACGTGGACGCTAATAATCGCGAGGTATAATGGGGACATACACTCTTTAGGCATACTTAACACAACACTAACGTAGAGCAAGCGCCATCAGGACGTCATTTGCAAGCGGCCAGACGCAAATGGCGTCCTGTTGGCGCTTATGCTACGTTAGTATTGTGTTTAGTTTGCCTTAAGTGTGTGATTTCCCATCATACCTCGCGTCCCCGTCTTATACACTGTTCCCCTATACTCTATGTGCCAATTCGATGGTGGGGACTATCTAATTAATCGTAGCGTGTTGTGACAGAGATGTGCACGAACTGGGGACAACTTTTATGAAGAACAAGTTGGTTTTGTCAAAATATCTAGTTGGCAAAAATTGGTTCCCCAATAATGTCGTCACTAGAAGGCGCTGTCATCGCACGCATAGCGTATAGCTGGTCAAGCTGCTTTTGAGGGCTCCAGGTAACGTACAGGATAGCCCTACTGCTGGGATATATGAGTGGGAGTGAGCTAGAGATACAAGGTCGTCAGCTAGAAGATTATGGTGATGACGCGGTGTATGTGGCAGGGCGCCGTCATGTCGTATGCCACACTACTGGCTTTTGTAGTGAGCTGGGACTTGAGAGCTCCAGGTACAGTATAGTCCCACTGCTGGGACACAGGCTATATGAGTGGGAGTAGGCTAGAGAAACAAGGTCGTCACCTGGAAGGTGATGACGAGGTAGTAAGTATGGTAGGACGTTTTAGGGAAATTAGATTCTATTTACGTAGTCCTTAGATAATGGTATGGAATAACGGAACCCTTCGTGTGCGAGCCCGCCTCGCTCTTGTATATGCTATTGTCAATGGTAGTAAATAGAGCTCAAAACTGTTTGCTATCATCCTTTTTTTTAGGGTTCCGTAGCCAAATGGCAAAAACGGAACCCTTATAGATTCGTCATGTCTGTCTGTCTGTCTGTCCGTGTATGTCACAGCCACTTTTTATCGAAAGTATAAGAGCTATCCTGTTGAAACTTGGTAGAAAGATGTATTATGTAAACCGCATTAGGATTTTCACACAAAAATCAAAACAAAACAAATTTTAGGGGTGCCCCCCATACTTAGAATTGAAACTCAAAAAAAATTTTTTCACCAAACCCATACGTGTGGGGTATCTATGAATAGGTCTTTAAAAATGATATTGAGGTTACTAACATCATTTTTTTCTAAACTGAACAGTTTGCGCGAGAGACACTTCCAAAGTGGTAAAAAGTGTGTCCCCCCCCCCGTAACTTCTCAAATAAGAGAATGATAATACTAAAAAAATATATAATGTAGACCTCAACCAAAACTACCAACGAAAATTGGTTTGGATGAGATACAGTTAGCAGTTTTTGAGAAAATGTACTATCATTTTCAAAAACCGCAAATATAACTTTGCCATTCATACAAATACTATGAAAAACAAAGTTATTTTTATTGTTTGTGTATATTACTTACTAATCTCAATATAATTATATCTCTAATCTATGCTTGCTGCTACGGAACCCTTCATGGGCGAGTCCAACTCGCACTTGGCCGGTTTTTTTAATAGATTTGGTAATGTCCCTTTCGAAAAATGCCATGTCCGATCGACAAGGCATTTTTAAATCTAAATAATAATGAGCAACATTTCTCCCACAGGCAACGCATGGAAGCTGCAAGGCGACCTGAAGCAAGGCGTGTACACGTGCCTGTACGCTGACCCGTGTGGGTACCTGGCCGTGGGCACCTCCAGCGGGGCCGTGTGTGTGTGGGACCTCCGGTTCCATCTGCCCATCACGTCCGTCAGGCATCCTAACTGTGAGTATTACAAAAAAAAATCTAAAATTGAGAAGATGGAAGTTTGGATTTTTGGTTGTTTGTTACTCAATCATACAAAAACGGCTGGATTCAGATGAAACTTGTCATACAGATAATGGTGGACGCACCCTTATCAGAGCCGAAAGCGCCGAAGGAATCGACCGCGCCGAATTCTTTACAGATTTCGGGCGTTTCTTCAGTGTTATTTCAACTTAACTGGCACTTAATGAAATCAATTTTGGCAGAAAGCGCTACCAAAATCAAAGTCAAATCATTTATTTTAATTAGGCCATCAAAGAAGCACTTTTAAACGACGAATATTAAAATTAGCGGAAATGGAATTGATTCTACACTCATTCACAAGGGTAGCTTTGTATGGAGAAGAATGGGCAAGAAACTCCATATTTACTCTTTTAAAATGTTTTATAATATTATCGACTAGCGGCCCGTTCCGCCTTCGCACGGATGGCCTATGTTACTCAGGGTGAATGTAGCTTTATGGCGAAAAATTGTTTTGAAATCGGCACAGTAGTTTTTGAGTTTATTCATTACAAACATACACACACAAAAATACAAATCTTTCCTCTTTATAATATTATCGTTATCGATATAATAATATCGATATTAAAGGATTAAATTTTATCTGCTAATAAATTGTATTTGTGTCTTGTTTTTGGTTTTTATTTTTGTTCGATTTTGGTACATGTAGAAAACGTGTGAACCGATGTGACCTTTATTATATATATGTTATAAACAGTTTATATAGAATCCTTGTTTAATTAACCTGTTCTCAATAGATATTGAAGGAATGTATTTTCTTCAACAGCGGAACGAGTTCGTCGCATAGTAGGCAGTGGTACCAGCGGTGGTATCTGGGTAGCTGGAGCGCGGGACGCCGCCGCGTGGAGTCTGGAGTCCACACAGAGGACACACGCTCTGTGGCCCAGCACCAACTGTGTGCAACCTCTGCAGTATACTCCTGCTGTAAGTATATGGAAAATAGCTTCGTATAGCATATAATATTACTGCAAATATAGTTCAGTCCAACTAAAGAGATCTTCTTGTGACGTCACACCTGTCAAATCGTAAAAGTTGTCTGCATACAGCAAAAGAGTTTTCAGAATAATAAAACACCATTGTTCAAATTAAATTCTTCTACATTTTTATTTTTGTTTCAACAATTTTTATGACTATTTTTGCCATTATTGTGTCAATGAAAATTAATGTGATCTAGCTAATCGAAAAATAAGTAAAACTTTTAAATATTTTTTTAGGAAAAGACCTGCTTTTCTCTTTTTCAGACTTTTCAAACGTTTGCTGAAAAAAAATAAAAACAATTTCTTTATTTTTTATAGACAATTTAACTAACTATATCAAAATTGTTTTCATAAAAAAAGTTGTTCTTTAACTATGTTTTAGAATTTCTCATTTTATCCGATTAAAACCACTATGGTTTTTTTTACATCTACTTACAATAACGTATGTATATTCTCCCAGGCGTCCCACTACATCAGCTCGATCTACTGCGGCTCCCGCGCGGGGAACAGGTTTGTGGTGACGGGAGGCTCCGACCTTCGACTGAGGTACTGGAACCTGGACCAGCCTGAGGACTCATATGTACTGCTGCACGCACACAACGACGCGCTCAGACATACGCCTAATGCTATCAAGTATAGGTGAGTACATTAAGAGGCCGGTGGAACAAGCTCGCAAATGCAATTCGAGGCGAGCACAAAAATCAAACGATACATTGCTATCTCTGTCTATAGCACACAAACAGCCATGCTTGACGCGACAGCGCTACTGTCATTCCAGATTTGTGATAAATTTGTTTGTGTTCTGTAATTACAAAAATTATGAATGAAAACTTGATATTTTTCAATTTTTTTTTTGGATAATCTACAACTAGACAATATAAGCTATGTTCCTATTACAATAATATTAGAATATTAATGTTTTTAATACAGAATAATTAAGTTGAAAACATGCTGTTAGCGGTGTTAAAATGTACGAAATGCAATTCGCTCGCATTTCGTAAATAGTGAATGTTTTAAACAAAAAGTTTATTATGAACCTAGATAAATACCGTCTGTATCCGAATAATATAACTTTAAGTCGGTAATATGTTCGTATCGCGAATGATTTCTACTAACTAAAAATGAAAATCGTCCTTGCTACTACGATATAATGATGCAATTCGACTGACTTACGTCGTCATGGCGAGCGTGTTTTGTTTTTCATCTAGTCGTAGATAACCGCACGTTTTATGTCATATGTCGTAGCGGTAAGGATAATTCTCACTTGTAGTTGGAATCGGTGTGGAATCGGTCGAATTGCGTCGCATCTCGTCATGGAGAAGTTCCCTAAAAGTAAAGTAATGGATCGTTCACGATTTTGGTCTAAGCGGTGCCCGTAGCGGCGGAGCGTTGTGCACGCCACTTACCCACTGTAGTCGGCAGCAGTCTCCGAAATCCTCAGTCCCCTAGTACTATCCATACCGCTCTGTTTCATGGAGTCACACCCGTCGCTTCGAAAACCGTGTGCCGCTATACCAATTCGCTTAAAGAGAAACGCGCTCGCGTTTTCGCTACGAGTGGCGTCTCGTGACGTGGTTCAAACACTTCTCGTTTGTTGATTTACGAATGACAGCCAGCAATGTCAAGGAAAAAACCGTATTTTGTTGCTCTTAAAAAGAAAAAAAGCTTGACAGACGTTAGTGTTAACCGAGCTATCACAGTCATGCTCACAGCCGTCACTAGTTATTAATTGTTAAGAGCGCTTATTCTGAAAGTTGGCAACGTCGCAAATAGTTGTCAAACATTAACAAGTTTTAATTAATTTAGCAATGTTACTCTATGGAAATAAGAAATATGGCTCTGTAGTGCACTAAAACATTGATAAGGGTATGCAATAAGTAATATCGTAACAACTTTTTTAAACCTGAAACGGTGTCAGCATCAAATTCAGTGTTTTAATTGCATTCCTATATCAATGTTTTAGTGCAACAGAGCCTTTTTTCTTATTTTCATACAGTAAATTGACCAAATTAATTAAAACTTGTAAATATTTGACAGCTATTTGCGACGTTGCCAACTTTCTGGTTATGCGCCCTTAAAGCGACTTATCGCTTAATATCAAACGTTGATCAACATAAATTCTAAAACATCCACTTTTTCTACAGGAGCCGCATAATAGACGGGACTACAGTTATCCAGGAATGCTGCAAGCTAAACCCTTCAGCGCCCGCGTCTCTCATAGAAGACAACATCTACCGCAGTGTGGAGTCCCGCTCATTCTACCACACAGCTCCTATCACTGACTTGACTATGGTGGAGGGGGCGAAGCCCTACCTCGTCAGTGCGGCCGCTGACGGCGTTATTAATGTTTGGAAGTAGGGCATTATCCGGATTATCACAGTGGAAAGTTGTGCCGTTGAGAGGATATCTTGGCAGAGGAGATTTATTTTAACGTGCTAAAATCATCAAATGAGTCCTCCGACCTTACCGTCAGACTTGTACTGACTAAAATCCACGGTGTCCTTCAATAGGCCTTTACGTTCCGAGACCACGGTTACTCGATAGTCCCGCGACCCCGGCAGGCTGGAAGAAGACAATAGGGTAGTTTACTGTATAAATAAATTGAAAATCTTCATAGTCCATCAGTCAGAAAATTGAAAAATAATGAACACGTATTTTTTGTTTTTTTTTTTTATCGATGGATATTGACAAAGATAGAACGTTTCGTCATTTGGGAGTGGGGGCTTGTGACGTCATAACGCCTGTAAAATTATACCGACCGAGGGACGTTTTGTAATTTTTTGGAAACGTATCATAAACAGATCAAATACTTTTTGATAATTTGTCTTCAGGCCTTTTTTTTTTTGAGTATTTTGGAGCTTGGCATAACCAATGAGAGGCTTATACAAGAAATGGCGAACCAGCCGTACGCGTGCCATTGATAGCAGGCTACGGACAACATATTTTGGGCACACCACCACGAAATTGATATTAGATATTGTTATATTTTCCCAATAATTCGTTTACCTCTACGGCTGGCACCTAATGCGGTTGGAATGTACGATTAGCGTTAATGGTGATGAAAATGTTGTGTAAATACCAGAGGCGTAGCGTGTCTCGGCGGGGCCCCGTATAAAAATTTGTTTGGGGGCCCTTAGGTAGGGTAAACATTTATCACTCAAGAAAAAATTGCATTTCTCTATATCTACGCCGAAATATAAACAATAAATTGGACAAAGGACATCAAAAAAATTCAAGATGCGACTGATCAGTCCAGAGGTCGGAATTAGGGAGAGTTATTTTAATACTTGCATCGAAATGTTGATATTAATATGGATCTTCCCGGAATTTCTAATAGACAATCTCGTGCTTAAAACAGTATTACATATGAATAATAATAATAAAAACACCAGAGATAAATTAGATAAACAAATTGTGTAAAAGTAAATAACTATTTTATTTAATAAATCATTAAGTTTTTATTAATTTTTGTTTACGCCCGTTGGTGGCCCCTGTGGCCCGGGTTCCCCGTATAATTGATACGGCAGATACGGCGGTAGCTACGCCCCTGGTAAATACCCACATCATAAATTAACGTTGTATACTTGATTACCTCTTTGGATCCTCTCTGTGTAAATTACATTGAATTTTTTTTATTTATTATGTTTCGATTAACGCGCGATTGGTCCATTGTTTAAAAAACTTCGCGAATTGGTTCAAGTTGCGGTTGGTCCAATTAGCGATTTGGACCAATCGCGCCTAAAGGATTGAGCACACCCCGCTTACTCAAGGCGAATTACGAATATTATAATTTTTGTATTTATATTAACGCGGAATGGAATGGAAACTTTTTCTAATGATATTTTTATAACAAAGTCTTACAAAGCATAATGAACATTATATCAATTGTGTAATGTCTAATTTTTAAATTGGGCGATTCTAACTGCGAAATTTTTTGAGAATGTAGGTACGATACTTCTCCAGGAGAGCGTTTCTATTATATATTTTAGACGATAAGCATAAAGTTCATTATACTTTGTATGCTTTTTCGCTTCCATTCTTCAGCAATGTAAATTGAGTCTAGAATGATTTATTTTGTTAACTAATTTAGTTCCTTTAATTTGTGTATCTGTGATCTTTTTAATATTTTATTCAGGTGTATGTTGTGCTATGTGCAATAGTGCATAATAATAAATTATTTACACTTGCATTCAAAGGAGTTATTAAAAAAAACGACTGAATAAAATTGTATCAAATGTTTTTTCTTTATTATTTTATAATATTTAGATAGTAATTTATAATATAACATTTGTCATGAAAACATTTTCTTTATGATTTAAATGGTTTATAAATTGTGCATTTTTCGTTTGACGATCTCATCGAGCTCGAAAACTAGTCTGGCTAACCCGAAATATGCACGAGGAGAAACCCAAACATACTAATTACATTGATTGTAGATAGTAAGATACTATGTTTCATACAATAATAAAACTTTATCAGTTATTTAGTTCTTTTTTATTTACAAAATTATTTCCCTTTTCAAAATTCAAAATGTATATAGGCGGATTTTAATGCCTAAGGCATTCTCTAATAGTCAAACTATGATATATATAACATGGCAGATGCATTGATTGTGAGTACCTATATAACATTCAAAATATTTCACAAATACAAACAAAAAAAAACAATGTACTTTTGTATCGAGAAAATACCATTTGAATACTATAAGTATTGGCTAAACAAATACAGACAGATTATAGACACTTACAGATATCAAATACTGTTATTTAGTACAGCTTGGCAAAAAACAGTAGAATACCGGAAGTCGCCACTGCCACTGTCTTCTCGCTACCAGCACTTTGAATGATTTTATTTTATTTATTTTCACTTATTACGTTAGTTTTATGGCACAATAATAAATCTTACAAACCTGCGTCTTTGTTTACATCAAATATATTAAAACGTTGTCAGCAAATAAAAATATTAGTTCCATTTCAAGACGTTCTGGCCAAGCTGTACTACCTTTTGCCAGCGGCTTCGTCCGCTCATCCCTCCCCCCCTTATTGCCTATGTCACTCAGGACCAAAGTAGCTTTCAAGTGGTTAAAGAATTTTTGAAATCGGTCCAGTAGTTTCGGAGCCTATTCAATACAAACGAACAATCAAATTAATTTTTCCTCTTTATATTATTAGTAAGATTCAGTCCCTCAGTGTTTGCAATTTGTCTGTACTTGTTTACCCAAACTTTAATAAACAAAAATAACAATTCAACAAGTTTTGTGCTAATAATTCATCATGTCATAGAACATTGTTCAATATGAACTAGATTAACTATCACAGATTACAGAAATTCGTAAAGTAATACAAAACATACTGTTCAATCAATTCCGTACTTAAAAACTAGATACTTACAGCTAAATCTACAAAAGTGTGATATAATATAAAAACTTGATTTTACTTTTCATCATACAAAAACAAACAATATTCTTTCATCTTTAAATAGATTGCATGAGGAATTCAATGTTAGTTGCGTCACTTTATGACTCACGCTGCGCTGAGGGGAATCCCGCGCGTCGTCAAGGTTTATGAAAATTATATTGAGTAGCGCTTTAAACTCATAAGTTTCGTGGCTATATTTGGAACTGACGAAATCACAAGATAAAGACAAGTATCAACACTTTAACATCTTCAAGTTTTTCAACAGATTATGTCAAAGTTGTTGAAGAAATATAAACTGCTTTCTTTTTAAAAGCAGTTTGCACAACTTGGGTCCCTTCATTTAAAAAACGAGGGTGGTAAATCTTCACTTTTTTTTTTGGGCATTGAAAATTATGTGGCCAGTTCTTGATAGGGCTGAAGGGACTGTAAGACATACTGAGTGTTCATTCCGTGCTTGCCCTTTGCATTCCAGGGTCATTTCCTGTAAAGACAGTCCCGTGACCCCACTCTTGTCTAGGCTGTCAGCTAGAGCCCGTCTACAACTACACTAATTCACCCATTTACTTTTTTTTTAGCGTGGTAAAATCTTCAAATGAGTACTCCCATCCCGGGCAGGGCGAGACGGACTGTCAGACTCGTACTGACTTAAATCCACGATGTCCTTATTTACCCTAAAGAAAGTTATCATATTCATATTCACACACTTCTCATATCAAATACCTAATATTTCTTCTCCGGTGTATCGGCCAACAGTTTCTCAAGATCTAAGCCTTCAAACTTGGGATCAGCCTTGTTGGCTGCAGTAGCGATGAAGAGCTCTTTCAGCAGCTCCAGCTCTTTTGTCAGTCTTTTTGTTGTGTCTTCAAGCTCTTGATTTTCTTCTTTCAGTTTTTTAACGCGCTGGAATGTGTCTTGTGTCTGCTGTTTAGATTTTACTCTGCTCTTTTTGACCGCCTGAAAATTAAAATGGTTAAATAATTACTGACCAAATTGAAAATCTCTTCCTTAAAAAGGTTAAAAAATGTTTGTCCCTAAGCGGAAATAACTTTTAAAGGGTTGTGGTACAATATACAATTTTTTTTAAAACCTTTCTGAAATAATTAAATTAATTTTCAATTCTGATTGGTGTTTGCATATGCTTTTGTTTTGATCTAACATCATGCTGAATGCTGCACTAGAATTTTATGATTGCTTTTTACAAAATAATTATTTTCAAAATAATTTTATTACTGCTTCAATAAATTATTATGTTGTACATGAATGGATGGACTAACACAACAATTTCATCATCACTTAAATTTTACAAATATTTGAAATTATAAAAACAGGAATAGAATCTAATTAATGTGAGTCTAAACATGGTCACTATCAGTTTATTCCTCATAAAAGAATATGCTGTCACAAATTTGAACCAACATAGTTGCCTATGAAGAATTTCCGATATTACAATGATTGCATCACCATTACAAGATGTAAATAATTGCGCAATATTTTTGCAATGTGGTGCTTCAATTGCTGAATGCTACCAAGCAATTACTAAGACTTAAAACTACCATTTTTCTTCCTGGTGGACCTCCACACTTGAAGAATGCAGTTTTCATTAAATATAAGGAAAAACTACAGAGATATGAAAACAATGTTAAATGCAACTTAAGTTACAGTTTTTGAAGATTAAAAGATTTCGTGTTGTATTTTGTAAATACAATAAAAATAGCTAAAGATACTTGTGTATTGTCACTATTATTAGAACATGATAATGTTTGATTAAACTATGTCATGTAAATTATCTGAGATTCTAATTTAAAGATAAAATGTGGACTTTGCTGCATAGTCTAACAACAAAACTTTTTAGTTTTTTTTTTTTTAAGTGGTTATTGGACTTCATGAAAGAAAAGCATCTATCCATCAGTACTGAATGACCTTCCTAAGTTTAGCTCACTTTGTCAAGATAGGAATACAAACCTCATTGTTTCTCTCCCTCTTTCTCCTGTATTCTTCATCCCCCTCATCAATATCGCTGGCCCCACGTCTCCCTCGCTTCACAGGTGGCATGTTGAGGAAATCGTCCAAATCGTATAATGTCATCAAATTGCTAACGACTACAAGCCGTGAACTCTTTACAGAAAACTGTACAATCACTTTTAATCACACTCCTGTAACCAAAACAAAAGAATAGAAAAGTTAATGTACGAAAATTTTAAGTTTCCATGAAATTATGACGCAATTTTGTTGTTCCTCGACATCAAATCATTTTAGAATATACGTACCTACCGATTTAAGTTGTGGATGCTTCTATGATACTGCTTTAGCTGATAGTGGTATTGATTTAGTAGATATGCAGCAGTATTAAACAATGTTCATTTATACAGTACAAAGTAACAAACTACGTGTTCTAAGATACTTGTTTCAAAGAGAAATTCACAGATAACTATTTATGAGAAATTGTGAAAAGTGAATGAGTAGTTTGGAACGCTCATTCAAGTATTTCAAGTCCACAAAAAAAATCCAAAGTTGCCATTGTATATTTTGAAGACTGCCGCGATACGGGTTATATTATTTTTTTCTATGATTTTGAAATTAGTGAATAAAAGCAATCACATGACTTCCATTATTGTTTTTAAGCTAAAACAAGACAAATAACTTCTAATCAAGGACTAACACATAAAAACGGTGCTATACCTTGAATTAACCAAATCCCCGAGTTTAGGTAAATCTCCTCTTATTGGCAAGACAGCTGTGAATCTGTCAAATAAAATGTCACTAGGGATGGGATATATTTATCTGATTTACTGTAATGTCGATAATTGATGGCTGTACTGTAACAGAAGTCGGTTAAATATGGAATAGGCTCGATTTTGTCGATTAATTAATTTGTGAAATTATTTTAGTCGATTCAAATGACAAAAATCATTAACGTTATTCCTATCTACACGGTTTTTTTAAGTGGCCGCTTTGGTGATCCAAATCTCTTATAGACGGAGTTAATTAGTTTGCAGGGCCTTACCATCAGATTAATTACTATTTAATTATTTTAAAGAGGATCCTAAGCCGTATTCCGTAGAGGGTAGTACCAGATATTACAAAGAGGCGCCTCAGGCGTTGTTAGTCACCATATTTTCTGAATTTGCGTGAATCCAAGAATCATTCGAAGTACATATTATAAGGTTCATCAGAAAGAACAAGGTTGGACTCTCGCGCAGCATTAAAACCAAATTCGTATGTCCCGACTTAATGGAATTTTCTAGGTATTATTTTGACCTGTAACGACTAGCTAGGGTGCATAAGCCTACCGGGGTCGCGGGACTAACTAGGTAGCTACCGTGACCCAGGATCGTAAAGAGCTATTGAAGGACACTATGAATTATAGTCAGAACATGTCAGTCCCTCCTGCCCTGCCCTGGGTTGGAGGATTCATTCGAAAATTTTACCACGCTAAAAAAATGCTAAGGTACCTACAGAGACAAAAAATAAACTTGCAAGAGCGCAGGTGATCTTAAGGGTCAACTCACACCGAAAGAGCGGCGAAGGGCAGCGAAGCGCGGAGTCTCGCGACTTCTCGAGCATCGAGCATTCCAGCGACTTCTCGAGCCCACCCGCGATGAATTCACGGGTCGCTCTCCTATGCGCAGTACACTTTCAACAAAACTCGAGGAAACTTGAGTTTAAGCAGAGAAAATGGGTATTTTCCATCACTTCTGTATTCGTTGCACTGCAAGAAATGAATGCGAATGCACGCGCGCAACAAACGCGCGCGGAGAGCAGGCGCGAGGGGCGGGATATTGCCAGCAACGGCCGCTCGAAACTGCTCGAGCATTCTCGGGATTTCCCGCGACGTCTCGCGCAGTCGTACGGCTCCGTTTATGGAATTCGCCGGAATTCCAGCGGCGCCACGGGCATCCACGCGACTCGTTCGAGTTTCTCATGCGGTAATAAGTATTATAACAATGAAAATAAAGTTAAAATTCATGTGACACTGAAACTGCGCTCCGCTTCGCTGCCCTTCGCCGCTCTTTTGGTGTGAGTTGAGCCTAAAACGTTTACGAATCCCTGATGTAGAATATAATTTCTACTAACTTCCATTCGTGGCACATGTTTTCGAGGATTATTAGAGTGATAAAGCAGATAAACAGGTTCTTAAGGCTATGATGGGAGTTTTCAAACAATTAAAAACAGATTGTTGTTTTGTAAAAATATATTTTCTATTGTATTCATTGTTTAATTCAATAAGATCTTGTTGATAGCTGTCTGATATTAAATATTCAATAACGTATAGCTGCACGTGTGTATGTGCATTGGTATTTGTAGGTATAGCTGTAACGAAAAAATACAAAATTAAATGCATCTTATGTGGTGGATGTGGCTTGTCATGTCATAATGTAGTATCAAATAAAACTATATTTTATTGTAAAGAAAATGTCACTGTATAAACTTCAATTTAATTCCAAACAGTACCCTTAGCACGAGTTTTCAATATTTGAGACGTAAAGTAAACTGCAACTTTGACAACTTCAAATTGACAATTTTCAAGGAAAAAATTAGTTCCTTCTTCGCACACCAGAGGCGCTGATCCATTTTTTCATACAAGAAACGCTGTAAATACTGAAAAGACGCTGTAAAGTAAAAGAGTGAAAACTCGTGCCAAGGGTACAGATTTAGGTATTCTAAAATAATTGCCAGATTTTCATATTCCCGGTTCTAAATCCTCTTACACTAGTGTTGTGCAAAGAAACATTTCACTTGTGCAAATGTGCACGTATTCGAGAAATGTATGTCTATTAAAGTTATTTACAATTTTTGGTATAGGTAGGTACATATATTTTCCTAAAGTATTACATATTCAGCTACTTCATAGAAAACTAAAACCATGTTCTTAAATAATTGTTTTAATAATTTTATCAATGATTACAATTTAAAATTTGACAAGTTTTTATTCTAATTTTTATATAAATCCCGTATATTTGTATTGCTCAAGATTATAAAATCTCGAATAAGTAGTCTTATAGTAGTGTAAAATATTGCCTCTTTGTACTAGTGTATATTTAAGGAACTTAAAATATTATCAATATTCCGCATTTTGCTTTGCTAAGGTGCCTATTTAATTGAAAAACAATAACTCTAAGGGAGAGATGTCACAAACTTTAAAAATAATAAAATTATATTAAAATAACAATTCAGCATTATAAGTATATTTGAGCCAGGCATAGAAAAAACAAAAATGTTTATATTTATTACGTAATATTACAGTGCAGAAACTAAAGTTGAATTTATTTAATACGAAATGCATTTTTTCATTCAAATCTCAGCTTTACAAACCCGTCCGGTTCTAACATAAGGGTTGCATTCATTTTATAAATGCACTATCAACATTATGTATTAATTAAGTCCAGTTATTCTGATTATAAAAGAGGTGTGTTTATCTAAATTGCCATGTAACTGATAACATCTCACGCAAAAAAAGGCATTGCATATGCAACTCATATTGATAAACATAAATTAATACAGGCAAGCATCATTATAATAACATCTACTTTTAATAATAATTGGTTGACATGTTTTTATAATAAGTTCAATTTCTATAGCATTCTACTATTCCAACAAACTAATTAATCAATGGGTCCATTCTATTGAAAAACGACCACAAATACAATATTTCTGTAGTCGAGAATGTAGACAAAGAATGATCAATGACAAAAATCAGTAGAATGACCCCAATTTGAAAATTTTGTTTAATGTACTCAATGGCACAAAATATTTGTAAGTATACATAGTATACAATAATTCCAGTTTATTGCCACTACGCACTTGCGACCTTATCATTGTTGACTGTTATGATTTACAATTCAAATATGTTTAGGTAGATATTCATAGGTACTTTTTATGTATAGTCATCATGTTGACAGTCGCTAGTACATAACAGCGATTAATTTCAACTAATTGAGCCACAGAACACTGAATTTATCCCAGTGATCACTTTCACAATATTTTGGTATCTCAACCATTACTTACGGCAAGTCTATAGATTTTGAATATTTAAAAAACTATTTCTTATCTTCTGGTATATCTTCTAACAGTTTGTCCAGGTCTATCCCTTCGAATTTTGCAGTTGATGAATTAGAAGCATGAGCTAAAAACAGTTCCTTAAGAAACTGGAGCTCTTTCGTAAGTGTCTTCACCTTTTCTTCCAACATTTGGTTTTCTGCTTTTAGTTTGTTGACTCGTGAGAATGTTTCTTGTGTCCGCTGTTTTGACTTGAATCTGCTCTTTTTTACTGCCTGGAAAGATTAAATGTATTCATTACTATCACTGTTTACACTTAGCTGAGCATGGAAAATAGATTTATTTCATCATTTGGGTCTGTGTAAACAATATTCTTTATTATTGAAATAACTACCATTATTTTCTGATAAGAGAACCAACACTCAAATAATATCTACTATATGTTATGATTGTAATATCACAAAAACAACATGATCACTGTAACTAGTTATCACAATCACAATGGAATTATCACAGAATATAATTTAAAACTACAGAAAACTGAAGGGCAGCACAAGCCTTGGAGTGCCATTTTGAAACAAACAATACTATGATTGTAACACAAACAGTTATAGCAGAACTATTGCATAATGATTACAGAAACAACTCAGCAAATTGCACAATATTTTTTATAATCTTTTTATAGGAAATAGTACCAAATGGGTACTTTATAATATTATGCCAGAGATAAGTAGAATATTTTGTCAGTTCTTTTAAATGTAAAAATAACAATTTTTTTAATTCTTACACAATATTTTATCAGAGCAGAATAAAATGAGCTCATAATTTATACCTATACATTAGTTTCCTTATTGCTTCCTTTATTAAATGAGTTTGGGTAATTCCTGAATATATCATTCTGGAAATAAACTGTGACCGTTGTCAGAGAAACCATTTTTATGAAATAATGGTGAATCATGCTATTGTAAGTATATCAGTAACTATGGTAACTGTAGTTAAAACAAAGTTATATTTAAAGCTATTTTTTGAAACTCACACTCTAATACCATACCTAAAAGAGTCTCATGTAATAAGATTTATATTTACTGAGCCTATACTAGACTTCTAATCTAAGGATAGGTTTACTACTTACACATCAGATATAATTAAGTATAACTTTATGGAAGTGCTTTTTCGCAGAAGTCAAAGACCTGTCTGTTTTTCTTTTTCTACTAAAAGTAATACCTACCTCATTATTTCTGTCCCTCTTCCGTCGATAGTCGTCGTCCTCATCATCAGCATCACTGATACCTCGTCTCCCTCGCTTGTTAGGAGCCATGTCGATGTAATCTTCGAGCTCGTCTAATATCATCAATTGGTTTATACGACAAAAGCCGCGCTTTGCTCACAAATTTTACTGAAAACTACTTTGGAATGCACTTGAAAGTACAAAAAAGTTTTTTTAGGTACTGTAGAGGGATTTTGCAATAGTATTATCGAGAAATTGAGACACCTGTTGGTAAACTGGATCACACTTTGTTATTGCACAACTTACAACACAAAACACTTATGTTTCTATTTAAAAACTCTTCATACGATATCACTGGATTTGAAAACACAAACAACAATAACACGTTTGCAAATTGTTCGTAAATAAAGTTACTCAGTCCATGATGCGCAATACTCGAAAGCAAAATTATAAATAGCTCACAAATGTCAGTTGACGTCATTTCATCAAGTTGTTTGTTGACGTCATGAGTCACTTCTCGTTAGGATTTCATCATTCGTTCCATGGCAAAAGGATATTAGTATTCTAGATTTAAGGGTTGAATTAATTAAATAGGGAAACAATTTTACTTCTGCGAAATAGCAGAGCAATTTTACTTTTTACGAAAGTAAAGTTAATTTGTTAATTCAATCGATGCTAAAATTATCGATATTGAGACCAGGCTGAGAAACTTTCACATCACATCCCTAGATGACGTTTTGTCAAACAAACGTCAACCGGCTGCGTTCAGATATTTACTAAAAAAAAGGGCGTTCGTTCTTCGTTCACATGCAAGTACCTATTAAATAAACGAAAAATAAATTGTGGACTTGTGGACGTCCTAACTAATAATAATATAATGTACATTTTTTATAAGTTAAATTACAAATCTTTAGCAGTCTGTTGAACAGATTATACAAGTATGGTCCTAAAAATAAATAAAATCGTCTTGTAAGCATGTTTAGTCAGAAGGTTAGCACAAACCAAATCTTTTCGTCTCTTATCTGAAGGTGGTAGGTACTGTTGTGCACAAACTGTATAGGTACTGGGTTAAAATCAAGCTGTTATGATGATGAATAAGAAAAAATCCGCAGCTTTGAGGATAATTTATATGATGTTTGATAAATGATTTCTTGGATGGGACCAGTGTGTCTTTGTTTGTTTTTTTAACTTGGCAGGGGCCAGTGGGGGTCAATGGGGATGGCAACTCAAAGCTATTCGTAGATGTCGCTGCGATCGTTGTCCCATATGTCAGATTACTGTTTAGCTTGTACAAAAAACAAACACGTATTTTGTTATAAAAATTGAGTTTATTTTAAAAAACAAATATGGAAAATTATTCGTCAATGCAAGTGCATACACTAAAACAAGAACTAAGACGCCGCGGTGCATCTACAAGAGGAAAAAAAAGTGAGTTGAGAGGGTAGAAATTTGATTCTACTACATTAAACACACATTTACTTGTAGTTAAGATTTAAAATTGTATTTTTTAAGTAGGTATTACATGTGCTAGCCTCTACAAGGAATATAGTACTGCTTCTGACATTCTATATTGAGAAAAATGTCATCAAGTTTTGTGTTTGTCTTCTTCATCTAATTTTACATCTATTTTATACAGGGTGATTTGTTATTCGATGCGGTCCTTGAAATGGGTGATACTAGACCTTATTTGCAACAATTTTAACCCCGACAACATGGGGTCTAAACTGACTGGTTTTGGAGATATCGAACTTTAAAGATTTTTCGAAAAATTTCTACCTCTCCATCATTAAGTGCTTATTGTTAGAAAGTAACGATGGTCACCACTTAGAATTTATACTTTTCTGATAGAATATGAACGACTAAATCTAGTGAATGCAAGTTTGTTAAAAAAATAATCATATCTTGGGAAATTAAGTGTCATAAAGTTTCTGTTTTGAAGTTTTCTGAAAACTTCCCTTGTGTTTCAAAGCATATTTAAAAAAATAAATGTATGACACTTGGTTTACAAATTACAGGAAAAACTTTCTTGTCTCATTACATTTCTAAAATGGTGCCACAGTACCCACTTTTAGTTAGTGTCTGACCAGAAAATTAGGGTTGTTACTGACAAGGTAGTAAATCAACGAAAATTGGTTGTAAAGTTTTTTCGACCCAACATTTTTTTTGTGTGGTTTTTGTCCAAACTGTTATCTGATATTAGCTTTTTGAGTCAATGCGCTAAATCCTGGTCGATGACATCAGGCAAAATCGCGCTTTATCTGGAGTATCTTTACCTGTCCTACCAGTAGGGTGACCTAACTTTTATGCACGCCAGTTTAGTTTTTTTATGAAACCACAGTTTACAAACATTCCGTCATTGTACTTATGTTTCAAGTAGCTGTTTTAAATGGAAGAGAATTGATGGTTTGTCTATCTGGTCCATAGGTAAAATACTCCAAATAAAAACCGACTTTGCCTTATATGATTATGTGATTACGGCCAGGATTAAGCGCATTGACTCAAAAAGCTAATATTAGATAGCAGTTTGGACAAAAACCACAGAAAGAAAATGTTGGGTCGAATAAACATTGCAACCGATTTTCGTTGATTTTCTACCTTTTCAGTAACAACCCTAATTTTCTGGTCAGACACTAACTAAAAGTAGGTACTGTGGCACCATTTTAGAAAGGTAATGAGACAAGAAAGTTTTTTCTGTAATTTGTAAACCAAGTGTCGTACATTTATTTTTTTTAAATATGCTTTGAAAGACAAGGGAAGTTTTCAGAAAACTTCAAAACAGAAACTTTATTTCCCAAGATATGATTAGTTTTACAACAAACTTGTATTCACTAGATTTAGTCGTTCATATTCTATCAGAAAAGTATAAATTCTAAGTGGTGACCATCGTTACTTTCTAACAATAAGCACTTAATGATGGAGAGGTAGAAATTTTTCGAAAAATCTTTTAAGTTCGATATCTCCAAAACCAGTCAGTTTAGACCCCATGTTGTCGGGGTTAAAATTGTTGCAAATAAGGTCTAGTATCACCCATTTCAAGGACCGCATCGAATAACAAATCACCCTGTAGATTGGAGTAATATGATAAGAATTTTTACTTCCTAACACCACCACTATCACAAATCTCTCAACCAGACGAACCATAATTTCATGACTTAGAGAGCGATGCAATACATAACCTCCAATAGAAAAGTAGATATTATTTTGAAAGGTGTATTCGATTGTTTAGTTATGGTAATCATAGAATTTCATTAATAAATTCAACGAACGGCCTATCCCGGCTTCGCAAGGGTAGATATTTGTTTAGCTTTTCCTTAGTGTTAATACAATTTTTGTTCTCACAGCAGTCACAGCAGCTACCCATTATTTCTGTTCCATCATTTTTACAGCCATCTACACAACATCTAGTCATTTTACATCAATAAAAGCGTTTTTTTCAGAAAATTCCTTTGGTTTGACAGTTTCTTTGGGACCATCTTGTCACTTGTCACGTTGACACTTGCCTTTCCCAATTCCACTTGCTTATCTGATAAAATCAGCAGTATAATTATATAATAAGGTTACCCAGGTTTTAAGTGAATTAAATAAAACAACAAAATATCAGACCACAATATAATTCATTCTTCACGATAAACTTCTAACAATTTACGTAAATTTTATTTACACAATTAATGGAAGCATCGAATGCTAAACTTTCTAATACTGTAATGCTAACCATTGTCAATACATTTTTTAACTATACAGAATAATTAAATTGAAGGTAAAATTCCATCTTTTTCGTATTAGTCAAGAAACAAACGGAAAGAAACGATTTTAATTAATTTTACTTCTGAAGAAAATGAAAAACTTAGTGATGTTCATTCAATAACGATTAGGAATCGACTATCGATTAAACACAATCGACTAATTAACTGGCGACAGAAAAATAAATGCGAAATGGAAAGTATAGTTTACGGTGTACGGTTTTGGAATCTTCAATTCTTTCAATTATTTTGCCTCTGACAGCAATTTCAGGAGTACGAAATAATATAAAGTTAATTTTAACGTTGTTACAGCGATTGCAAAAACCGAGATAAAATAACTATGATGAAAATTTATATCCTGCTGAGAACTAAAAAGCTAAGACAGAAAAGACTTAAAAAGACGTTTATTTTGGAAATCAAATGTAATAGGAATGTAACGTTAGTCATATCATGACTGACTTTAACGATACCGATTTGAGTGGAGTATTCACGTTTGTTTTATTTCGAGGCAGTCAGTAATTTTAGTGATTTACTATAATTCGTCGTGATTTCATCGATAGTATATATAGAGCCCATACTAGTAGTAAAAACATCATTCTTTTGTCTGACGAAAATTAGAATAAGTCATAAATCACACCAAGGAGGCGGTGATTGTCATACAGCAATAACTACACCAAATCTAGGCTTTATCATATCACAGAACATATAAACTGAAATACAGAACCTCTTTCTTTATTGAAATCAGTTAAAAATGAAATGACAGTCTTCAAGAACCAGAAATTCAAAAATGAATTAAAAAAGTAGCATCAGTAACTGCATTTATGAAAAAAAAAAACAATAATAATTCTTACCTTCTAATGTTAACCTATTGAGATTAGACCAGTCTAATGGTTATTTACATATTATAAACGAATAAATACTTTAATTGTTGCGTTATTGGAACTATAGTTAAATATTATGCTTTAAGACATTAATAAAACATATTTGAATCCTGCTCTAAAGGGTGTAAGAGGCATCGACGCACAAACGGATACCATGGGTCCAGGACATGATTCTGGACACCCCGTGTTGGAATTATTCGTCGGATTTTTCCTAATTTTCAAAAAAAATTTAGAGTTTTTTTTTTTACTTTAGACTGTTCATAATCGTTATTCTTACCTAACCCAATGAGATTTTTAATAAAAAAGTAATTAATTCTATACTTTCACTAAAAGTAGCAATGTTATTAATAAAACTAGAAATAGTAGACACTATTTCTAGTTTTATTAATTACATTGCTACTTTCTTCTTAGATGTTTATAATGAAAGGTCATCGTATACCTACCTAAATACTGTGCCCAGTACCACAGTACCTTTAGTACTTTAAGCGCGGCTCACTATTAAAAAAAAACAAACTTATAAAAATAAAAAAATAGGAAAAAACCGACGAAAAATTCTAACACGGGGGGGTCCAGAATCATGTCCTGAACCCATGGTATCCGTTTGTGCGTCGATGTCTCTTACACCCTATATTGTCTTGTATCCGTGTGTTTTATATTGTAATCTTTTTTATTTTGTTTGAGAAACCATAATGGTTTTTAAGAAACAGGAAATAGGAAGTCGGTCTTAGCATAATTTAACCACAGTAGGCATAGGGACTTTTACAAGAATCATTAAAATCAAGACGGTTGTCAGACATAATCGTAAATTAACGGCCTTACTGAAATTGGATGAAGACATGTACCTACCTATTAATTTATTCAATATAGTCAATAGTTTAGGCCTTTATGGCATTAAGCGATGAAATGCATTTGTCTCTTATTTTTTTTGAGCTACATAATATGAAATGTCAAAAAACACTTCATTGTGAAACGTAACTCGGGTTTTCGGTGTAACAAACATGACATATCTGAAACTTACTAATTACATTCTTTGATAATTAGCTAAATGAATTTGGCACAAAAATACAGTATCAGTAATTTGATCCATTTTGTGCTCCCATTTACGACTTTTAAATAGCTAGAATAACATTAATAAATAAATTATATAGATAGGTAAATACAGACTTGAAAATATTTAAAGACAAATCCATAACAGGAACATTTTATTACAAATATTTCGTATTTCATTTGGTTTCTACTGCGCCTGTTCGAATTTTAGAATCATTTCATTTTCTAGATGCGCATTTATTCACAAATTACAAATTAAGTTTTTCTTTCATTTTTAACATGAGTAAAAGATTACAATCAACATTACAATAAAAATATGAAAGCCCAATAGAAAAGTAATGTAATTTAAATATCTACTTAGATAAATCAACATACATGAATAAGAGGCCTTAATAAGGGCTTATTGTACATTTAGGCAGTCATAATCAACAATAAGTAAATACAATGAGCTTGTAACAGATTTTAAACTTTATAACTTGTAATGTCAAGTTGAAAATCGAGTGCAGACAAACTGTTTCGGTCCTCAATAGACAGGGGCGGTCTCTCATAGTACTGATTTAGGCCAAGCCTAGGTTACCACAAAAACGCATAATTAAAACAAACGCATTTATAATAATATAAAACAAAATTAAAAAATAAACCATAACGCCTGGCATAATGCATTAGCAACTTTCCGCACCGTGTGACGTCATCACGTTCACTACAATACGAAGCTGAGGCCCACTATTTTCTTGCCTCAATTTTAGTCAATTTCATTCAAGAATGTATGATTTTTTGTTTCATATTGTCGTGTGTATGAACGGCACAGATGTATAAAAATGGGCGGGTTCTTAGGCTCGCTGTAGCTGGCGGTAACCAATCAGAAATGACCAGCGTTTTTAATGAATGAAAACCTTAGTGGAAACGCTCTGAACGGTGTTGCCAGTTCAAGAAACAAACTTCACACAGAAACGACACTAATAGAAACAATTAAAAATACGGGGTAGTAATGTCAAATCTATACATTCCAAAAGAAATGTATAATTTTAAAGAATAGCAAAAGCGGTTTAGTAATAATTATAAACTGTTGTTTAATTTTTCTCCTCAAATTTGAAAATTTGGTTTTTGGGAACTTGGGAAAATGAGGCAACCCCGTATGTTACTGTCAGTTTATTCCGGCAAAAGTTATTGTTTTGTACTTTTGTAGTTATTGTTTATTAAATCATATTCAGCTTTAAGTAATACGTTTTGAAACAAAAGGGTGTGTAAATATTAAAGAATATTCGTTTGTTTACTTAAAATGGTCCTAGTTTGTGTGATTTGTGCTGACAATGTGTGTTTATTACTGAATCTGATTACGATTGTCGTGAAAACTTACTTTTCACAACTATCATAAAAAGAACTCCTAATAGTATCGTACAAGATTCAAGTTGTGTCTAAAAATTACGAGAATTAACCCAGAAATATGATAATTCATCTCGTAATCGTCATTTCAATCTTCGAGAGTTATTCTTATTCTTGCAAGTGACGTGTTTTGTAACTAAGTATATTGGAAAGATATTTGAGGTGGCCGAATCTTCTATTTGATTGTCAGAATATCATGATTATTAATCTTACGTGAAGAATGCGGTGAGTGTTTTAAATTATACGTTTTGAATTGGGCCGAAGCTTTCTTCTATTCGCATCGTCAGTATTGAATAATGTAGTTATTTTTTTTTTATTTATCTTTGGCTGGCCTAGCTTTGCTCAGGAACCAGTGCACGCTGCTGTCAATAGAGACAGTTTGTCTTTAATGAATTTTCAACTTTATGCTTGTATGGCATAAAGTTCAAAATCTATTACAATCTCATAGACGAGCAGAAGAGCTGGTCTTTACAATATGACTCAAAGTTCAGCTTTGTAGAGAATCGTCTCTGTCACTCATACTCATCTCTCATGCCTCTGTGACAGCTTTTTATTACATGAATCATGTATCATGATCATCAGAGTAAGCAGTCAAATAGAAATAAATTCCATCAACAAGAGATAGTACTGAAACTAATTTACGTATTTTAAACGTAAAATATGTAAACCAACATCAATAATTTAAATAAAACAGTAGAAACCTTTGGATAGTTGAACTATCGAATTATTTATTCCGTTTCGAAAATAACTTTTTCTCTAAGCTCGCGACTTGTACATAGTTGTCGAGACAAAAATACGTTTTACTATTTACAATTAACACTTTCAAATCTTTATGGCCTTTTGACCAATAACATTGGAAATAATTAAACTTTTACGTACGTTTTCTTATTTGAAATTGAATAATAATGCATGGCTGGATTTTCAAGAAATTAATTTAGTCGATTTCTTCACAAAAATCGACTAATTTAATCGAATAGTTAGGTTTATGACTCCTACCATCACTAAATGCAAAACAAACACAAAATAAAACAACAAACAAGTTCCAAATTCGAACGTAGGTAGGTATTTCAAAATATTGAATAATGGAAGTCTAGTTAAAATATTTATATTAATTTAATGCTCATGAAGGTTTTATTCAGGCCATTTACTGCATTAGGCCCAGTGTCTATAAAATTCCAACCACGCATATTATTTAGTCTCGTTATTAAAAAGTTTAAAATATTATTATTATGTCGATGCTTACGCTAAGAACCGTATAGACTAGTGAACTAGTATCGCTTAGTTACCAAATGCCAGCAGTCGACGACGATCGCTCGCCGTGTCACTCGTCCAGATATGCACAGCCTTCTGTTTTTATTTTACGATAGTTTTTTTATCAGTTATCTTAGTTTAGACCTTTGAGTTAAGACTTTATGAGTGTCACCTATGAGGGGCCACACTAACGGAATTTCCCGTTAATTTTCGTGTCAATAGCTTTAAATGGTCGTATAAACGCTCACGTACGATAAATTAACGGCATTTGCTGTTAGTGTGGCTTTAGCTTATGTAGTATTTGCTCGAAGTGAAAGTAGCATGATTTTGTTGCATGCATAAATCAATCAGTTTTTACTGTTCAAGCCTTGCGCAGGATATTTAGCTAAGAAATCTTCGTCAAAAGAGCAAACACTACTATCGAGTTTAGACTCTTTGCTGCATTTAGATTTTCAGAAAACTGTAGAATCTACATAATTCCATCCTATTTCGCATTATTTTCATTTTATACGATATATTGAATTGAATGCTAGCCATACTCGGAGTATTCTCAAAATATTTGCATTCATTTGTAAGTTACCCAATGAGTATGTGTTAAATATCGTACTTTATTTCAAGCCTCTTAAGGCATATATTGTATTATCAATGCGAGTATTTTGACGAAAACATCAAGTAAAGGATCAGCATAAGTCTGTATCTCATGTCAGTGATATCTGGACCAGAACTTCTCAGTATTAAACCTTACTTATTTATTATCATTGCGAAGACTTTAATTTATAAATGAAGAAGTCATTATATATTGAAATCTAACTTTTAATAATCGCCTAAATCTAGTCTTAGTTTTAGGAATTAGAATTAAACGTCATTTACATTGACGTATGAGCAACATTTGGTTCTCTCATTTTGTTATAAGTAACATTTCGATAGTCGATTAATCAGTTTAGTCGAGTGACTTCTTAGTCGAGTAGCTTATTTTAAATTTTAGTCGCATCCTATATTTCTATGCTTCACATAACGATTCCTTTGTGAGTACGTATAAATCTCATTTCTGACAGATCATAGTCATTCTTAAATCGATTATTACAAGTCAGTCATTGAGCGTATTTTCAGAAATCGATCACCGAGTTTCCAATCGATTCTCGATTGTTTTAAAATCGATGTTTTTCTACATTCTTTATTCTGAAATCTAATTAATAAATACGATAGCATCTTTAACAGGGGTTACAAACATTTCTACAGCGGGACTATCCTTGCAAACCTTTTCTACGACAGGTCGATTTATGCATAGACTTGCAGGATGGACTAAACAGAAGCTGCCTAACATTGACCATAATCTCAGAAAAAGAGAAAAACAATTTTTACGTGTTTAAGCAAATAATTGTTTCTCTCTCTTTTAGAGGTCTGTTATTTTATCTGTCAGTTGGCTAGGGAAGGCGCAGTCCATCTTTTGAAGTCTATGGATCTATATGTACTAGTGTTGTACCTATCTACACTTTCATTGGGGCACAGCTGTCTATGGACGCTAGTGATGTTCACTGCGGCGGTGGCATCTGTGTCTTCCGGCATTGACAGAGCCATTTAATGATGCGTGCGTTCCGTTCTACGACACTAGGGGGCTCTGTGTTGCGGTAGATCTGTTTCTGGACACCACCACCGGGGCCTTGCACCTGAAATAGTAAATAATTATTATGATGAAAAGAGAAGAAAAACCACTGTGTTATAAAGCTTGAAAAACGTGTTGTCTCTTTTTTTGACTTTAGCCACAATTGGGTTAAAATCAGGTTGGGTAGAACAGTGGAAAGATTACAATCAAAGTTCGACTAATGCAGTGAGGATTTTTTCCGTTATTTTTCCTAGTTTCCGCAAATAATAGACTAGCGAAAAAATGAAGACCTTTGGTAGATTACTCGGAAAAAAACTCTCTTATAAATAATATTCCTTATCTTAATAATTGCAGTACAGTTTCTTTGGTCAAGTGCCGATACCACTGGGCCATCACTGCTCTTTGGGCTCTCCAGGGCTAGTCATATGGATCACTGCAATTTTTTAAATCTTTTATCCTCACCGTATAATCAGCAGTAGCCGCCAACTGGTTGCTATCTACCGTGGAAGCAGACGAGAAGAACACGGGACTGTCAGGCGGAGCGTCTCGGACCAGAGCGTCGTACTGTCGCGGCTCCAACCCGAGACGCTCGAAGAACTCCTGTAGACGCGACGCTTCCTCTGACGGACTGTCGGGGGAGTCCTCGCCCTCACATGGCGCGGAGGCAGGGCTGCGGCCGTCCGAGCGACGATATCTTGAAGGGAATGAGGTTTTCGAGTGAGGAGCTACGTTTTTTGTCAGAAGTAACGTCTGAATACCAGTATCCAAATTTTGATATATTATTTTTTGGCGAAAATCATTGAATATGTGTTTTTTCTTTTTGTATGACTCAATACAAAAATATTGAGATATCACGTTACAAAGTTATCTTTAAAAAGTTGATGAATCTGGACACCACGCTGTGATGTGTCGCTCAGGTGTAGCGGGGCGGGGCGGGGGGTAAGCGGGGTGCGCTCTGTCCGTTTCATGCGCCGGCAATTAATAATACGACACAGTATTATTAACGTTTAGCTTGGTGATCACGCAGAGCGGATAATTCTTATGAGAAAATGATTTAATATGAAAATTTTACGTATCGATTTTTTTTCAAAAATGGGGTTAGTGATTGATACCTAATGCCTAGAAAAATTTTGGACGGTGGTAAAAAAGTCATCCTGTATATCTACCTAACCTTTTCCCAACTATATTAAGAAAGGACAGCTTCCAGTCAAACTGGATGTAGCTGAATATCAATATTTTATATGGAGTGTCTGCGTCTGCGTATACGGGGATCGAACCCGCGACACACTGCCACTGCGCAAGCCATCAATCCAATTACTGGGTGATACGATACCCCTACGCAAAACTGGTTGTCTGACTTACGAGCTTCTGATTAACAGTAGATATCGACTAACTGTCAAACATCTCTTTGTTTAACATCTGGCCGAAATGGCAACTAGGTAGACCCATCTACCGAGTTGCCATTTCGGGACATAACTTTTTTTTATGGATCAAACTAGATGTTCCACGTGGTTCCCAGCTGCCGTTTCTATTGGTTATAGCGTGATGTTTTACAGCCTTCCTCGATAAATACACTATTCAACACAAAATATTTTTCCAATGGGGAAGGCCGGTCAAAGCTAATTGTAGATGGCGCCACCATAGGTAAGTCCTAATCCGACCAATGAAGTAGTACTATTTTGAAGTACCTATAAGATTTGAGCCAATGACGATGCTTGGAACTAGCTATACTAGCGCCATTAGTTCCCCAGTTGCCATCCCCATTCGATCCTGTAGTTCCTGAGATCATCAACCAAAGAAACAGAGAACCATTCAGCTTTACAATTTATTAGTATAGTTAAGTAAGTTTTAGATGTTCTTGTGGAAGGAATGGATCAATTTTTACCTATCCGAGATATCCGACTTGGAGCGCAGTATGGGTCGTGGTCGGCGCTGCTTGTACCGCAGACATCGCTGACGCTTGAACGTGCCCAGTGGAGACGTCACTTCTTCTGTTGGCTGGCAGATCTGGAAGAAAATGTATGTATGTTAAGCTTGGTTAATATTAGAAGATTGATTTTCAGAAAAAGAGAGAGTTTTTGTATTAAAATGCACCACCTTGGCCTTGGGGAATATAGCCAGCATTCTGAAGAAAAACTAATGTTTTGCTACCATGAAGTCAATCTTTTGGAAGTTTTCTGGAAGTAGTAAACCCAAACACACACGACACTTGACTTTGAAAATGCAGGTGAGTAAAACTGTGTTTGATGAAGAAGTCGATAGATTTTTTGGTCCTTCGAGCCGGATCAATGACAGAATTAGTTATTTTATGTTATTTAGGAAACTTACAGCTAATAATTATAAACAAAACAATGTTCCTAATCAATACGAATTTGAAGTTAATTTACAAGTTTCCACAGATAATTATTATTACTATTTTATTACATTTACACTTTTATTATTATTATTATTTTACACATTATTACATTAACTTATTATAATTATGTCATAATGAACTATGTCCTCCATAACTTTGGTTCAATTCTGTCTTTAGATATAGTCTGTACTGACCTGCGTGGTGTTGACGTACTCCTGTTTATCATCAACTCTTGGTCTCATTCGCAGTTCCTGGTACTGTGGCTGTTTGTTCACCAGCTCCGTACTCGGCTCGTGGTACCTGAGATAGTGGAATAATAACATTAATAAAGAGATGGACCGACGTCCTTGAGAAGGTGGATGTGGAAGGCAGAGAGAGGACAGTGTGATGCGGCGCAGCCTAGGAGAGGCCTATGGAGAGCATTACGATAGACTGAGTTTAAAAAAAACATTGCCCCACACTAGGAATTCTTCGTATATCGTGGGTGCGTTTACAAACATAGAAACTCACATACACAAACACGTCAAATACTTAGACCCGGAACATCTACTCGCTGATCCTGAAAATGTTTGTCTCCTGTGGGGATCGAACCCGCGACACGTTGCGCAATAGTCGATCGCACAAACACTGCGCCAACCATGCTCATGCACGATCTGACTAACGAAAATTTTCTGCCAAGTCGCTGAGGTACGACGTAAGCGAGGGGGACGGGGTACTGCGTTCTGATTGGCTAACTCAAGGTCAGTGCGACGAGGGGACTCACAGGAGTGGTCGAAACTAATACGAACTTAAGACTTTTTTGCCTAATGTGTTGACAGACATCGGTCGCCTGTGATAAGGAGTCTAGATATAAATGGTCGTTGGCGCCAACCGTGTCGCCGAGTTGATTGCACTAAGGATTTTTGTAAAAACAGCGCATTCATGGCTTTTATGGAGCATTTAAACGAGTTAGAACTAAGTGAATAGATACAGATACACGATGCCAATAATAGATTGGCTAAGTGGAATGGTTCAGTGTAATGTTAATGTTCCATTGAGTTGGTCCAACCAAAAAAATTCGAAGACATGTGACATTCACCAACCCTCACTGGGCCCGCGTGGTGGATTATGGCCCACTCCCTCTGTCAGAGAGGAGGCCTGTGTCCCAGCAGTGGGAACATTTATAGGCTGATGATGATGATGATGATGAGTTGGTCCTTACCTAGTGTACTCCCTGGCGTACTCCTTGCGGCCGACGTTGAGGCACTTGAGCGGTGTCTTGTAGGTGCACTCGTAGTCGCCGTAGTCGTACATCGGGGGCTCGTCCTGGAACTGGGGGGGCGGGGCGCTAGCCTGAGGGAGATCGGAATGTGTTGTTAGAAGTGCGGTTAATTTTGGGAGTCGTAGAAACATATTTTTTGTTTTCAGATTTTTGGACGGTAGAGAATTTGAGAAGAATATCAGTTTTGATGGTTCACACATTCGAAATATGATTTATTGTTGACCCTTTGTCCTCTTGAACTCTCAGTGATAGAAAGTCAGTGTCTCAACAGTTTTTTGTTTTGTCATTCTCATTATCAAATCACGTCAAACTTACTCCTGATTTTTAGGCTTACGTTCTGAACCAGGGCTCTGATTTTGAGCTTGATGGTGTCAAGGCAAGGAAGAAGTTAAGTTACCTGGAAGTGTATCCCAACCCGGGGCGCGTGTGCATAGTGATGATGATGTCCGTGATGCTGCGGGGGGGCGGGCGGTGGTGGGGCGGCGGGTGCGGGGGGAGGGGCGCCGTCCTGGAACTGTGGGGGGGCTGACACGTAGCACTCCAGGGGGGCGCCGTACTCTGACACACCGTACGAGTTGTAGCGGCTGGGGAGTGACATGGAGGTTTAACTTTGAGTACTGAAGATTTTGTCTGTAGGAAACTTATTTTTTGATGTTATTTTTTTTCTTCCCTTCTTACATAAATAGCTAATTTTAAGGAAATAGATGTTTATAGTACGAGTAGTTATGTAAAAATTTGTAATTTGAATTCCAGTCATAATTTAACTCAAAATACAACTGGGTTTGTCACGAATCCTGCTTACGGTAGCTATGTCAATATTTATTTAGATGTGTTTATTTTTAAGAGCTGTATCACTTTTTTTTCCTCGTAATTTTGTTCTTTTGAGCCCGATGAACTTAGCCACATTATCCCGTGTATATCATGTTTGTCTAACTAACCTGGCATGTTCATGGTCATGTTGCGTGGAGGAGCCGGAGTCAGTCCGTCTGTGCTGGTGCGGCGCGTGCTGCGCGGGCGCACTGCGCTGTGTGTAGTGACCGCTCGAGCCACCTGAGTCACGCGCGAACGAGGAACCGCAGCGACTGGGGCAATACGATATTTTAATAAAAATCATGGACATGGCAATTAAATATGTGACGCTATTTGGAATTCGGAAAGTGTTCGCTTCGTGTAAAGTTCTGATATCTATTGCATCTGGTTAGACTGGAAGTAGATCTCAATATACAAAAGGCAGATGACAGTTTGAAAATTATGACTTGGTCACGTCGGATTAAAATCATCAAATGAGTCCTCCCACCCGGGGCGAGACGGGAGAGACTGCCAGACTTGTACTGACTAAAATCCACAATGTTCCTTCAATTGCCCTTTAAGTAAGTAAAACAGGAAACCGTGACTCTGGGCACGGTTTCCTGTTTAGACAGTCCCGGGACCCCAGCAGGCATTTGGCCTTTTATGGGGGCCCCATCAGATTGCTGACCTAGTTCTTTGAGGCACGCGTTGCATACGGCGCAGTGTTGACCTAGGCATTGTGGCTGGCTTATGAGGGTTTTCAGTTTTCTAATAATAAACCATATTCACCTGTTATAAGACTGATAGTTGTCCTCTCCCGGCGAGGGGTGCTCCGAGAAGGCGTCGCAGGAGGACATGAGAGAGGAGTGGTTGGAGCGAGTGCCCTTGGAGGAGCAGGAGGCGGTGCGCTGGTGGGTGGAGTGGCGGCGGCGGGGGGAGCGGCCCAGGGTGTCTGGGTGACCCACGTTCACGCTGGGGGAGAAATTACTGATTAGAGTAGCTAAAGATGGATGGATTATCATATTCTGGATATTAGACTATTTGACTAAAAAAATCTAATTAATCTGTCAGTTAGATTATCAAATAATGTTTGACCCGTATTTTTTATTTTTTTACGCAAAGCAAAATTGGCGGAGATATGATGCTTTCAAAATTGCCAATACGTCACAATTTAGTACATTTTTTACTGGATTCTGACGTCACGAGCCCCCACTCTCGAGTCTTGATGTGTTATATCTTGGTAAACATTCATTGATTTTACATAAGAAAAATATGTGTCCGTTATTTTTCAAAACTCTAAATAACGGACTTATTAGATTTATAATTTATTGTTACTGTCAAATAGCCTATTATAGGTGCTCTGACGAAACAACTAATTTCTGTGGCATTATCATCATATCAGCTGTAGGACGTCCACTGTTGAACATAGGCCTCTCCTATAAATTTCCGTAAAGATCGGTTAGAAGTGGCTTGCATCACGCGCGATCCTGTGGTCTTTATCACATCGTCTGTCCACCTTGTAGGTGGACGTTGATTTCTGTGTGATTCTATGGATGGATATCATGGATGTTTATTTTTCCTGAAATCGTGTTCACAAGATCCATTAATTAACTCTTTATAACTGTCAGTCCGAAGTCTGAAGTCTAATAGCCAGTCTTATTAAAGGGTGTCATAATACCCAGTTACTGGGTTGTAGAAATCAAATAGGTAAACAGTCGCTCCATGTAAAATACTGGTATTCAATTGCACCCAGTGGGACTGGAAGAAGGCCCCAACGTAATTGGAAAAAGGCTAGGCAGATTGATTCAGAGAAGTCATTACTGCTAGCCGGTCAGTGGACTGGCCAGGAGGGGTATTACAACGTCTTAAAACCAGGCTTGTTCCGGTGACTGAAAGTGACAGAGCTATACAAGTCGTCTAGCGCCATCTTGTTCACTCACTGGAACAAGCCTGGTTTTAAGACGTTGTAATACCCCCCCAGACCAAGATGTGATGATGATATGAGCTACTCACTGTTCAGGATAGCACCTGGTCTGCGTGTGTAGATCCGGCAGAGACTTGTGACTGTTGATGTTGGGGCAGCCGCTGTCCTCCTCCCGCATGCTGGGCTGAGAGTGCGAGTTCGACCTGCACATACAACTGCTGGCTTATTATTGAAGAATTACTACCAACTATCATGATTAATAGATTTAAAGTTAAAGGATTTGTAGGTGACCTACAGAGCATGGAGAATAGCTGGTGGTGGTATCTAGATACGGTAGCCCGTACGACCGTATCATAACTTGACTCACTTTCCCTTAAGTCTGTTCTAGAGGGATGCAATCCAGAAACTCATTCAAGGTGACCTTGAAAAGAGTTTAGATTTCATTTAGAGCTTAGGTAGCTATCAATTGAATTACATCTGCTTAGAACATGCTTTATCCTGCCGTATAAGATGAATTGTGTTATCCGCCCAGCAAGACGCCTTTCGTGTCTTCGAAAGAGGCATTATTTTGTTTGGAATAATTATATGTATTTTATCTCTTACAGTAAGCTCTGAAGCATCTCCATGCTCTGAGACCAACCCCAACATACAGGCCTTTCATAAATATTTTCAAAGCAACCTTACTTTAACCCCAGTAAAGTTCATTCTCATTTGAATCGATTTCCCAGTGTAAATTATAACTCTAAATCAACCTTATTGTACCTTAAATAAGGATCAATTTTATCCAAAGGCCTGTAGTTGGGCTATGTCGTGGTAGTTGAGTGATACCTGATGTACCGTGGTGCGGAGTGTGCGTACTGCGCGGGCGGACTGATGGCAGCCACCGGGTCGGCCGGGGAGCCCGAGCCTGACACCACGGGCTCCGGGAGCTCCATGTTCTCCGGGGAAGAGTGGGAGCTCGCTGGAACATTAGACATTATTTGTTAAGCGGGGTTTCCTGTCACGCTGACTGCACGCAGATGGTCAGCGCTGATGGGTCAATATGCTATGTAGTAAGGTAGCGTTTCTTAGTAATGCTGACCGCTCTGCGCTGACGGCCGCTTTAAAAACAGCCAAACGCCATTAGAAACAGCATACCAGAGCCTATAGCCATATAATAAACGCAAACGCTGAGTAGGCTTTAATATATTTTCAACTTTAGTCTCTGGGGTATAAAGTTGAAAATGTATTGAGGAGTACCGAGCGCTTACGATTATCTTTTGCAACTTTGCTAGGGGGTAGGTGGCCTATCACAACGTCTTCAAGCGAGAGTAATTCCAGTGTGGGAATGAGATGGCGCTGGACGACTTGTAAAGCTCTGCCTCTTTCCTACAGTGGAATTATTCTTGTTTTAAGACGCCATCATAGCCCACCTGGACGTATCATGTGATGAGGAGGGACGAAAGAATAAGGGAAAATGAAAAGAAAATGCACAAAAAAAGTTGTGAAATTAGCGATTTTGTGGCAGTTAGGAATATCTGTCCCAGATAATCATATTTTTTGCCATAAGTTAAAGAAAAAGGCTTATTTTTTTGAGTACCTAGGTCTAAAATTTATTTCCATTTTCCCGCAGATATGCTTTATCCTTTTACTTATAAGGACAGCTTCGGACATTCCACTACTTCCAGATACTATTCTCTGCTTAAACAGCTACATAATTTCTTGCATCTTTTGAAACCAAAAATCAAAGGGACCAAAATCACACTCTCTATTCTATCAAAAACCAAAAAGACCACAATACTCACGCATAGAATATCCACCTTTGATCACCACCTCACTGGGCCTCTGCCGAGGTATCACAAAAGATTCAGGAAAGAACACCCTCGCGTCTCCGAAGCTCAAGGGTCTATTCATCTTCTCCCTATGGTCAGGGTCCGACTTCTGGGCCTTTGACCCCGAAGTCCCGGATGACGAGGTTCCGGAGAAAGTCCCGGAGAAGGTCCCGGAGTTGTGCTGTGAGCGGGGCATGGTCTCCCGTTCAGGGTAGGAGTCCTTTAGCCGTCTTGTGTCGGCGTATACTTTGTGCGCTGAAAGTGTACCTGTTGGTTAAATTGGTTCTTTTATGGACTTTTGGGATGTTTTCTCTGATAAAGTTGGATTTCAAGGTAGGTCAGGGCTGTGAACGAAAATTAAACACCATGGTAATAAAAGCGAGGGAGAAGGAAGGATGTGAAGTGTCAGAAGGATATTTATGGATCGATAAAAATGACATAGGATTCCGAGGAGAAATAAAGATATGTGGTGTACAAGAGTGAATCCAAAAGCTACAAGTTCTACTTACAAACAGCAAAGGGCGGCGAGTAGACGTTCTCCCTGCTGTCGGCATGCTCCAGCAGTCGCCGCAGTGTGTTCTGCAGTCCCTCGCCGGCGCTGACGGCGCGGCGCGCGGGACCCATGCTGCGGGTCGTCGCGTCTGGAAATAGTGGGTGACAGGTAAGCTTTATTTTCAACTCCCCGAGACGAGAAATCTGGGGTGCCCAGTACCACTCCAAACATATCTCTGGAGAATGTAAGACCCCACGAAATTTTCTGGAGAATCTAGGACCTTACGCATATTTCTGGAGAATGTAAGACCCTTCGCAAAACTCTAGAGAAACCAGGACTCCTCGCAAATCTCTGGAGAGGCCAAGACACTTCACAAACCTTTATATTTTCTTTATTGATAAGGTTGGACAACCTCCAAAAGAAAGGCCGGTAAGCTAAATAGATGCGGATATCGCATTTTCAAAAAAACACTTCTCTGATGGTCTTAAAACCGTATAAGGAAAACTCCATCAAATTACCCTACGAAAGTACAATGTCACGCAGACGCACATAGATCAGTTGTGATTCGAATGCGGGTGACACTGATTGATAGTGAACTGTGAATGTAGCCAATGTAGGCATGAATTAACGATGCCGGCACTTCGCAATTAATCTTACAGGAGATGTCAAAACAAGGCAGTTTTATGCAGTGTGTGTCGAAAGAAGATAGATAGATGATCACTTCCCTTGTAGAAAACGAGGAAAATTTAGATTTAACATTCATTTTTGATGATCTGAATGTTCTTGTTTCTGATCATAATATTATACTGGCAAAATCTAATGACTTATTAGATTCAGGTGTAACTACAATCAAGAAAGAAAATACTCATTCACAATACCTTGGCCAGTTATAGTGGAATACTCAATAATTCAATATTATAGCTTTGTCCAACTGGAGAATCGATGTCAAGTTTTTTATGATCAGCAGAAGATAACGGTCAAGAGTCCAGCGGGGCATAATTAATTTTAGTTAGCCATTAGCAGATACTTCAATCTTCGGCTACTCGCATCTATTGATCATTACACCACCTAGTCTAGCAAAGGTTTCTTTTTTAATTAGCCTATAGTTTCGTGTTGCTGGGCAAAGGTCTCCCTTTCTCCTTCCCAATAGAGCCGTACTTTTAAGTATCCATAGTACTAATTCCAACTGTTTGTATACTTACAGGGGTTACAGCAGGCATCATTATTCAAGGTACCGGAGCTGACGAGGTGGCAGCCACCGGCAGCTATCGCTTGTCCCAAACCACTGCTCATCTGTCAAACAATATGAATGATTACATTAGAATTTATACCAGTTTTAGATCAATTGTGAGACGACGATGAGGGTCTGTCAGACTCATAGTCCAAATCCAATTCGCCTTAGAGCCAGCAAATCATTCCTGAGCAAGTCTCCAGACGCTTTAACGATTAGGCTATAGCAACTCTACTCGTCGAGGCCGAATCTTTCACTCCCTTTACTACTCGTATTGTGAAGCAGGCGTTAATGCATATCAATATTTAAAATTTAAAAACATGAGCAAAAAATATTAAATATACCAACTCTAACTCACCCTCAATGGTAACTCCTGTTTCCGATCAAGCACAGTCTCCGACTTCACATAGAACGCCTTGGTCTCCGCCAGCAGTTCTACAGCAGACTTCCGTTTCTGCTGCTGCGGCTGCGCCAGCGACCGTGGGGCCGCCATGCCTTCTCGCGACTTGCGCGGGAGTTTGAAACTCGCGAACAAAGAGTCTGCGAGACGACGCCTGGGGTAGGAGGAGATACTGTGATTATTGGATTATTCTGCTTGAGTGCGTCTTTTGATAGAGATAGTGGGTTTTCGATCTAATTAGACTTGAAATGTAGGATTTGAGAGATTTTGGGCAAATGCGGTAGGAAAAATTGATTGCGGATTAAACCATCATCTTTCTGTTGTTAAAAAGGGATGTCAGCTCGAAAATTCAAAAGTGGTAAGATGTTAAGATTGTGTTGTTAAACGCCACTGGTACTATATAACAAAGAGAGTTCTAAAATTTGCCTTTTATAGACGTTGTATTTCCAGCAGTATTTGAGTTGAATTTGACCAGGAGTTTCTTTACCAGCGATTTTATTTTTATGCCATCAAGGGGTGCTTTGTTTCTACCGATCATACTCTGATTACGAACAAATTATTGGTTAAATTAGTATGATTGATTTCAAACAGTTGGTTTTCGCCAGTGTTATTTGATAGTAGAGCAATATTCTTACCTAGGCGGCGACTCAAAAGACCTTGAGAACGACGGACAATTAGCAGCTCCTTCAAACTTCTTCCTAACTTCCTCGACCTTAGACCAGCCGGCTTCCACGTTGAGCCGGCGGTTTAGCGGTGTGGCCTGCGACGCATGCTTGGCCAGCTCCTCCCTGGTCCTCTTGACCGACACCTCGGGGATGGAGTCACGGGGGCGCAGGCCCCGCGCCTCGTGGCATCTCTCGATGAACTGCTGACGCCGGAGCGAGAAGTTTACTGATTGATGGTGGTCTTCGTCGTCGTCTAGACACCTAGAAATGGAAGTAAGGATTTTTGTTTATGCCGAATTATTTTTTTGTAAAGGGTAGTCTATAAAAAGTTGGGAACCTATGCTGTAAACGGAAAAATCTTCAGCTGGCAGAACTTAGTAAAGGGGCCGGTTCGCGCGCGAGATCGTGATAGAAGACTGAGACAGGAGACCGCGACACGGCCCGCGACCGGTGATTGTTTACCGTATGGGTGTCCTGTCGCTGTCTCGCTCGCGAACTGCCGCTCATACATTGCCTAATATTAAGTACTGTCACGGTCTCCTGTCGCGGTCTCCGGCGCGAACCGGCACCTTAACAATGAGCTAGTTAGAATGTCGAAACAATTGCGTTAATCTAAATAATCTAAATTTTTTGCACAATGTCACTGGCACATGGTATTTAAATGCTTAATCTAAGTAAACCAAACAGTTTTTGTATTCTACGAAGCAAGGCGTGCTAGCATTGTGTCATGCAATTTAGCGTACTAAAATCGAAAGCAACGCAGTGTCACGTCTGCAATATGACCATGGTACTTGAAATCCTACTTCTTTGTTTTGTTTTTTAATTTCCGATCCTTTGATGTAACATTAAATTCATGATAAATTGAGAGCAAATATGGGAATTACGGGGCGGTCACGGGGTAATTGCATTACACACACAAGGGTGATTTCATTCATTTAGTCCATTCAACATTATTAATTGCATTATTTACATTGTTGAACATACAAAGTATGTAAATTATCTCATTCAAAATCATTCAGGCTGAGATTAAAGGCACGATATACAATATCCGTCCTTCGAGCAGGATATATTTCTGGTCCTTCGAGCAGGATACATTTCTGGTCCTTCGAGCAGGATAAATTTCTGGTCCTTCGAGCAGGATCAATTTCTGATTCTTTGAGACTTACCTAGCAGGCTGCGCGAGATGCGACCTGCAGGGCTGGTAGCAGGAGAGGGCGGCCATGTCGCGGGCTCTGCCGGGGGGGGCGAAGGGTGGAGGGGCCGCCGCCGGCGACGCTCATCATTTGGACCGCGCTCAGGAGACACCGCCGCTACACTCACTGGCTTCTGGAAAAGAAAAGAGATTTTGTTATAATGGAATCGGTGGGATTGCTATAACACGATGAGCAGTTGTCTTACTTTAAAAACCAAGTGGAATAGGACATTTAAACATACGACATAATATTTGCTACAATAGCTTGAAATCCCAATATAGAAATTTTGTTCTCATTTGAATCTAAATTATAGACATTATGTTGTCGTTTTAGTAAAAATATAAATTTGGTAATTAATTAGTCCAAAATAGATGAGAACACCGGCACCGTTATTTCCTTTAAAGATGGATTCATATCATTAACACAGTATTGGTACGTTATTCGGTTTACCAATCTGTTTTTAACTATTTTCCAAATAAGCAGTGTTTGAGGTTTTTTAAAGTTGTCTATACCTACTCAAGTTTATTTTATTACTTTAAAGCATTATTATAGTTAAGATGCCTACGTCGTAGCACAGTAATATAATTTAACTATGAATATGTATTATGATAAATTAATAACCAAATCCTAACTAATATACCTAATAAATGCGAAAGTGAGTTTTTTCTTTGTTTGTTAGTTACGCTTTCACGCATAGAAATAGCAGAACCGATTTTGATGAACAGAGTAGAGTACAGAGATAGAAGGAGCCCTGGAGACGGTTATACCTAGGTTACTTCTTCTTACATAAAACTTTTTTTTAAATTTATTTATAGGGCTTTTGTCTCTTAGAGACCACATCGCCTATAGGTACATAAAACTTGAAGGGATAAAATTGGAAGAAAATGTAAAAATGCAAGTTTATATTAAGAGAGTGATTTATAAAGGCGATGACTTGCGTGTCGTTCTTTCTAAAACCTATCACGCTTTTTAACCCTGCTTATTAAAAACCAATTTACATTTAATGTAGCCTTACATAAAACTGTCATAAGACAAGTAATACCTACTTGAGTTAAATATTTGAACTCCCAGTACTTTCACTGAATGACGCGACAGTTACTCACTGTTTCGTAAGAGTTCATACTAATACAATAGTAAGAGAAAACTAAACAGTACTGTTTCAAAAATAAAGACTTAGGGTATATTCTCACCGAGACGCCATGCTGTGCGCACATTTTAATAGAGCTACTCAATATCTAACTTTATTCACTATACGAAAAGATACACATTTCCAACAGTGCTATTATCTATAAACACAGCCTTGCCACGCTGAGACTAAAGTTTGATATTACTGACAGCGACATTATCGCTCACCGCACGCGCTTGACGATCTCAGGGCGCCTCGTCCAAAAAGCACATCGTAGAGCGTAAGGGCGTATTCAGATGACACGCGCCAATCACGCACAGCACCCGCGCACGCGTTATGCCCGCCTTAAACCCGCACACGCGCTGCACCCGCCTCGCGCACGCCTCGCGCCCACTTGTACTACTAGTGACTGGACTACTTCGTTCACTAGGCATAGTGGTTTTAATAACACAACACTAGCCATAGCGCGGGCGCAAGGCGTACGCGGGGAGGGTGCAGAGCGTGGGCAGGGTTGGCGCGAGACGGCGCGGGGCGTGCGCTTGGCGTGCGCGTGTAGACCTCGTTAAATGCAATTTGAGATCTATTGATGGATTGTAAGACTCATATTCTTATTTAACAAATTTCAATGCGAGTTGGACGCGGGTGGCGTGCGCTGAGCGTGCGCGTGTCGTGTGAACGCGCCTTTAGGCAACCCGTCCGTGTGATTGATTTTTCGTAGAGTAAAGGAACGTAAAGGGCTATTGAAGGACACCGTGGATTTTAGTCAGTACAAGTCTGACAGTCCCTCCGTCCCGTCTTAGGTGGGAGGAATCATTTGATGATTTTACCAAGTAAAATAAAAGAGGCCTACGATGAGATTTCTTATAGAGAATAGCATAGCTATATCATCCCGTCACGTCGCGTCACGACGCGACTCAGTGCGAGCTTACCCTTATTGATATTTATGTTCATCGATGACTGTTCGTTTGCTAGAGCATGATTTGCGGAATAATGTGAAACTGTTCGTGCATGCTGTCATGGCGCATTGGTGGTATATTATTACGTGTCGACAGCTTATTACAGCTGGTTATGTGGCTATGTTGATGGCTAGTGGTTTCATAAACGCCTTGTCCAGTTAGTATTAGGTAATCAATCGATGCTATACATATACAGCCAGAATTCATATGACTGAATTTTTATGCAAAAAAAATTAGTGCCAATTTACTGAAAAAAAATTCATAGTACTAAATATACCTAGATACTTAAAAAAATATTTGACACGTATTTTTCTTTTCTTAAGTAAATGAAAATTGATGAAGATATAACGCTTCTAAAAATCACAAAACTTAACTCGGTCGGTATAGTTTTACAGGTGTTATGACGTCACAACTCTCGAATTAAGAAGCGTTTTATCTTTGTAAATATTCATTGAAAAAAAAACAAAAAATACGTGTTCGTTATTTTTGAATACCACTATTATGTTGGATTCAATTTCCAGTCAAACCAGATGCAGCTGAACATCAGTATTTTACATTGTGCCTACCTTTCAGACCTCCACAATCAAGTAACTGGGTAAAGCGATACCCCTGATAAGACTGGTTGTCATACTTCTTAAGAGCTTCTGACTAACAGTAACGATTGTCAAAGATCAGCTTTAACCTTTTATGCAAATTGAACGGAGGGATACGAGTTTCCCTACATAGACTAATTTTGGATAAGCTGTACCATCAAAATATATACACAAGTGTCCCAATTGACGGTATTTGGGCCACGACCCACAATTCTGGCTGGCCATAATATTGATGAATAGTATCCGCGCATACATTAACTTCATTAAACCGAATGACAATACTGACCGCCCGTAATGAGGTTACTGTGTGCCATAGCTGGTTGGCTCGCGTTTTAATGTGAATGTGGTTGCAATTTTATTTTTAAACGGGTTTTGTGGATCTGTGGTACTGTTCGGTGCAGTCCAATTAACTTTTTGGCTTCAATTTTAGTATCAGAGTAGGTCCGTGGTTTGGTTTGTGTTCATACTTTTTTGATGTTTGTATAGTTTTTTCGGTTCAAAGATAATTATTACCTATTACTTAATATTATAAAACTGAAGAGTGTGTTTCTTTGGTTGAACGCCCAAATATCAAAAACTAATGGTTTGAATTAAAAAATCTACCAACAGGGGCCGAGCAGTCACTGAAAAAGCTTCCTAATTGAACGTTCCCTAGGGATGAAAGGTTCGTTAAAAGCAGTTGATCCTGCAGCTGATCTCACTCCGGTAGTGTCGGATTACCATCTCAATGGTCAGTAAGGAAGGGAGAGCCTGTGTTTGCGCATACACGAGTACACTATTTATTTCATGCGTTGATGGCTAGTCCACCCATACTGTCAGACTAAAATCTACGGTGATCCTTTAACAGCCCTTTACGTTCCAGGGTCACGATAGCTCGTTAGTCCCGCGACCCCGGCAGGCTGTGGCCCTCTAAGCTCGGCCCTTGATAACCCATAATCTGAAATAAATACCCATTTAAAAAATAAACCTTCATCCACAACACCATGTAGTATAGAAAGTTGCTACTACATACCAGTCACGGGAAAACGAAAGTAGGTACCCAGTGTTTATCTAGTTTTTTCTACACAAATTACACTCGTTTATGAGAAACTACTCGGTAAACAAAGGCGACTAAACGCCATGCTTAACTCAATTGAATGCGTTTATACGCAGCCAGTGAGATTACAAGTCTTTATGGCAGTCATTAAAAGCGTATTTTTTTGATAATGCATGGTTGTAAACTTGTGTTGAAATTAGGAGTAACTAGAAAAAGTTGTGTTTGTTTTAAAGAAAGTAGATTAGTTTATCTGTGCTTAAATTGTTGGAATTGTACACTACCTACTTACCTAATTCTCTTTTTTACCCGACTGCGCCAGAAGGAGGGTTATGTTTTTCGAGTGTATGTATGTATGTGGGTATATTTCTTTGGCACGCTCTGTAGCCTAAACGGCTTGATGGATTTTAACTTGAGGGGTGTCGTTAGATTCGTCTTAAACGTGAGAGTGTCACTGGGTACATAAAACTGGCCAAGTGCGAGTCGAACTCGCGTGCAAATGGTTCCGAACTAAAAATATTTTTTTTAAATCTCTCTCATTCTATCAAATGGGGTATCAAAATATAGGATTCTAAAAATGGTTTACAAAAATATAAATAACTTATATGTTTAAATTTAATTTGGATTGATAAATGCTAAAAACAACAAAATATTTTAAAACAAAAACCTAAGATTAACTAACAATGAAATTCCTGTAAGCGATAAATTCATTCTATGCAAAAACTAAAAATAGTAAAATAAAAAAAAATATTTAAAAAAAAAACAAAAAACCCGACTGCGTGAAAAAATGTGAAATAACTTAAAAGATAAAAAAGCTAAGAAATATATTTTTTTTGGTTTTTAAGCGATCGTGGTGGACAATTTTACTACACAGACTATTGTTGTTTTCTCTTAAACTACTCGACTGTTTTTAATGAATGACGTTTCATTGATTGTTGGAGAAGAATGGAATGAGCGTTATGTAATGAGAAGTATCACGGTTCATGAGTACTATCATAGATTCTTAGTAAAGAAATGATTGTTATAGCGGAAGGCGTAAGTATAACAGAACAATGCATAAGGTGTAGACTGTAGATGATGATCTGAAAGGCAATTTTATGACCTCATTTTATTTCAATAAAAATGTGACTTAGGAACTCGTTAGGAATTTCTCCTGTGTAGTGGGTTCCTTTACAAACATAGAAATTCACATACATAAACATCCAGACCCGGAACCACTACTTGTAGGTCATACAAATATTTTGTACAGTACGCGTCATGTAAAAAGAACGCTGGAAGAAAGTGGTGGGGGTGTGTTTGCGCATGGGTACAGTCTCGCATGTGCCTATTGGATGTGGATTCTGCGCGGGAAGCAAAGCTCAATTGACGAACCAATAGCGCACCGGCAAACATGCATCGCGTGGCTCACCCGCCCCGCGCCCTACCTCATACCACCAAATAGACCGATAAATCGCCTATGCGCAGCTTGACCGCCAGCGTTCTTTTTACGTGACGCGACCTGTACCATGCGGGTTCGAACCCGCGACACGCTGCGCAGTGGTTGATCGCTCAGCTAATGTGCGTGGCAAGAAAATCAGAAGCATACTATGCCGAGTTGCTGACTCCAAGAGCAAGAGGATTATAATTAATCTAAAACTAACGTTGATGAATCGTGACTAGGCTCTAGTTTCAGCAATTATTCTATAAATCGCAAAACTAATCAATAAACTTGTTTATATAAATACAGATGCTGGTCAAGGAAATATAAACAACAAACAAATTACGCACTCAGCTGATGTTAGATCAGTAGTTTGCGGTGACGATCTTGCGTAAGCGTACCATAGGCGACGTGATGCGGGTGCGCCGCGTCATCTATAACGGTAATCATTATGGCTGACAAATACTGACTAGATGGTGTCATTTATTTTTTATTAGGTAACTAGAAAATGCAAGCAGTTTTATTTGAGTATCACTATTGAATCTTGTAGCGGTTTTTTTGCTATATGGCAACGAACGATTGATTGATTTGATATAATGTAGAAGAATGAGAAAATTATCCTGGAGAAAATGAACTAGAATTTTGAATGTAGACGGCTTAAAAAGTATAGCAAGACTGAAGTATACTGTGGGACTGTGTAAGGATACCGTGGCCCTGAAGCACAAAAGGCAATCGAACTTGAAGTGATAGTGGACTTTTAGTGTGCAAGAGTCTGACACTCCCTTCACTATTCTTTTCTGATTAATTTTGTAGCAGGTTCTAAGACAAAGAGGGCGTCAAAAAGTTCCTGCAGGGACGACAACGCGCAGGTGATACCTCTGGTATTGCATCTCTCGCTCCGCTTTTCATCAGGTGAGTCGTAACCGTCAAAAAAATTAAATAGATAGGATAAAGACAGGACAATCATGAGACATCAGACCCCGTCTACTAGCATAGATAAAAAAAACTGCAATAAATAAATTAACTAAAGATAACTCACATTTTAACATACCCTTGACCCATACACATAAATGAGTATTTCAAACAAGATGTCACGAGGCTGAGCAGAAGTTGTGAGAAGGTTGTGCAACTTATTGACTTTCATTGTTATGTTAACATTATGTTAAAGACAAGAGATAAATGCTTTTGTTATAGTATTTTTAAAGTTACTGCTGGCAAGGCGAGGGCTAATGTTTAGTGGTCACTACCGTCTTTGTACAGCAGTGGCGTAGCGAGACTGAGTAGGTAGTCTACAAGAGAGCAAGACACATCTGTGAGGCCTTTTCTTTCAGGACGAAAAATATGACTTCCCTCTGTGAGGCCCCCTTGTAAGAGTCAAAGATGCCTCTTAAAGATAATGTCGCTGACAGTCACATGAATGGTATAGGTATATAACTTGGGGGAACCAAGTCTATACTTTGCGAGGCTTCTCCGACTCTTTCAGTTTCCAGCACGCGATGGCGCCGTAGAAACGGGTTTTGTCAACGGGAGAAAAGACAAAATGACAGAACGTCAAATACACACATCAAAAGTGTCTAGGGATCAAGCATTTTTATGCGGATTTCTTGAGATTGAGATGTGGCTTTGTAATAAATTTATGATTTTATAAATTTATATGGATCCTTTTTGGTGCATTTCATAATTTGAATCAGGAACTGTGAATCAAATTCGAGTAAAAGATGAAAATCAGCTGTCAATATTTTCCCTATAAAGACATACAACGCATTGAAGACATTATTAGTGCTACTGTTTCCCTACTACTGATTAAAACCAACGTTATTATGGAGCGGCGACGTCATTTAAGCAGGGAAGAAATGCTCAGAGCCGTGGGAATGATAGAAGCTGGTTCCCGGCAACGTACTGTGGCTTTAGCTCTGAATACAAGTCAGAGTGTTATCAGTCGACTTTGGACACGTTACCGAAGCACTGGTACCGTGGCTGAGCGCCATGGAGGACGGTATCGCTGCACCACACGGAGACAAGACCGATACATTCAAATCTTAACTCGAAGAGCTCCAACAATAACCGCCATGATGTTAGCCGTGAGGCTTCATCACTCTTCAGGGAACTTAATTAGCGACCAAACAGTCAGAAACCGCTTGCATGAAGTGAACCTTCATTCCCGAAGACCGCTACGGGTACCACCTATAGCAATGCACAATCGTAGGATTCGATATCAATGGGCTCTTGAACACAGAAATTGGGCAGAAGAACAATGGCGTTTCGTGTGCTTTTCTGATGAGTCTCGTTTCGGTATGAGACCGGATACAAGACGTATACGACACTGGAGAACCCCTGGACGCCAACAGCGATTAAAATCCTGCCAGGAAGTCCATCCTTATAGTGGTGGAACCATCATGGTATGGGCGGGTATTTGGATCGGCGGAAGAACTGAGTTGATTTGGATCAGAGGCAACCTCAACGCTCAAATTTATGCTGAGACGATTGTATCAGACGTCATCGTTCCTCTACAAGTGCAAATCGGTCCCTTATTTCAGTTAATGCATGATAATGCACGACCGCACACCGCAAGAGTTGTAAGACAGACTCTCGCCGCAGTTAACATCAATGTCCTGCCCTGGCCTGCTCAGTCGCCAGACTTGAATCCGATTGAGCATGCATGGGATATGCTACAGAGAAGAGCTCTGCCGAATATGGAGGGTATCCAGTCGCAAGAAGACCTTTTTTTGTTGTTGCAACGAACATGGGCGGCCATTCCACAGCGTGATTTGGATGAACTCATTTTGAGTATGCCAAACCGATGTTCTTGTGTTGTTAGTGTTCGCGGTAGAAACACGGATTATTAATTGTTTAAGTTACCCAATACAATTTTATAGAAAACTGTTATTTCAGTCTTTTTTTCGAACTTTTGTGTTAATGGTTCAAATGTCAAAAATCCCTTTATTAGGAAAATGGCAAATTTCTTTATTAATGCAAAGGTGACTTGGTTTATCGTTACTGTGACAAACGAAAACACTTTATTTGATGAATCCTTAAAGAAAATTTTAATTAATATCAATCAGGAGAAAAGTTATTGCAAAAATATATGTTGATCCCTAGACACTTTTGATGTGTGTATTTTTATGGATTTAAGTATAGCAATGTTTAAAATATAGAAAAGATATGTTTCCATACTTCAATGGTATAAGAATCGTGTCACACTTGTCCAAATAACAGTCGATTTGTATAGAAATAACGATGAAATAACTTTGTCTTTTCTTGGTAGAATAGAGATAGAATCGCCATGCTACGCGTGCAGTTAGAAATAAAATGTAACCAAGTTCATCTTGTAACAAGGAGCTTCGCAAGTGCAGTGGAGGCAATACAGCTAAATGTGGTCGTCGGTGCGAGGCCTCTTAAGAGGCGATGCCGGGGGCTAGGAATTAGGATCCGATCCGCTTCGCCCCCGTCTAGCTATGCCACTGCTGTACAGTGAAAACCTAATGCATTGCAGGAACGTTGAAAGAGGCGCTTAGTTTTTACCCGACTACAGCAAAGCCAAAAGGAGCCCACCAGGCAATAAAGATTGTGTGATACATCCGCAGGTGGCACACGACCACGGCTAGCACAATATCGGTCAAAATATGAATTCTGTCTGCGCGTTTTTTTTTCGTAGTCGGGTTTTAGTTATTTTTAACTTATTTTTAGGATTTTCATTAATAGTGACGTTGACAAAATAGTGGTCGCACTCCGTAGAGAGAAAAAATTTTCTAGTAATTCTGGAATGGAGTTAATACTGTATCAGGAGTGCCTTTGTAAAACTTTAAAGAATTTTGAGCTGGCCGATGAAGTAAGGTTTTCACTGAATGTTTGCCAAGGTTCGACCAAAGAAACTAGATCGGTCCTAAAGCACATTGGGTTGACGATCTCGTCAAAATCGCAAAATTGAGAAGTATTGAATAACTTTATAACTTTGAAAAAGGCGGATAATACCCAGCAGTAGTTGATCCTGGGTTTAACCGATGAAGATCAACATTTCACACTTAGACTTAGTACTCTAAATTAGCTTAACACACGTGGCATAAGAGAATCGTAACGAATTCATGAAAATCACCTATTTCCTAATAATGTTTAAGTTAAATTATTCATATTATTTCAAGCAATAAAAACGGAGATTTAAATTAAAATAAAAGAAGGGACTAACGGTCCATATGATAATAATGTCGGATGTTACTAAACACATTAGCATAAATAAATATACATCTTTAGTGTATGATGTTCGTTACGTAGTACGTGTGGGCTGGGCCTCGAAATAAGCGATTTTAAAATGAGAGGAATACGAGATTTGTTACCCAAGTCTACGGTTGAAAGAAATCCAGATTAAACTCTTAGCCAGTAAACCTTTTCATTTTAAACCTTTATTTAACTTTAAAGTAAGAAAAGCGATACTCGTAGGAATATTTTTTGTTAAAAAACAGTACCTACATCATACCATTTATCCCTATTGTTACTAATTATCTTTCTATCTTTTAATTCTAAATATATCAATCTTAAAAGGAAAAGAATCTATCAGGGATTTATATTATGACTGCTTTATAATTATTAAGTTGGTTAACGAAATCAATACCATTTTACTATAGCCATTTCTTTTATGAAAAGAGGTTGATTATATCCAAGAAACTTTTTGAATAACAAAACCTGCTATAAGTAGAGTTTGGCTCATTATCTAATGACCAAAAAGATTTGACTTTGAAGACAAAAACTTCTCTCTTTTATCGGCTAACGAGTCATTAGTAGATAAAATAACTTTTTGAAGTGTTTGCCAATTTATCATTCGTTTTCAAAGGATCATTAGGGAAGAAGGACATTATTTTTAGGCATTTCTTATTCTATAACGTTGAAAATGAATTAATTTTTTAGCAATTAGAAAGTACTTGCAAAAACTACCTAAGTTTTAATTAGGTATCTAACAAAAAGTCGTTTAAATATCCCAATACTTTTTTGAAAGCGAAACCTTACACGACGTTATGACATTTTGATTTCCGCTCACTCTTCCGCTAATGCTTATAACTTCGCGCTTACTTCATAGCCCATCAAATATGTGTGTTTACGTTCACATTATAGCAAAATGAAAAGCACTGAGCATCGCACTTGTTGTTAATATTACCTAGTTAGCAACTGGAGCAATGCGCGCCATTTTATTATTTTCAAATGTGGAATACTACTTTTTTGTTCACGTATTTGATTGGAACGAATCGTAGAAAGTAGCTTTTATATACCAAGTATGACTTTTTAAAGCATAATGCACGCTATTTTTCTATCTTCTTGCTCGTACTATTAATATCGTCCGCGCATCTGAGAGGATAAAGCCCTTAATGTGGTAAGTAGGGTCTAATACTATTTTCACATTTTGTAGACCCAAAATAATTTCTGAGTGAGAGTGAGATAATTTCATTTTTCCTTTATAAGATTATCTAGACCAAAGAAACTATAACCACCATGTAGAGAATGGGATAAGGAATATGAGGGAATAAAGACTAGATACCTATTTGAAAAACTTACTTACATAATTTTATGCCAAATTCATTCGACGTTTCCGTAAACTCAAAAACTGAAAACTCCACAAGGTTTATAGTCTACGGTCCACTGCATTCAAATTTAAATTTAGAGTATCACTGTAGCACTCACAAAGATCTTTTTTTTTTAAATTATTTGAATCAAAAGCGCACCGAGAATATCAGCAACGGGTGCGTTCACTTCAGCAGCAAAAACGTTAATAAATGTATGGTCAATTTGCAATATTATTTTATGTAGCGAACTAATAAGAGAGGGTTCACTAAGTACTCTAATTAGTATCTTGTGTACACGGTTATTAACAAAACAAAATTCTTAGATGTGATAATTACTATTAATTTGAGATGCCTAATTACTAGGGATTATTGGTACTTTACTTAGAAAAGATGACTAAAGTGAATACACCCAATGTTTATTCTGTCGTTTTTTTTCTAGTTTCAATCACCAAAATCGAAGAATTTTTCACCCATTAATTAAAGGTGTTCCATTTCAGGAATACCGGCTTTGCAAAGCTGGATTGTGATAAAATCCCATGCTGTGTCAAGAGTCATTGATTTGAGCGGAACTATAGAAATTTCGCGCCTCCTCGTGATTTTAGCGGAATTTTAGCCGAGAGACGAAAACTTGCTGGGGTTGTATTTTTTTTTTATAATTTTTATTTGCTGCATCGATATTGTTTGCTATTGTAAATCTACAACTCATCATTTGCCTAGCCTTTTCAACTATATTGGGGTCGTCTTCCAGCTGAATATCAGTATTTTACATGGAGCGATTGCCTATCGGAACTCCACAACCCAGAAACTGGGTAATGCGATACCCCCCCATGGTAAGACTGTGGTTGTTTATTGTTATAAATCTACGACTACTACAGTATATTTTAGATACTTGAACAGGAAAAATTATGTTGAGTTATGTACTTAGAGTGCATACTTTTGGTAATTTTACCATCCAAAAGAAAAAGGGTATAGCATCTAAGGCGCGGGCCACATAGAAAAGACGTAAGACGCAGACGGGGCGGAGACATAAATGTCTCTTCGGCGTCTCTTTCATACAAAATGTATAGAAGCGTCGCGAACGTGAACACAGCAGAGACGCGTCGCAGGCGCGACTCTCATACATTTTCGCCCGTCCGCAACGCGTCCTCGTCTTACGTCTTTTCTATGTGGCCCGCGCCTTAGATGCTATACCCTTTTTCTTTTGGGTGGTAAAATTACCAAAAGTAGGCACTCTTTTTTATTTTTATTAGCGATGCATCCGATACCGATACCGATACCGATATATCGGCGATACTTCGGGTTAGCCGATATATCGGTATCGACGATATTTTATGACCGATTCAACGATACTTTTTAATTTAAAAATGTAGTGTAAACGAGAGTGTTGTCTCGTCTATTTCGTTGTAAACGAGGCACGAACTATGCCCGGGGAAAACCAGTAGATACTGCAACTATAAGTTCTGAGATGCCTACGACTGGCGGGCTTTAGAGTGTTTGTGGGAAGATGAGCCCCTGTCTACTCTAAGCTGTAATTCTCTCACAGAAGAAGTCGAGAGATACCTAAGGTCTCCCAATATATCGAGAGATGCAGATCCATTCGTTTTCTGGCGAAATGACGTCTTATACCCAAACGTCTTAAAAAACGTCTAATGAAAAAAAAAACCGGCCAAGTGCGAGTTGGACTCGCGTGAAGAGGGTTCCGTACGATGTTACCTATCACGTTTTCTTTAATCTGACCCAAATTGGTACGCGCAATATTGAGTGATTTACCATGTTATTTTAATATTATGGACTTCTTATAGGTTTTCCTATAAATCCTATAATCTATAAGTAGAAAACTAATATCTGTATTTTTTTTTTCAAAATTTTAGGTTCAGTAGTTTCGGAGATAAGGGGGGGGGGGGGGAATGGTTAAATTTCGTCTATTTTCTGGAATAACTTGGAAACTATTTATTTTAAAATTACAAAAAAATACATTTAAGATTGTCTCAACAAGGCCTTTCATTATTTGATATGTCACACGATGCAGTTTTCAATTTTTTTTTTTTAATTTTCCACTTCCCCGCCAAAAATTACCTCCCTTATACAGATATGGACTTCTCATAGGTTTTCCTATAATCTATAAGTAGAAAACTAATTTCTGTATTTTTTTTTCCTAATTTTAGGTTCAGTAGTTTCGGAGATAAGGGTGGGAGGGGAATGGTCAAATTTCGTCTATTTTCTTGAATAACTTGGAAACTATTTTAAAATTACAAAAAAATACATTTAAGATCTTCTCAACAAGACCTTTCATTTGATATGTCACACAATGCAGTTTTGATTTTTTTTTTCTCCTTCCTCCCCAAAAATTACCACACAGATTTCATCTATTCACGTCACACTACCTCTGTGCTTGGGTCACAGGAATTGATATGTGTACCAAATTTCAACTCAATCGGTCTAGTAGATTCGGAGATAATTGACTGTAAGCGGCAGACAGACGGACACACGAGTGATCCTATAAGGGTTCCGTTTTTGTATTCGGACGTACGGAACCCTAAAAATGAGCAGAAGTACTTCCAAAGCTTCCAAGTGAGTTCTGACGCATCTGAGAGACTATTTTCCAACGCAGGTCTTTTTCAAACAAACTCGCGAAAGCGCCTTTCTCCGAAAAAATTAAGATTACTTTGTTTTTTAAACAAAAATCTTATTAATGTTTATTTTAATTTCAAAAATTTATAATATCTAATATCAACCTATGTCACCACTTTAGATTTAAAAAAAATGACTGGTGATTTATTTATTATATCTTAATTTTTTAATTCATAAGAAGCGTATCGGTATCGGTATCGGTATCGCCGATATTTTTGTAAGAATATCGGTATCGGTATCGTATCGGCGAAATGGCGTATCGATGCATCCCTAATTTTTATCGTGATAAATTCATCAAATGAGTCCTCCTACCCAGGACTGGGCGGGAGGGACTGTCAGACCACGGTGATCTTTCAATAGCCTTTTACGTTACAAACTTGTGATTTAAAAAAATAACCTTGTGATTATTTACGTATTTTTTTAATAATAACTTTGAAATTTCTTTCAAGTACCTAATTACTTTATGGTAGGTAGGTACCTACTTAAAGATTTAAATAATAATATTTTATTTTGAAGATGGTAGGCTGAAGGCTCATCAGCGTGGGATCATCTTCATCTATTATATCTCCGCATTAGTTAATAGAGGCATTGTGTTTATTTCCGGTGCGTTCAAATATCAATTGTATGCGAAGAACTATTTATACACTAAGTAAATAACTCCGGCGAGTGAGACCGCCATTAAATTATTCTATTTATAACTCTCTCGGTGATTGTTTTAAAGTGGACTTTCGAACGTCATACATAACCTAATTGTTCATAAGGAATAACGTTGAAAGCTTTTCTCTATCTCAAAGAACAAAATATGAAAGCGTATGATTTAAATACTAGAAAGAAGAGTCCAGTTCCTGTCCATCTTATCCTGCTCAGAATTACCCTTTTTCCTTAACAACCTAACACCTCTCTTCTTAATACCTATTTTATAAATATTATATGCATCACCACATGCGTCGCGAAATTCAAAGATTTTCTATGAAAAGAAAAATTTGAGCCGCGAGCAGGATTTGAACCTGCAACCTCCGGATTCAGTACATCCGACGCTCTCAACTGAGCCACCGACGCTCTTACCTAAAGCGTCAAATTCTTTAATCCATTTATGACGTCATACGGTGACGTTTCGCGCCATCATTGGCAGAATAATCCAACTATTATCATCAATCTCTCTTCTAAGCTTGGATTGTTGATTTTTTTATATGAAATGCAAAATCTACCTAGTCTAAATGCATGTGGGTCGCGGGACTGTCAAAACAGGTGACCGTGACCCTGGAGCTTCAAAAGCTATTGAAGGAATGCCGAGGACTGTAGTTAGGAAAGTCTGAAAATCCCTCCCGCTCCACTTAGGGCGGGAAGACTATTATTTGATGCCCGAGTCGATCCCACCCTACGTTCGCTGATTCGCGGATTCCAGTCGAGAACACGTCTATCCCAATGGTCAACGACTTTCAGTTGCACTCAAATAGGGAAAAAAAATCTGAAAATAATTTCACAAGACCAAACCGCTGCTGGCCGGGGTGCCCGGGGTCGCGGGACTAACGAATTACCGTGACCCCGGAACGTAAAGGGCTATTGAAGGACACCGTGGATTTTAGTCAGTAAAAGTCTGACAGTCCCTCCCGCTCTGCCCTGGGTGGAAGGACTCATTTGATGATTTTACCACGATAAAAACAAAAGAAGAAACAGAATCTATCATCATTTAACTAGCCTTCGTAACCCATCTAGCGCAAATTATATCACGTCAGACACTCACTCACATACCGTCATAGAACTAACTGTGCATTGCGAAATACGGCGCGTACGCACCCAAGCATGAGATCTAACTACAGCCTATTTACTATGTGGCCAGTGCAATCAAATGACGAGCGTAGATCAAGTTAGTGGTAGAGTAAAACATAGTGTATTGTTTGTTTAGAAAGATGGTTCTGTAGCTGTACATGATTTTGTATGTACATACGCCAGCAGGTCAAACTACCTTAATAAAATTTGTCTCTTTAAAAGATTTTCAACCAAATAAAAAATAGTGGAAGGTTAATGTTCGATTGGTAAAATTTGACAGATTATGGTAGGTTAACTTGCTGGCGGCTGTACCTACATAATTAAAGTATGTACGTAGTCGGAGAAAGGAGTTGCACAAATAAAGTAATAGTAGGTAGTAGGTAAGTTTATCGCGGAATCTAAAGAATCTGGTCGATGGAGTATTAAAAAAAATATCCATCGCTTTGTCCACATCGTCACTGCATACGTAGTATCTCTAAGTAGTCTGTGGTCACTGCCCGATTGTTTTTGTTGTTTGTGAAAATCCTCATGGACTTCCTCCGCCCGGGAAAAGCGGAGGAGAGTGTCAGACTCCGCTGACTAAAAAGTAAAAACACAGGTGTCCTCTTCTGCCCTAATCCTAGTTAAGGCAAAAGCGTTTTTCTAAAAATCTTTATGAAGTGTCGTCCTATCAGCATTAAGTATAGCGAAACACTGCAGACGTGGTAGGTAATGTAATCTGCAGAGTGTTGCTAGCTAGGTCAAAAGTTATGAACAAACTATACCTACTTACTAAGTTAAAAAGGATATTTTACTGTCGTTTGTTTCTGCACGATCAATACTTTAAAATGAACACAATGTCTTCACTTACCGCCACAAACAATCAAGTTATTTGATAGTGTACATTGTAAAGTACAGGTGACAGCAATTCTAGCACTTGCTATTATCTCTTACCTACATCTAATGTTCGAGTTGAGCACAAACAATAGATACCCGTGTTCCAATTTTAAACGTTGTTTACGTTATACTTTTGTATTGAATGAGTTGGGCTTAATTTAGAGTGGACTAAAGCGGTCCGGTATTTGTTTTTGGGTTATTTTATTGGAATTGTTTATGGTCTTGTTCCAAATAAAAAGTGTCGAAACTGTCGAAGTTATTATAAGCATAACCTATCATGCATAGGTAAAGTCAACAGCAAAAGTAGATGATCAAAATCAGAAATTCAATACATGAACGGAGTTCGCGTCAGAACTGTGTGGCGTCGAAGTGATTCAAAAGTATTGTGATTGTAACTTACCAAACATTTACTACTAGTTCATCTATACAATTCTGACGCGAACTCATTCATATTGAATTTCTGATTTTGATCATCTACTTTTGCTGTTGACTTTACTTTACTATACATAAAATGTGTTACTATGTAGTCCAAATCTGGTTCGATGTTCTCTTATGATTTCATGTTAAAGTCAAAAACAACAAATGAAGGTTTTTACTGCAAATCAGTGCAAGTCTGATCACCAGTTTTCCCAAGAAATATCGTCATCATCATGTCGCCCGTAGGATGTCTACTGCTGAACATAGTTCCCTATAGATTTAGGACCGGTTGGAAGCGGGCTTGCATTCAGCGCGATCCTGTGGTCTTCTAGTGCGCTGTTCTCTGTCTGTTCTTGTCGGTATGTATATATAGTTACAGTAACTAAAATACCCAATACATGGGCTGTAGAGGTTAAAGAGGCATTTTCTTTCTATCTAGGCAGCTACAGCCGATCAGAGATGAAGCAGACTCCAAAATAATTATTTAATTAGTAAAATGCTTGACGGTTCGTGATGATGTTTTTATCGCATTAGCCAACATTGCTTTCCATTCATCAACGGAATGGTTGTAACATTCAAATGTCAAAAGTTCATTCATATCAATAACAAAGTTACCAAAACTAGCCACAAGATGGCGGCACTTCACATTAATTGAGTACTATGTAATGTCATGGCCCATTTGTACACAATTTACTATAGTTTCATGGTGGTTGTTGAATTAGTGGCAAGGTCAGAACTACGATGATCTTAATGGACGGCTTTTAATAATCCATTTTAAGTAATAGTTTTGACCTTAGATAATGGGATCGGGGATTTCCAAGGAAGGCTTTCTACTGAAGGTTGTGCGATGTCTAGGTAACCGTGATCTTGTGACGAAAAGTGCTACCGAAGGAACTGGTTCGAAGTCCCTTCCGCTCCCTCTGGGTTGGAGAACTAATAAATTTGATGATTTGACCACTCAAAAAAGTCTATGTTCTGACATTTTGTTAACCGACTTCAAAAAGGAGGAGGTTCTCAATTCGGTCGGTATGTTTTTTTTTTTTTTTATGTATGTACACCGATTACTCCGAGGTTTCTGGTCCGATTAGTGTAATTCTTTTTTCGTTCGATGCAGTATACTTGCAGTCTGGTCCCATAAAAATTTCATCCAATTTGGTTCAGTACTTTTTATTTTGTGAGCATTTTTATTGATGGATGATGTGATGATTTTTACTTTTTTGAGTGTTTGTTACGCGATTACTCCGCCAATTGTGGACCGATTTTCAAAATTCTTTTTTTGTTGTACGAGGAATAGTTCACTTTAGGGAACACTGCAAGTTTCATCAAAATCGGTTCAGCAGTTTTTGATAGGGAATTTTATTAGCTTATTGTGTTCATGAGCGATGTTAATACCAGTGCTAAGGATTATCAAATTCTAGTGCACATGTAAGAAATGATGTATTTGACAAGAATTTGGGTTGAATATTTAAACCAAAAAGAGTAAAATAAAAAACTTTTTTCAAAAAAAATTTAACCGCCTTCAAAAACAACCACAAAAAAGGGTAAAATAACCTACAAAATAACTTTTCTTTCGGAAGTCGGTGGCATAAAAGTCAACGAAATAAAAAAACAAAGCCACCGACTTCCGAAAGAAAAGTTATTTTGTAGGTCATTTTACCCTTTTTTGTGGTTGTTTTTGAAGGCGGTTAAATTTTTTTTGAAAAAAGTTTTTTATCTTTTCTTGCGTCGACAAAACCCTTTACTATGGTGCCATGCAAAGTGTGACGGACGTGCACTGGGTCGGTAGACCCATCCTGTCAGTCGAATTTCAGCTAAATCTAACTTTGCATCTAGGTTACGTATTTTGTTTTCGTTTTTAGCGACACTCAAGTTCATTACCATTAATTTCCTGCACGGACCATCAAAATAATAGATTGAAGCACCTTCTTCACGGATATAACATAAAATTTCACAACACCGTTCAAAATTAAACCGTATAGTCCCGTTAAATATAACAAGCCGTAGCAAAACCATGAAATAATTTAGTTAAAATAAATAAATCGGTTAGGAGATGGTGGTTAAAATTAACTGGTAAATGACCTTGAAAATGTGGTCCATGGTAATTAATTTATAAAATCTTGGCTTTATAGCTGCTTTAGCATAGTAGTATAACTCTCGGCTTACCAGGTTGAGGGTTCAAACTTAGCAGGCCCTAACTACCTAATTCACTTTATGACCGGTGAAGTCAAAAATTGTGCGAGACTGATATGTTCTCGAACCGAGTCCCACAGTCCCACTGGGGGGTGCTTGGTGGATTGCGGCCCATTCCTACTCACTCAGAGAAGGCCTGTGATCCTGTGCTCATCCTGTGTCATGAAAAAAGGTAGGCTGATTTTAATTGATACCTACAATTAAGCGATGAAGTTGCTTGGCTCTAATGGACACTGGAAGCCCAGATTTACATAACCTACAAAAAAAGGGTCTGGTTATATCAAAATCCATGACCTACACATGAATGAACTGAATCGCGCCACAAAAGACCAGCAAAAAAGGAAAAGTGCTTTTGCACACATCACTAAACCCTTTTATTCCATAAATTTTTGGGTATTGTGACATTACATTTACGCCATTATAAAGCTGATTTTCAATTTGCAATGACTGACAGTGTTAATACCTTACAGTATAATAGTATTGATACAGTAGCATACTACCTCATTTTTGGATTTTCATTAAATATTGGATACTTTTTGCTAAAATCTGAAAGAAACCTGATGAATCCGACTTGAGCAAGTTTCTGCTTGTGCTTTTTTTGCCATTTGTGTCTCTATTTTTTCCAAGGCTTTCCCCTAAAATTGCAAACAGCTTTGGAAGAGGAGACTAGAGAAAAAAAATAGTAAATTTTAGGTACTTTTTTATTTATTCTTGTTTTGGACCAAAGTTTAGGCCCACATTCCATCCTGATTCAGCCAAAACAATTTGCTTCCTTTGTCCCAAAATGAAATGAAATTATTTTGTCCCCTTCTATATTACTTCTACAATCTACAGCCCATTTATTTGTTTTAGGGCTGATTTTTTAATAGTCAGATAACTTTTATCGGAGGAATAAAAATAGCGATTTGACATAATTTTCTATAGATAAGCAAACCGCCATTTTTATTCCTCAGATAAAAGTTATCTGACTATTGAAAAATCAGCCCTTAATCAATTTGATTTTGTTGTTGTGTTGATATAATATTGAATACAGATGTTGATCATAATATTTACAAACACTATCATACCCTAATATGTACTTTTCTCACGTCTCGTCCGTCTGTACTTGTGTGCGTGCGTGGAATAGGAATTATAAACATTTGTTGTTATCGCACTGTTGCATTAGTGATGAACAAATAATCTGGATTCAATCGGACCGTTTATTATGTCATAATTAGTTTTACATGCATTAATTTGTAGCTTTACTAAATGTGGTAGCTGAAATGATCTGCCATATTTTTTTGCTGTGGTAACATTTAATAAGGCATTCGATTAATTTTTAAAATGGTCAAACAAAAAGTACCTACTTATTTGCATTTAATTTTAATTTTCCGTGTATCTAATGGTCTAATTTGTTTTACGGTCATCAAAAGAGGTATACTATGTATGTTTTATATTGTATGTTTGGAACATTGGATTGGAAAACCGTTAAAAACTCTCTTTCTGTCTGTATTAACTCTTTTGTTGACTGTACTTTATTTACTATTTGTGTGACATCCCTATTTTTAGCTCACACCACAGGCTGCAAATCAGTTTATTAATAGGTTCATTAAATTTAATTATTAATAACATACTCATTACTGAACGACTATTGATACGTTTTCAATGGGACAGGCTGTTGCTTATAAATCATAGATAATAATTTATTGGTCTTGATTAATGTGATTATTTCTTCGAAGAAAGATATTAATATTGTGGGAATATTATTTATGATCTTTGGATCCTTAAAATTAATTTATTCCCATCTCTCTTTTGACCAGTGTATGGTACTCGTACTAGAGTTCACGCCACGACTAAAAATCCTTCGGAAAATTCGTGGTACGACATTTTTGTGATGCAATTTGATGTAATGACCATAGTTCGGAATTAGGTAGAGTTATTCATGTACGGTACATTACACTGATTTCATAGAGCGAAAGAATAAAGTGGATATGCCCCAAATCCCGGAATTACTTTTAAAGAGCATTAAAATCCCGTGATTTATTAAACAAAAAAGTTATTTACTTTTTATCATTCATTTATTTGTCTAATCTATCTGTAATGTTTTTATTGTTATTATTTATTTGTAATACCATTTTCCACACGAGATTGTCTATTAGAAATCCCGGGAAGATCCATATTAATATCAACATTTCGATGCAAGTACTAAAATAACTCTACCTAATTCCGACCTCTGGTAATCGTCGTAGTGTAGTAGTCGTAGCACGGACGATTTTTTTTTAAACAAATATCTGTACAAGGAGTTTCTTGTCTGTTTTCTAAAGCTTCAAGTTTTTGGCTTGCTGTTTTGGTACCTATTTCAAAATGCTGATGAATGCTTTTAGGTTTAAACTGACATCATTAATAGCCTCCCTAACTTTCATTATTAAATCAGTAAGCCGGGGTCTGACCTCGTTATTACATGAGTGGCACACAGGGGATTATCGAAGTTATCGGTTGCCTGTCGCTTCGGTGCCTGACAAACCGATAGTGATACATAAAGCAATGCCTTTACTTGTTTCTTTTAAGTTAATTTACGGATGAACACCCATTACGTTTGTCGAGTGACGAACAAAGATGTCGTATTTAGTTTTGGTTTATTTGCAAAGGGATTTTGACCAAGCTCAAACCTTGGTCTCAATCTATCTCAAACCAAAGACATAGACCAATGATGGACCGAGCTAACCAAGTTAAAATTGGAACACAGATAGGGTGATTTCGTGAGCCAGAGACAGACGGACGCCCGTTAGAAGGTGGATCCCACTCACCCCTTTATTTCGGAATGGTTCTTTTCTGTAAACTATATTCTCTTGTTATTAAAAAAAATCTTACAATTACAAATCATGAAATCACTAGTAAAAAGCAGACGATACCAGTAAAATCTTTAGCAGTACATCACTCGTGTCAATGATTCTTGCAAGTATTTTTTTGATTCGCGAGTTAAAGCGAGAGTAGTTTCACTGTGGGAAAGAGACAGAACTATACATTGTCTAGCACCATCTCGTTCCCACAGTCTCCACTGTCTCGTTTAAGACGTCATTGTAGTCGCTCACCATCATTATCATTATCAATTTTTCAGCCCGGGATCACAGCTGGGTATAGCCGTATAGGCCTCCCCCTTTTCCTGCACTTATTCTCGGTTTTGTGCGTTTCCTGCGACTTTGACGATATGGTCAGAATATTACTAACTAAAAAAAATACATCCTGTTCCTATGCGTTGCACAGTATCCCGCAAACTTCCTACAGGTCTTAAAGTGACAGTAACATCGACTATAGCTTTCATAATTGAATTGGCAAAGCCCGAGGGTAGAGTCGTTAATTACATGAATAGCACAGGGCCACACAGGGGTACAGGGGTACACAGGGGCACACAGGGGCTTATCGAAGTTATCGGTCGCCTGTCGCTCCGTTGGTGGTATTGCCTGACAGACCGATAATTATGTTTAAAACTTCAAACTTACATCCCTTTGCCAATATGTTATTGACGTTAAACTTATTAACAGCCCGTTGACTTTGGTCTAAGTGTTGAGCGGAGCGACGGGCAGCGCGAATAAGACATTTATTAATTACTTTGTAAGTACGCGAATTCCCAGCCGCAGTGGTAGACGCCCACGGCGTCGGACGTCGGCAGACGATCTCCGGCCACCGTAGGCGCGGGCATGCGGGCGGCGAGTAATGGGCGACTCGCTATCCGACCACGGACCATGCCCGGGTCGACGGCGCGTTGTGTTCCACGCGCGCCTCAAAGAGTGTCAGCATTATGACGCTCGGGGTCGCGGGACTTATCTCATTACCGTGACCCCGGAACAAAAAGGGCTATTGAAGGACACCGTGGATTTTAGTCAGTACAAGTATGACAGTCCCTCCCGCCCTGCTCTAGGTGTGCGGTGTGCTGTGACTCATTTGATGATTTTACCACGATAAAAAAAAGTACGCGAATATTCGCTACTGGCAGCATCTCGTGGCGTGTTTCAAACATTTCTCATAGCTGGACGGCACGGTTGGCGTTGTGGCCGAGCGATCAATTGCTGCGCGGCGCTGTGTGTCGCGAGTTTGATTCCCATACAGAACAAATACTTGTCCTTTTTCCAGGTCTAGGTGTTTTGTGTATGTGGGTTTTAATATTTTGTAAACGCTACTACGACACAGGAGAAATTCCTAGTGTGGGTAGTTTAAAAAAAAAAGGAAAAAAAACAAATTTTCACAGGACTTCAAAATTGAACTACTAAGTCGTTCTTGTCCAGTAACTAACTAGATTTTCAGTAGGAGAAAAATATCCTGTCAAAAAATAAATTGGTTGAAAAATCCAATTTGTAATACAAAGGCGAGCAATTATTGATGGGGAAGCGCGGCATAAATAAATCACTTATGCGCAGGCATTAATAAAATCAATCATTTTTGTAGGTAGGTAGGTATCTAAGCAGGCACACTTTTTTTTGTTCAACTAATCAGTATAAAAAAATAAGTACTTTTTAAAAAAAGGATAGAGCTTTGTTAGTAAAAAAAATGTGGGCTTACATATTGTTTTTTTTTCAAAAATGTATGCCTGTAAAGATAGGTAGGTATCTCTTTTATTGAATGTACCGAGGTCTTAATTATTTATGTAAATTAAAACCTTAATTGCAGACTGTCTCATTATCAGCTATATTCATTATTAAGGATTCACGGTAGACTCTCGTTCCATCGTAGGATTTGTCTCATTCACCTTTGACCTAAGGCCTTATCATGAGTTATTCTGCTGTAAAGTAAACTGGAACTTTGACATTGTCATTTTACAAATATCAAGGAAAAAATTATTTCCTTCTTCGCACACCAGAGGCGCTGTTCCATTTTCCATACAAGAAACGCTGTAGGTAAATACTGGGAAGACGCTGTAAACTAGTGAAAACTTGTGATAAGGGCTCAGGACTGGAGGTAAGAGCAAATACATGTCAAATAAAAAAGACTGGTTAGTATGGATTGATGTGTATGTACGCCGTTTTAGCGTTATCACAGTTAAACTGTCAACGGTAATCACTAATCACAGTTTAACTTGTTTGTTTACTTTGTAAACAACCTCGGTATAAAATAGAAATAGATACAACATAGGTTAACGAGTCGTTATCGGCCGCTTAACTCTAAATTCACGGAATAAAAAACATTGTGTTATGTAAAACGTTACTTATTATGAAGCATAAAAGGAGAAAGTGACGAAATGTCTATAATCTAGGTCCCTACTGAATTTAGTTCGTACGTTTTTTACAGTGCACAAAAATAATGCACAGCAAAGGAATCGTTCTGAATTCTACCATTGCATCTGTCTAAATAGATCCCGATATTCTCAAACGCAATTAAATTTACCTGATGCCAATATCAATCGCAGGTAAATTCGCCTTTATTACCTGAAAAAAAGAAAAAAAAAACATTAGAATTGACAAATAATGTTGAAGTACGGAACACTCCGTTACAATACTAACGATTCCGCAGCAAGCCGACAATGGCAGTACATAACATAAGATGTATCACAAATACAACAAACGTCATACAAGTAAACAGCTAACACAGTAGATCTGTGACACAGAACACGGAAGCTGCAGCGCAGGATGAAATCGATACTATTTCTGAGCTGTTATCGGTACTTGCCCGGTCATCCGCGGGGTGAATGGGTGACTATACTTACGACAGTTATAAAGGACATTTCCTCGGCTTTTTTTAAGGATATTCTTATCTTTGGCCACTATCTCGCCTGATGGTAAACAAAGATGTGATCGACGGTGAAGGTCTAGAAGTATTAACCTGTTTAGTCTTAAGTTAAAGATCCCAAAGTTGTAGCAATCATGTGAAAAAATATTGACGTTGGAGTTTCGACACGCTTAGAGGGTATTTTTGTGTTAACTTTGTAGATACATGCATGTTCAGACACTAATTAAGCCGTTTCAAGAATTGGTTTAAATAAGGTTACTTAGATGATATTAATACATATTAACCTAAGTATAGGATAAATCTCTTCACAATGCTGTAGAGAAAAGATGGATTACAATATCCTGATGTCGAGGTATTTAAGGATACCTAAGGATTCCGATTATCAATAATTATTATAAGAAAAACACACAAATTCAGAATCATCCCACTGCAGTAATTGTAATTGCATTTTTTTTATTTCGGAATTGATCGTAATATACGAGTCATCAGTCCGGCAGCGATTCGTTAAAAATGACAAAAATTAAAAAGGAATTAGAGAAGTGGGACACGTCGTCCCACAAAATGATGACACCATGGTGACCACAAACTATGACACAGATGCATGTTATAAATCTGGATGTGTATAGACTACGACGCGACGCGCGACGCCGCGACACGGTGCCACACTACGACGCTTTTATTAGTTTCATTATGTTTCGTATCAAAATAACACCGCATGGCATTCTTTGAGAACTTGTGGCAGCTTCGGTTGCATCTTGGTTGAGTAAAATTTGAGATTCCTTTTAGGACAACTTTAGTGTGTGCCGCAATGGAAGAATTTGAAAGGAAACTGCGTAATATCACTTTATTTGCGCGCTTATGTTTATGAGAGTTTGACTATGTACCTAATTCTGAAACCAATGATTTACATTAGAATTTCTGGCTGACCTACATTAGATTTTATCCAAATTTAAAAAATCATAACTTAAAACAAAATGGCGATACTAATTTCATTTGCCGTCATTAACATTGCTTCATCTACTAGACCGTACTAGATAAAAACCTATTTAAGATCTCTATGGTTTTAAATTCTATAGAGGTAACGTCCAAAGATGTTCTAAAATTAAATCATAACAACAATCGGTCGGTCCATCGCTCTCACTTGACCCCAGCAGACATTTTTAAGGTATTTTTTGTCGTCCGTTGCGAACGTGACTTAAATCAGTCGCGGGGCTTTTGGCAGCCAGTGAGTTACGAGTTACGACATCATGTACCGTTTCGATACCCTTTCTGTATGTTGCAGTGAGACATTGAAGAGCATAGGTACTTTTGAAAGAAATTAAAGATAGTATTGATGTTAAAGTTTATGCACCAATAAAAATGTTTGTATAACAGGTTGTACAAAAAAATTACTGGTGAAGACAGTATCAATTACTGTTCAATTAAAACTGTTCAATTAAAAACACTAGAATAACTTGTAGGAATAAATGATGGTTTTATTCCACATGTAATGTTCCCATTTTCGGGCCATATCATAAATTATATTACCTCTATCAGAGGGAAAAGGAGTGAGGTTGGTGGGTTTCACGGTCTAGAGATCTTTAAATTTTTTTCTAATATGAAAAATTAAATTGCCAAAATTAATCTGATTTTAAAAGATACCCATTTTTAGGAAAGCTATGGAAATTATTAAGTAAGACGTAAGTACCTAATAATTCTATTCTAAAACCGGAAAATAATAGTTTAATTTGATATCAACATAAGCACCTGTAAAGCTAACAAAGTTAAATAAATATGACATCATTTTAGGGTGATCAAATGTTTGATAGAAAACCGGTAGGTTAAGTAGCATAATGTCTGTCATTATGATAATAATAATAACATACTGTGTAGGTATTGTCAATTTCAAACAATTAAACATTTTCATCATCGTCATCATAATTATCAGCCGTAAGACCTCCACTGCTGAACATAGGCCTCCCCTTTAGACTTCCAATAGGACCGGTCGTAAGCGGCCTGCATCCAGCGTGATCCTGTGGCCTTCATAAGATCGTCTGCCCACCTAGTGGGTGGCCGTCCTACGCTGCGCTTGCCGGTGCGTGGTCTCCATTCGAGAACCTTACGGCCCCATCGGCCACCAGTTCTGCGTGCTATATGGCCTGCCCACTGCCATTTCAACTTGCTAATTCGTTGGGCTATGTCGGTAACTTTGGTTCGTCTACGAATCTCCTCATTTCTGAGTCGATCGCGCAGAGAGAAATTAAATATTTTACGAAGCTAATATAAAGAGAGGGTAAGGTTGTTTTACAATGTCCAATTCACCAATTGTCCAATGTCCAAACGCTGCTGTGCAGCGTGTCGCGGGTTCAATTCCCGCATGGAACAAATATTTATATGACCTACAATTAGTTGTTCCGGCGATGAGGTTTTATATTATCATTGGTTCCGGGTCTGGATGTGGTTTGTGTGTGTGACAAGAGAAATTCCTAGTGTGGGGCAACGTTTAAAAAAAATATAAGTAGGTACCTACGTTTATATTAAATATAGATCCAGTTATCCTCCCAATTAATTTTACTGTAACTCTACTCTCTCTGTTAGCTTATGCTATCCCACTGGTGGGTCATTGTGGAACACTGGTTCTTGGTTTTTTAAACAATTTTAGTGTTGTACTTATTTAAAGCACACAACACACATAGTATCAAAACCATAAAGATACATTTTTTAAATGAAAGTAAATCTAACCAAAAAAGTAACCGGACTGTGTTCTCGACACTACACAACATAAAGCATGGTACACACTCATTAATTCAGTGTTTAAAATAAAAAGGATACAAATAACAGACGAACAAAGAGTAAATCCTTACTCGCAAGTGTGTTTTAAGTTTAAAAGAAACGTTCATTTGTGGTTACCGACCAACCGTGTTATAGTTCTAAAGATATTCTGTTTAGTTTCTTTTTAAGTATGTGTGGTCCTATGTTACGAGTATGTTCAACAGGGTAGACTGTGGATAATGTTAAAGAATAAGTATTGTCCTTTGATGTAAAGACTGTAGGGTTGTTTTCTTTGAATTTATGTTGCTTTCAACGGCCAGTCTCTGTATTTATAACTATTGAAGACAGTCCTGGTAACAACTGGTCTGATGATGACTCCTTATTTTGTAAAGATTTCTGGTGCCGAAACTCACTTAACGGCGTCAAAAAGTGCAGAATCGGTAAATCTGGGATAACTTTGACGATAATAATAAATATACTCCTTGCTGTCATGGAAAAAAATATGTAGGTTAATCTAAATAATATCCAATTCAACTATTGTTACGTAAGGGGCTATTATAGGATCATCGTGGATTTTGGTCAGTACAAGTGTAACAGTCTCTCCCGCCTTGTCCTGGGTAGGAGGACTCATTTGATGATACCACGATTAAATAAAAATTGTTCTAAACTATAACCATGTAGGCTTTTTAGGACCTTGCAGTATGTACTAAGTTGCAGAAAAAGGTTAAAAGCTCCCCACTGCACCAATATTTTAAATGACAAAATTATTCCCAGTTCCAGAATTCTATCCCTAAGATTGTATTTCCATGCCAATTCATTTGTCATACGATTACAATCAGCTGTACCAACGGACCACTGTGTGTGAGTGTACTCGAGGGCATTATTTATTCAATGCGACGCGTCTCCGTTCGTTCACATCGCGACAAACATTGTGTGCTTGTGTACCCGACTTTACATGATAACTGCGACAATACATCTGTTTTACATGTGACACTTAATCATTTTAAGTATCTACTGCGTTTAGATTTACATTTACCTCCCAAATCGTGAGTGCAATGACTTTACGCTCTTCATTAATAAGGTTGTCAAAAATATGTTCACTGTGGTGGACATTTTGTTGAGTAGATAAGTACACACTGCATAGTTTATTTTTCATAGGTACATAGATTTAATCAACGTGCTATACTTAACATTCCTAGAATGACAATGACGTCTACCTTGTGTCACAAGCAATTTTAGTGTTTCCGACTAAGGGCCGATTTTACCATTTTATTTTATTTTTACCATTACCTTTTATTATTTACCATAAAACCTACCTATTGATTAAACCGAGTTTTATCAAGGGATGTTAAAAACCAGATTTTAACACTTCTTTTTGTGATTAGGCTCTTGCTCATTATAACATCGTCGTCAAGTCATTAATTTTAGCAACTCTTCCATATCGATTACTACATTTAAACAAATATATCTCAAAGGGTACTCAGTAGCTATTGTCTCAAGTGACAGCGGAATGCATTCAGAGATGAATATGTCACATAGTTTCGAATTTTAAACTGTGCTTGAGGTCTGAGGTTACAGGCACTCTGACATCTGAAGATGACATTTATACATTTTTGACGTTTAAAATAGACTTCCATAATGTCATATAGCTGGTGTAAGAATCACCGTGGATTTTAGACTTGTACTGTCTGACAGTCCCTCCCGTCCCACCCTGTGTGGGAGGACTCATTTGATGATTTTACCACGATAAAAAATGGTCTTATTTTTGGAAAGAAGGACCATAATCCAGAATGACTTTTCAATATATGGATTTTATCACATGATAACTAATGTTTGATAGTAAAATTCTAGATATTTTCAGTGCAATAATTTTATGAGGTGTATTTTCAAGCCTCCTGCAGACACACGCGATTAATCGCGCGGGGCGACATGTCGCGATCCGTTCGCAGTATTTTTAGAGTGGAAATTAGCTTGGCTCGTTGTCGCAGCGCGATTAATCGCGTGTGTCTGCAGGAGGCTTCACGGTTGAACATGGGGATAATCGTTATGTAAGTAATAAAAGCCAAGCGATCGGATGACCTAGATTGGCGCTTGTAGGGTGCAGTGGTGGAGAGTATATTATCTACATTAGGTCTGTGACCTAAAACCTAATAATTTTAAAGGTTTATGCCTAAAGTACCAGTTAAAGCTTAATTTATTTTTGTGTTTATCTGCAATCAGTCCCTAACTATAACCAGTTTTATTCCCTGTCGATTGTCATGGAAGAGGAGGAGGAGTTCCTCAGCAGAAGTTCTGCTGAGGAACGGAGGAAGCTTCTGTATATTATGGCGTTGCAATCATTTAATATAGGTAACTGGTAGTTGCTACCGCGTTAGCTAGATCATCTGTTAGTTTTAACTCCTTCTTGACAATTTAGATATTTAACATTATTATGTATCATATGCATAGACTTCTTAAACAAGCTTAAACTCCTAGATAGAAAATACGTCATTAACATTAATATGACCACGATACAGGTTTGTACCAAACCACAGTGCTTTGTCTATTCGCCATCTTTTGTTTCGTTACATGAGATTTTGTTTTTGCCAGAATAATGTTAGCAAAAAGTGCGAAAACATAATCAATCATTGCCTTGTTGTTTTCTCCTTTCTCGGATGTTTTTGTTAGCTTGCCCACAACAGCCTAGTTGGCTAGAATATAGCAATTGTTTCAAGTTTAGCTAGGTACCTATTTAATTGTGGGAATTCTAGAAACTCGTATTCAGTTTCTTCAAAGAAAATGGAAGATTTTCACGTTATAACACGTTTTCATCAAGACTGAATTTAATAACCTAGTTCAAGCCAGGTTTTACTATTTCACGAAGTTTCCAACTTTGACTGCTGTTAATTAGATCGCCATAAACCGTAGCAGATATCACGACATTTGAAAGTCAGATTTAATGAGTTAAGACTTGATCAGGCTTTCAAAAACCAAGAATACGTATTCAAATAAATATTGTAACATTGCTTTCATATGCGAGTTGGTCCAAATTCACCTCCTATACCAGCAACAATAAATTGATTCAATCCATCGACAATGGCCGACAAATGACAACAAACAATCAAGTGTCAAGAAATGAAGTATGGCGGCCGCCGCCATTGGCATCCTTCGAAGGCCGCAACACAATGTCATTACCGTTTCAAATGGCTCCCGTGGCCGGTGAGTAATCGAAGGGAATCATAGATGGATCGCAGGATATCCGGCTAGACGACTCGCATTAAAAATAATGACTGTAAGGAAATTAGGTTTTTATTTTTGCTATAAATCCTTGTATGATGTGACAAACAATAATTATATGACTTGAGCTTTAGTAGGTGCTAAAAGTATGTTATCTTTGAATAATCTCTACGAGAAATAACAGTTGGTTAAGCAGCTTTCTTTGCTGTGAATTATGGTATTGACAAAAAGTTCTAATTGGTGGATCTAAGTATTTTGTTTAAAAGAGCAACTTTGAAATGCCTCCCTAGCTTGAGAGTATAAGTCTGTTACATAAGATAACTTACTCAATTCTACGGTGTAAGATATAGTATTTATGTGATAAATTCTATTAATCTTTTTTGACGTTTATCCATCATAATAATGTGATTGTGCAACAGGGTGTGCAAATATTTTTATCAATAAAGCACCCTCGCAAATAGAGACAAGACAGAGATAAGAGAGAAGATATTTCCTAAAAAATAAAACCAGCAGATATCAGACAGGCAATAGATGAATGACCGGACTTCCTGCTGGTGGCTAGACAGAGAGATAAATATAGGATAGCAAAAAGTTCCATTATTGATTGTAATCTTTTTTTTTTTCTCTGTAGGTATACGGGAAAAGAGGATTTATGAAAAAAGTTTGTTGCACAACAGAGATAAACAAAACATGTTTTAAAAAGGAAAACAAATAGGGAAAAAGCCGCGTTCACTAAAAACGTAAACAAACAGATTGAATATTTAAATGCGAATGTTTTTTTATTTAACAGAGTTTAAAGTCAATATGATGCAAAACAAGTTGGATGGATAAAAAACTTTGTAGCTGGATCCGGTTTTTGGCTTATTCCAATGTTTATTGCCAAATTGGGCTGATCCTGGTGGAACTAATGATAGTACTTCTACAAGGTGGCCCATCGTTTCTTGTTGTGTATTGAAACTATTTACGGAGTTTTTAGAAAAATAGGCTTTGCAAATTAACTTGTGTTTATCTCAATAGAGAACAGATTCGAGTTAGCCCTCAACATCATTCGATTTCAGATTCATCAGGGCTCTTTTCGTCAGCATTTTTTCTGTCTGTCGTTGTCCAATATATCGATCGACCAAATATGGTTCTAGCTCCTTTATCTTCCCCTGCAATTCGTTCTTTTGTTCTCTCACTCTCTTTCTGTCTCATGCAACCCCCTTCTATAAATATTCTTTGGTCTACGTCTCCCCCTTTCATCAAGAATAATTTAAAGCTAACTTAAAAATAACCCACGTAAGGTGCTAAGCAACAAAATAATCCATACAAAGATACAACACCTCATAAAAGTCTAAATGAGTTAAGCACACACTATTTAAAGGACCATGGGCAAAAATGTATGAAGCCTGGGCTCACCCACCAACAGAGATAAGACCACTTTGAATATACTTGTAAAGCACTAAATATAAAGATTTAAACTCATTTTTGCGAAGAATCCATGGGGTTATTTTGCTATAAATAATTTTCTCCAACCTTATATAAACTAAAATTCTGCAAAAAGTAGTGCTGTTATGGCATTATAGGTTATGTTATTGAACATCTTTAACTAGTTTTAATTCCAGGTTTAATGTATACATAAAAAATAAAACAGCTTCTAACAGTTAAAATTATTTTTATTAACATTTCAATCAATATCAATAATAATGTCGTCTAAATATCCTGCCGGTGGATTAAATTGTATGTGCCTGCCTAACCCTAGATACCAGATTATTGAAATGGTATGAGCACAACTTCCTACTGTGCGTCTACCTGTTAGACACGAGCAGTAATACTGAGCGATGGCATCTCGACCCATTTCGTTTCTGTTAACCAGAATGTATACGTAATATGTACGTGCACGAACATGTCTTGACTGTATCCTTCCTCTTAATAGCCACACATTTTGGTGATGGATATTGCATGCTGCTAAATTATTTAATTCATTTTCTCGACATACTTCTATCGTATATAAACCATTGCGTAAATGTTCGCTGCAATATGATTTAGCAAGTTCGATTTGATATGACCCAAGCGATATCATGAAAATCTCGTTTATTGTTAGCCGAGGGAAGTCTTCCAGCTGATTTGCTTCCAATGTAATAAATGCGGCTCTTTGTCTATTCAGGTTCCTCAGTTGTACATAGTCGTTCAAAAGATTAGGTGTATGGAGCCTTTCATTGGCTATTCTTAATATTTCATTTGCATGTTCATTATCAACAGCTATCTTGTAAAATGCGTTAATAAGAGCGGCTGCAATTTTAAAGTCAACAAATAAATGCGGCAAGGCTCTATTAAAATAATCCTGTCGCAGTAGTTTAAATCTATTTTTAAACTTCCCATTGACAGCTTCTACAACCCACCGACACAATGTTATTAATCTTGATTTGTTTGCTTGAACTGTGGTCAATTGAGTTTCGAATCTGTCTTTTGTCGGTGGGATATGTGCCTCATATCCCAATGCCTGTAAGTTTTCTACGCTATCTCGAAAGCCCCTGTCTAAGATGAACACATCGTTCCTGTGAAACATCCAGTGGAAAGGATTTTCCTCGTCGTTTAATATATTGTTCATAATTGATGCATCAGAATCCGTAGCCGCATACGGACCATAAACTTCGATAATGTAGCCGTCACTACATACCATCAGAAAAGGTTTCAAAAGGTTTTGAAACTTATGCAAGCTGTAAGTTCTTCTCTGAAATAAAAAGTTAGAGCTTTTTTCGATGTACATATAGGTGCCGTCAGCTATAACAATGGCTTTTGTATTTTCTTCGTTGCCAAACAAGCCTTTTGGTAATAGCAGGTTTCTTTGCAGTATATTTTCTCGCGAAATATGGCCAATACCAAGGTGTCTGTTAACGAAGTCATTCATTAAACATTCTCTGGCTATTGCAAGTTTTCGTTCCAGTGTTCGGCGAGATACATTAAACAATGTTGACAATCTCTCGTTTGACTCTCCTGTTCTTAGTTTTGTCATATAGATACCAAGGACAGTCCGTGGACGATTACTTCTTTGTGCTAGTGAAGGAGTCTCTTCCAAAATTCTATTGAATTGTTGCAAGTTTAGTCCAGTCCAAAAATATAAGTCATTATCCGATAATGCAGCTTCTAATTCAAAATCAAATCTCTGGCCTTGGGTAATAGTTCTTACCAGCATATTAGTCAAATCTGTGATCTGACGTACATTAAAGTTATTCGTAACATTACAATTATCAATCAAAAAGTTCCAATTGTCGTTACCCATCAGATGTTCTTGGCAAACTCTTGCACTTTCAGGTATGTATAAGCGGTGCTCACAAAGAATATGTACTTTAATCGTAACTGGGATTCTAAGACGTTCTGCGTTAGGGCAGCCATTAAAAATACAACGGTAAGCAACATTGGGCGCTCTCATATAATCAGGAATAACGACTTGTTGTAGATCTTCTGCTTGTGGTGGTATTCCCGGCTCTTGTGGGCCTTGCGGTTCTTGTGGGCCTTGCGGTTCTTGTAGGCCTTGCGGTTCTTGTGGGCCTTGCGGTTCTTGTGGGCCTTGCGGTTCTTGTGGGCCTAGCGGTTCTTGTGGGCCTTGCGGTTCTTGTAAGCTTTCCGGTTGGACATCCTGACGTAGTGGCATTTCTGGTTCTTGTTGTCGAACTGCATTTTGCACTACTTGCCAGCACCGATGGCATGTGGCTTGGATGTTATTAAACGCAACCTAAAAAAAAAGTAAAGACTATTTGAAAATAACATTCAATAAATAAAATACTTTTTGCAGCATACTATTGGATTTCTTTTTGACTAGCTTTTGCCCGCGACTCCGTCCGCGTATACTTGATGATCATTCCCTTGGGATTTTTATAGCCTATAGCTGTCCCTCCAGCACAGGTCACGTAAAAGACGGATTTTTTAGGTCCCACTTTTATAGCGAATGGGATTTCTAATTAAACGGCCGTTTTTCCCTGACCTCTCTCATATTTAACCTCTCTGCTTTCCCCTTCGATAACTAATTATGTATTAATGAAATAAACTGTATTAAGATTGGTTCAGTAGTTCTCAAAATATGAGCAGATAGAATGACAGACAGACATTTTAAATACAGATTTATAACAGGTATATGTGCCGTATACAGGAAATGTGTACACTTACCTCGGTGAGCGCATTTTGTTGAATATATTCTGCATGCCGGGGTTGTCTTTCTGGTAAGTGTTCATCTAAAATATGCCGCCGTTGTCGCAAAACAGAACGTGGGCACAACACACAACGCCGTCCTTCGGTAGCCATTGCAAAAACAGGTAGGTAAATCAGTGTCCATAAACAGTCCAGGTCAAGTTAACAGGTTTAATAATTAAATAGATCACCAAGCGCACCAATACTTAAGCATAAACAGAGTCCAAAACAACAAGCTAGGGTCGGTAAATCACAGAACAAGAGAGGATACACGGAAACACAGCTAACAACGTGAGAATCACGAGTCGACTGATTGAGAGTAGACGGGCGCCCGCGCAGGCGTCCGGGAGGTGTGAAAGGGATGGAGAATGTTATAAATCACACGGGCGCAGGCGCATCTATTGTTTACGACTATTTTAAGCATTTTAAGAATGAGTATATTGTTTCAATAAGTTTTACAACTCCTAACAATTGTCTTTTTCTACAAAACCTATTTAGGTGCATATCTTTTTTCTGCAATGGAATTGAAGGTGGTGCCCATAGTAACAATTTTAGTACAAAAAAAATCCTTCACAACGGCATATGCTACAACTCTGTTGGACACTGAGCCCAATTTGACTCATGGTCCTTTATAAGCAGAGACTCATGGCATAGACTATAGAGATTTACCGCTATTTATATGCAAGTTCAAAGACAAAAGCTCTAACGGATGTGATAGCCTTATTCGTCTAGTGACTATGCTAATTCCGATTCTTTTTATGGAAAAGGTATTGTATTATAGAAACGATTATTGTTTTCAAGGTAAACAATTTAAGTACCTACTAATTAGTCATGAGCTTCTTAAAATTATAAAATAGCCCTATAATTTTTATTTAACTATAACGATGACTGTTATATATAATATCACGTCATTACCAATCATATTATTATTTACGAGATTTATAAACACCAATTTGATGTGTGAAACAACAATGTCATATTAATTTTTTAAACTTCGAAGTCAGGTTACTGGCCAGTGGCTAGGGTTCGTCAAAACGTCACACGATTTTGCATGCTCTTTTTTTTTAGTGGTAAAATCATCAAATGAGTCCTCCCACCCTGGTTGGAGCGGATGGATGCTCCTAACGGTGACATGCACCCGCTCTTATAAAATACCTATCGACAAAATGCTTAACATTTTTCTTCTTGACCATAGTACATAAAAGTGACCACTAGAATGCTCTTTTCAAAAGTTATAAGATCATTTTTAATCCTGCCTCTTATCGAACGCTTTGCGCCGCATTTACTTAATCCGATATTATAATCTGTGCATATCCAATAAGGGCAGGAAATCTGGCTTACATCCACACCACTTGTACTCATACGGCTTCATTCATATCTTCACTTGTGTAACGTGATAACTCCAAGGAGACTCATTCATTTTAAAACAGGTTTTTATTCTTGTCTCTGAAATTATAATCTCATTTAATTAAAGCCTACGTCTGAGAAAAAAGATGCTGTGGTCATGATTGTGCGTTGTTATCGTCTTTTTATTTGAAAATCTAATTATGAGATAGACTCGGTTTGAGAAAGTAGAGTGAGATATAGCTAAATTATGTAAGTGCAAAGGTATAACAGCGAACGAAGCAAATTAATGTGTTTGAGATGACGGGCGTTTTGCAGTTGTTTCCTACCGCTATGGACCCCCATAAACTCAACCCTTTTTTCCATTGGGGTCCATGAGAAAAAAGAGTTTATTAATCTGCACGTAAGTATACTGCATTGCTCAATATTTTTTTCCATTGGGTCCATGAGACAAAAGCGTGAGTTTATTGTGAATGTGCATTTTAAGTCTGTAAGATCCCGTAGTAGTAGGCACCTTACACTTGCAGTATTATCAAGAAGTTATAAGTTGGAGTTACGGTCGAGATGAGTTGACGTAAACACGCACAGATTTTGTAGCACTAAAGTTTATTATATGTACCGATCACAACTAAGTTTGAGTTGGATGCTAATCCGCGGTGTTCGTAGTAGGTAATTAATTGTCAACTGACTAAAATTGTATTGAGCATCATTATAAATACGATACAAAAAGTAGGTTGCTGCGTGTGCAGTCTGGCAGTATGTACGTAAACCGTACAAAGTCTACTGCATTGTTCCATATTACAAGTTTAACAGCAGTAAGTATAAATAATTAAGGTGGTATACCGCTCCTACAGATACATTTTAAGTTAATGTTTGTAAATTCTATTGCCTATTAAACCGAATGTCATTTCATCTATTAACTCATGATACAGGGCATTTATCAGTAGAGTTCAGCGATGCATACAACTAAACAAAAACACCCATAAATGACAGCCTCAAACAGAAATATTAAATCTTTACAAAGCTACAGAGCCTAATATTTCCTACCCAATAATTAGAATAAATTCGCGTGGCCGCCATTGGTGGGGCACGGCGTGGTTACATTCACACTGGCTGGTGACCGGGATAGGACAGGCATGCAAACTGCCTGCCTGACCAGATATATTATAATATAACACACACACCGTGGGAACCGGTCGCACTGCCTGCAACCGTCAGAAGAGGTCTACTAAGGGTCTAAAAATTGGTTGGTTGAGATTTAAGATGTATGAAAAGAAATCTGTGGAAATTTTACAAAGAGCTTTAACAGCTTTGAGAGGGAAAAGAAAAACAAGATTAAATTGACATGATGTTAAGAAAAAAAAAATACAAAAAAAAAAAATAGCCTTAGATTACTTTATTTACTGCACAATCATTTGTGTTTTGTATTTTTTCGTCTATTACATCTTCAACTGTCTCGAATCGAATAATCCGCAAAATCGGTGCCCGATCAGTCCAGATAGTTCTACTTGTTCGCAATCACAACGAAGATTTGCGTGAAAAATACAAGTCACAGTCCTCACACTTCACGGCTTTTACTACTTAAAAAAACAATGCGAATTGTTTATGCAATACTTAGATCATCGAAGGGAATGACCGACCAGATTTTAGCTTTCATCCTTCCTCCTTACTTGGTTACACCAGTGTTTTTCAATCGAGTTTCTAAATAAGGAAGGCACTTTTAATAGATACTAAATTTCCTCCAGCAACGTCCAATTTCTTTTTCGTGTCAAATGATTTTATAGCTCAAGCAAGCAAAACTTGATTGAGGCTGAATGGAAGCGGCTAGGATGACATAAACTACGAGTATTTAGTTAAAATTCATAGAGAATGGATATTGATCTAAAAATAAATTAAAAATAACGAGTTAGAGTATCTACCTACAGTAGAGCATTAAGGACACTCCAAAATTAAAAATAAAACTACATTAGAAACTGCTTCTTGAGTAATTTGGTAAGAGCCTATATTTCGAAGAACAAAACTTCTGGTAACTGCTCTTGCCAGTTCCTTACACTCATAGTAGGCCTCCAGATATCGAGTTTGAGATCGGAACAGACATTCAGTTTACGTAAATACTAGTCCGGTGCCTATTGCTCGCTGTCACCGACTAATCGGCGACAATGCCGTAGTTTCTACTGATTCTAATGTATCGATCGCAATTAAAGGCTATGGGTTTATTACGTACTAACATGTTTTAGAGCTGATAGAAAGTAGGAAGGATACGAGGTTGGATAGGAAGCTGTAGGACTTAGAGATTTAGGTAAAGTACTGGCAATTCTACTAGCGTTCTCCCTCTCAAACGATGCCACATAAAATGATGAAGAAAGAGATATGGGACAGAAAAAAATAAAAGAGCCATAACAGATTTGTTATTCCTTTTAATAATTAAGTAGCTCCAAGGATGGACCCTTTAAAAGGTCAGACAATATAATATCTTCAGCAATATTTTGGATGTGAATGATCCAGCTGAAAAAAGGTCAAATCAACGTAAGAAATAGCATACCTACTCTACTACTACTATACTAATTCAGGTACATTTGATTCGATTTTTGCTTTAAAAAAAATGTTTTTGCCCGACTTGGCCCTTTTGTATTTAAGCAGCGATTTGCTTAGATTTTCCTCAACTATGTTGGGTCGGTTTCCAGACTGAGCTAATATAGCTGTAAACCAATATTTCACATGAGAAGTCTGACGATCTGATCTACACAACCCAATTACTCGGTAATACCATAACCCCTTGGTAAGATTAGCTTCTACTAAAAACAATCAGCAAAGTGTTGCCATTTTACTTATTCGTAATTGGTTTCTACTTGAGATAATACAACAAGTCACATACCTTTGTGTAATTGATGTGGGTAGAGAAAACGAGACTGAAATTTGAAGACAGGCGACAGAAAAAAGGAGTTGTGATCTGATAAAAGATGTAGGTATTATGTCGCAGGATAATTCGCACAAAGATTCTAGGGATATCGCGAAAACACGGATAATTAGACAAAGTCAATGTTATTTCTCAATGTTACCGAAAAAGAATATGGTTTTTGCAAAAGCGTCATGCTTTAGCAAGGTTTTGGAGTCAACACCGACATTCGGTTTAGTTAGGTTCCTTTAAACCCTGCAAACAGAAATAGCGACCCTGCTTCGAAATTTTACTGAATCATTCTATCCGTATTTTTGCGATATACCTAGAAGATTTACTTACTTATTTATTTAGTTTAACAAATTATCCTACGACATAAATATAGGTTGGTACCCAAAATGCTAATTTATTTGAACTTTACACAGAAATAGCAGATACATAGGGACACCTGAAGCCTGTCTGCAAAATTAATGTCAATTGCGAAACAAACTTTTCAAAGTTAAACGTAACCTTTTATCCTTTCTAAACTTCAAGAGATAACATTGGGCCTGAAAAGTTTTCAAACAACAACTTAACAATTTCAAAGCATGAATCAATAATTATCAAGTACTTATTAACAGAATTTAGCTAGAAAAATGGAATAAATAAATGTTTGATAACTATTTAACGTTAGTGCTAAACTGCTAATAAATTATCTAGACGAGGAAGGTTTTAAGTCTGATGGTTATACGCGTAAGAATGGGCTAAGATAAACAATGGTTGTACTTTGCGAAGATAAGTACATTACTAGAAAGAGGATAACATCCAAGAAGACGAGTAATAGGAAAATATTTAAAGAAGATGGTACGGTGTTACAACCAAATAAATTGTGACAGAAGTAGGACCAATTTTTTATGATGATGATGATCAAATACGATTGGTAAGTTAAATTATTCATTTTTAACACAAGACAGCAACGTGCCAACTTTTCTCTGCAGGTAGTATCGACTACATAATCCAATGCAAAGTGAGACCTGTCCTCGATAGTGAAAGTATATGACGTGTTAACTTAGAAAATTACGGAAAATGTACATCAAACATACGTAATAGTTTACTTATCGAGTGTTGACGGTAGCCAACAGAAACGTAGTCAATACCTATGTATGTTTTTACAGAAGAGAAATTTTGAAGTCACTCAGCAATTTGTGATAAAACGTTAAATAGAAGAAAAAGAGACAACCTTTGGAATCCTGAATTCAATAGGTCAAATTCGTGAACATAACAACCCTGTTTGGTCAGCAAAAGTCATTGTGACCCCACAATGACTTTTGCTGACCAAACATAAAGTATAGTTTTTGAAGAAAAAGTGCTCCTGTTTCGTAAGATATTAAGCGTAGTCTAGGACTGGGATTAACAACGTTGTATAAAAGAATAGAAATTAGATCCCCAAAGGTTAGCCATATACATTCAATTATATCGACGCACAGATAAATTAGATTTGTGTGAAGGTTTCTTAGCCACAAAATATTACTTATTCATAATAATTGAAATGACAGCACAAATAAAAGCAGCAAAGAAACCGCGACACGTGAGACCATGACTAATGATTTGAATAAGAATCTTAATTTAATTCATTTACTGTCAGGCAACGCAAAAGCTAAGCCTTGAGGTATGAAATATGGCAAAAGTTCTTCTTTATTAAATGTTAGAACAAAGAAAGGATTATTGAAAACACACATCCAAAAGGGAATACAACTTTGAAAGGCGAAATCCCATCAGGCGCACGGCCATTGATAAAACGGTAATCCTAAATGTTTCAGCTCCCACAGCTCTGCCGTAGCCCAAAGGATACACCTACTGTGGACCATCCATTGATTAAAATTTAATTAAAAACTTTTAACAAGCTTTACCGCAACTTTTTCTCCAAAATGAACGGCGATTTTGGCGGGACCTGGTTTTAAGGGTTGTGTTATGAAACAAAAATCAACATTTAACTAGGTAATTTTGACATTCGAGGCGAGCAATTTTAGGCTTAGGAAGTTTGTAGGAAGTCACGTGAATTTAGACCTATCCATCCCATCTTTCTTCATTAGAAGAAGAGCGATGTCCGTCCAACATTAAATGAACGTGACTCGGCACGCAGTCCACGAATTGCTTAATTCAGGTGTTCCACATTGGTAGTAAATAGATAAGCCAGAGCCTTTCGAGTTTTAGATTTCATCCTTCAGCCCTAATTTCAATTTAGTTTCAATAGAACTGCTCCATTATAAGCAGCAACTTTATCTGGCTGACATGTTTTGCATACTTGGTGGTCTACTATGACGTCTTAAGCAAGAGTAATTCCACTGTGGGAAAGAGACAGAGCTATACAAGTCGTCTAGCGCCATTTCGTTCCCCAGGAATTACCCTCGCTTTGGTGGCGTCACTTGTAATTTCTGTAATACCTGTTCTCTCTTTCTAATTTTCGTCTTTCACACATTCTATTCACCTTTCCTTATCTCTGACTATTTTAACATAAAACAAGCTTAAACATTCTGACTTATAAATCTAACTACCACTCAGTTAACCAAATACGGTTACTAACTAACTCAATAAATAACTGTGTCCTTGATAACTGAGAGTACAAGATTCGGTTAGATTACTCCAACTGGCCTGCCCACACACGCCCACCGTCTGTCGAAACTTGATGTTAACTTATTATCTCACTTGGAGTTATCTTAAACATTTTGTTGTTAATGTTACTTTACCAAAATGAGATGTGTGCGGTGATTGGATCGGAAGTTCGGAAGTGATGGGAGTTTAAAGGTAAATGAGTTCGAAGTTTGTTGAGTGTTTCGCCGTAGTAAATGATCTTGTTAGTAAAGTATACATATCGACTGTTATTATGAACACACTACACGAGAGAGAAATTTAAAGGTTTAGTAGAATGCAGTTGCAGTTTTCGATTTTGTTCGATGATAATCATGATGAAATATTTCTTACAAAAATTTTCTTTGCTTTTCTAATAGTAGTGATACAGACTCTCAATTTCTGTAATATAACAAAAATGGCGATTTTGCAGATTCGCTAGTAGTCATAGTCGATATATCAATATGTTGGGAAATCAATATTATGATTTCCAGGCGGGTCCATAATGCAGGTTTGAGACAAGTGAATGTGCAAGCCATATTCTTATGCAGTCAGTTGATCACCCACACGATTCTTCTGATTGATTTGATCACCCACTAGCAAAAGCCAGATCATTACTCATGAGATCAGAGCTCGAATAATATGTAAGATACCAAAAGCAATATAGTAAAAGACCAAGAATAGCTAAGAATACAACTGAGTTAGTCTAAATCAAACTCCCAGGCAACGCCCGACGCCGGCGGTATTAAATCGATAATATCACCCATCTATAATGGCTTTTTCAAAGTTGTCCCTTGACGGTATAGACAATCTTCTTCTTCTTCTTCCTGCCATTATCCCATTCTACTTGGGGTCGGCGCAACACGTTTTCTTCTTTCACTCTCCCCTATCAGACGTCAAAGTATCATTTACTCCTTTTTCTTTCATAACATTCCTTAGACAATCCATCCATCTTTTCTTTGGCCTTCCTCTTCGTCTCCATCCATCAACATTCATACTCATCATTCTCTTAGTCACATGGGTGTCATCCCTCCTCATCACATGTCCATACCAAGATAGACGATTCCCTTTCATTTTTTCTGTAACCGGCGCCACTTTCAAACTTCCCCTTATAAACTCATTCCTTACTTTATTCATTCTTGTCACTCCACACATCCATCTCAAAATCCTCTTCTCCGCTACATGCGGTGACGGTATAGACAATGCAAAAAAGAATGTATACAACCTCAACATTTGCTACAAGCCTGACCATGCTGAAACTTGATTAATAAAGTACTTTCATAGAGCAGAAGTTCGAAAAAACAATGGAACTCCTGAACATTTCTTACGCGGTTTAGTTTGTATGCAAAGGAAGTAGCCGGCAACAGTTTGTTTCTTATTTAATTTACTTCACAACTGGGGGTCTACTCTCTTAGTCCGTCAACGAAAATACGGGCCCGTACTCGAAATTATTGAGTGAATCCAAATCCACCAAATTGCTAGTCGGGTCAACTATATTTAACCATGTTGTCACCAATTATTATTTATAGTTCATACCACTTACTAACTAATCTAACAAACAGCTACAAACGCTCGAAGCTTCGGCCGAAGCTACGGGTTTCGTACTTAGATAGTAGAACCCCTGTTCCCTGGCTCAATGAGAGTCGCAGCCTCAGTAGGATGCAGAGTTGTTTACGCTGTATCGATCAGGCGCGGGTGGTTGCTATGACAACCGGTCGTTCGATACGTGTATAGCCACAGTTTGATTCGAATGAATACATTTGATGTGATTTTTATCTGTTTTCGGATTGCTTATGTACACAGTTTTGTCTTAAATCTGTTTTGAGGCTTGCATTCCGCACGTTTAGTTCGGTTTGGCGGATTTAGAAGGCTTTTGCCACTGGTACTACCGCACCGTTTCATTCTTACATCAGCCTAAATTTAGTTTTATCCACAATTAGGTAATAACTCTTAGCAGACAAGATCTTTTCATTTTGGGAGTGTAATAAAGTTATTTATGTTTCAGAGTTTCGGACGAAAGCGACCAAAAGCAAGATTTCATCAAAGACATTTTACGTTAGTAAAGGCTTCGAGTGGCTAAGAGCAGTGGTGGCCCAGTGGTATCGGCCTCGACTCACGAGTTGTAGGTCGTGGGTTCGAACCCCTTCAGGCGCATTACTTTGTGTAATTTATAAAAACATCGTGAGGAAACCGGCATGTCCTAGAACCAAAAATTCGAAGACATGTGACATCTACCAATCCGCACTGGGCCCGCGTGGTAGATTACGGCCCACTCCCTCTCACAGAGAGGAGGCCTGTGTCCCAGCAGTGGGAACATTTATAGACTGATGATGATGAAAGGCTTCGATGAACAGAAATTATTACTGTCTATTCTAAAGGACTTGAAGCACCAACGAGGCCTGAGTAGAAGCCCAACTTTGTCCACTGCGCTGATTATAAGCTTCTCCTTAATTGTTTGTGTTCTTTCTCCGCTTTCCTCTGCAAGCTGAGTTTTTGCTCCGATGGCAATGAAGTCGGCCCAAATCGTCGCAATCAATGATAGATTGGAGCAAATCTCTGACGGAGTAATGTCCAAGGACAAGAAGGTGTTAGACTAAGTTCAAGTAAAGTAAATTCTGGTTATTTGAAAATGACCTAGCGATACATGGCGACGAACTGTCGGGATGTTGCTCCCATTTTCCCGATAATCGGACACAACACCCACGCAGAAAAGAATTGGGGCGGTAATGCGGTACATTACAAAGCGAAAATAACGGCTTTCTTCCAAGTACGGTTAGAATTAAATCCCGAACGAATATGAGGCAGTTTGTTCACCGCTCAATGTCTATAAATCAAAACGATATCATCTGTTACGAGAATAGAAACCATCTTTATCTATAATTTATTGCTTTTCGATGGTATGTCAAGTCATATTGTTATTTGCATAAGCGAAGATGTGGTCTTCTAAATAGGGAAGTATAGTGGGATTCGTCGATTCCATGAAATAGGTAGGGGCATATTGACGTAGGTATTTATCTAATCATTCAAAAGTGGATGTGGGTAGTTTTCATAATAAGAATGAATGAACACCTCCGCTCCGTCTCGATAGCTAAGAATTCTCAAATCTTAACATGCAATTATGCAAACGAAAGCACGATAAGACAGAATGATTAACGTGTGATAAAGCATGATCAGTCTCAGACAGATGAGGATGACGCTAAGCAAAGACATCATCAATAATATCTACAGACGGACAGACGGACGATGGAGCAGACATAATGATAGGGCAGAGACCGCGTATGGTCAATCATAATGTGGGACGCTCTGTGGCATGATGGATTGATGATTTGAAGAAAGTGACTGGCAGCGGATGGATACGGACTGTCCAGGATGATGGTTGGCGCTCTTTGGGCCCGGCTTACATTCAGCCGTGGATGGAGGGCAATTGGTTGATAATATATGTATGTACATATTAAATCACCAAATGAATTATCCATAATTATCATCCTTTCAAACAGTTCTTCAACTAAATCAAAATGAACTAATCATTACCATTTTATTATTCCAGAACGTGACGTATTCTCTCCAATCAATTCAGCTCGTCGGTCACTGACCTGCCGCAAGCAATGGTGGTTCTAAACTAAAACATTAACTATCAGTAAGCAATCAACAGAAGCCAATATATCTGCTCGTAAATAGCTTTGTTTCAGTTTATTTAGATTGGAAATAGATCGTGAAGGCAGTAATCACAACACATTAAAATCCTCCTTGTAAACGGTTTGATTGCTATTTGCTACCAAGCAAAGGGCAATGTCCCGGGATGTAATTGTGATTCTATTTCCATCAATACCTTTGAATCTACTTCAAATTCTGATGTTCAATTGTTTTGACTGGAAAACAACAGAACATCAGTATTTGACAAGAATGATGGACAGGCCAACAATGGAAGATTACTGCTACAAGAAGTGACAAGAATCCGCGCCACGACTGAAATCCTTTTGACACGGCGCTAGGGTCGATGTCATGAAATCAAATTGCATTTAAAAATTTAGTACCACGAATTTTCCGCAGAACATGAGTCGTTGTGTCATTACCATGCTGTTCAATCCAGTAGTTCATTTCTGGACCGGCACAAGAGGACTACTACAAAACTACGTTGGTACTTTTAATTCATGAAACCGAATCTTTAATTGCAGGATCAATTGATTCTAATTTATTTTCAATTTAGAATGTGATTGGTTGTTGGTGATGACGGAGACTCTACCAGAAGTTCAAAACTTTAAGCAGTAGGTAGATGACTTTCTCGTTCAGCATTCTGATGTTTTTATTCCCTTTTAGTATTTTCGAGGACAAATCCATAGTTATTTAAATCTAAACAAGAAATATCCGAACTCTGAAATCAAGAATTGTATGGTACCTAGTTTAAGTTACGTACTTTATAAAACCGCAGATGCATTATATGTACCCATATGTACCTATTGACGTAAAGGAAAAAGCCTTGTACACTATGCCTTTTTCCTTCTTTTTTTTGTTAACATTTCTTGGAAAAATAGCAGGGCAATGATTTCTTGAGACAAATATTGTTGTTATGATTTTTGTGTTGAAATAAAATTAACTGTGAGGTCATTGTTATGTTAAATTGAAATACCTACCAGAAACCAGTAGTAGACTTGTGTTATGTGGTTGTGTTGCGTTGAATTCAAAAACGTGCAGAGTTTTAAATAAGTTTTATCTTTGTCAATGTTGATATCTAAAACTATAACGATCGAAAAGAATAAAATCGTGACAAAAGTCATATTTAAACTTTCTATTACCATTACTTTTAAAATTCAAAGCTTTAGAGCAAAATTTAGGATCATTTGCTACAATTTTAAATTCAGTAGCAAAAAACCGCCAAATCATAACCTAAAAATTATTTATCAACCTTTTGCCGCCATTATTGATTTCCACGACAAACGGCGTCCATTTTGTATATTTTTTGCGATTAGCACCAGTCACGTTTGGTGCACCCACGAGTTTGAAACTTTTTGTAAAAACTTCGTTACGCCTCCGGGCTTTGATTCGGTCTGTGATTAGGGCTGCTAAATTGCAGTTCAGATTTATCGGACAGAGGCAGGAAAGGGCTCCTAAAAAAGGATGAAGAGCTTTTGACCTCCATTTAACTCTGCATTTTAGGTAGTAAGTTTATTATTTGCTCAGATGCTGGGAAGTTAGTTTCATTCAAAGCCTTAACATTGGACTTGTTTTTGATTAGCGCAAATTATTACCAAAAATATCACTAAATATAATCAGCACACCTACTTGATTTTTAACTGTAGAGCTTTCATAAAAAGTTCTGTAAAGCAAAAGCCACATAGCCAAACAAAACCTTGTAGTGTAGCTCGTAGCTACCTGAATTTCGTTAAACGCCAAAATTAATCAGATTTCGGTGCATAGCACTCAAACAAATTGCATTTAAACCGGATAATCCGGTTCAAACCGGGTCACAGGCAGCCCTATCCGTGATTGAAGCCTCGTACTACAGAGTTTGGTGAAAAAATCGATTAAATGGCTGTGATTCACTGAGTACACACGGAGTAACTGCTATTTGCGGACTTTCTATCATATAGTTCTACCAGACTTATGGCGTGTGACCAAAATTGGAACTAACGCTTTTTATTTACAATAATTTCTTAACCACTCGTTCGTTAATGACAGCTACTGTCAGCTGTCAAATCTGACAGAACTGAAACTTCAAAATTTTGTTGCGTTAGCTGTTCACGTGGGGACTAAGTCCCCTTACGTGTTTACCAAAAGCGACCTCTGTAAATGTCATTTATGCCCCAAAAGATCCTTGCAGCATTGTTGACATGCCGGGTATCGTGAACTATGGACCGATTTGTAGGTACTCAATAAATAGCCATTGTTATGGTCTTGTGACTTAAACGACGCAACTTATCTTTATTGTTATAAATTAGAATCAAAGTTCAATACGTTGGGAGGCAGAGGGAACGAGAGACTTGATTGGTTTTTGATTTGTAGTTATTGTTACTTAGTGAATACACATACATAGAATATACACGGTGACTTTTTAGTCGTCTTACAACGGCAGCCCAGTTCATGTATCCAATGACTAGAATACGTTTATAATAAAAAAATAGGTAGGTATTTAAGAGATTTGAAAAATTTATAAATTAATTTTTAATTCATTATTATGATGCAAGGAGTAGTTAAAAACACCACGTCTCATAGAAAATGGAGATGGAATGATCTGCCCGACTATTGCGCTGGGTAGGTATACTCTACAGCTTGATACGTAAACATTTTCATATTTCTAAAGTACCTATTTATTAATAATAAAAATTATTTTTAACGATTAAAAAAAAAACCAAACTCGTCTAGATGTATTTTAGGTCGGGTACATTATGTGGACCACTTTTGTAAGACGACTAAAAAGTCACGGTGTATACAGAGACTTGTTAGGAGACATGTTACCGAGCGAATAGGAATAGTACATCTGTGCTGAGCAATAGGGTAGTTTACTGCATAAATAAATTAAAAAGTTGGGGCTTATGACGTCGTTACGCCAGTTAAATTATACCGACTGTGACGTTTTGTGATTATTAGAAGCGCTGTATCTTCGACAACTTTGGTTAACGAACAAAGTTGTCGAAGAAAAAATACGTGCCAAATATTTTTCGTAGTCATATTTTTTTTTTGTTGTAAAATAGCCTATTGTATTGTACACACTGTAGACAACGTCACTGTTATCGTAAAAAAAGTAGATGAAACACAACAATACATCTAAAGAATTAGTTCTTTCAGTTTGTTAAGCTATTATGGAGTCATCGATGACTATAAATATAAAATATATCTGCCATTAGAATCTCCTGCTGTGTTTAAAACACTGACAATTTCATGCAAAAGACTCAAAGTTCCAGGCATCATAGGTACAAAGAAAATGACAAGTAATAATGTCATTATTATGCACATCCGGCTACAGTATCCTTCTAAAACACTTTTAAAAACAACCTTAAATATAAGCTAGGTACTCCATTCTCTGTAAAGATGAGGTAACCTCATTTGAAGTAGTAAACAATACATTTTAAATAGAACCTTGCGTAACCTCAACGGACATAACATAACAGCGGTGAAGAATTGCCACATTAACCTACAATTTGGATCATCATAAAACAACGCAGTACAAATTACTGGTATCGCTACAATAAATATATTACAATATTTTGACATTGGCAACAAATTACGTCATTATTCCAAGTATGTTTTTAGAAGGCACTTTGCACTGGCAACTTTAACGATCACTATGAAAAACAAAACGGTTGAAGTTTGAATTCGAAATAGGAATTACTTTTTGACTTATTAGGCTAGTGGCCGTTGGTTTGGACCTCATGTCATTTATATAGGGAATTTCTAGGGAGAGACATTTTCACTTACTTACCGTCTTACTACAAAAGAGTTAAACATCTGTTGAGCACTTGTCTAAAGAAACTGTCAACTGCAAAGTGGCATATAGGGGTCGTTTTGCAGTTACACTTTTTTTTAGACAAGTGTTCAACAAATGATTCACTTTTTTATGGTACAACGGCTAATGTTTAATGTCAGCTAACCTGCTAAGTTCCTAATTCGCTTTACAAATTGTCTTGTTCCACATAACGATGTCTATTGAGAGCAAAAGACAATGCTCGCTGAATGACATCAAAAAGCGGGTTAGCTCTGGACATTAGCACAATGAAACCAATGACAAACAATGTTTCTTTGAATTGAATACTTCTCTGGTCATGACAGTGCCTCGGCTTTACCTCAAATTTTACCAATCGAACGTGAACCTTCTTGTTTCGTAATAAAGTTGAAAATCTATAACAGATTGTGGTAGCTTGTTGTGCTGGCGTCAGTACATTCTGACAGTTAGCAAAGGGGTTTTGACACTTGAGAACTGTCATTTTTAGAAAATGACACAGCGTTTCTATCAAGGTTACTAAAAATACAGTGTAGTTTATAGAATACCTAAAGGGCATCAATTGACAAATAAAGCGGCAACGAAATATGGTCCGTTAATGTTGTTACGACCCATTCACTACCTCGTGCGATCCGACTTCCGAGAGCGTTTCTTGTTTCCTACGCGTGAGTATCATCTCGTCGGAAGTTGGGTTACAGTGACTCGTGACATGGTTTAACAATTTAATTAATTTGTTATTTCTTCATGGCTGTAGAACATATTTGTACTAGTGTTGCAATGTATCATTGCCTTACGTGTACCAAAAAAAAGTTCAAAGGGTGTATATTTCAATTGTAATCAATATCCTTAAAACTTACGTTGATGACCTCATGTCACTATTATTATTTGACAAAAGCCAATAGTTTCACCCATCCAAAATCAGTTAAGCATGCAACCTCTTTCCACCTCTTCCTTCCGTAACCATTAAATGAGGGAATAGATTTGGCAACTTTCCAAAACTTTACTTCAACAAATCATTCTTTTAATTTTCCTCTTCCTTTAATCCTTAAATCCATTCAGGCGCCATTAATTTTAATTAACAAAGAAAGCAAAGCCAAGTCCTATCATAAAGAATTTACCTCTGAAACTCTATATCAACCTTATTTTTACGAAGATAAAGTTGTTTTATAGATTAAAGAACACTGCAATATTGAGAGAGAGAATGATGCGACATCTTCACATAATTCTAATACTGTAGAGATAAAAGTTTATGTTGGCTAGTTTATGTAGGTAGAGGTACCCGATCTTTGAGATTACTGATCCGATTAAAAAAAAATCTAGTAGGAAAGCACAGTTCCCGAAGGATAATTTTCAACAATATGACAGTGAAAACACTAGAGATAGCTTTTCATAGACAATTATAACACCGCAGGGACTGTAGCTAAACCATATTTTGTCACGCGCCGTCAAAATGGCCGCCTAACAACAGCTGATGGCCAAGGGCCAGACAGTGTTTGTCTTAGTATCAATTGACAAGGCCAGTATGTATTGGAAGATTCTCTTGGCGATAGATCGGGATTATGTAGACAACTATGTAAACGGTACGTGATTTATTGTAAGACAAAGGTTGTAGTCTGGCCTCATAGTAACGCCTGTTTATAATGTATGGTATTTCTAGGCATTTCCCTAGTTACTGATAATGTCTTGAAGATTTTGATCTAAGATTGTGGTCCTTAGAACATAACTTTTAATTATTTGGACCTTTGTCACTATAATAGCCCCAAATATGATATTGGAAATCGCTCAAAAATAAGGACAAAGAATTTTCAATTCAAACTTTATCGCGTTGCTAATCGCAACTTCAAATTGACATCTCAAATAACAAATATACAAACTTAATAGTGACAAGCAATTAAGCCAATCAGACGTCAATTTTCATACTTCGGTAATCAGTAAATTAAGATTAGCGGCTGTCACGGAGAAGCAATTCTCCGTGCTTTATGCACCGCTAGACCTATTTGTTTTGTCGAGCCAAGTATCTACGATGGGTACTATAATAATCATGAAGATTTTCTGGAGAATCAAAGTTGTATCCAAATAGTTTATTGTCCAAAAAATACGTAGATGAGAATTCAAAAGTAAGTTAGAAACTCATTGTCAACCATTTTTCTTTAGAGTACGATTTATTAGTTACCAAACGCTATTAAAAGAAAGAACCAATAGGCTTTAAGTTCCAACATCGGCTTCATGAATGACATCACCACCTCGAACTTGAATCAATGTACAAAACCGCAGTGCCTATAATTATGGCAATATCCATACAACAAAATTGACCTAACGCTCTTCGAAGCAAAAAAAAATACAAGAGAAGCAATTTAGACCGGCCGACGTGCCCTGGGCTACTGAACTGATTTCCATGCGGTTTTCTCATGACTGTCAACACTTGATTGTAATACAATGCGTGCCAATAACATTCAACAATTTGCGCCGTAACCTCATAAGAGACGTGTTAACTGCCACTGAAAGGAGTACCATTAGAAGTGGCCTTAATGAATGATGAAGACAATTGAAGATCGAAAAAAATGGTGGCCTGTTATCGCTTGAAAGAGTTATTTCTCTAATAAGTATTGCAACTTAGATGTGAATGTCTGTTCATCTTCTGAGAATACGTTTCAAAGTATGTCTAAGCAGGATACTGTAGCCCTGGTACACTTAGCACAACCAAAGGAACAGGATGGATTTTTAGTCAGTAAGAGACCACAGAATACTTAATAGTACTACGTACAGAAGTGTCACTTCACAAAAACAAACAAATGTAAAATCTAAACTCGAGAGAATAAGGTACATTTTAACCAAAAATATGTACGGAGCGCGTGTGAACGGGCGGCGGGAGGCATCCCACTGCAGGCCTGACGCACTCCGCGGTATAGGTATGAAACTGAAAACACACGTAGGCGCACCGCCGGCATACTATTAAGTATTCTGTAGTCTGACAGTCATCTTCCCCTTCACCCAGAACGGGAGGACTCATTTGACAATTACACCAATCCAAAAAATGAAATGGTTCATCTCGCGTAGTTGAATCCGGAAATTACAGATTCACATGATTTCATTGTATTCCCTGAACAGGGTAGCTTGTTAATGATTCTCTCTTGACAGAGGAAGGTCGCTGTCCCTATCAGTCAGTGTGCATTGACCGATGGCAAAATGTCTTTGAATTCTTAGTTTAGGTTATACACCCCCCACATGTCACCTATTTTGTTTGATGCCTCATGCAGTAAGGGCCAAACTATTCCTATCAAATTGGCACTAAAACTCCAAGGATAAAAAGTATTAATTTTAATGAACCTAGAGAAAAATACTAAAAGGAATAAAAAGCAACTGCAAAGCGTACGCCAGACAGCAGAGAAGGGGGCGATCGACGACTGTACGGCTCCCGGCTCGGTAGCAGACTTTATTTTTTTTCTCTTTTCATGAATTTCTCTGAAATAAGTGCTTACTTCACTTTAAAGTCAGTCGGATAGCTAGATCGCAACAAAAAATGTTGAACTTTTGAATTGAAGGAAAAACTGGATTCGAATTGCAAAGTTATTGAATGCGATATATTGGAAGTTGGAATTTATACTTTGTTGTTTCTTTTATTATGTTCGTTTTTGTACGGGACTACTATGATAATTGATAACCTACCTCAAGGACTGAAGAGGTTCGCTTTACTGGTTTAGAAAAGGGAATACGGATACTTTACAATTCACAATTAAGTCGTACCTACATGTTATGATGATGATAACTCATTAACAAAATGAAGAAAGGATGAAAAGGTTTCTTAGTTCTCAAATAACCATTAAATGTTGGTTCCTAGGCATAAGTACTCCAAGGAATAACAACGTAATGTTCATAAGCTTCTGCACATGGCTTCCGTGAGGTAAAAAAAAAATACCTGGAAAAAAGTTTCAAAAGTTTCTCTAGCTCAGAGTCTTAGACGCAGAGCGTGGTCTATCCGTAAGTGAAATGTTATCATACAGAATTTAAGACCAGAGGGTCTAAAACGGCCACTTAGCAATATCCAAAATGATTCACTTCGTGCATTTCCAGCAACGTTGTTAGCTTTTCATTCATGAAGTGAATCATTTGGGATACTGCTAAGTAGCCGATGTAGAACCTCCAGTAAAAATGCAGACACCCAAACTCAAACTACTGGGACAGATAGGCTAGCTTCGATTTCGAGTGGCGAAAATCATGAAATCGCTGCGAATTTAATCCGCGAATACAATAACTTGGTGGAACATGATTGAAAATTGTCGAGGTTCGCAAAAACGTGGTCCATCCACTACGATCGACAGACGAAGCTATTTTGATCAATTGTGATTGAAAATTAATGCCTTGACCGAATAAAATGCGGCTATTTGAGATTTGTTCATGATAGTTTAAATGCTGCTCCTAACAGAATCTATGTTTGTCTATGCTGTGTTGAAGCTCTATGGCTCGTTGGTGTGGGTGTTAATAAAATGTACAGGACGTCATTACAGTTTGTTTCAGTTTCAACACAGATATTAGGTATTTAAAATGTCCATGGAGTATTTTCTTTAATAAATTATAAAGAAACATTGATTTTATCATATATTTGCAATATTAAGCGCGGGCCACATAGAAAAGACGAAGACGCAGACGGGGCGGAGGCATATATATTATGTCTCTTCGGCGTCTCTTTCATACAAAATGTATAGAAGCGTCGCGACGTTAAACACACAGAAGAGACGAGGCGCGGCCGCGACTCTCATACATTTTCGCACGTCCGCGACGCGTCCTCGTCTTACGTCAGTTACGTCTTTTCTATGTGGCCCGCGCCTTATAATACCGTCATTAGTCAGAAAAAATGCTAGACCAACTGTCTAGTATTAGTTCGCTGTCAGCAATTTTAACCCAGTTTTGCACGTCATATCAAATGCAATATGCTTGCCAGTTCTAAAAAATATAAAAATTTTGCAACAAATGAAGTAACAAAGAAATATAAAACACAGAACTGCCGATTTTGCTAATTGAATTTCATATTCAAAATTGCAAGCGTTGTGAAATCAATTGAAATGCGTGAAACGGACAATTTTAGCTGTTTTATTATGTTTTCGTACTAATAATATTTGTAATTGACCGGTTTCATATCTTTCTAAGTAATAACTGGATGATTAGGGGAACAGTGTATAAGACGGGGACACGAGGTATGATGGCAAATCACACACATAAGGCAAACTTAACACAAAACTAACGTAGCACAAGCGCCAACAGGACGCCATTTGCGTCTGGCCGCTTGCAAATGACGTCCTGATGGCGTTTGCTCTACTTTAGTGTTGTGTTAAGTATGCCTAAAGAGTGTATGTCCCCATTATACCTCGCGATTATTAACGTCCCCGTCTTATACATTGTTCCCCTACATAAAATCTCGTTTTATTATAAACGGAAAACGGAAATTGGTGCCAATAAAACTGTTTCAAACACGTTTCAGAGATAATGATAGACTTCCTTGTAAAAAATTGAAATTGCAATTGTCATTGCCACCCTAACCGACCAAACTAATTCTAACACTTGGAAATCTTGAGGTGTAACCTCAAAATAACTATTTTCAACAGTAGAACTAGGAACTGAATTAAATAACCATAAATAAAAGAAAACAACAACAGAAATCGAGTTAGGTCAAGTGCCTTTACAACTAGCGTGCTGAATTATTTCGACCAATTTATTACAGATAATATTTTATCGCGGGTTGTCACGCCAACCATTTTGAATTTCTATGCTCTATGAATAGCACGCTATGAAATAAATACCAGTGTTGCCACAGAGCGAAATAATAAATCTAGTGATTAAAACAAACATAGCTCTGATCCTAAAACAAAAAAATACGAATGTTTTCCATCTATCGGTAAAATTTTTCATGCCCCAACTCATTTAATTGTTAGCTATGTCAGATAAATACGATGGGAAGTCACAGGCAATAGCGAGTATTTCTATAGTTTCAAAATAAAGAAAATTTTATGTATTTTACCAAAATAGACCGTGTTTGGTGCGTCAACTTCGCAACGTTGACCTTTTTGTCAAATTAATATTTCATACAACTAAAATATGTAAGCATTTCGTTACCCAGACCCAGAATAAAAAACAATATTTGGTTTCAACCCCCTCGGTCTGAAGTGTCCTCTAGGGCACGATGTTGCCATAGGTAGGTAGGTATACAAATATTATAATTTGAATGGTGAGGATTAGTAAAATTGACACCCACTTTGTGCTCCATGAGTCTATTCCACAACATGCCCAAAAAACTAAATTAGAAAGAAGCACTTGAATTGTCAGTGTGGGTTACACAACTACTTCACATTGTGAGGAAAATTTAGCATCATTGGCAAATGTAACGACTTGTTCAAGATGTAGGGATTAGGGAATGGTCAATATATATCTACAGTCGTATAAAATTAAATGGCGGTCTTCTCTCATCAAAGGCTGAAGACATGACAAAATTAATCAACTAGCATATACTCCATGATGTCCCGGAAGGAGTTGCAATATAAACAAACCGTTTTATTGCACTTACATCTTTTCAAACTGTAAACATTGCCAGTTAGTCCACAAACGATCAATCAATAAAGCACGTAACAGATTTGAAATACACGGCACCACTTGACACAAACATTGTGCGCAATTCATTGATTTAAATCATATTCACTTTTTTTGGATAATAACATTTGAATAGTAAGAAACTTAGCTTGCTCACTCAAAAAATCATATTACACATAGTATCAATCGTTTCATTTGGTATTTACGAACTCATTTCTAAACGCATTTTTGCGTAAATAAGTTAAGCATGGTGAGGACACATCTTTGATTTAAATCTATGACACAATCTTCACAGAGTGCTGTGGGGTCGGGTGTATCGCAAGTGTGTCTTTAGTCTATGGTGACTCATCGTGTAGACCGTGTAGACTAATCTCTATGGTCGTCCGGAGAACACGCGCCAATTCGACTGTGGCTAATCGCATAGCGTTGTTTGAAATGGAGCATTGGAGAGGCTAGCGGAATATACGAGGTGTATAATTGAATGCAGGCAAACTTGAGGTTTATGAGCCAGTGGCATGATATGAAAGTAATGAAGAGGGAAGTTTTCATTGCATTAGAAGAAAATGAAGCTAGAAAGCAACATTTAGGAGGAAAAGGATTCATGGCACCATAAGCGCCGCCATTTTGTTCTTTTAAACTTTTCCCGCCAAAACAATTTGCAACGTTACTGGAGTGCCAAAAGATCTGTGCAATCTTGAATGAGGTATTTACAAGTAAGTATTTAAGAGTTTAAGGAAAATACCGCCAATTTTATCCTGGGTCAAAAATCTTAAAAATTTCCGCTGCTAATGTACCTATAATTTTCAACACTTTCTATTATTATTTTAAAACTAAACTACATTTATGTTTACATAACACCTACTTCACGTATTTCAAGTCACAATAAACGTTAACATAACAATGTTAGTTTAGCACTGCTTTACACTGTGCAACAATATTGTACAATGGCAACATTAATACATATTCTGCCTTCAAATGTGACCAGCTACCGTGAAGAGTTTATGCAACTACCTCAAAATAAAATGCAAGTAGATACCATAACCATAAAAAATAACTACAGAGTCCAAAACTGAGGCCCTAGCATGAATTTTACGTTTTTAGCCATACAGCCCAGCGTACTTGAAGTCGTACGACGTAAATTCTAGGCAAAATGATAAAGCGACGAACGAGGAACTGATTTTATCCACCAAAATAACGTCATACTCCCCGTTTACTTTAGGTACGTCACAAAATATACGTAAAAACTTGTGATAAAGCCTCTGATATTATAAATTTAATGGTGAAACAACTTAAATATTTTGGTCTTAATAAAGCAGATATTATGCTAAAATTATGCATTTGTGAAATCTATTGCAAATATTAAGATAGCACCGTTACTTCGAATTTTGGTATCGCACCAAAATCTTTATGCCTATCTATCTCCACAATCATAATGACTTCCAAATCTAAGTTGACATTAATAATACTGATTTAATTATTTCTTCATAATATTATAGTTCTTCAATCACTTCAAATTAACATTGTATTTATACTAGAGAACTAGTGGCCCGTCCCAGCTTCGCACGGGTTAAGAACCGCTCGTCCGATTTTGTGCAAACTTTACATAAAGCATCTACTAAATAGTTCGAATAAACCCTAAACATTTGGTTTGGATAGATGAGCCCGTTCTTGAACGAAAGGTGGCATTGATTTTTATATATTAGACTAGTATTTGCGCGTTGCGCGAGCTGCAAGCAGCTCGCGGGGTCGTGTTTTGTAGAAGTATTATATAACCTTTATAAAATTTTGATAATCCATGAGAATCTTTAAATTAATTGGTAAATCCATAGTCCTTAAAAGATTTTGTAAATTATATAAAATATTTTTAATATTTTGAAAACCCCTTTGTACGGATTTATGTATGGACTTCTAAGTGAATCAACTGAATTTTTTTTTTGTTCCTACAGTTGATTTACTTAAAAGTCGGTACGAATAAACTATAAAATAATATTCCTTGTAAGCGACTAAGTAAATAATGAAATAAGTTCCTACTTTTATGCTTTTCAAAACTACTCTAACCTGTACTTTTGAAGAAATATACAGAAAAAGGGAGCCATGCTGCACGGCCCCCTTTTTTTCGTGTAACTTGAAAAATGTATAGCGTATTAAAAAGTTTCTTAGACTCAAGGTGTGTACTCTATTAACACTTTATATGTACTGCAACTGATAATGTGAAATCGTAATAACAAAATATAGGTGTAGGGGGTCGTGCTGAAAAAAAAAATTAAGAAAATATCTAAAAAAGACAACACAACCTTATTATTATTATTATTTATCAACCTTAGCCAAAAACTATTAAATAATAATTGATGTTTGGCAAGTAACATATGTACCGCATTGGTTTCTCATACAACTTGCTAAATTTGAAAAATAAACCATTGTTAGTTCATTCGCACGGCCCTCTAAAGACGCCTATATCTTCACTACGTAGTATAAAGCAAAGTCGCTTCCCGCTTCCTGTCCACCTGTATGCTTACATCTTTAATACTTCTACAACATTCTTTTATTATCCTTCTTTTCACATATACACACACACACATATTTTCCCTTGACTTCATTCATAACCCTTTTAATCATCATTTTACCTACATACCTACTAATTGCAAGCAATTTCACACATACACACACACACACACACATACTTTCCCTTGACTTCATTCATAACCCTTTTAATCAACATTTCACATACTGCTTGCTAGCAATTTCACATATACACACACACATACTTCCCCTTGACTTCATTCATAACCCTTTTAATCAACATTTTACATACTAATTGCTAGCAATGGACATAATACGGAATATGTGCGTGCAAAGTGTACTCGTATGTGTACATGAAAAATAAATAAATATAAAACTATGATTATAACAAATTGTCATTGATAATCATGGCAAACAAACACTCCAACCCAAACTATTCGTCAATTATAAATAAATAAAACGGAACGTAAGGTAGTTCGAGATGAATACGTACCCAATGCGAGATCGTTATTGAACCATGTTACTGGTCAGTAGAAAATCTGACCGACTGTTGATCGGGAACGGTTGGTTGTCCGGTCAACCGAATGATCTGTAAGTAGTTAGGCTTTGGATTCTGATCAGAGTCGGCTTACTGCCGAGAACATGCTCTGGTTGGTGATGAAGTCAATAGAACCGAGTGATTGCGAATTCGTCGTTGAGGTGAGTTGTCGTACCGGTGATGAGAGGTCAGTAAAGTGTGGTCGGTGTTGGTTGATTGCTGGGATGTCTTGCGTTGTCTGTGGCGCGAAAATCAGGATGGGAGTCGATGTCAAGTTGTGGATGATATCTAGCTTGTGGTGGATCGATTAAGACGAAAGATATGTCCGTTAAAATGGGTAAAAGTTGCTTTCTTATCAGTAATGAGTCGTAGTGTGCAAAGGTGTGGGTGGAGTCATTGTATTGGTTGAATGAGTTATATGGCATAGAGTTATGAGTTATATGGCAGATACCAAAAGTCTTAGTTACTTTTATTAAAAAAATAATAAGCCGTGGACTGCTGTGTTCCACGAAGGTGTGGATTTAAACGGCAGATCCTAAATGTCTCAGTTACTTTTAACTGTAAAGTAAAAATTAAAGACCCAGGGACTGCTGTAGTACGCGAAAGTGTAAATGGGAAGGGCAGATACCGAATGTTTTAGTTATTTTATACTAAAAAATAAAATAATAATAAGGCGTGGACTGCTGTGTTGCACGAAGGTGTGGGATGTCTCAGTTACTTTTAACTGTAAAGTAAAAAATAAAGAGCCGGTTACTGCTGTAGTACGCGAGTGTGTAAATGGCAATGGCAGATACCGAAAGTTTTAGTTTTTTTTTTTGTATGTATATTTAGGTGAAGGTATTTTATCTATGGGTCTTTGTTACCTGTAATAAATTGTTTATTATTATTAAATACACCTCTAGTGTAAACTAAATAGAATATTAATCTTGCACGATATTCCTTTTAGTATTAATTTTTAGTATTACTTTTTAGTATACTTTTTAGTATATTATAGAGAAGTAAATTAAGCAGACCAAAAAATGTATGAATCAAAATGTAACTATTTTCAGTGCCACGCAAGAACAAGTGCTTCAATATGCAATTCTTTTTCTTTTTAAGTTAGTTCCTTAATAATATAAGTTTTGTAGGTTCCATTCAAATATATAGGTAAATATAAAAAACCTGACCCGTCTCAATTCAAAAGGCTTTGACTCGGTTTGGAAAGTTTCCTTTTTTTGTTTGTTTTCCATTTTTTTTTTTTGCATGTTTTTGTTTGTTTGGCATTTTTTTTGCATTATATTTTTTCCACAATCTTGTGTCTTATGTTCATGGTCAAAGGATGATACGAATTGAGCATCGTCGTCAAAATGGTAAAAGCGTATACATAGTTTATGTGTATGATTCGAAAGAATGTTCTGCGGATTCTGTTCTGTGGTCCATGCAACTTGAATTTGGAGTACGTTCTATGAGTGATCTTGAATGCTAGATTGTAACGACATGAATGTCACCGTGTAAATTTGCAGAATAAGTAAGTAGACTATTACGGCATCAATGGAGTTCCATCTAGATCTCATATTCTATGCTATACAAAAATCAAAGCTGATGACGCAACTAAAAATATGTTAGTTTGTGAAGTAATATAGTGGTCAGGTTTAGTAGATATTCTGCAGAAAGCGACGCCTTGAACACGTTTTTAGATCAAAGGTTTTTAGACTCTTGTTTTCAAAATTTTCAAAATCTAAATTCAAAGCTGGATCAAAGCTGGATCAAGCACCTCCAAATCACTCGAAAACAATACCCATATCAATATTTTTGAATAAAATCAAGTCTGAGAAGTTGTCGAGAATAGAATAAAAAAACAGGACCCCCCTAAAACATTATAAAACTAATTCAATAAAAAAAGAAACAAAATTAAAAAAAAAAACAAAAAAATTGAGAATACCTTAGAATAGTTAAAAAAAAATTAAAATTTAAAACCCCTTAAGAACCCCCTAATCCAATCTAAAACCTTATTAATAACTCAGAAGGGAGGCATAAAATTAACTTTTTACCCTGATGAGATGCATAATAGTAAGTCAAAAACTGTACAGTTCTGGTATGATACGAAGAGAGAATACAATAAGAGCAACATAAAAAAAAATTTGAACTGCTTAGCAGCCTTAAGTTTTGGTGAAGTTTACGAAGAGACAGACTGTAATAACGCATTTAATGTATTCCACGACATATTTACGCTCTTCTATAAATTGTGTTTTCCCGAAATACTCGTCAAAAAGACTTATTGGTCTTTTTGACCAATAAAAATAACCAATAAAAAAAACGAATGGCTTAGTAGGGGTTTAAAAATATCATGCTATAAGAAGAGAGCTTTGTACTATGCATATCAACACGATGCTATAAGTAAAAGTCACCACAAGAAAATATACCGCAATTACAGTAACATGTTAAAAAACCGGCCAAGTGCGAGTTGGACTCGCCCATGAAGGGTTCCGTAGTCATCATCATCATCATCAGCCGGAAAACGTCCACTGCTGAACATAGGCCTCCCCTTAGACCGCCACGCCGAACGACAATTCACCTACGCTGCGTCTTCCGGTCCGTGGTCGCCACTCGAGAACTTTTCTTCCCCATCGGTTGTCAGTTCTACGAGCGATGTGGCCTGCCCATTGCCACTTCAACTTGCAAATTTTATGAGCTATGTCGGTGACTTTGGTTCTTCGCCGAATATCCATGTTCCGGATTTTATCCCGCAAAGAAACTCCGAGCATAGCTCTTTCCATCGCTCGTTGAGTGACTCTTAGTCTCTCTAAAAGGCCAGCAGTCAGAGACCACGTTTCAGAGCCATATGTCATCACTGGCAACACACACTGGTTAAACACCCTTGTCTTGAGACGCTGTGGGATTCTCGATGAGAAGATATTACGTAGCTTCCCAAACGCTGCCCATCCGACTTGGATTCTTCGGGCGACCTCTTTCTCGAAGTTGGACCTACCTAACTGAACAATCTGTCCAAGGTAAGTGTAATGGTCTACAACTTCGAGAGTATCATTCCCAACAACAACCGGTACGGGTACCACATGGACATTCGACATGACTTTCGTCTTGTCCATGTTCATTTTAAGGCCGACCCGTTGGGAAACGATACTGAGGTCGCTGAGCATAGCATTGAGGTGCTCCAACGATTCTGCCATGATGACTATATCATCGGCAAAACGAAGGTGAGTGATGTATTCGCCATTGATGTTGATGCCGAATCCGTTCCATTCCAAGAGCTTGAAAACGTCCTCCAAAGCGTTCGTGAACAGTTTCGGAGAAATAACGGCTCCCTGTCTCACGCCTTTCTGCAATTGGATTGGTTTCGTGCTCTCTTCCTGAAGTCGGATGGACATGGTGGCGTTTCTATACAAACACTTCGATATACCTATAGTCGATATGACATCGTTGGAGGGACTGCAATACTGCCCAGGTTTCGATTGAATCGAAGGCCTTTTCATAGTCCACAAACGCTAAACATAATGGCCGATTATACTCCTCTGTCTTCTGTATAATCTGGTGGAGCGTGTGTATGTGGTCTAAAGTACTAAAACCTTTTCGGAAGCCGGCTTGTTCGGGAGGCTGGAAGTCATCAAACCTGCGTTCGAGACGGTTCGTAATGACTCTTGAGAACAGCTTGTATACATGGCTGAGAAGTGAGATTGGCCTGTAGTTCTTCAACAAGGTGTTGTCACCCTTTTTGAAGAAAAAAACAACCACACTCCTGTGCCATGCTTCTGGCGTAGTACCTTCGAGTATGACGGAATTAAATAACTTCTGGAGGACCAGAATTACCGGTTTTCCACCCGCTCTCAGAAGTTCTGTTGTGATTCCGTCTTCACCCGGCGCCTTGTTATTCTTTAGCTGTTTAAGAGCCATTCTAATCTCGGTACAGGCTGATGTCCGGGATATCCTCAGTGTAGTGTCGAGTCAGTTTAGCTCTTGCGTCTCGAGCTGTACCGACACTGGGTTGTCGTGTTGATGTGTATAACTGTCCGTAAAACCTCTCAAGCTCTCTCAGGATCTCCGGCTTCGTCGAAATGATGCTGCCGTCGTTAATCTTCAGCTTTGTCATTTGGCTTTGCCCAATAGACGAATTCTTTGCGAAGACTTTTGAGCCCTGGTTCCGCTCGATTGCCTCTTTGATCCGTGCCGCACTATACAGGCACGCAGGTCACGTCGCATTGATTTAGAGATTCGTCTATTGAGTTTGCCATATTCCGACATGTCAGCTGAAGATTGCAGCCTCATCTCGGCCCGGTCTTGCATCAACTTGATGGTTCCGTTCGAGAGCTTTTGAGGCTTATTGCGGCGCGGGGTCTTAAAGAACTTGGACCCCACAGCTTGGACAGTTCGAGTTGAAAGTCTTCGGGGTTCTGTATGTGGGCAGGACCATGTCGGAGCGTGGACTTCACCAGACGAGACCTTTCAAGCTTCACATTGATATTCAATGTGCCTCTGACGATTCGGTGATCGCTACCGGTTTTCAGCTTGGCGATTACAGAGACATCACTGAATATTCGCTTCTTGGTCGTCATGATGAAGTCGATCTCATTTCTGGTAGTGCCATCGGGGCTCATCCACGTCCACCTCCTGGATGGCCGCTTCTGGAAGTAGGAGTTCATTAAATGAAGTTCTTCCTTTTCCATGAAGTCGACCAGTCGCTGGCCCCTATGGTTTCGCTGCCCGTACCCAAATGGCCCCACTTTCAACTCATCGCCATTCCGTGCGCCCACCTTAGATTAGCCACCTTGATTAGTAAGTAATATACACAAACAATAAAAATAACTTTGTTTTTCATAGTGTTTGTATGAATGGCAAAGTTATATTTCCGTTTTTTAAAAATGTACTATATCTCAAAAACTGCTAACTGTATCTCATCCAAACCAATTTTCGTTGGATGTTTTTGTTGAGGTCTACATTATATGTTTTTTTTAGATTTATTATTCTCTTTCAGTTACAAGGGGGGACACACATTTTACCACTTTGGGAAATGTCTCTCGTGCAAACTGTTCAGTTTAGAAAAAAATGAAATCAGTAACCTCAACATCATTTTTAAAGACCTACCCATAGATACCCCACACGTATGGGTTAGGAGAAAAAAAAATTTTTGGGTTTCAATTCTAAGTATGGGAGGCACCCCCAAAATTTGTTTTGTTTTTATTTTTGTATGAAAATCCTAATGCGGTACACGTAATACATCTACCTACCAAGTCTCAACAGGATAGCTGTTATACTTTCGACAAAAAGTGGCTGTGACATACGGACGGACAGACAGACATGACGAATCTATAAGGGTCCCGTTTTTGCCATTTGGCTACGGAACCCTAAAAATGCATATCAAAATCACAACAGATAAACAACAACAATTTTTTTAAATAATTCTAAGAATAAATACAAAGCTACATGGTCAATCATAAAAAATAACTTGAACAACGCTAATAACAAAAACTACTTAAATTAATTATTAATCCATGATAAAAAAATTGATAATCCGAATGACATATGTGATCAATTTAATAATTATTTCATTGAGCTGACACAAAAGTCTAATAATAATAATCATGACCTAAGCAACATTGACATTGACAATAACATAAATACATTATTTTTGACTCCTGTAAATTAAGTTGATGTCTTTAAATTAATTAATTCACTAAATAACACGAACTCGACCGCATATGATGAAGTAACCACTAAAATTATTGAATTAAGCGCGAAAATTACACCCCCCCTTAGCTACCTTATAAACCTCTCATTTGAACAAGGTGTTTTCCCATCTAAACTAAAAGAGTCTATTATTAAACAACTTTTCAAAAAGGGCAACTTTCTGATGGTAATTATATGCCCATTACGCTGATCCCAAACTTTGCAAATTTTTTTGAAAAAGCATTGTATGACAAAATAAAGATTGAGACATGATTCGGGACCCCCCCCCCCCCCCCGCCCGTGTTGGAATTTTTCATCGGTTATTTCCTATTTTTTATGTTTTTTTTTATAACATCATTGTGGAGAGTTCATCATCATCACCGTTTGGTTTTAGGAAAAATTGTTCACCAAGTCTAGCCTGTTTTTCCCTAGTAAAACTTATTACCGAAGCTCTTAACAATAAAATGTCTGTTCTGTCTGTTTTTTTGGATATGAGCAAAGCATTTGACTTCGTCTCACATGAACGACTACTATACAAATTAGAGAGGTACGGCATAAGAGGCAAGGCGCATGAATGGCTTAAAAACTACCTGTCTGATCGCCAACAGAGAACTGTTATCTCTAAGATAGTAAAAAATAAAAGGACGACATATTGCTCAGAATTAAAAACTAATAGTTCTGGCGTTCCACAGGGAAGCATACTGGGCTCGCCAGTATTCACATTATATATAAATGACCTCAGAAAATGTTTAAAATATGAATGTATACAATTTGCAGACGACACTACTTTGACGATTAAATGCTTCAATAAAACTGACATAGAAAATAAGACTAACACTGAATTAATAAATGTAATAAAATGGCTGGAAGACAATAATCTTCATGTTAATATTAATAAATAGTTCAATTTCAAACATGCAACTCGTCATTAACACCATTGCAGTAACAACTCGACATGATAATACCCATATAATTTTGCAACCAGAACCAGATGCTTTATTTTTAGGTATAATAATTGACAGCAAACTGAACTGGAAGGAGCATGTAGAAAGAGTATGCAGGAAGCTTGATAAGTTTGTATGTGCTCTTCGCAAGTTACGATTAGTGTCTAGTAAACAGTTCTAAATGCTTATCATGGGCATGTTTCATCGGTATTGCGTTACGGTCTAGTGATATGGGGTAATTCAGTGGATATACAGGATGTTTGGCAGAACGTTGAACATACGAAAATGGTGGATAGGTGGGGTCATCTGCTACTTACTGAGCCCTAATTTAATCTTTATCTTTATCTTTATCTTTATCTTTATCTTTATCTTTATCTTTATCTTTATCTTTATCTTTATCTTTATCTTTGTCTTTGTCTTTATCTTTATCTTTATCTTTATCTTTATCTTTATCTTTATCTTTATCTTTATCTTTATCTTTATCTTTATCTTTATCTTTATCTTTATCTTTATCTTTATCTTTATCTTTATCTTTATCTTTATCTTTATCTTTATCTTTATCTTTATCTTTATCTTTATCTTTATCTTTATCTTTATCTTTATCTTTATCTTTATCTTTATCTTTATCTTTATCTTTATCTTTATCTTTATCTTTATCTTTATCTTTATCTTTATCTTTATCTTTATCTTTATCTTTATCTTTATCTTTATCTTTATCTTTATCTTTATCTTTATCTTTATCTTTATCTTTATCTTTATCTTTATCTTTATCTTTATCTTTATCTTTATCTTTATCTTTATCTTTATCTTTATCTTTATCTTTATCTTTATCTTTATCTTTATCTTTATCTTTATCTTTATCTTTATCTTTATCTTTATCTTTATCTTTATCTTTATCTTTATCCTTATCCTTATCCTTATCTTTATCTTTATCCTTATCTTTATCCTTATCCTTATCCTTATCCTTATCCTTATCCTTATCCTTATCCTTATCCTTATCCTTATCCTTATCCTTATCCTTATCCTTATCCTTATCCTTATCCTTATCCTTATCCTTATCCTTATCCTTATCCTTATCCTTATCCTTATCCTTATCCTTATCCTTATCCTTATCCTTATCCTTATCCTTATCCTTATCCTTATCCTTATCCTTATCCTTATCCTTATCCTTATCCTTATCCTTATCCTTATCCTTATCCTTATCCTTATCCTTATCCTTATCCTTATCCTTATCCTTATCCTTATCCTTATCCTTATCCTTATCCTTATCCTTATCATTATCCTTATCATTATCCTTATCCTTATCATTATCCTTATCCTTATCCTTATCCTTATCCTTATCCTTATCCTTATCCTTATCCTTATCCTTATCCTTATCCTTATCCTTATCCTTATCCTTATCCTTCGCTCCACTCAAGACTTACCTACCATCGGAAAACTATAGTGACCTTATCCTTACGCTACGCTACGCTTCATTTTACTGCGACCTAGTTTCCGAGATACGATGGGGGGAGGCGTGAAGAGGGGGAGAGGGGGGAGTTATGAAAAATGATTTTGACCAACTCTGTGCCCCTTGATATGAATCTGAAAAAAAAATGTTGCAAGTCCGTTAACTTCCGAGATCCGCCTAAAGGGGGGAGAAGGGGGGCAAGGGGGGGACTTTGAAAAGTGGTTTTTACTTTTCCGAGCCTCCTCTATACGAATCCATAAAAACGAACAAAACACGGGTCTCTTAGTTTCCGAGATACGATAGGGAGGGGGGTAGGGTGCAAAAAGGGGGGTTTGGCACGTTTCCCCCACTCGTTACTTGTATGTTTGCTTGTCGTTACCCCTGAGTTACGCTTCACCCACTCAACCTTCGTTACGCTACGGAGGTCGCCGGCTCGCTTCGCTCGCCACCTCCCCCCTTCGCTCAACTCGGTCTCGCAGGTTCGCTCCACTCAGGACCTACCTACCACCGGAAAGCTATCGTGACCTTATCCCTACGCTACGCTACGCTTCGCTTTACCGCTACCTAGTTTTTCCGAGATACGATGGGGGAGGGGTGAAGGGGGGGGGAGGGATGAGTTGTGAAAATGATTTTGATATACTCTGGGCCCCTTGATATGAATCTGAAAAAAAAAATTGTTCCAAGTCTGTTAACTTCCGAGATCCACCTAAAGGGGGGGGAGAAGGGGGTCAAGGGGGGGGAACTTTGAGAAATGGTTTTTACTTTCCCGAGCCTCCTCTATACGAATCCGTAAAAACAAAAAAAACACGGGACTCTCAGTTTCCGAGATACGATAGGGAGGGGGGAGGGGTGCAAAAAGGGGGATTTGGCACGTTTTCAACACTCGTGAAAGTTACTTGTAAGTTTGCTTGTCGTCACCCCTGAGTTACGCTTCACCCACTCAACCTTCGTTACGCTACGGAGGTCGCCGGCTCGCTTCGCTCGCCACCTCCCCCCTTCGCTCAACTCGGTCTCGCAGGTTCGCTCCACTCAGGACCTACCTATCACCGGAAAGCTATCGTGACCTTATCCCTACGCTACGCTACGCTTCGCTTTACCGCTACCTAGTTTTTCCGAGATACGATGGGGGAGGGGTGAAGGGGGGGGGGGGGAGGGATGAGTTGTGAAAAATGATTTTGATATACTCTGGGCCCCTTGATATGAATCTGAAAAAAAAAATTGTTCCAAGTCTGTTAACTTCCGAGATCCACCTAAAGGGGGGGGAGAAGGGGGTCAAGGGGGGGAACTTTGAGAAATGGTTTTTACTTTCCCGAGCCTCCTCTATACGAATCCGTAAAAACAAAAAAAACACGGGACTCTCAGTTTCCGAGATACGATAGGGAGGGGGGAGGGGTGCAAAAAGGGGGATTTGGCACGTTTCCAACACTCGTGAAAGTTACTTGTAAGTTTGCTTGTCGTCACCCCTGAGTTACGCTTCACCCACTCAACCTTCGTTACGCTACGGAGGTCGCCGGCTCGCTTCGCTCGCCACCTCCCCCCTTCGCTCAACTCGGTCTCGCAGGTTCGCTCCACTCAGGACCTACCTACCACCGGAAAGCTATCGTGACCTTATCCCTACGCTACGCTACGCTTCGCTTTACCGCTACCTAGTTTTTCCGTGATACGATGGGGGAGGGATGAAGGGGGGGGGGAGGGATGAGTTTTGAAAAATGATTTTGATAACCTCTGGGCCCCTTGATATGAATCTGAAAAAATAATTGTTCCAAGTCTATTAACTTCCGAGATCCGCCTAAAGTGGGGAGAAGGGGGTCAAGGGGGGGGGGGAACTTTGAGAAATGGTTTTTACTTTTCCGAGCCTCCCCTATACGAATCCGTAAAAAAACAAAACACGCGTCTCTTAGTTTCCGAGATACGATGGGGGGAGGGGTGAAGAGGGGGAGGGGGAGAGTTCGGAAAAATGATTTTGACCAACTCTGGGCCCCTTGATATGAATCTGTAAAAAAAAAATGTTGCAAGTCTGTTAACTTTCGAGATCCGCCTAAGGGGGGGAGAAGGGGGCAAGGGAGGGGGGAACTTTGAAAAATGGTTTTTACTTTTCCGAGCCTCCTCTATACGAATCCGTAAAAAAACAAAACACTGGTCTCTTAGTTTCCGAGATACGCCGTGGAGGGGGGAGAGGGGGGGCGAAAAGGGGAGGTTTGGGATTTTTCCCATACTCACGAGAGTTGCTTGTTTACGAATCTGTCAAAATATACCCACCTTCCCCTTCACCATCTGGGAGAACAATTATGTCAGTGAGTGAGTGGTAATCGAGCTTTATATAGTATAATAATATTTATGTTTGCTAGTCTGATGTCCATAATCCAGAATAGACTATGAGCTGCATTAAAATCGTGATAAGGAATATTGGGTTCTACTGCTCAAGCAATAAATGCAAAATAATTATTTAGGTATAAATAAATTATATTAAGATTTTATCTTAGTACTTAAAAGTATTGCACACAATTGCATAATAAAATATCCCAGTTTTATTAACAATGTAACATCTTATGATGAAAGGTCATTTACATTTAATTATTATTATTTATGCAGCACGTATCTTCGTGCTCTGCCCTGTCTATAGACAGTCAGTCACCGTGAAGGGTTTGTGCAACCGCCGCTCATAAGAAATACGGTGACCACACGCGAGGGCCCAAACAGGAACATTTTATATTATAAAAGTCGAACCGGCAAACTTCGTACCGCCTCAAAATATTTTTTAACATGCTTACTCACATTTTAAACCTTCCCTGGACTTCCAAAAATAATTCAAAATCAAAATTAGTCAAATCGGGCCAACCATTCTTGAGTTGTAGCGAGACTAACGAACAGCAGTTATTGTTTTTTCTTTTAATTATGAATTAAACGAACTAGCCCTGGTCGAGGATGTATAGATTAGAGCTCCTGGAAGGTATTGGGAGAGGCCTTTTGCCCAGAAGTGGAACCGCGTAGGCTATAATTCGATAGAATTCATAAATCACTGCTTTTTTCCTTTTAATCTTTTTGACTTCTCCTTCACGTTGATAACACAAAATATTTTAATTTTATTGATCAAATTTATTAATATTTTCTACTAAGTAACAGAAATTATTAAAATAATTTATTACAATGTATATTGTCACAATATACATTGTCATACAATTTATGTTGTATGACAATGTTACGTAATGTTATAAATAAAGTAACGTTTCAATTTGATTATTTATTATTTGATAAGTTTTCTTTAGATTGATTTATTTAAATTAGTTCGGTTTAAGGGTAGTTATTTAGTACTTATTAATTTGTTAGTTTCTTTCTGCCCGCGACTTTGTTCGCCTGCCCCTCTTTTATTGTCTTCCAATTTTATATGAACTAAAAAGTAGCCTGCTCCCGTCTCTAGGGCCCCATCTATCTCTGTACCAAAATTTATCAAAATCGATTCACTGGTTTAGATGTTAAAGTATCAAAAATTAACAGACATATTCACTTTCACATTTACACTTTGTATTAGTTGGGTTTAACTGAAAGTATATTATTGGAATTTTTATTTTTTTAAAGCTTTGAGTCTCCCACTGATATAGCCAAGGGCCTCCCCATACCCTTCCACAAATTCTTTTCCAGATAGTTTTATCTCGAACCAGTACATAATGTAGACTTAATACCACGAGGCTTCGCATTGCAAATATATTCAGTACAAAACAAAAATTCTTTGATAAATACCTCAGACTGGACGAACCAAAACAATCCAAGTAATCGATCTAGGTGTAAAGTCCTTGACATTACTTAATCTTCACGGTTTTAACGGTCATGAACGACGAGCCAATATCAGTATTATAAAGAAAACCCATTAGATGTAGGTAATTAAACAGGTTTTTGCTAGTGAATCCGCTTGGTAGGTTTAATAAAAATAATTCTTCACCGGCCTGTTGTCTGCAACGATGAGTGAGACAAGTTTGGAGCGAAACGTATGCCTATTAAACTTCGACTATTAAAATGGAAATTATCAAAACCTGATTCAGTATTTCACAGTAGCAGTAGTGGCAATAGGTTTGCCACCTATTTATCTTACATCGGATTAAGATGCTGATGAATATCTCTTTCTTTTTTTATCTTGGTAAAATCATCAAATGAGTCCTCCCAACCCGGGGCGGGACAGGAGGGATTGTCAGACTTGTACTAACTTTAAACCACGTGTGATCCTTCACGTTTTTTTTGCCCTTTACGTTCCAAGGTCATGGTTACCTGATGAGACAGTCCCGTGACCCCGATATCTCTTTCTAACCTATAAAAGTGTGATGTTATGTTAAAAATCGTGAGACGCAACCTATGTAAGGTGTCCATTGGACGTTTAATTCAATTCAATTTCAAATTTTAATTCAATTTCAATAGAAGATAACAAAATACGTAATATTTAAGTAGGTAACTGTTGGATCATGTTAAATCGCGATACTATGGTAAATTCCCGTAAACGTCCGTAATTTACATAAATCAGTATTTTACAGGCCTTGGTAATACACGACTTGGAGAATAAACATAATTTAATAAAAACAATTGTCTAGACGGACAAGTATTACGTATTTACTAGCTAAGTATTATGCAAGAAACCATGTTGTTTTTGCTCAAATATGTATTTGCATAATAGATAATTCTACATGTTCAATATTTAAGTGCAATACCTACAATCATTAAAAAAGTCAAAGATTTCAATGACCAAAAAATTGACAATCGAATTTTGTGAGAGATAAACGCGCCACCAATTATTGTGTCTCATTTTCTACTGATTGGTTGTAAAATCTAACCTCAATCTTGCCACCTAAACATGACCCCATCTTATAGTTTGTCCTCGAGTGACCAGTAAGATGGCCACCGTACAGTCCACGGTCGGTTGCCCGTCAGTTGAACGCGTGGCTGACACCTGGCCGCCACACGCCGATCCATTTACTGCGCTATATGCTGCACTATTCAACGTATTTCACATGCGCAAAGGTGGATTCGGATTCAAAGCATTGTGATATAAATTCAATAGTAAAGAGAGATAGGCTGTTATTCGATTTTAAAGGAATTGTAGGAAGGATGGATCTAACCAAAGAAACTGATCGCGATCTTCATATTATTTCTCGTTCAAGGGTTTAATCAAGCTCAAACACAAGATAGGTGCTGTGAATCGTTGAGGAGTTCTCTCGACTGTCTCTCGGCTCCATCATCAGATCAACTCCAGACCTTTATTAAATTGTAGTGCTTTAAAATTCTTAATGAAAAAACTTACAAACGCACTAGACGCCCCTACGATTTTTCAAAGTTCCCCTCGACTTCCTCCTCTGAAATATCTCCTTTCCCAGCGTCATAGAATATTGACATTCACTTTTCGCGTTAATCTCAGTCGGTGGTAAAATTTTATTGTTAATCATTGTGTTTTTACCAAATTCAGTGTCCACAAACTTTAGCTGTATCTTCGGCATTGAAGTAGTTACCTCTAAAAAAACTCGGTAACAGCAATTCTTAGCTAAGACCAGACAAAATAAATTTACCTACAATCTAAATTATTCTTTTCATTTTGCAGCAGTCATGAAGACAATGACAGCATTACAAATTGCACCCTACCACCTATTTGTCCAGAGTCTCATTGTTTTGACTCAAAAGGTAATTCCTAAATAAAGCAAATTGTTTTCTGGCCTTATAGGCTTACATCGTAGGTGTTACTTTAAGTGGAACATGTTTTTTTCCTACTACAGATTTTAAAAGGAACGAAACGAGAAAGGACGAAAATGGAACTGCTATTTATGTAAGTTAAAAACATGTCGCCAGATGATATTTTTTAACGTTTTTGTTACATTGTGAATTAAAATACTCCTGGCATACAAATAATAACTGTGCATGTACTGTAAAATTAACAATTTTCTACTTCTGACGTTGATGTTCAACAGAAAATGCCGGTGGCCGTTCAAAATTGCATTTCCCGATTTTTATGAAACAACATGCGACACAGGACAGATTAAAAAAGAAAATATGTTACCAAATTAATAAAGGCAACGTTGTCAGATTTAAAAATACGTGATAGCTCTTATTTATAGAAAAGGACTTTTATAAACAGTTGAATGAGAGTTAAGAGGAATTTATAACGGCTTCAGGAACGGAAGGACGCCCCACGGTCTGGTCCGGAAGTTGCCTGTTACCGTGTCCTGGATTCTCAACTCTTTCGAGAGCCTCCCAACTTATCTACGGCCTCTTTTACATTACGGATTGAAAAGACGTCTTCCAAGTGATATGAATTCACGGTTTAAAGTTAAACATACCTGCTAAAATATACTCCAGCTAGATCGAGTAGTACATAACTTAGATATAGATTTTATAGACTTTATACCTACACTTAAGTGTGAAATTCAATGGCAGATAAACCGTATTCAAATATTTAATATTTTAATATTTAATTTAATATTTTTTATTTTCACAAAACACATTCAAACATACATTTAAACTTAAATGCTAATCCATGCATCCAATGCAAAAATTAAAAGAGTTGCTAATTTTACTAATTTAGGTGCAGTGTTTTGATAGAAGATACCTATAATGCATTTAAAAAAACACAAGATTCAACAAAATAAGTTCATTGAACTCTTAAACTGAACCTGCAATATTTTTAGGTAACGATTTCTGTTCCTAAGCTTATATTCAGCATTAATTAAAACACAGTCACATGCCTGCTTTTTTTTATTCTAGGAAATGCCGGTTATTTCACGATAATTATGTTCCTTCACTGTTTCAACAGTTACTGGGTCAGCACTGCTCCCAAAATTCTTCAAACCTTAATTGACAAACTTAAATCAAACCTAATATCGGTCTATAATAAAACTAACACTTCTCGAGGTCATGAGATACAACCTCTGTCTTTGATTTCACGCGCATCCACCGACATCAAGTACCTATCAGAACATTATCGGGACCGTTAAGCCCCAATACTGCTTTCATATCGGACGTATTAGAGCATCACAATAGCAGGCATGCTTCTATCATTAGCGAGTGTATAAGAAATTTATAATTTCACGGCGCTCGTTGCGCCGACACACGTACTCGTCTAACACCGTTTTGGCGCGGTTTTCTTGAGTAAATGCTATGGGGGAGATCGATGATGTGTCATAAATTGTAATGGACTTATTATAAACCGTTTTCTGGGATATGTTGAGATTATTGACAATTGTCATGAACAAACTACAGACCACATAAAAGTTAGATCTTGCAAGTATTTTCATAACACTAAACTTTAACCAGGCTTCTTAATAAATCGTTGCTGCTACTAAATGTGGGTGAAAATATCTTACAGTGGGCGTATCAGAAGATCGCGGGTAAAACTTGGTTTAATCATACGCAGTTCAGGGAAGCATGACACAAAAGGGAAGATCAGTGCGTGGAAAGGGGCTGCCAATGATGATGATGATCTTTCAAGGTTTTAATACGTCGTTGACTTTCATGGACAGCTGATCACAGAAAGGCAATATCTTATTAGCACCTTCAAAAACGAGCACCCAGTTAAAAAAAAAATACCGACCGAAACGAGAACCTCCTCCTTTTTTGAAGTCGGTTAACAAAACAGACGATGCTGTAGAAGCCAATAACCAGAAAATCTAAAAGTGAATCTTATAAGATTGGTAATAGGAGACGTCCTTATGACCTAAGTAAATCTCGGCTAAACCAGAGACATTTAGAGCAGGTACAATATATTTTCTGTTTTATCAATTTATCATACTTTATATTTTATACCATTCTTATCTCATCAATTTAAGACAGGAAATTATGATTACTGCTGCGGTTTACTTTAATTGTGGAAATAAACAGTGAGAGGTGATAAACAAAATTTATAGTGCACTTCTATTCTATTCTTATTCCAAAGACCAGAAAATCAAGCAGAGAATCTTTTACGATTGGCAATTAGGAGACTTCTTAATAACCTGAGTAACTCTCGGCTAAACCACTGACATTTATCCAACCTGACTAATAACCTGCTTACGAAATGCCCACTTAAAGTTGCACCATCTCGTACACTGCCCACATTAGAACCAACACCGTTGGTAGAAGATAGCCGCGGGTTCATTTATCGCGAGTGTGTGACAAATATAATAAGTCCATCAAGCCAGATGGTCGCTGTCGATGGTCGCAAATCTCGATTAAAAGTGGGTTAGCTTTACGGATTCTTGGAGTAAAGGCAACCGATGAGATGTCTGTGCTAAGCTCATCTTGCATACAATGTGTTATACAAATAAATCTTACGGAATAAATGTTCTAAATTCAGCCTGAAACCGCATCATCATTGATTAAATAACATACAAGTGTTATTGATTTTTCTCCATGCGATGCTTAGAATTTAACTGCTAAATAGTGGTGAATAGTGGGGAACTCATGTTTTCAATTTGCCGCCTTTGAGAAAATGCATTGATCTAGTCTTTGTTGTTTTACAATGTTGATTTTGTGAAGACTTAATCTGTTTTGGTATCCCTGTCTCCATTGTCACGACGTAAAAAAAGCTCTTATTTACCATTTTAGGTCTATGCCTATTTTGGATCATGAACTACTATTATTAAACTTAGCCGCTGGCAGTTCACAAAGATTACATATTGAAACCAATGCTAAGTTCATCAGGGTTCAAAATTGCATACGCATTGAAATAAAGCGACAGTAGGTCTGAGCCTATACCGCAATGTATGTGAGAAACACGTGCATGACAATTGCGTCGCATGTGCAGAAATACTTTATAAAATAAAACATGTTGCAACACTGTCTAGCGAGCATTGGATCATGCTGTGTGGAGAAAAATATCGCTGATTTACATTATTGCATAGATGACCAGTCTAGTCTACTGCCTACGGGTATCGTGTTACCCAGGAACTGGGTTGTGGTGGTCAGACAAACGGTCGCTGACATCAAATTATTAGCCAGTCAAGGTCTTTAGCTGCATTTGATTAGACTGGAAATTAAAACGAATTTGAAGAAGGTGCCATGCCATTGATCTAAAGCCAATGTGGACCCCCGATCATTGATTTTGTCTAGCCCGTCTCACTTTTTCTCGACCCCCACATGAAACAACTATTTGTATGATCTAGGTACTAGTAATTGTTCTGGGTTTGGGTGTTTATATGTATATGTGTGTTTCTTTGTTTGTAAGTAAACCCACAAACGCTGGATGCAGGTCGCTTCCAACCGGTATATGCAGAGATCTAAAGGGGAGGCCTATGTTCAGCAGTGGACGTCCTATGGCTGAGATGATGATGATGATGAAACCCACAAACGACATAGAATAAATTCCTAGTGTGGGGCAAGATTTAAAATACTTTTTGAGCCACCAGTCCTAAAATATTTAGTTTCTATACTTTAATCACCGAAAATTTCAACATCTAGGTATGAAACAACTATACAAATACAGTATTAGTTAAACGTGGGCTGCGCCGCGGGCAGTACAACTAATTCATACAGGAGTGACTTTGAATTATAATTGTTACATAGAAGTGGATGTTGACACATGTCTAACATAACCTTTGTTTGTGTACAGAATTCATAACAGTTGAAATTAATTTCACATTCAACTGTTGGACTACTAAATAGAGACAGTTCTTGGAGTAATATTATGTATGGTTACCGTGGCGTGAGAGACTGAAACATGTTCGGGTCGCTTTTATTCAAAATAGATTATTATTTAGATGCGGCCAGATAAATCCATACCATTCTTAGGAAAGAAAGAAAAGAGATTTATTGACACAGGAACTGATCATCCCACACAGGCGTTGCACAGAGAGAGCACCGGATAGGTCTTTTAAGAGGAAACGGGCCCTCCACCCATGTGCTGATGGTGACCACCGGAGTGATTTTAGTGAAGTAAAAATCTCACAGTCTTCTGTCTTATCCCAAACAAAGACTAGCCTAAAGAAGGTAGACTTAGTCACTCCGAAAATAAAAAATGGTGACAGTTCAATTAATAGCCTGTTTAAATGAGAAAAAGAAACAGATGGTAAAAGCCAAGTGCTTATCTATCATAGTGTAGCTTTATAGGTCAAGATTTTTTTTTACAGAGCACCAAATGTGGTTCTGTCTACAGTTTTAATAACATATGTGGCGAAATATTTATTTAAAGTGTCATAGCAAATAATATAAAGTAACTCAATCAACAGTTCAGTAAAAAATAAATATTCACACGAAGGGCATTGTTTCGAAGCATTGTACCTAAAAGTTTCGAAAAACATAACGGTCAACAGACATGGCCAATAAGGAAGTTTCCATTTTAACAAAAATTAAAAATACTTATTAAAATTGTAAGGCAAAGAAATTATAATATATATGGTGAAAGAATTATTTTAATAACTTGAAAAATGACAAAGTTAATCCACTTTTACTGAACCCAGAATTAATTTTGAAATGCACGCGGAGCATTTGGTCTGTGACGTCACAAGTCTCAACGCGCGGGTGGGGCGGGTAGCGCTTAGCGGCGGTTTCGAGTATTTCGTGGTTTGTTGCTCACAGTAAGTACATGGAATGCGGTGTTTGAGTGTCTGTGTGAAGTATTAAGTAACCTTATTAATATATTTCGTATAATATACTATCTTTTAGCTAAGTAAAAACTAGATTAAAGTAAAATTTAGACGATGGAGAGTGGATTTGTGCGTGGACAGTGTAACAGTGGAAAACAACATTTTTTTAATAAGTCGTAGGTATTAGGTACATATCATTCCTTGTCCTTGAAGCGACGAGGTTCGGTCGTTAATTTTTAGGGTTCCGTAGCCAAATGGCAAAAACGGAACCCTTATAGATTCATCATGTCTGTCTGTCTGTTCGTACGTATGTCACAGCCACTTTTCTTCGAAAACATAAGAGCTATCCTGTTGAAACTTGGTAAGTAGATGTACCTATTATGTGAACCGCATTAGGATTTTCACACAAAAATAAAAACAAAACAAATGGGGGTTCCCCCCATACTTAGAATTGAAACTCAATTTTTTTTTTCACCAAACCCATACGTGTGGGGTATCTATGGATAGGTCTTTAAAAATGATATTGAGATTACTTATATCATTTTTTTCTAAACTGAACAGTTTGCGTGAGAGACACTTCCAAAGTGGTAAAATGTGTCCCCCCCCCTGTAACTTCTAAAATAAGAGAATGATAAAACTAAAAAAAATATATAATGTAGACCTAAACAAAAACTTGAAAAAACGAAAATTGGTTTGGATGAGATACAGCTAGCAGTTTTTGAGTTATAGTACATTTTTAAAAACCGCAAATATAACTTTGCCATTCATACAAACACTATGAAAAACAAAGATATTTTTACTGTTTGTGTATATTACTTACTAATCTCAATATAATTATATCCCTAATCTATGCCTGCTACTACGGAACCCTTCATGGGCGAGTCCAACTCGCACTTGGCCGGTTTTATTGCTTTTTAACGACACTTTGTAATTCTGACCCCAAAACATGCGTGTAAGGTTGAATTTAATTTGATGTAGTTTACAGATTTATGGTTACAGAGTTACAGAGAGTTATGGTTGTATTTGTACACTTGGGAACGATACAATATTTATAATGTACTTTCACATCAGTTTGCACGGTTTCCATAATGATTCCACAACGATAATATTTGTTCAGTCTTGTTTGAACCAAAAGTAATAACCGTCTGAGGTGACCGCGCATTGACGACTTCTCGACTCGAGCGAGTGATGAGACTTGTGACGTCATGAGATTGTTGACCGGCCGCGCGCCGAGAAGTTTTAAAGCGGACGGGAAAAGTATTATAACTTCGTCATTTATGAAGATAATTGAAAAAAATTTTCAATGGGCTTCATTGCAAGTTTAGTACTATTTTTTAAAAATAAATAAAAAAAATTGGAAACTTCCTTATTGTCTAGGCTACAAAAGTATTGTAAACCCTTTTCAAGCTGGTGGCTAAGCTCGATAAATGGGGCGATAAAATTCGCATAAATAAATCGTAACGTAGTAGATAATTAAAGCATGTAGATAAATTATCCTACATCTCTACTCATGTCTCTGCATCTCCCTCTCTCTTTGTCTCTTTCTCTCTCTGGAGTTGGTCTCATGTCAATGAATCATGGCACGGTTAATATTACCACTATGATCGTGGTCAGCCCCGGACTTAAATGTAGGTAATCTACAGTGGATGATCCACCTTCTTCCAATTCCCACATAACATGATTATCATATAATGTTCCCACTGCTGGAACACAGGCCTCCTTTCTGTGATAGGGAATGGGCCATAATCTACCACGCGGGCCACGTGCGGGTCGATGTCACATTGTCTTCGAATGTTTGGTCCTTGGACATGCCGGTTTCCTCACGATATTTTCCTTCAGCCTTTTGAAAGCAGTCGTGATGAAATAAATTACACAAAGTAATGCACCTGGTTGGGTTCGAAATATTATCACTTGACAAATTAATATCCAAAGATCTTTAAAAATACCAAAAAGAAAGAGAATCAGGCTAATGATCACCTAATCAAATAACTGTCACCTACATAACTTGATATTTCTACCTTAAATCCAAAAATATGAGGAGGAAAGTTTCCAATAGCTTTCTCATTAATCATTGGTAAAGTGCAAACTCGATATTATCGACAGTTCAATTTTAAAACTGCCACCGAGCAGTATTCCGAACGAATCAATAGGGAACCATGAAACGGTCTAGAGTTATTGAAAAGTCTCAATGTAGAAAGAGATTATGAAATAATGAATGTGAGAATTATGAACATTCCAGAACATGATTAAACAAAACGTTGAGATTAGTTGTTATTGCTCATCGGTGAAAATGTTAAAATTCTATGCGGAATTTTATACAGAATGCTGACATTTCTAGTATATTGGTACCGTTGTTCCTATATTACAAGACTCTGCAGCGCATGTTTCTATAGTCCCAACCGTTTCGACTGCCACGTTATCTCAGTGCATGTTTTTTTTTATTTTACCTATTTAACGAATGCATCACACTTCATTTATTATTAAAAAGAACTTAGCGGCTACACAGTTAAGAACAGACGATTATAAAAAATATTAATATGGTTAAAGAAATGTGTGTGTGGATAGCAGCATTAAATATAGGCTAGTAGAAGCCTGGTAGACGGCTTTTCTTAAATGAAATTAATGATTCTTCACAAAGATTTATCAACAGAGGAGTTAATCTAGACTTTCGCTGATCCTTATCAATCAATCAGTGTTTAAGCGTTGGACAAATCCTCCGTAAAAAAGAGCAAATTTATCAAATGTAATCAACGTTTATTAAAGTATGGAAAGGGGAATTGTGAGGCTCCAGGAATGGACGATTTATAAATTGATCGTGATGCTTAAAAACTTCCAAGAAACATCACAGGATTTAAAAATACCCATCACAAAGCCGTCACTGTCACTTTAGTATTTGTGTACATATAATAAAGTAACGTTTAGTAAGTTATTACTGAGAATTTTATTTTGGTGTGAAAAATTGCTGTCGGCGGTAACACGCAAAACATTGTGCTTATAGGTGCATGCAACGGTACAGAGGTCGATATCACTCTTGCCTTTAATTAAGCGTATTTTAACATACGTTTGGCGTGTGAACAAAGAATCAATAACATATTTGAGCGGCACAATAGATAGATAATTTAAAGAACGTGCTTGGCAACGGATGGAAGCGGTCTGCCCAGGATCAGGATTGTTAGCGCTTTTTAGAGAGGCTTACGTTCAGCAAAGGACAGCTATTGGCTAATGAACATAAATATTTAAAGCTCAATCATATTAAAGGCTGGTAAAGCGACTCACAACTTCGCAGGTTGACTTGCGAAATGTTATACCTAAAAAGCACAAAGATAATAATGTTCCCACTGCTTGCACACAAGCCTACTCTCTTTGAGAAGAAATAGACTGTAAACAAGAAGACATTCAAGAATTTGGAATATCAATCTACAGAGCTCCACAAGTAAAGTCCTGCAAGGGCACTCAACCATTTAAATCAATAGATGAAAACCACTAAATGCCAAGAGGCGCTATTGAAATAGTCGTTTCAAGGCCTCTCTTGGACGCTTCCGGAGGAGACTTCGCAGTATCTATTGTAGATGGACACAATACAAATTGTGTGGAAGGCAGTATTGACAGCGCACTGATGAGGCGATTGTTGTGGCACGGGAGACGGTCTATAGCTTCTGTGTACTAGTATTGAATGTTAGTGTAGTATTGTAAGTTCTGCTTGCTTTTCCATAGCAAACATTTTTGTTGAAATCAAAACCACTTCGTTCGGTTGTTTCGATGAAATACATTTAAAAAAAAACGTGTGGCACTCGTTGACTGCCGCGGCAAAGCTATTGCATAGCATTTTTTATCAACTTATGCAATTATTATTATTTATTTATTTATTACTGTAGGTACTAATGAGGCTATGGTCAGCCACGTCAATCAAGTGAAACGTCAAGAAACGTTCTCCTCCTCCTCCTCCCTCTCCCTCAATAAAATTGCCCCTTGCTCAATAAAAGCATGCTTTTGTGCTAGTAATGAGCACGTCTGTCCGTACCTTAATGAGCACGTCTGTCCGTACCTTTATGACTGCCGAAGTTTCCCGAAGTACTCTGTGCCCGAACTGAAACGACGTTAGACGATGCGTGCTATCAGATGTGGTCAGGAAATTTCCTTAGGATTTTTCGTTACGTTTTTCGCGCGCGCCGATCTCAGAGCCTGCGATAAAAGCTATGCAATAGCTTAAAAGTGTTTACTAAAATTTATTATTTATTGTCTTTATTTGTTTGCATAGTGCCTTAGGAATAATAGAGAGTGAAAGTTCATTTTATTTTTAATTCCCAAAGATCAATCTTGAATCTCTAATGACTCATGGTGGAACTACAAAGATTCAAGTTTTAAAGAACTAATTCTCACGAATAAATCCTCTCAAAAAGCCTCAACCAATTTAGCTTTTCGACAATCCTATCAAGTTTATAGCGTTTTTTTTTTACAATATTTCTATGTAGCTGTTTTCTTAACAAATTTATAACATTCCTTTTAAATTAATAACTATTTCTCTCTACATGTAATTGTTTTTAACATCTGTGACTATTTGCGGTTGTACTCTTTTATTTTTCCGGAATGCAAGCCATAATAATACATTTTGAACCCCACATGCTAGCTATTCAATTCATACAAACAAAGAAACAGATGGTCCCAATGCTTTTGTACACATTGTTTTTATCTTGCAAGAAACCGTATTTTTGCAAGCTGTGCTATTGAAAATTATTCTGGAAAACAGACAAATGTTTCTATAAAATAATGTAATAAGTGCAGTTATTTTATGAAATTTGTTTTAGATTATGAATATTGGTTGTGGCGTGGAATACTGGAGGAGAAGAAGAGTTGAGTACGACTTTGCAGAAGTATCGTGCCTTGCAGTACATCTGCGCTAGTGAAAGGAATCTTACACATAGATAAATATAAATAACAATTAATCAATTATTGTTATAATTCTTGTTACCGTGTTTGAAATTTTTAATACAGATAAAGTTACAACATGTAATTTCGTAGCAACTCCTGCCAGTAATCGAATTCTGATCATAAAATATGACTTTCCCCTATCAACATTTCAATGGCTAAGAGAAACGTTAGCAATCATAATTACTGATGATCATTTAACGCTCAGGTTTTCAAAAATTTTGTTCAGTGATTTGATAGGCTGATTTCAGGAGAACTAGAAAATTCTGCTCTAAATCACAATGAGCCAAATTTTCCAAAGTGTTGTGACAATGTGTGGGTTATTCGCCATTACTTGGTTTTAAACTGCCGAACTGACAAATTATCCTTTCCATGTTTTTCAAATAAATCTTCTAACCTTGTTTAATTTCATTTGATTCCATATCAGAACGTTCTTTATGTAACCTAAATTCACACAAACCAAACTTCTTCTTTAATTTCAAAGCTATAAGATTCCAATTCGTATCAAATCGATACAATTCTAGTGAATAATGAATAGGAATCAGTAGGTTATGGGAATATGATAGGAACGCGTGGGAGAGTGAATTATAAGTAGGTAAGTACCTATCTGGTTACCGTAGCATGCAGTACCGTTTGATATTGTGACGTCTGAGCCGAGTGAGGTTAGATTATCTTGTGAATATGTGGGTTTTCTTAGAACTTTCCTTGATGCTAAACAATTATTTAGATTACTTTATCAAAAACGTAAAACGATTTAATAAGCAACGATACAGAGATTAAATAAAACTTGTTGTAAACGAGCAGCGCTTAAGATTTAAAGAGAATATTGAATGGAAGGAGATTGGGAGCAATGTAGAAAAAAGAAAAGGTTTTTCAAAAAACAATGAAGTCGCAGAATTACTTTAAAAACTAACTTATAAATGGTAGAAGACCACACAGGAATCAGTAAATCGGCAAATCTAACATCAGTTCATACCAAAACACATTAAACATAACACTTAAACCCATCTCAGCTTAAGAACCATAACTGCAGTCACTATTAATAAATTTACGATAAGTACTGCGCTAACAGCTTGAAGAGCATTAGAAGACTAAAATAAGCACAGAGATCATAACAGGAGCACACTTAAGAGGGCAAGCAAAATAAACATTCAAAAAACAATGGTGGAGCTGTTTACTGAACAGAAGTGGCTCCTAGCTACTTCGGCAGTCCTAGTAGTTTTATTGGAAAAGTTTCCAGTGCGCCTGGATTTACGAATGAAAGTTTCGAGATGCAGAATACAGTTGCGAGAGGCAATTTTAAATTTGGTTCGTACTCTGTGCAGTTGTAACTGCTGCGATGTTTCTTTTTGCTTAAGGGGTGTGTCGGATGTGTCGTTTTTGTGATTTTATCGTAACCTATTCATATTCTTTCCTACACATATTCACAGCAGCAGCGTGCACTGGTTCCTGAGCAAAGCTAGGCCAGCCAAAGATAAATAAAAAAAAAATAACTACATTATTCAATACTGACGATGCGAATAGAAGAAAGCTTCGGCCCAATTCAAAACGTATAATTTAAAACACTCACCGCATTCTTCACGTAAGATTAATAATCATGATATTCTGACAATCAAATAGAAGATTCGGCCACCTCAAATATCTTTCCAATATACTTAGTTACAAAACACGTCACTTGCAAGAATAAGAATAACTCTCGAAGATTGAAATGACGATTACGAGATGAATTATCATATTTCTGGGTTAATTCTCGTAATTTTTAGACACAACTTGAATCTTGTACGATACTATTAGGAGTTCTTTTTATGATAGTTGTGAAAAGTAAGTTTTCACGACAATCGTAATCAGATTCAGTAATAAACACACATTGTCAGCACAAATCACACAAACTAGGACCATTTTAAGTAAACAAACGAATATTCTTTAATATTTACACACCCTTTTGTTTCAAAACGTATTACTTAAAGCTGAATATGATTTAATAAACAATAACTACAAAAGTACAAAACAATAACTTTTGCCGGAATAAACTGACAGTAACATACGGGGTTGCCTCATTTTCCCAAGTTCCCAAAAACCAAATTTTCAAATTTGAGGAGAAAAATTAAACAACAGTTTATAATTATTACTAAACCGCTTTTGCTATTCTTTAAAATTATACATTTCTTTTGGAATGTATAGATTTGACATTACTACCCCGTATTTTTAATTGTTTCTATTAGTGTCGTTTCTGTGTGAAGTTTGTTTCTTGAACTGGCAACACCGTTCAGAGCGTTTCCACTAAGGTTTTCATTCATTAAAAACGCTGGTCATTTCTGATTGGTTACCGCCAGCTACAGCGAGCCTAAGAACCCGCCCATTTTTATACATCTGTGCCGTTCATACACACGACAATATGAAACAAAAAATCATACATTCTTGAATGAAATTGACTAAAATTGAGGCAAGAAAATAGTGGGCCTCAGCTTCGTATTGTAGTGAACGTGATGACGTCACACGGTGCGGAAAGTTGCTAATGCATTATGCCAGGCGTTATGGTTTATTTTTTAATTTTGTTTTATATTATTATAAATGCGTTTGTTTTAATTATGCGTTTTTGTGGTAACCTAGGCTTGGCCTAAATCAGTACTATGAGAGACCGCCCCTGATTCACAGTACCACTGCACAGCGGCAAAAAATATATCTTATGTAAAAGCCCAGACCACCACAAAGCGGTTTACCACCGCTGGGTTACAGCCATAATCAATCATACTAGTTCAGTTCAATTCTGGAAGCTACCTTAATATGCATTGCTGCAATATAATATTTATCATTATCTCTGTCTCCAACTGAGTAAGTATTACTAATATTATCAACGTATTACATTGTCAACAGACCATGACAATGATTAAGTCAAAAATCTTACAGACGCAGCCTAGAGTCTGGATAAATAACTGGCCAGTTGAATGCTATAGGCTCGTCTCCTATAACATGGGGCTTAAATGTAACTGGCAAATATGGGCGTGTACTGGACCTACGGACGCCTCTGCATAATCCATCGCGGATTACAGGCGTGATGTTATAATTTGCTACATAAGCATCGGTTTTGCTGGCTTGTTAAAATTAGCACTTTGTGCAGTAAGGTCGAATTATCGCATTACATTAACACTGCAAAGAAAATTATTACGAACAGTATGCGAATCATATTTTCAAGGTCTTGGATCAACTACTGCCTACATTGTAAGCATATCTGACCGCATCACACTTAGATACGATCAGCGAAACCTCCTATTCTTTGTAGTCTTACACTTCCTAGTTCCTTTGACATGAACAATCATATTTTTAATAATATTGTGTTTTAATTGTGGAGGCTGCCCCTCTTCATTATGTATGTGAACAGTGCATTCTACGTCGCAACGACCATTTATATCTAGACGCCTCATGCACGATCTGACTAACGAAAATTATTCTGCCAAGTCGCTGAGGTACGACGTAAGCGAGGGGGACGGGGTACTGCGTTCTGATTGGCTAACGGGGACGGGGTACTGCGATCTGATTGGCTCGTTGCTACGTCGGATTCGGAGACAAATTTAAAATCAGAACGAATGTCGCCATTTTATTCATACAGTTCAATACACATATTCACATTTTTTAACCAGCAACCCCTCCCTGTTTATTATCCCTGATTATTATCGTCATTAGAACACTAGAGGCTTGTAAATTAAGTAGCACAATTTTGTATCATCGCTAAGTTTTTCAATTACCAATAACAGAAGTAATGATTGAAACTTGTTTATATTCAACATTGTGCTCCAATTTCTTCACTAGAAACATGCTCCGTTTCACATTTATAAGATTCATTCAGCAGCTTTATCTAGACACTTTTATCTTAAATAGTCTTTCATGGGCAAGCAGCCAAGCCAACAATGCCTCGCTACACATTAGCTCAACTTAAATAAGTACATTTCTGAATGTCTTCAAATATTTCTGCTTACATTGTTTGCTTAATCTTCGACCTCATTATTGGAAACAAATACGTGACATATCATAATAGTGATTTAGATATGAAAGCACTTTGATCCGGGGTTCTTATTTGTACATCTTTGACAGTCATTAAGGGTAGCCTGAAAGAGTAAAAATTACCAGACTTCCCAAGAGGTAACCGGTAACTGTGTTTTTTTTACAAAAAACTGATTTTCAACTGCATCCAGTTAAACTAGACCCTGATCCCAACATAGTTGTGAAAAAGCTAAGCCGATGATGATATGGTTAACCTTTAAAAACTCATTCATGCAGCAAAGATTCTGTAGTAACTAATCAACGATGTTAATAATTAGTCAGCGCTGCGTATGTTAACGACTGGTAAGCTAATTACCTATCGCCATTCAACGGTGCGTGTGATGTAATTCTATGTGGCATAGCCATCTACGATTCATTTTAGACGAGTTATATTATAGTCTCTTATAGTTATAAACTTTCTTTTTATTCATTGTCATTAGCCATTGGGTAATGTGGTGGTTTGCTTTGGTCACCTATAATATTTTTAATTTTATCATTATCAGAGGACTTACAAATCGGTTTATAAGGACTTAAGCTTTCTTTCTCTTTGTTCTATTTATTTCCAGCACTAGAATAGTGATTAGTTAAATCCTCCTTTTGATTATCTTTTAAAGTTTGTATGACTCCACAACATAGTCTAATTTTATCAGTTATGATCATCATCGATCTTTGCATCATATCTATAACCTGATATAAAATCAAATATTGTAATACCCGATATGCTCCCAACGATTTTAGACTTTATAATAACTGTATAAACACCATAATTCATTTCATCCGGCGCTTTACATTAAAACGAAAAATTAACCTAAGTAGGTCAGCAGTAAACAGTGGCCGTATCTACGCGAATCAACCATGCTATGAGCGTCATAAAATCGACGGCTTGTTCAATACTGCTTTTTTATGAGGCTAGCCATTCATTACGCAACTTTTTTATGGGAATTTTAATTAGTCTGTAACAGATAGCCGGGATCTTTTAATGAATTAATGTGATGAAAACAATAGTCTTGGCGATCTGTAAAACCATTTTCAGTTTTACGAGCTCCAAATATATAGAGAAAGTTAATGGCAAAGGCTGGTATAAACTCATTATTTACGGAAGTTTCATAAATAGGTGATTTCAGCTGTTATAAGTCTTCACGCTATTTAAGTTATGTAAAGATCGTAATCACAGTAAGTACAACATTATGCAATATAAGGAGAGAATATAAAAAAAATACAGAAAACAATTCAAATTGCTTGGAAAAATTGACTCTTATTTACTGGCATACATAATGTGAGCGATTTATTATAAGACCATCGATACAAACATGCTTAGAATGCGAACATGGAACACTTGTAAATGATAAAAAATGTCTACTGATTTTTCTTTGCCCCTTAATAGAGCTATCGATTTCAAAGGCAGCACAAGCGTTTAACCCTATCAAAAAAACACACGTGTGCCGACAGTTACACTTGAAGAATAATTTATCTAAATAAGAGGGCTTATGAAAAGATCCTAGCGGGGTAGCTCCCCAAAATGGGCCAAGGTCAGAAACAGCCGGGTCTAATACTGCATGCAGGCGTTAAAAAGACGCAACAAAAAATTTGGGAGTGCTACATATAGTTGAGAAGTATTTATTTAGGCTCGTATGAACAACTTTGAGTTGGATGAAGGTAGGTAAATAGTGCAATAAAATGTCAGGGATAAGATTGGGATATGAATGTTTGTAAACATGTCGTTTGAAATGTGGAGTAAAGATAAGCAAATGTTTTCAAATAACTGCATCCGAAGTTGGATCTTCGTGGACAACAGATTTAACATGACTGGACTCTCAGATCAAAGGAAGTGCAACAAGTTGGATTACATGTATAGTATTTCTGTTTATATAAAGTACAAGATCTGCGGAGGATAATTTAGTTTAGGTTAATTAATTAATACTGATCGAACTCTTTCGGTAGAAAACACATCGTTGAATAAATAGTACGTAAAGTCTTCGCCTGAACAATCTTTGTCGATTTTAAGTAGGATAAAGTACGATAAGACCCCTTTCAAGATTAAGATGTCCCAAAATGTTCATACACCCATTTCTTTTGGTGAAATTATTCCGCATTGAGAATTCAGTTTTATTACATCTGGCGAAATACACCAAAGACTGTCCTTAGAGATGGCTCGGATTGGGAAATGGGGCCAAGGCCAGTACCTCGGCCTGGCAATGTTTAGGGGATCTAGTGCGGGATAATGTACAGTAATGTAATGTTTGGGCGGCTGCTTACGTCATATTATACGGCGAGGTAATCTTCTGGCAAACAATATGTGAACCCTTTTTACGGATAACAAAGAGTAAGTAAACACAGTTAGAGTTCTCTTTTAGTTAAGGATTTCTGTGAAAGCAGTGGGTAGTGTTAGTTAATTAAAACAATATTATGCTTCAATTTTTACGTTCGTGCTAAAGTCATTATTTAATACAAACAATGTGCAAATTACATGGGGAATTTTGAAATTATGGAAAGCAAAGGGAATGATAACTGTAACAAAATGTTATAATTCTTTAATGCATTGACAGTATAGTACATCCATAATGTTCTAGTATACAATTTTAGTGAAACAACATGCATATTGCGTAATAATAAAGCCAAAAATTTAGCAACACCAGTTAAATATTAAACAATCTGGTAAGTAGGTACATAGAAAATGACACAGAATTTAATCCAGATAGTTTCAAATCAACTGAAAAGCAAGTCTGGTCGAATTAAAGATCACGAACTTCACTCATAGTGGTGTCCAAAGATTTTTCCTTTAATAGACTGATATTTTAGCAAGAAGATGGAATGACCATGTTTTTCGTAATCCAATTCGACCAGACACGAAATTCATGCATATTAGTGCACTGTTAGCTAGAAACTTAAAAGCAAGCGAGCATTAATTAGTGAAGTGAAGAAATTATCGCCAATTCAAGCCAAGTCAGCCCACAAGCAACCTGAACAAAACAAAACATATAATTAATGACAGTAAAAGCGCAAAACAATGGTAAGGAGCACATTTGGTAAGATTAGAAGTTGAAGCCAGGGTATTTGCGAAGACACACTGAGATAGCCACAATGAGATTTTTAGAAAGTAGGTATTTAGATGCATCTCTATCAGCTATATTATCTCGGTTCTCTTCTTTGCTAACTTCAATCCTTCTCAGGTTAGTATGCATATAGTTAGGTACCCACTCTACTTAAAAGGTATGAAAGGTACGATATGAATGAAACCAGTAGGAGGTAAGTACTTCTTATAAGCGTATCTTATCAAATAAATCAGACTGATAAAATGTGCTATTAACCTACATAATAAAATTATGAATAATGTATGATCTATCATACATTGTAATGTTACTAATAACTATTTGCATACAAGAGCCAAACAAGATTATTATGTAAATAAGTATTGATAATAGTATGTAGTTGGTAAAGAAAATATTATCAAACAAGTGCTAGGTACAGTAAAATATCGCAATTGTTTTTTTTCCTCACAAATTCCTTTGTGTCGTAGATACAACCTAAATGAAAACAATGATTTTGATTAGATCCATTGATTAAATAAACAATAGATCAACTAAGCCTAACGCAATTCAAAAACTAACTTATAAATCCGATGAATAGATGTGCCAATCAATTGTAAAACAATACGAGTAGTTTTATTGTTTTAATGTGGCTACAGTAACAATAATAATAGTACGTAGGTATTATGAATACCCACTTAGGAAGATATCTACGATAAATAATATGTTTCTACTTTAGAAAGGACAGATAGTCGGACAAAAGTAACAGGTACAAGTACATGCACATGGTACAGGTAGATAGTTCACGTCACTTGATGAAACCGATTGAACTCAAACAAGTATATTACTGAGCTCACTTTCCAGTGACGTCGCTTGCATAACTAGAACTATAGCACAAGTAGGTATAACAAGTAGAAGAGGATCATCACTCACCGTGCAGAGGAGACGAGGGCTCAGAGGTGACCACTTGCACCCGCTTGCAGCATCACTAACGGACACACCACACTCACTCGCAAAATATATATACCACAAACAAATATACATAAACAAAAAACCCAACGGTCCCGAAACCCGTTCTTAGCACGACTAGCGGGGCTCACACTTGTTGCAAAACTAAAGTCGTTTAACACACAGAAATATCAACGAAAATACGATCTGTCGTTTATAATCGATTTTTTTTTAACTCTTCTTTCTCCAATTGTTCACAATACTAACTCGATTATGCCAATACTTTGTAACGCTTTTTTGTAATAAAAGCCCAAGTTTGTTTAATTGATTAGGTTTATTTTTTAATAATAAAATAAATTAAAATTATTTAACTGATCTGTCAATGTTCATTCAGCCACCTCAGCTGTGCGCGCTTGCGCGTTTTGACCGCGAGGACAATGCCACCTGGCTGCGCAAGCCAAACTGACACGGGTGACGGGCGGCCGCTCGCGGGCTGCGGGCGGGCCCGCTAGTGTTGCAAGCAAGGAAAAATATGCACCATAACTACTATGTTGCCACATGGAAACCAGCAAAAAAATATTCTTAATTTGAGGTTTCTTTACGAACAAAAATATACTTATGCTCAACTATGTAATGGTTGCGAGGGAGCACACTTAGTATATTCGTTGTTGAAAAAGTTGCAGAGAGATAAATAAATCTAAAACGAGAGCTTCCACCATAAAGTAACAAATAAAAACTGTTTACCGACATCCGGCCAAGCCATCGTGATGACAATTTCTTTCATTTCATTTTGGTACGAAATTCGAAAACGAATTCAAATAAAAGAAAAAAATATATCATGTATCTATCAAAAAAGAGGAAAATTTTGTTACTGTAGATTTAACCACCAATGTCTTTCAAATTCTCTTCGTTTTTATTATTAACAGTTTTACCGTTAATTTTTCTCTTAAAATTTAGTGACTATTATATTAGTTCGTTTCTTATTCTAAAGATAATTAATTGTATGTGTGAAATGTCACATTGAATGAGCTTCGAAGTGGATCGGTATTCGTCTGCGTGGGCACATATCGCCCTTTGTGCCGATCTCACATGGGCTACGGAACCTCCCGATGAATTCATTATAGCTAACCAGGTACCCCACCGAAAAATCACATTTTCCATTTTCTGGGAACTAGGTACATAATTTCCTTCTGGTATGATGTTTCTTCGTTTTCAGCGTCTCTGGACACAACACTGTCGTGTCTCTCAAGTACTGCAAGACACATCATTGGAATCTCAAAGTTTGCAAACGAACAATCAATGCGAATTAACAGGTCAGAACTTAGATACATTAGTAACTCATTTTTCCCACGTAGATATTAGGCAGCAACTAAAGAACGTCACCTGCTACAGTCCTTACGTACTTCTTATCTTTATTTACTGTTAGAGGAACCTTTAATAAGAGGGAACCTCTAACATTTATATTCATACAGTCATAATTAGGGTCCATGGTCCAACCATGGTTGCTAGAACTTGGAATATCTGATGGTTTATACACTAGTTAAGGTTGTAGCTAGGGTTGGTTGGTGGCTGAGCGATTGGACTGCTGCGGTGCGTGTCGCGGGTTCGATTTCCGCACGGAGCAAATATTTGTATGATCTACAGGTAGTTGCTTGGGGTCTGGGTGTTTGTGTATGTGAGTTTATATGTTCGTAAACGCACCCGCGATACATGAGAAATTCTTAGTGAGGGGCAACGTTTTTTAAAAAATAAAAAAGTACTAATGAATCCTGTCCTATACAAGTGGCAATTGCTTTCAAAGCACCCTGTATTTCCAAGGCTTTCAAGAGGGTTGACTTAAGGGTGCTAGTTTGGGTCCGCACAAGCGATTTGGCAGCTTTTACTGCAACTTTACATATTTAGGTTTCCATTCGATTTGTACCAATCATCAATCACCGTTCAGCATCCTCATCATCATCATATCAGTCCGGGATCATCCACTGCTGGGTATAGGTCTCCCCCTTTTTTTGCCATATCTCTCGGTTCTGTGCGTCTCTCATCCATTTATTCCCCGCGATCTTGACGATATCGTCAACCTGAAGGTTTCTTTGCTCGAACCTTGGCCACCATTCAGCATCCTACCATTGTCAAATCCGTTTCAGATAGGCTCTACAGCAGCTCCTACTGCACCGTTTAGCTTTCCCGACATAATAGTCTTTGCATCTGCCATTACGACACGGAAGGCGCAGTTGGCTGGGTGATCGATTTTTGGGCAGCGCAGCGTGTTGCGAGTTCGATTCCCGCACGGAACTAATATTCGTATGATCTGCAAGTAGTTGTTCGGTGCTGGGTGTTTGTGTATGTGAGTTTCTATGTTTGTAAACGCACCCACGATATACGAGACATTCCTAGAGTAGGCCAAATTTAAAAAAAAAGGAAAGCTGTGGACTGGAAATACCTAGTGCTTACCTTCATAACACAAATACAATAATGATCGTTTTTAGATAATAAACGCGCAATTTCAAGCCAAAGCCAAGAAAATGGAAGCAGCAGTGGCAGAAGAAGCGTGAAAGACTTGATACCAGACTCCAGATTGGCACAATTCTATGGAAACTTTTATTACGACGAAGTCAGGTTCGCCATTTATATGTCGCTGTCTTTTTTTTTTCATCAAATGAGTCCTCCCGCCTAGGGCAGAGCGGGAGGGACTGTCTGATTTGTACTGACTAAAATCCACGGCGTCCTTCTAGCCCTTTACGTTTCGGGGTCACGGTAATTCATTAGTCCCGCGACCCCGGCAGCCTTTGCCCTCTAAAGGAGGCCCCGTCATTATGCTGACACTCTTTGAGGCGCGTGTGGAACACAGGCGCCGTCGACCCGGGCATGGTCCATGGTCGGACAGCGAGTCGCCCATTACTCGCCGGCCGCCCGCATGCCCGCGCCTACGGTGGCCGGAGATCGTCTAGCGACGTCCGTCGCCGTGGGCGTCTACCACTGCGGCTGGGGTGAAGGGAGGACGCTGTCCTCTCCCTCACGCGTCCCGCCTCCTCCTTCTCCAGCATGACTGCTACGCAGAAGGAGGTGACCGCTTCCCATTCCGTCTCGTCCCGCAGCATGGCCTCGACCAATGCCGGGCGCGAGAGTTTTCCGCCTATCGCGGTCGTGAGGACACGGCGGTGCTCTGCCCAAGCGGGGCAGTCCTGCACCGTATGCTCCATCGTGTCCTCCGGGCGATCCTCGCAGTGGTGACACCCAGGTGTTTCTTCCCTCCTTATCCGACACAGGTACCTCCCGAAACTTCCGTGTTCGGTGAGGACCTGCGTCATGCGGTAGGTCCGGACGCCGTGACGCCTATCTAGCCACGCACTCCTCGAAGAGGGGTCTTACCGCCGCGATTGCGGCGTGCCCGTTCATGTACCGCTTCTGTTAAAACGTTTCCATATTACTATTTCATACCTGCGTTTAGTGCTTCTTCAACCCTTTGACACTGTATCAGTTGCATGCAAGTTTGACTACCATGCGGTATTTGTTTGATCAACTGATTTCAATGTCCAACAATGCACCGGGTTAATGGGCCAGATACAATTTTCAGCAAGAAAATCTAGTACCTACCAACATCCAAATCCTAAATCTTTTAACAAACTGCCGTTTTTAGGTAGATACGGTTTTATGGAAATTCTATTAAAATATGCCTATTTCGATGTTGCGTTTCAGTAGAGCTGTCCAAAGACAAAATGAATAATTGCAAACTACTTATTTTGAAAAGTAGACCCAATGATACTTTGTTTACAAACGTATTTAGAATAATGATACCGCAAATAGGTATATCTGGCACTTTTCTTTTTCTAGAGAGAAATGTTATACAAGTACGAACGAAAGAACGAACTTGCGAGGGTACAACGGACAGGGCTGCGAAAACTCTGACCTCACGGAATGCTGGATGCTGCCTGAGGTAAATTTAATAAAGGACAGAATATTCATTACCTTACCGTACAGAATCGAAATCTCCAAACGATCAGGGTGGACCACAACTGCTTTCAAAGGAACGGTAACTGCTTTGGAAGTTGTGTATTGTGTATTGGTATCGGCTCAGACTTGAGTCCGAACCCAAGCAGGTACGTTACTTCGAGTGATTTATTTCATCGCCACTGCTCTCCAAACAGCGATGGAAAACATAATTAAGGGATGTCCTGGACCCAACAATTGAAATACTTGCAAAGACTCACCAACTGGCACAGGGTGGTGGATAAAGCGTGTTTTAGACGGATGTAATCAAGCGCCCCCAACGGAAAACACTTTTGAAGAACTGTGTGGAGTACGATTTAACTATAAAATAGGATAAACAAAAAAAGAACTTCCTGGGTCGATCTCAAATAAACTGAGTTAGAGGCAGGAGAATAAAGTGATCAGAAATGGAGTAGGTTTTTCATGTGCAGGTGGAGTATTGGTTTCGCAAGCTGGTAGACGAGTCAGCCGAGCGCAGCATGTTCCCGCGCCGGCGTCGTCAGTACAGAATGCTGCCCGACGAGGATTTGTGCGTCCATCTTATCTTAATAACTTAGTATATTAGTACAGACAATATTGTACGTTTTTTTGGCACTTGTCCTACCGGCGACAAGAAATGAACCACCTATACTCCTAGATATTATGCTCTAGGAGTTTGATATCGGATATCGGAAAGGTGCATGTGTGCAAGTTTTCCCATGGTACTAACATCGTAATCGCGAAATAATATCTGTGCCCTCCTCGCAAAAAGTTACACAGACCTACTCGACCCAAATGTATGCCAGCTGATTATTTTTCTACGATTTCTACGTTGGGCCCATGACGATTGTTGTTTTGCTTCATGGTCTGTGGGAACAATTGCTAAGTGGGCATAAGGCTGCTTTTCCACCAGAGATGTGCTATGCTACGTTGCTGCGGATGCGTTTGATATCCACCAATCACATTCATTGCTTTACATAGCACAGCATTGGTGGAAACGGATTCAACTAAGATGTGTTTTTTATATGTAAGGATGCGTGCTATGGCTGCGTGCTGTGGCTGCGTGCTGTGGCTGCGTGCTATGGCTGCGTGCAATGGATGCGTGCTATGGGTCGTTTTCCCTAGTATCGATACATCGCATAGCTCGAGCTGCGCATCTTCATAGCGCAGCTACCTTGTGGAGGCGCATCTTCATAGCGCAGCTACCTTGTGACAGCACATCTTCGTAGCGCAGCTACGCATCTTCATAGCACAGCTACCTTGTGACAGCACATCTTCGTAGCGCAGCTACGCATCTTCATAGCGCAGCTACCTTGTGACAGCACATCTTCGTAGCGCAGCTACGCATCTTCATAGCGCAGCTTCCTTGTGACAGCACATCTTCGTAGCGCAGCTACCTTGTGACAGCGCATCTTCGTAGCGCAGCTACCCATCTTCATAGCATCTTACCGCACAGCGACATAGCGTAGCATCAGTGGAAACGGTCACACAGTTTCGTAGCTCAGCTTTCACATCCTCGCAGCACAGCTACATAGCGCATCTCTGGTGGAAAAGCAGCCTAAGTATGGATAAATACCTAATCATATCATTTAAACATCCCCAAAGAGCGCCAACTATCCCGGTCCAGGGTATTTCACATCCATCTGCTGATAGCTACTTCTTCAAATCACCGATCCATCGAGCCACACTCATTGAGGAACGTTTGCCCATACACGGTCTCTGCTCGCACATGTCTGCTCCATCGACCGTCTATTCATTTGTAGACATGGCCGGCCCGCTTATAAACTTCAGCATGCTAATTCTATAGAAATACCGAAATACCCAAGTTTAAAAACATTACAAGACATACATTTCTGGAGATAGAGTTTTGATTTTCATTGAATCATCTGAGCAGAGGAATTCATAGTCTAAGTTTGGCGATAAGAGGAATTAATTGGCACCAATCGGCAGCTAGCGAGCGCTGGGGCCCGAGTGGGGCGCGAGCCGCAGGGGAAGAAGCGGCGCTGGCAGCGCGAGTGCTCAGCGTGCGGGCTCTCTGGGCCCCTGTGCAGACGGCGAGGGGCTCCACACACACGCAGGGGCCTCGGAGCCCCAGCCCTCCGGCCGTCTCGCGCAAGATGCGGGCCAGACGTCGCCAACCAAGGCGATTGACAGCACTAGCACCGCCTCCACCCGCGTACTGCCTCGATGTACCTGCGCAACTCTTCTGCGACCCTACGTGCAAGGTAAGTTTTATTAGTATCCCAAAACATGAATTTTGCGAAAAAGTAGGCGTTCAGAAATTGCAGCTCCATCTCATTTTAGCACTGGATCAGTGTTTATGAAAAAATCCTTTTCGGCCACTGCTGCCTGTACCGTTATATTAAGAGAGTAGGCACCTACCGAATGGTTTTATAGTTGTCCATATGTCAGTTCCAGTTCGACCCGCCGCGGCCTCCTCAGCTGACAGAGTGCCAGCGCGCCATGGGGCGGCTGTCGGCCAGCGTGCAGGCCGTGATCCGAGCGTCGGCGGCGCGCTGCCCTCCCTACCGCGGCACCAACGTGTCCCGCTACGCGCCCACCGGGCCGCGGCCAGCTCGCGGCCCCGAGCGGCGCTATGGCGTGTGGTGGCCGCGCGACCATCCTTCCCCGCGTCTTGACCACCGGTTCCAGCTGACGCAAGTGCAGGCACCCACCCCCGCCGTGCAGAAGGCACCTGAGCGGACGGAAACAGAAGAAGCCAAGAAGGCAGACACACCCGAGGAGAAGGAAAGCAGCAGCATTACTACTACCGAACTGGCTGTGGTTCCTGTGACCGAACCGCAGACCTCACAAGCTGACAAGCCAGAAAGTCCAACTACACAAGACAAAATCGTGACTGATGGCCAGCTACCATCTACTAGCGCAGCCGCCATGGACCCTGGCTTAAGGAAGAAGCGCCTGTACAGCACCGTGCTCAGTATGAGCGCGCCGGCACCTATAGGACTCACTCCGGTCGTGAGACTTGCGCAGAAATTAGTGACGCCTGGCCTTCTTAAACTAAATCCAAAAATAGTTCTCCCTGGATCGAGGGTGCGGCCACCGATAGTCGACCACAATTTTGAGGAATTGGAGAAGGAAGCGCTAGAGCAGTACAAAGCGTCCGATGAGAGTATAGACACAAAGTTTCGAGAACTTGAAAAGCAGGCTGTAGAGCAGTATAGCACGAGCAACAGTAATACGAGCTGCAGCAGCGGCACCTCCGCGGAGAAGAGAGCCTCCAGCTCGCCTTCAGAGAGCGATACGAAAAGCAAACAGCCGGCAAAATTTCATAAAGAGAAACCGGTAGACAGTGTCGTCATATACTCTCAGAATTTTCCCGACCTTAATTCCAAGGGGCAAACGTCCAGTGTAATGAATTTAAAAAACTTCCACACCCCCCCGAGGGGGGAAAAAAAGGAGCAAACCCATAGACCGAGTAAGAACTTACGGAGTTTAAAAAGTGAGTCCCAGCGAGCGGCCTCCGATACAGACTACGAAGCTCGGGAGAATTTAAAGGGTAATAATCACAAGGGGCCCGTGCGGTGGACACTGCATGTGGTCCCACCAAAGAAGCGGCACCTAACGTTGTGCGTGACGGATTTCTCCTCCGACGAGGACATCGAGGACGGCGGCGTGTCCATGAAGGACGCGGGGCCGTGCATCAAGAACCACGTCGCGGGGAAGGTGAAGATGTCGGCGCACGGCGGCGGCGACCTGCACCCGATCATGAGGAAAACGTAGCAGAGTGAACGCGACGCTGTCAGCTAGTGCAGCGTCCAACTAACCCATACGATTGCTACTCATTTATTTTTACACTTTACACGCGCTCCCACCACTGACAGTTGAAGAGCAGTGGAAAGTTGAGAATTGCGGCATCCGCAGCCGGTCACTGACGAAGCTTCCCCAGTGCTAGTTGTCGTATTAGTAAATTCATTGTGTTTGTGGCGTACAGATATATTTTTGACGGATTTATATGATGCGTCCGTCAACTCTTAGTGGTCGGAGTCAGTTTTTGATATAATTATTGCTGTGAATGGAGTTTTTGTGGGATCCCTCGTAGACCAGTATCGAACTATGTCGTGAACGGCGCGAACCGTGTAGTTCCGAAAGAGCTGTTTTAGCAATGTGCTTATTTTACTAGTCATAAATGCTTTGTATATATATTTTTGTATTTTTGACTTTTATTGAATAAGAAAAATAATTTCAGTTCAAAGAAAAGGTTAACAGTACAGAAATTGAATTCTTTAGGTATTAACATTAAAATAAATTGTATATGAATTGTTCAAACTTCAGGATTTTGATTATGATAGCATATAAGCAGCATAATTTATGCCCAATCTCACATTACTGATTTTGAATAGTATTCTACAAAGAAAATGAAAATGCAACAGTAAAATATTCAACAATATTATATTAACTTTGGAATATAAAATAGAATGCATTAGTCTTAATTGTACAAGCTCTGATATCACTATACTGTTGCCCTCGACCGAGTGGCCGATCATATCAACTGTCGAGGAACTTCTCCAGATCAGTGGTGTCATCATCTAGCTGGATTTGTTCTAGAGTTATTTTTGGTGTTGTAGGCTGACCTGGAACAGGAGAAACGTTTGTTAGGCTATTTCCCCTCCACAGACATAACCACAAGCCTTTCTTTATTCCTCCCACGTGACGCAGAGGAATGATTAAAATAATATTAGGAAACTTGCAAGTATGAATAAGGGCGTCTGCTAAAATAACCAAGGTGTGAGACGGGATTTATTCTAATAAGGGGGGTAATGCGCACTTCGTCCCATTCGCACTTTGTCCCACGTTCGCATTTGGTCCCATTTGCCCTTCGCCCCCACGTTTTAACTTGGGACGATTCGTGGTTCGTCCCATTCGCAGGTCGTCCTATTCGCAGTTCGTCCCATGGAAGTAGTTTTCGAGCGTAACATTGAATATCAATGTAAAACTGGAAAAGTCACGTCGTGTGGGGGTTGTTTACGTTTCGACAGATTTTTATTTCATCGGATTTTCATTTCGTCAGAGTTTATTTTCGACGGTAAAAGTACAATCACAAGGAGATAGGTGCTAAATATCACAAAAAGAAATAATCTATTGTTGCAAAGGAAATGTGAATTTAGCAGACAATCAATAACTTAAATCCTTAAAAATTGCTACATAATGGGGCCCACTAATGGGTTATGCGCACTTCGTCTCACGATCGCAGTAGATCGCACTTCATCCCATTCGCACTTGGTCCCATTCATTTGTGCGTTTTCTTCGTCCCATCTCATCTGGTCCCATTCGCGGTTCGTCTCATGTAAGTAGATTGCAAGCTTTACATGAATATCAATTTAATAATAATCGATAATTCACTAAAGAAGTCTAAAATAAGCTGGGATGCATGTGCAGGAAACTTGCTGAGAGGACTAGCGTATTAGACCCTGTCAAACAACTCATCACCAGGTTTCGTCAATGGAAGTAAGGAGAAACGACAAAAGTCGTTTCAACCTGTGACGTGATGCTAAATTGGCCATGATAAGTCAGACATGATCAAAACGTGCCTCCTCGCGCAAAGCTACCTCTTCCCTTGCAAACCATGGGAATACTGCGAATGGGATGAACTCGAAATGGGACCAACTGCGAATGGGACGAACCGCGAATGGGACCAAGTGCGAACGCGAGAGAAGAGCGAAATGTCTTTAGGAAAGCTGCCCGCGCTTGGCTTCATCTTTTATCACTGTTCATACTGACAGGCAAGTTTATACCCGCGCTATACAGGTAAGCAAGACAAGTGTAAAACCTCATTTAGACGATGCAAGAACTCGCACGCGAGTTGCGTTCCTTGCGAACTTTGTAGGTACAACGAATTCAGTTGATCAAACAAATACCGCAATGTAGTGAAACTTGCATGCGAGTTCTTGTTCTTGCTTGACGATGCAAGAACTCGCACGCGAGTTGCGTTACATTGCGGACTTTATAGGTACAACAAATTCAGTTGATCAAACAAATACTGCAATGTAGTGAAACTCGCGTGCGAGTTCTTGCTCCGTCTAAATGAGGCTTTTTTTTGCGTGGTTATCTCATCAAATGAGTCTTCCCACCCCGGGCAGGGCGAGAGGGACTGTCAGACTTGTACTGACTAAAATCCACGGTGTACTTCAATAGCACTTTACGTTCCGGGGTCACGGTAATGAGAGATAAGTCCCGCGACCCCGGCAGGCTTTGGCCCTCTAGTGAGGGGGCCCCGTCATTATGCTGACGCTCTTTGAGGCGCGCGTGGAACACAACGCGCCGTCGACCCGGGCATGGTCCATGGTCGGGCAGCGAGTTGCCCTTTACGCGCCGCCCTCTAAATGAGGCTTGGCTAAAAACTCACAGAGCGTATTTCAACCGCGTCCGCCCCATTGCAGGCCCGCAGCTTCTGTAGAATGCAGATATATAGGTGCATTTTCACTAGGGGACATTAGTTCCGCGACTCTGTCGCTCGACACGAAATTACGTGTCCCAAACGAAGTCGCCCGACGTCGCGCGGGACATTTACGGGTCGCGCAACTTGTCGTAAGTTGACCCTAGTAGCAACTGGCTAATGTGAACAAAGGAAATGTCGAGCGACATGTTTACCAAGTGATGGGCGATATGCCTCCGCGACATGTCTCCTAGAGAAAATGCGCCTATATTATGTAAAACGGCTGGTAACCGCGCAAATAACCGGTTTCGTGAGTTTGGAAATAAAACCACAGTTCCACGACCGTGGAGGTCGCGGGTGAAAATCGCTCTGTGAGTTATTAGCCTAAATCCACGCTAGTTATGCCCATAAGTACTTACTTGTGGACACAGTTCCGCTAGCCAAGTATTTGGCGACATCTTGCTGGAATGCATTAGAACTCTGCTCTCTTCTAGCTTGGTACTCCGCCAGCTGCTGTCTCTCTCTCTCATAGTTCCGCTGGCTGTTCTCTTGCACTAGTTTGTTGCGGACTTCTTCTAGTGCCGCTGGAATTGTAAAATTATAAAATAAGTGGAGGTTCGAATATTTGTTGCCAACACAATGATAACATAACTTAAATTTACACTGTAGAAACAGGTTTAGTTGACGGAAGAGTAGACAAAATGAGAGAAAGTTGAAAGATTTCTAGCAGTGTTTCTATTCTTTGTGTTTTAATTTGATTTGAAATGACTTTGTTTATTCTTGATACAAAAATAGAATTGGTCATGCTACGCCGGTACTGCCATATAAGATTTTACATACATTCACTCACACCATTTATCAAATGTAATATGGGGGAAATAGTGCTGGTCTTCTATGATCCTGTTTTTGCTTATCATTTATAATATTTTGTCGTCTGTTGTATGCTGTTGTATGTTATTTACATAATTTTATACAAAATATTACACAAAACAAGAACAAATTACTATTTTGAGTTCCCTAAATTATGAATTTAGGAGTCAATTTTAATTCACTGTTAAAAAGAATCTGATAAGCTTTGATATGCCTAATTAGTGCACAATCTAATTCTACAATTAGAGTTTTTGCTTCCATGAGACAAGTCAACAAAACATCACTGTTATATTTTAAAATTTTATACAACAAAAGCCACAATAACATTGATTTCTTATCAAGATTTATCTGTACTTGTGATATTGTAGGTCAGAGGAATCATTTGATAAAAGTACTCATGATATCAGACCATTCTTACAGTGATGATGACTCTGAACATGCTCTAAATCCTACTAATATTAAAAACATGAAAGTTTCTTTGGATGGATGGATGTTTGTTATTGTTTCACGCAAATACTACTTAAGGGATTTGGACGAGATTTACACAGATAGTTTATAACCTAGATTAACACAAAGGATAGTTTTTATCTCGATTTTATGTTCCCATGGGATAATTTTTGATTTTTAACAGGTGAAACCGCTGGTAACAGCTAGTGTTAGATAAACAGAAATTTAAACTTACCCATTTTCTTCTCCTTGTATACAGTAAGATGGTAGTGATGATCTAGTTTCCAATTTTCCATCTTACTTCTCTCAACAATGTCCTCAAATTCAACTAGCTCCTCCTCCACAGACTTTAGCAACTCCTGAACATTCTTCATGCTGTCCATACATTGCGCCACGGAAGCAGTCAAGTTGGGAATAAACGACAAATTATGCGCCAACTCATTCGCACTTTGTAATCGTTTTTTAGCTGTTTCGTGTAACTCTACAATTAACTTATCTACTTCGTCAGCTGCCTTGGCGTTTGTATCAGCGTTTTCATGTATCTTAGCCCATTCTTCTTGATATTTCTCTAGTAAAGCTCCTCCAGCACCGTAATTAACTTTGCTTTCGTGGTCATGAGCCACTTTTTGCCTGTCTTTGAATATGTTTGTCACCTTCTGCACTTCCTGTAGCGTTTGCCTTATGTTGTTGTTAGATACTATCCCATCTTGCACAACAGAAATAAAATCCTTAAGGTTACCTAGCATTATTTAAAATTAATAAAAATATTGGGAAAAGATCAGCTGCATTGTTTACTTTGACAATTTGACTTAAATGACGTTTACATTTTCTTGACAGCTGACCAGCTGACTAAAGTTTTTTTTTAGAGTTGCCTGACAGTGTCGTCAACACTTAGCACTTATTTTCTTTTCGTTAATTTTTCGACATTTTTATGTATTTATTTTACAGATTTATAATTATATTTCTAGGTTCATCGTGCGATATATTTAGAAACATACACTTTTTTTACTTTCTATCAATCCGTGAAAAAACCATAGATATAGAGCATGGACCGAACACTACCTGCCTAACTCACGTATTCGTCTCTCTCTTTTCTGCAAGACATGCGTAATCTTAAGGTGAAACCGCGCTGGGCAGAACTACACTGCAGCGGAACTGCGCGACACGACATGTCAAAAATATATTCTTTATATGAAATTTATACGAGACATCACGCACTAAGCGGCAACGGAACTGCACTGCAGCGAAACTGCGCGACAAAGTTGAGCAACTGACCAAAAGTGTCGCGACGTGTAGTTCCGCTGCCGTGGAGTGCGGTGCGATTCGACTAAGGGTCAGGCCATTTCGTCGTCCATCTTGCTCAGAGGTTGCCCAGCAACTGAATATATTTTTGTAGCGCCGCTGCAGTTAAAGTACGGTTTACTAAAAAATGACGCGTCGTGTCGCGTAGTTCCGCTACAGTGCAGTTCCGCCTAGTGCAGTCTTACCTTTACTTCAAATGTGTTTTTCTCTTTCTAGAGAGTATTGTGTTTCTTTTATAACTTTTATTAGGAAATGCTCAGTCTATACTTTAAATCTAAGGTTCCATGTGGTTCGTGACACGAGCACGAATACACCACGAAAACGAGAATTTAAGTATTTATTTATAATCTGTTAGCTTGTCTATGGATTACAATAAACTGTCAGTTGTCACCTGCCAGGCTGTCACAACAATGAACATGTCAATGTCAAATTTGAATTTTCGTCTGTTGCTTGTTGTTGCTCCCGTGAATTGTTCGCAAAATAGCAAATTAGTAACTGTAACAACGTAATTTTGAGAAAGATGAATGAAGAAAAATTGAGCGCTGATAAGGTACCTCAGAAGTTCGCAGAATGGCTTCTGTCTATGGGGTGTCCGCCGGATAAAGTGCCTTCCGTAGATAAGCTTGCAGAGTAAGTCTCCTTAGCTATTGCTTTGCAATATCCAATCTATGTTAATAACCAGACGCAATATTGTTGTCCATAAAACATAATATTCATGGATTTGTGAGAGTTTTACACAATGTAGATAGTAAACGTAATTTTCGCATTGTCCCTCATCTCCCGTATGGTCTAGTGGCTAGGATACCTGGCTTTCACCCAGGAGGCTCGGGTTCGATTCCCGGTACGGGAATATCTTTTTGAGTTTCTTTTTTGTCTTTTTTATTTGGGTTTTGTATTTTATTACAGTTCTTATTTAAAGAAATAATAGTCACAATAACAGTTTTTATTTGGGTTTTATAAGAAATAAATAAGTCATTTGTTTTAGAAACCCTATTAATTTAATTTTTTACTAAATAATTTAAATTGTTTTCATTATTTCCAAGTAACACTCTTAAGAAAGAAATTGACTTATAAAAGAGTAGCTTCCATGGAAATCTTGAATTTTATTTTGATTAAATATCTCACCTTAACATAGAGGCGATTAAAATATGAAAAAAACCTTCCATAAAAAATGTATTAAGGTAATACTCGTACATCCATTGTACACCATCACATCATTTTATTATTTCGTAAAGAAAAACTTCATAAATAAAATAAGACCGCTGTTGTCAAACTACAATTTTGCTATTTATTATAAGCAGGCTCATAAATCAACAAAATCCTTCTGGCTTCGTCTTAAATTACTCCAACTTCTAAGTCTTGGAGCCCGTGCAACCTATCACCAATAAGTTTTCTAAATTCCCATTTTTTTTTTTTTTTTTTTTTAGGGTGGCAAAATCATCAAATTAGTCCTCCCGCCCTGGGTGGGGCGGGAGGGACTGTCAGACTCTTACTGACTAAAATCCACCCGTGTTCCGTCGGATGCCCTTTACGTTCCGGGGCCACGGTATCCTGGATTAAGAAAAATCCGCGACCCCGGCAGGCATTTGGCCCCATAAGGGGCCCCGTCGGTGACGCGACGACAACACGACGCGCCACCGACCCGGGCTTGGTCCTTGGTCGGACGGCGAGCATACCCATTACTCACCGTCCGCAAGCCCGCTCCGCCGCTGTGCCCTCTGCTGTTCAGAGGGACACGCGTTGGAGCGTCCACCCGACAGGCTATTTGCATACGGGCAAAGAAACCCCTTAGGCACACAGTGCCTAAGGAGAGTTTTTGCCCGCATCCCAGGGCGCACCGGCCCGAAAAACTGGTCTTCCCCCCGGACGTATCCGAGAGGGAACTCCAGTCCACGGGCGCACGTGGAGGTTTCCTGTCTTAGCACCCCTTCTAAATTCCCCTTAAGGCCATGCTCAAAATATAGTTTTATTCACAACATCGTCTGCAAATAGTTTAAGGCATTTACTTGATTTTCAAAAGCAAACATTTACATTCGCTTCATTTTAGCTAAGATTCTTTTAAAGTCAAGTTTGGTCATACAAAGTAGTCTAAACAGTATCATTAAAATCTTTTTCTTTTGCTTATGTTATCCTTAATCCCTTCAATATTCTATTTGCTTAAAATTGTACACCACAGACTAGATACAATATTGTTTCTCCATTTATTTCAAATCCATTCAACGGTTGTTTTGAAAAGATTGCTTTTAGCGATAAGACTGCCCATTGTGTCCACCTTATAATATTATATTTAATTTGTATGTTGTGCATAATAAAGACTATTCCCTCTTGATTCTATCTTACTTCTTAATAATCCTACTTCCTCCTAATATTATAAACATGTAGGTTTGTTTGGATAAAAAAAAAGTATTTTTTTTACTACTGAATGGAATTGGATTATATTTGTAAGTTTGTAACACATAATAGTTTATCACCTGGTTTAACACATAGGATACTTTTATATCCAGATTTTATGTACCCGTGGGATAATTTTAGAACTGAAGAGGCGAGGCTTCTGGCAAGGACTAGTAAGATTCATTTGAAAACACCAGTAATTTGTATAATGTGTATAAAAAAGAGTATTCTATCTAACTTAACATAAAAAAATATTTAAATATTTGCTATCAGGATGTGTCGTGGCCAGTACTATATGGTATGGCGCAGTTTGATGGAGCATGTGGAGCCCAAGGAGACCATCAGACAGAAGAGGCTGCAAGTCTTCAGCAATGACGTCCAGCGATGCCAGAAGAAGAATGCCTTCTGCAAGGTATGTGCTTAGGTCATGGGACTAACGAATTACTGTGACCCCAGAACATAAGGGCTATTGAAGGACACTGTGGATTTTAGTCAGTACAAGTCTGACAGTCCCTCCCGCCCTGCCCTGGGTGGGAGGACTCATATTTTTATGATTTTACCATGATTAAAAAACAGAACAGATAAAGATATACAATAAGCTTGTGTACTAAACAAATCTAATTAGTCCTTTACTTAGATTATCACAAAATATTTGAACCCTATTTTTTTTTATGTAAGTACTTAAACCAAAATTAACGAAGATAGGACGCTTTTAAAATTCACAATACGTCATGCTGGGCTGTAATTTTTCGTACGTCCTGACGTCACAAGCCCTAGCACTAAGCTCTAGAATTGTGATGCGTTTTATCTTTGTAAATATACAATGATTTAACAAAAGGAAATATATATGTGTTCATTATTTTTCAAAACACGTAACTGATGGATTAATTAGTTTTGAAATTTATTGATTATGAAAGCTAGCCTATATCAAGGATTACTATTTAGGAGTTTATTCTGTTTATTATTATTTATTTATAGGCGCTCCCTCACCGAGAGCATTCGCGTGTAAAGTAACAATATAGATTCGACTTTGAGCATTACATTACAATACTACCTCCCTGACTGCCGAGCATTCGCGTACATTTAGTATAGATTTGACACAAGGTGCGCATTGTATGCTCGGTTCTCCTCCTTCACTGATGTAAACTCGTTTTGTATCATTACAAGGTGCATTGTGATGATCGATTTTCCTCCCTCGCTGATGAAATGCTCGAATCTGTAACGATACATTACTACAGGTGAATGCTCGCGGTGAGGGATCGCCTTATAAGGAACATAGCATTTAACATATCCTTTGTATCTCTTCTTCACAGCCTGACTCAAGTGTTGTAGTGCCTGAAGAGCTGTCACTCTGGAAGCAACAGACTGCGCTAAGAGAGACAGTAGATGATGCGAAGGCGAGAGTGCTGCAAGCTAGGCAGGAGTTGAACCAGCTGGTGGACAAAGTTTCTAGCAGATGTAAGTAGAGAAGAGATATTACAAGCTTTTATTTTGTGTCACTTGTCCTGTTATCTGTCTGTGATCAAATATTGCAAGACAAATTTGACACACTTCCTGGTTTAAAATAAACTGTAATTGTGAATATTTTTATGACAGAACTGATCTGATGATGGAACTGGAAGGTGGCTATTGGAACTTGATAATGAACCGTCACAACCCCATCGAGTTTGGGCTCGTTTGATTCGTCTTGACGAGTACTTTTCTTAAATAAAATGAAATAGTTTATTTCTCACCAGATTTCTCTTAAGATAGTAGTTATATTTATTAGCAAGTAATTAACGGATGTTTTCTTTTTTTTTAACTAAGTAACTTTATCTTCTCCAAAAGATTAACGGCCTTCTGTCTAATGCCTGCAAAACGCTGCTACTTGTGAAGACTTGGGTTGCCATTCCCAAATTGGCTAGTGTTATTGGACTTTTTCTATCAGCAATTTTCAATTTTTTGGTATGGTTGGTGCAGTGGCGCACGGTTATTCCTACGACGAATACGAGTAGTTGTTCCGGGGCTGGTGGTTCGCGATTGTGAGATAAAATATTTAAGAGAAAATTTAAAAAAGTTGGATGGGTTAGAGTCTAAATTTGATACTAGTTTCTAGTGATAGGATGGTTTTATAACTGATGAAATATAGATACACCTCTGCCTAACTGAGTCAGTTATATTTGCTATGTATTTATCACTCTGCCCCAACGACCATTTATACCTAGACGCCTCATGCACGATCTGACTAACGAAAATTTTCTGCCAAGTCGCTGAGGTACGACCTAAGCGAGGGGGACGGTGTACTGCGTTCTGATTGGCTAACTCAAGGTCAGTGCGACGAGGGGACTCACAGGAGTGGTCGAAACTAATACGAACTTAAGACTTTTTTGCCTAATGTGTTGACAGACATCGGTCGCCTGTGATTAGGAGTCTAGATATAAATGGTCGTTGCTCTGCCCTTTCTAGTCCCATTTTGAGTGGGAGACGCTCAAGACCTTCACTCGTATTTAATAAACATAATTATTAATAAAAAGTACTCCCCACAGTATCTCAACGTAACCTGGTCCGTGGTCGGGTGCAGGCCGCACAACGTCGCGCGTGGCTTCTACAGCAGCTTGCCGAGGAGTTGCGTTCCAAGAAGTATAACCTTGGAGAGGCGCGGAGCATCGCGGACTCGCTGTGCAGCGTCGAGGATTGTGGGGATGTTGAGGTAATTCATCATCATCATAATATATGGTGAAGAGCAGTGGTTGCCCGGTGGAATCCGCCCCGACTTACGAGTTCTAGGTCGTGGGTTCGAACCCAGCCTTGCTTTGTGTAATTTATTTTATCACAACTGCTCCCAAAACGGTAAAGGAAAACATTGTGAGGAAACCGGCATGTCCTAGAACCAAAAAAATCGAAGTCATGTGACATCTCCAAACCCGCACTAGGCCCGTGTGGTGGATTATGGCCCACTCCCTGCATAGATTTCCAATAGGAAGGTTGGAAGCGGCTTGCATCCAGCTCGATCCTGTGGTTATTAGTTATTAAACTGATTACTACTAACTAATACATAGTGAAAACCGCATCAAAATCTGTTGCGTAATTTATAAAAAAAACTCCGTCAAATCTGCATTAGTTAGGCTTTTTTATTCCACTGTTGCTAAGGCTCTTCGATCACAACTATGCGCTTCTTTCCATTTTATCCTAACTTTATTTGTTGTTACCAAAAAATCACTTGTCAACCACTGAACGATCATACTGGCATATACCGGGTGTAAGAAGACACTTAACGAAGCTGAAAGCCACGTATTCTACCCATTATTTGGATCATTTTTTCCTTTAGACCATACCTGGGACTCCACGGGTTCTCGAGATATTGAAGGTCAAAGTTGCATTTTTTTTAACCTTTTTTACGAAATCGTATTCTAAGTATTATTACAAAACTTTAAACAAACATTACCTTAATTTTCGATTTTTCTAAAAAAATTACGCACGCACGTCGATACGTTCTTATCACAGCGCGTTCCAGCATAGGCGCGCTTGTGTGCGTCAAGCCGCCCACCTACGCACACAACGACACGAAACCTGTTTGCTTTACATTGCGCGCAATAATTTTTTTTTTTTTTGGTACCTAAAATAAAAGTCGGTTCCCAGCGATAATTTTAGCGTAAAGCTACTTAGTTAGATGTACAGTATGCGTAGTTAACGGCTTTGTGATGTGTTTAATTACACCCTGTACATTGTCAAACCTTTCATCCCGAAAATATATGGGCAAAAACTAGTAATAAGGTGCGTTTCCATTAGGCAAACCTTGCTTACAAGTATGACGTCACATTGGTATAAAAGTTACTTGAATTGAAAAAAAAAAACAATCTACAGTCTAAACTACCTACTTGTAACTTGTATATAATATAGGTTTGATCAAGTTGCATACAATTTGCAATTTTAAATTACCGCGAACTAACCTTAGAGTAAAAGCTAGTATTAAATTCATCATCATTTCATCATCAGCCTATAATGTACCCACTGCTGGGACACAGGCCTCTTCTCTGTGAGAGGGAGTGGGCCATAACCATAAACCACCACGCGGGCCCAGTGCGGGTTGGTAGATGTCACATATCTTCGAATTTTTGGCTCTAGGACATGCCGGTTTCCTCACGATGCTTTCCTTCACCGTTTTGAGAACAGTGGTGATGAAATAAATTACACAAAGTAGGGTGGGGTTCGAACCCACGACCTACAACTCGTAAGTCGGGACCGATACCACTGGGCCACCATTGCTCCTATTAGTATTATCATCATCATCGTTGAGCTCCTTTCGTTAAGAGTCGAGCTATTCGATAACTGACAAATGCTTGCACTGAGTGGACAGGTCCACTCAAATCTGTATGGTTCTTTCTTCAAAAGACCATTCCAGACATTATGCCTGCATGGTCCTCGTATGACCTGAACAAAACAATGTCTGGACTTTAAAAGAGACTGTGACCTCTGAGTTTGTTTCGTCTGTTTCTTCTCAGAGTAGTCAGGTACGAAGCACCGGCCTCTCCTAGTTTTTTTGTAAAGACGTGTAAAAGGGTTGTTATAACCAACTTGCATAAATAAACATCATATCATTTAATTTTCAATAAATCTGTTTAATTGCAGAGCAAGCTAGACAGGGTGATATCTCGTCGTCAGTCCAGTCGGCCGGCCGCCGCGCTCTCCGTGAGCGTCGCGCCGCTGGCGAGCTCGTCCGTAGCCTCCAGCAATGGAGACCTCAATGATTCTGGTAAGACATCTTTGCAACTTGCTAAGTTTCTAAGTTTGCCGTACTTATATCATTACTTCCCAGAATTTGATCCTTATTAGCAGCACTATACAGGGTGTAAGGGACAGCCCTCCACAAATTTACAGAGTGCACTCAGCTCCTTATTCTGAATCATATTCCAGTCAAAATTCTCTCAGGAAAATTTCCATTTTTTTTTTCGTTTTTCCAGTTCAGATAGCTTTATTTCAATGTATAATTACATTCTCTGTACGCAGAACTACATTAATGTAAATAACACAGCTAAAATACAAAAAAATGCAATGGATGTTGAAATCCCCTAAAGAACGACGCATGAAATCAGCTGTTCAATTTCTACCTAGCTAGAGTTTTTTGAACTCACCGCGCCGTATACCTATTATGCGTCCCTTTCTTTTGGATCATAGGCGCCGCCCCGCCTAGCGCGGCCTCCGCGTTTGCACAATTGCAACAGTATTGCCAACTTTTTAGAACTCAATTATTAAACGAAAATGTTAGAACTAACTTGATTCATCTTTACATTCATAATTACATTGATAAGATTTTCATTGATCAATCAATGAAATCTTGTCGTGAACCTAATTTGAATAAAAAAATAATAAGGATAAGACTAGTTTTATTTTTAAAGCATTTACAAAAACTACCTAATTTATTAATTGGTTGTTCTTTTCAAGCGATCACTGGCTAGTTTTTAAGCCACCTAACAGGTTTTTACATGGCTTCACAATAGCCACTGATTGATAGTCGAGCCGGGAATTGAAAAAAAGCCCCCTGGAATGGAAGCCATGCTTTTTATCACACTGCACTTTCATTATTCTTAATTTACTAAACAATTAAATTGGAATTAAACTGATGTAATCAATTAATCAACAAAAAATAACAGAATGATAACTTTAGGTAATTTAGGATCAAGCATAATTTTTATTTAATTTTTTTGCACGAAATGTCGTGCAAAAATTGTCGTGTAATTGGCAACAACAGTATGTTTGTATCGAAGTGTCGTGTCGCGTCGCATGCAGTCGCCGTTGTGCCGTGCTGCGAATGCACTGCGTGTATACCGCGAGCGTATGTCGGTGCGGATCGCTCGCGCAGTCGGCTTGTTAAGTTTTGTTGTAGGTAGTGTTATTAAGTTTTGTTGTAGTAGTGCGAAATGACTACGTTTAGTGCGCGTGAGTATGGGGAGATGATAATGTGTTACGGAGAAGCTCGGGGAAATGCTAGAGAAGCGCTCAGAATTTACGTTGGTAGGTATCCTGACCGTCGGCATCCATTAGACTCCAGGATAATTACTGGTGCCTATCAACGCTTGCTAGATAACCGGCCCATTGTTCCCAGTCAAAAAGGCGCCGGAAGACCAATACGCGGTCAAACTCGCGAAAGAATTTTGGAATTGGTTCGACGAAATCCACGCCTGGGCACACGTACTGCAGCTCGATTATTGCGGCGGAATAATGGAGCCCGCGTCTCACACTGGTCGGTGCACAAAACGCTGCGAAGGGATCGGCAACGTCCTTATGTAATACACAAGGTCCAAGCCGGTCAGTGGGTCGTCTTAGGGGCGGAGTTTCTTTTAGTTTTTTGTGACCGTGTTGTGATTGTTACATTTTCTCTTGTACGTAACGCGGCAATCTTTTAAATAATAATTTATTGTAATAAACCGTGGCGCGAGCGCGGCCGTTCGTCCGAAAGGTCGCTGCGCTGCCGTTCGCTGCGTGCGTTTTGCGGTGGACGCGATACATTGCGTGTAAGGTAATCAAATAAATCAGTTTTATTGGATTCCCATAACGTTCCTAAAATAATATCATGTACCGGTCAACTTAAGACGATATACTGAATTCACCATATCAGTTTGCGGAGGGCTGTCCCTTACACCCGGTATAATGGTGTAATAATACAGAGTGCGAATATTTACCGATTTAAAAAAAAAGGAGGTTATTAATTCGACCCGTATGTATGTAATATTTCCAGAACTGCCCATTTTTCATATAATTATGTTAGTCTATATCAGCGTCTGAACAAATGCGCGAAATTTCAAAAGTGTATGTATGTATTAGAGAGGTAGCGAATATTCGCATTCGCAAATATTCGCATGTTTTTTGATATTCGCATGCGTATGAATCGATGCGAATGTTTGCGAATATAAAAAAAAAATAGTAATATATTTTGAATGTGGAAACTACATGTAATGGAATAGTCTAGAAGTAGACAACTAAATGGAAACGGTTTGGTAGTCCAATTAAAATGTTTATTAATGAAAAATCCTTTTTTATCGTGATAAAATCATCAAATGTAATGTAAAATCATTTAAAAATAAACCACTAATAAAGAGCTTGAAATGTCTATTCAAATCGTATGTATCTACTAGCTGACCCGGCAAACGTTGTTTTGCCATAAATTAAAAATTTTGTCTAAAAAATAAAAATAGATGTTGGCCGATTCTCATAGATACCGGATAAGCACAAAAAATTTCATCAAAATCGGTCAAGCCGTTTCGGAGGAGTATGGCATCGAAAACTGTGACACGAGAATTTTATATATTAGATATACATACTCGTATAATAAAACAGTAAAAAATAACTGTGTCTGTACATTGAATATATGTATTAAAAAAATAATAATTGAGGAGGGTTTAGAAACAGTAATAGAGCACGAATCCAAAAAAAAAAATTCTGGCTGTTTGTTTGTTTATCTGTTTGTTTGTACACGCTAATCTTCGGAACTACTGGACGGATTTGAATGTTTTTTTTTGTTGTATTGGTATTTAGTCTGGCCAACATATAGGCTATAACTTGTCTTGGAATCTTGAACACCTGATGCAGAACCGCAACAGACCAGCAAAACTATAAAGGATACAAAAAACCGGCCAAGTGCGAGTTGGACTCGCCCATGAAGGGTTCCGTAGCAGCAAGCATAGATTAGAGATATAATTATATTGAGATTAGTAAGTAACATACACAAACAATAAAAATAACTTTGTTTTTCATAGTATTTGTATGAATGGCAAAGTTATATTTGCGGTTTTTGAAAATGTACTATATCTCAAAAACTGCTAACTGTATCTCATCCAAACCAATTTTCGTTGGTAGTTTTGGTTGAGGTCTACATTATATATTTTTTTTAGTTTTATCATTCTCTTATTTTAGAAGTTACGGGGGGGGGGGACACACTTTTTACCACTTTGGAAGTGTCTCTCGCGCAAACTGTTCAGTTTAGAAAAAAATGATGTTAGTAACCTCAATATCATTTTTAAAGACCTATTCATAGATACCCCACACGTATGGGTTTGGTGAAAAAAAATTTTTTGAGTTTCAATTCTAAGAATGGGGGGCACCCCAAAATTTGTTTTGTTTTGATTTTTGTGTGAAAATCCTAATGCGGTTCACATAATACATCTTTCTACCAAGTTTCAACAGGATAGCTCTTATACTTTCGACAAAAAGTGGCTGTGACATACACGGACAGACAGACAGACAGACATGACGAATCTATAAGGGTTCCGTTTTTGCCATTTGGCTACGGAACCCTAAAAATGGTGCCATAGCAAATATTGTTCCACGTGATGAGCATTTTCTGCTGAGAGAATAAATTTGTAGAGCTGGAACACCTGATGTGAAACTTCAAGAGCCCAGCTAAACTTTAACATTTATAGGAATGACGTCTTAGCAAGAGTTATTCAGCCTGATGAGCACTCTCTGTCGACGAATGATAAAACTAAAAAAAAAATATAATGTAGACCTCAACAAAAACTTCCAACGAAAATTGGTTTGGATGAGATATAGTTAGCAGTTTTTGAGATATAGTACTTTTTCAAAAACCTATCCATAGATACCCGTATGAATTTGGTGAAAAAAATTTTTTTTTAATTCTAAATATTTGTGTGAAAATCTAAATGCGGTTCACATAATTACATCTACTTACCAAGTTTCAACAGGATAGCTCTTATACTTTCGAAGAAAAGTGGCTGTGACATACGAACGGACAGACAGACAGACAGACATGACGAATCTATAAGGGCTCCGTTTTTTGCTACGGAACTCTAAAAACCCAAAGAGCTTATCTCAAAGAGCGTTTTAAATTCTTGCACGATACACACTCTCGAACTTTGAGATCATCAGAGAATTTGGTGCTAATGATGCCTGCGCACTCCACAAAATTTTATGACGATTCCTTCACGGTCCAGGCTGTCCGTTTGTGGAATACATTGCCGTTATCGGTCAGACAAGCAAAATCGCTGGTTTCTTTTAAAAGGTCAGTTATAAATAATTTCCTTTCGCTTTGATGTATAATTTGTATATGTATTTTTATATGTATTTGTATGTGTTTTATATGTATATGTTAGTGTTTTTATATGTACATATTTGTATTTTTATATTTTTGTGTTTATTGCATGTGTATACTGTAGGTTTTTTTTATTTTGGCGCATTGATTTTGTGCAAGTATTTGCTGTACACCACTAACTACCCTGTTTTTAAGTAAATTTTTCTAGTCCATTCAGAGGTTGTCTGGAAGATATCGCTATCAGCGATAAGACCGCCGTTGTACCCTTAGGTTTAACAATATTGTAAAAACTCTGTTTATTATTTTTTGGTGTATAATAAAGTATTTTCTATTCTATTCTAAAATAGAGTGTCAATAATGCAAATCAATAAATATCACAGACAAAGTCTACCATTTCAAATACAAATATTCAAAGTTGTCCACTAGCTCGATAGATGGCGTTGTCGTCGAATTAGATCGCGCTATGGTTTCGTTACCGCGCGATACACATAAGGTTCGAAGTCACCAACGCCTACTGTGGTTGAGGTTGTACCTACTACAACTGATTCCACACCACCCGAAGAAATTATTTTTGAAAAGATCGGACTTGTATAAAGTTCGATTTTGAATAAAATGTTCAAGTTCACATTAGGGATGGGTCGTTGGTTGACGGTTTTTCTGTCAACGATTAGGGACACGATATCGCAACCATAAGTAGCGATATCGATATAGTATCGGTATCGAAACAAAAGTATCAAATTAGTAATAGCATCGAAACAAAAGTATCGATATGAGTAAGTATCGAATGAATTTGCAATTTCCCTACTACTTTTTTTTTAGCTTTGTAATGGTAGTCATCAAATGAGTCCTCCCACCCAGGGCAGGACGGGAGGGACTGTCAGACTTGTACTGACTAAAATCCACGGTGTCCTTCAATAGCCCTTTACTTTCCAGGGTCATGGTAATTTGATAAGTCCCGCGACCCCGGCAGGCTTTGGCCCTCTAAAAGGGGGCCCCGTCATCATGCTGACGCTCTTTGAGGCGCGCGTGGAACACAACGCGCTGTCGACCCGGGCATGGCCCATGGACGAACAGCGAGTCGCCCATTACTCGCCGCACGCATGCCCGCGCCATAGTTTCTCTACTACCTACTTTAAATTAATTCACAGCCACTTGATCCACAACAGAGATGCGCAGATCATGAATGTGACTTGTTGTGATTTATTAATGAACCACAATTAAAATAAAATAACGAACAATTTAGATAGGTACAAAAAAAGGTTTGATCGGTACAAAAATAAAAGCTATGTACAGCTAACTTACTCATATCTGACAGTACACTGAACACGAGAGTGAGTGAAACAAAAACACCGCACAGTTCTTATTATTTTCGAATGAGTCACAAGTTAAAATGTCAAGTGGTTCTACTTGGTTGTAATAATGCTACTAAATTAAAAGTACGTACCGCGCGATGATCTTTTTCGTAAAGTCAGACCAACTGAAAATGGTATACGTCTTATGCCGACCATACACCAGTATACTTGTACAAATCTAGACTTGCACAAACACAGGACAGTGACTATGTTAGAAATTTGTACAAGTATAATGTAACGTGTGTGGCCGGCATTAGTGTGGACGGTTTAGTGAATTTGTGTGTGTGTTGAACATCACTTTTACAACACAGCATATAGAAAACTATTGGCAACGTTATGAATCACGAATGTTGAGATGTATAATTATGCATCCCTTTCGGCGTAAGGCGTAAGCCTTCACAATGCACGGAGACAACAACAGTCTTGCTATTTTAGTTAAGGTTTCTATTGTTTTAGTTATTATTCTGAGGTTCAGAATACCTTAGTATGTTAAGCTGATGCGTTAAATTGGTATTTTATGAGTTAGTTGTTATTTTAATTATTTTCTTTATGGAATCGATACTTGATGCTAAGTACTGATATTAGTACTAGTATCGAAAGAAAGTATCGAATATCTGAATACTAGTATCGAATAAAAAAGTAGCGATATGAGTAAAGTATCGGATTCGATATCGTGTCCCTATCAACGATTCAACGAAACGTTAACGTTGATTTACGTTTGTCAACTGGTTTATCAACTACTTAAATTCGTCAACGAATTAACGTTTAACGTACTACTTATGTCAACTTGCAACGTTGGTAAACGTTTGATTCTACTAAGATAAACTTCCCTTCATACTTTCTCTTCTGGCTTAGGACTGGCTGAATAGCTATTCTTAAAATAAATATTTCGACAATCAACTCTTTCATCCTTAAGGGCAGGTAATCCAAGCGAAATAGGCATTTAACGCTACCAAGAGTTGCCCGCGATTGCCGCAAAGCGAGCCGTGCGCTTACGTCGCGGGGACTCACGGGGAGTGTCACATTACAGATAAGCAGGCAGTAGGTCAACTTGTCTTATTGATTTATTTTAAATATAAAATAAGAGATTTGATTCATTAAAAACTTGTTTTATTATAATATTTTGTAGTAATAGCGAAGTCTTTCTTTTTTTTGTAATAAATTAATTTGAGTAGATATTTTAAATGGAATAAACTCTTATTAAATTAATTGATGTTTTAGTTTCTAGATCGGGTGTTCCAAATGCAATAGGTAACTCAAGGACGATAATGCCGTAAAAAACGCATGAAATCACATTTACGTAAACCTTGAATTTTCGCTTGCCACAATCTAAGCTAAATAGTATTCTAACAGCATTTGCCTCCCCCCTATCACGTGGCACCACAGCGCTTTTCAAATGAACTTCGTTGACCCCGTTGAAAAACTTACCATTGAGCTTATGCTAGCCCAGTATTTTGGCAGGTCATTTAGAGTTACATTACCCCCGCGCTGCATGCCACGTGGCGCGAGAGCGCAAAAGATACCACCTTGATCTTATACTAGCCTAGTACTTTTACTGATTAGTAACACGTGACGTCATTCTAAATCCAATATGGCAAACCATTCAATATGGCTGAATAGTTATTTTTAATGCATTTCTACAGGGAACCGATCAATTTACCGAATTTTGTTTGTTCGAATTTCATTACACCGAAAACTATTGACCGACATCTCTTTTGTTATATGCATTATTTGACATATTTTCAGTTCATCGAAGTATCATTAGCCATAAGTATTATTTTACCGAAGTATGTTCCGCCGATTAACAAAATAACTTTTTACTATTGACCGAAGCCTCTTTTAAACTTTTTTCAATTGCCAAATGATTTATTTGCCATATTTTCACCATACCGAAATAAAATTTTACCAAAAATTAAATTACTGTCATAAAAATTCAATATATTCTGCTACAAAACTTTGTGGCGGAAACGAAATGCTGCAAAACCGACTTTACGTAGTCTTGTCTGCCCTACCCCTAGAGTGTAATTTAAAATCGCGTAGGCGCGGAGGGGTGGGGTGGCCCGCGAGCTGAGGAGTAGGTGGTTGGAACGGCCGCCGCCGCGGCTGAGGCTGGCCGGCGAAGCCGGCCAGTAAACCGAAGCTGCGGTGGTGAGCGTTCAAATCATCTGCGACGATAAGCTCGCGTGGGGCCACCCAAAACCCCGCAGCGCCGGAGCCATGACAGAAACAACGCTTGTTGCATGTTGCATGCTTGCTTGAATGCTGCGTGTTTGCTGAATGTTGCATGCTACGTGCTTGCTGCATGTTGCATGCTTGCTTGCATGCTGCATGCTTGCTTGCATGCTGCATGCTTGCTTGCATGCTGCATGCTTGCTTGAATGCTACATGCTTACTTGCATGCTGCATGCTTGCTTGCATGTTTTTGTGGTGCTTGTTTGCATGTTGCATATCTGTTTTTATGCTGTATGCAAGTGTATCACGATACAAACCTTTTTACAAACACAAGAACAAAAGAGTATCAAGAATCACACAGAATCCGCAAAAAGATTCGGACACACGTGCTAGCCAGAACACCCCTAAAGGTGAAACCTATGATTCTGAGAAACTTTATTATGTGTTATGGAATTCACAATTGCTTTTCGCATTAACATTATTTTTACATTGGTCAGCGTTTTCCGATGTGCCAACATATATTTAGTTTCTGTGGTAAGTCCACGTAACTTTTTGCAGAAATTACGCAAGATATGATTCCGGCACTCGATTTTTTCAACCGTCAGATTTTGATTTTCGTACGGTTTGGCGTTGAGAATTTTAGCGTAGGTTGACGCATCACCATCTCCTATCATTCTGCCGTATATAAGTCCATACATTGGAATCGAGGATTTAAATCCTTCGACTATAATTTGAGTTTCCATTGAGCTTGAAGAACCTGTGTAGTTTTTGAAACAGACATGCTGTTTCGGATCGACCTTTCTGTTAGCGGCTCTGGCACACACCAAGCAATATTTATTTTTTACTCCAAGATATAGAACTTGGCCAGTCTTTCTGCCAATTATTGATGCCGTACCCGATGAAGATTTATAATTTGTTCCGTAAGACCTAGTACACCATGAGCCATCAACATATACGTCAATGACGGGGTAACCGTTATTTGTTCTTCCTTCTGCGAGGGCTATTTCTTTTGCTTTGCTGCAGCAGCCGCCAAAGACTCACTAGCAGTTTTCTCCCATTTTGCATAAACATCATTTTGCAATTTTAAATAATATTTTGAAGAAAATGTCGGTATATTCATGGAAGAACATAATTCCTCAAATGTAGAGTATCCAATGCCTGAAGCTATGATTCCCGTGGTTGCAGCTATATTTAAATTTACTTGCTGCGGATCCTTGTAATCTTCAGAATGGACCAGACAAGTTTCTTGGCACATGTTGCACTGGAATTTAAAAACAGAGATAAGCCCTAGACTTCTTTCGCTGATTAAACGAAAATTACTCATCTTGCAATCGAATAAATTATTATGTCGCCCTTTTTCTTGCAGTTCTTTAAGAAGGAAATTTATATCAACGATTCGACGTCCTGTAACAGGATGAAAATCATCTTGATTTCTAGCCTCTTCTTCAACAATAAATGTATTACGAATATCTTCCATTCCACTGAAACAATGAATGAAAAACAATTAGGCTTTTATAAGATATACAAATACAAACTCACGGGTTGACTTTAGACTAGCAACTCTAACATGAATACAGAGGTTTCAATTTTAGCTTGGTTAATTTTCTAACGAAACTTATTACTGTCTGTTTTAGCTGTATGTCGTCCATAATGCTTAAATAAATTAAATTATATTCTGCCACATTTTTCAAAATCATTAAAATATACTTTTTTTTTTTTAGCGTGGTAAAATCATCAAATGAGTCCTCCCACCCCGGGCAGGGCGGGAGGGACTGTCAGACTTGTACTGACTAAAATCCACGGTGTCCTTCAATAGCCCTTTGTGTTCCGGGGTCACGGTAATGAGATAAGTCCCGCGACCCCGGCAGGCTTTGGCCCTCTTGGGCGGGGCCCCGTCATCGTGCTGACGCTCTTTGAGGCGCGCGTGGAACACAACGCGCCGTCGACCCGGGCATGGTCCATGGTCGGGCGGCGAGTTGCCCTTTACTCGCCGCCCGCATGCCCGCGCCTACGGTGGCCGGAGATCGTCTTGCGACGTCCGACACCGTGGGCGTCTACCATTGCGGGTGGGGCGGAGGGAGGACGCTGTCCTCTCTCTCTCACGGCCCGCCTCCTCCTTAATTAAAATATACTTGGAATATAAATATACAGTGAAAGAGTATGGGGGTGATATTTACCCAACAGTGGGACTTTATGATTATTACTTAAGGAAAAATGATGAGGGAATTAATTTTATAAGTAATAAAAAAATCTTACACAGTGGGTTGCGCTTGCGCATCAACAGGATCAAGTGTCACAAGAGAGTTGTCGTCATTTTCACTTGCACAGGCGCTTGCCATTGTGTTGTCAATTTCACTTGCACAGGCGCTTGCCATTGTTTCGTGGTGTCTGAAAAAAGACCATTCTATTAAGATTTCTGAAGCAAAAAATAAAACGCGTTCCAATTTTGCACTCAAATTCATTTATAAAATAATAAATTTATCCATAGATTAGTACTTAGTAGGATAGGTACACAAAATAAATATATACCTACATAAGTACAAAAGGCGGGCTTTACAACGTGCGATAGATGCCCGCACACATAGAACTCAAACTAACAAACAAACTATCTCAAACAAATGCCCGTCGTCTCGTAAGTTGTACGAATATGTCTGTGTGGGTGCCTTTTCGCTTGGAGTTGGTACCATTTTGCCTTGCGATAGGTATACTAGATACTTACTTTATATTTGTGTTTTTTTTTGGACGCATACATTCCTTTGCATCGTGGTTTTGATGCACTGCAACAATAAAAAAATGTTCATGAAAACGTTATCAAGTTATTCTACTGTTATGATTTTACTATGTATTATGTTGGTATCCGTCCTTGAGACTTCAATGTCGGTGCCGGTAGGTACCTACCTACATATATCCGCAGAAAGGAACAGAGATCCCTAATTTCCTACTCATATTATACCTTTGCATCTACCTATGTATGTAAGTATGTATGTATGTTCCGTTTTCATGTCAAAACGGCTGTTTTTGATAAATTTTGGTACAGAGACAGGTGGGACACTAGAGCCGGTAATAGGCTATATAGGAGAGGGGTTGGCTGGCGAGCGAGGCCGGGGCCAACAGCTAGTAGGTAATAAACACACACAGGTGCGGCCGGCAACGCGGCGGCGGCGCGCGCTGCACTTCTATTGTTATTATAATATTACCTACCTAGGTACCTAAATAGAGATAAGAAGCGCACTCTTATTGCTATTTCTTAGATATGATGGACAGGTTTCGAAAGTAAAGGTAAAGATAGACCGAAGATTAGATTTAAAAATCAAAAGACGAATAAGTATTTAGATAATATTAGTATGTGAAAAAATAAAATTGTAAACAAACTTACCTGATTTCTCGTCTAACCTTCCGGACTTTGCACCTGGCTACTTTCTTGTTTTTATTTTTATTTCCCATACTTCTGTGCACTAATAAAAACAAATAAAGAGTAACTGCCTTCTTTACACTATGTGATAGCCGCGCGCTAGAAAAAGGGACACAGGTCTCACCTCGACAAGGCCTAGCGGGCGACTGAAGTGACGAACGCGAGCCGCTGTGTTATATAATAATTTATTATTAAAAAAAACAAGCTATTTTGCAAAATGTAACCACAAATTACTTTTCTCTACGTTATTACCTTTTTTAAGATATGGTTTTTAGTAGTAAAACATTTATAAGCTTTGAGAAAAACAAGAAAAACATGAAAAAAATATCGATTAAGCCTGTTTTTCGGATTTTTTTTTTATCGAGTGAAGTTTTCGATATCGTGTTTTGAACCACAAATTGTCAAAGTACATAGAGTAAACTAGAACAAGTTCTTTTTTTGGATTTAAAAAATCACGATTTCTTTATTTATTGTTAAATCAAAGTGATGTAAAATTGGGAATACCTGGCCTTAACTTAGAGTTCAAATCGTATGATATGACCTTCACTCGTAATGTATGACGTTATTTTCAACGTAAGTTTTATAAATTGCTCAGCTCGTTGCGTTTGCGTTCTCGTTAATTCAACGAGACGCTCGAGTTAAATTCATAAACGTCGTTGACGAATTCAACTAATTGATTCATATACTTACAGTTAACGTTAATACGTTGACAGGAGATCAACGGTTGATTCAACTAGTTCGTTGATTCAACGCTCATCCATAGTTCACATCCACATGTTAATAATGTTGTATTATAACAACTTTTTTCGAAAAGGAGGTTTTCAATTCAGCTGGTTTTATCACACTGCCTTACCACAAAACTATAAACACCCGTTGAACGCTTGTCTAAAAAAAATGTAACTGCAAAACGACCCTTATATCAAGGAGAAATGTCGTTTTGACGTTGTCAATATTTTTAGACAAGTGTTGTTTTAATTATTTTGTGGTAAGACGAACAATGTTTTCCTAGTAACTTTTTTTCGATGCAGTATTCTGGTTGGTCCCTTGGTTTACTGGTTTTTATTTTATTGAGCTTTTTTTTTCACGTTTTGTTTACTTTGATGATGCTATTGTAACTTTAATGGTAATACGGATTACAACATTTTTGTGTGCACGTTGTACCTAGTAGGTGGCTTTGTTTTTTTTTATATTTTATTGACTTTTTTGTTGCTTACTTGGATTGTAGATTTTCAAAGATGCCGATTATACGAAGATTTTTGTTGAATATCTAAACTAAAACAAGCTGATTTTGGAAAAAAAAAGCTTTTTTAATAAAAAAAAAAAGAACCGTGTTCAAATACAACCACAAAAAAGTTTAAAAATAACTTTTCTTTCGGAAGTCGGTGGCTTTGTTTTTTATTTCATTGGCTATTACCACCGACTTCCGAAAGAAAAGTTATTTTAAACTTTTTTGTGGTTGTATTTGAAGTCGGTTCTTTTTTTATTAAAAAAGTTTTTTTTTTCCAAAATCAGCTTGTTCGATTCCTGTTTAGGATTAAGTATTGATTTTTCTAAAATCCAATGATGCAGTTTTAGTTAAAATCGGCCTCCAGATTCCTTTCAGTATTTTTCGATATTCCTCATAATTTCGTATATAACCATCCACGCACAGTTGAAAAATTCATCCTGTATAGGTACGCATGCCAAAAAATGGGCCTTTCAGCTTAAGAGCGTAGAGCTAGTAACTTATAAATACCTACTATTAGCTATCCACTATGAACGACAGCAAAAAGAGCTAATATTACTGAATTGATATTTTACGGTAATGATTACTATAGTGTTTTGGATTTTTTTGTTTTCTTGGATGCTTAGGCTGCGTTTGCACCAGAGATGTGCGAGAATGTGTAGCGAGGAATGTGTTTTTAAAGAACCAATAGAATCGCTTCATTTACCTCGCCCCGGTCAGCACAGCTCTGGTGGAAAAGGCTCAGCGGAGCTAGATTTTTATACATACAAAACAAGTGAAGGATGTGTGCGAGGGATGTGTACGAGGAATGTGTGCGAGGGATGTGTACGAGGGATGTGTTGAGAAGGATGTGTTGCGAAGTTTGCGCATACTGTACCAGCCAGTCCATAGACGGAGTTTGTCACCGCAACCCCGTCGACACATTTCACAGCTTCACAACGCATCCTCGCACCACACATTAATGCGCATTTTCACAGCTCCGCTACACGTCCTCGTAGGCACATTTTCATCGCACAGCTTTGGTGGAAACGCCCACACATTTTCACAGCACAGCTAGACATCCTTGCACGACACATTTCCATCAAAATTCATCATTCAATCATTCAAAAGGTTGTATTTTCTTCCATTTTTGAATTTGTACGAAATATAAAATCATCTCAAATGTCTCCTCAGTCAATAATTAAAAGTGTATCTTCATTTTTGTGTGAACAGAAGATCAGATAGTCTCTCTGGTGAGATGTGGTGGGTCGCTGTGGCCGCAGTTGTGTGAGCGTCGCGCTGCACTCACCGCCGCTCTACACGCGCCCACTGAACACGACGCAACTGATACTAACAGGTTACATTATTCCTATAACTAAGTATTTATGAAAGGTAAAAGAAACACATAAAACAAACTAATGTCGTCCCGAGCATTGTAATTTTTTTTAAGAATGATATTTTTTGAAAAAAAGGACAGTCGTAATAAGGACATTTTGAGAAAGGACGTTTGGCGAAACGGACATCATGAGTTGAGACAGGTTAAATAACTTCAGGGGGGGTATTACAACGTCTTAAAACCAGGCTTATTCCGGCGAGTGAAAGTGACAGAGCTATACAAGTCGTCTAGCGCCATCTTGTTCACTTACTGGAACAAGCCTGATTTTAAGAGGTTGTAATACCCCCCCAGGTCGGCTTTATACAATGCCTAATCGAAATGAAATAAAATAATATTTATTTTGTAAGTATTTTAATATCAAGACTCACAAGTCACACGTCGTCTTTTACAAAATAGATGAGGCCGGTGTTTCGTACCTGACTACTCTGAGAAGAAACAGCTGAAACAAACTCAGAGGTCACAGTCTCTTTTAAAGTCCAGACATTATATTGGTCAAGTCACGCGAACGTGCCAACATTGTTTTTTTCACATCCTTTATACGTATGATCAATGTGTCTTAGACTATATGAATTTACCCAAATAACAAAACCATGATATTCCACAGGATAACTCCACAATGGGTCCTCTCGCACACAGCATCCCTGCACTGCACGCTCGCTCTCAACGCGATCAAGAACAAGGTGCACACCAAACACACGCAGAAGAGACTGGCCGTGTCTCTCACACAGCTCAATGTAAGTAACTTGCACTCTACTCCACTGGACTTCTTTTTTAGCGTGGTAAAATCATCATATGAGTCCTTCCACCCAGGGCAGAGCGGGAGGGACTGTCACACTCGTAATGACTAAAATCCACGGTGTCCTTCAATAGCCCTTTACGTTCCGCGGTCACGGTAATTCGTGAGTCCCGCGACCCCGGCAGTCTAAGGGGGGCCCCGTCATTATGCTGACACTCTTTAAGGCGCGCGTAGAACACAACGCGCCGTCGACCCGGGCATGGTCCATGGTCGGACAGCGAGTCGCCCATTACTCGCCGCCCGCATGCCCGCGCCTACGCTGGCCGTAGATCGTCTGGCGATGTCAGTCGTCGTGGGCGTGTACCTACTTCTGTACACACTGGACATAGGGTACAATATTGGGCATCACTGTTATTTTGTTTTTTCTTTCATAGTAGGTTTACACATTCGCACGAATAGCGAGGCGAATGACGAGGCGAATAACGAACTTACCGTTTCACACATTCGTGTTCGTTATTCGCCTCGTCATTCACCTCGCCTTGGTGCGTTTATACATTCGCACGAATAGCGAGGCGAATGACGAGGCGAATAACGAACACGAATGTGTGAACGGTAAGTTCGTCATTCGCCTCGCTATTCGTGAGTTCGCGTCGAGAGCGGTTTTTTGGACGCGAATCAAAGGACACGAATAGCGACACGAACTGACCGTTCACACATTCGCGTGCATTCAGTTGACAGCTAGCATCCGTCGCGAAAGTACGTCAATATGTGTGACTGGAGTGAAGCGCGGACCCTTGAGTTTTTAGAGTTATTCCAAAAGGAGGAACTCATTTGGAATCCTAAACACAAATACCACAAAAATAGTTTAAAAATAAATGATGCCTGGAATAGAATTTCTAGCAAAATGGGACTGCCAGTGTGTAGTCTAAAATTAAAGAAAAATTCCCTTATCCCGGATATACGTACAGATAGACAAAAATTCTAAAAACTATATTTTTGGCTTCGGTATCGATTATAGATCACACCACTTAGTATCCTTATTAAAAAAATCAATGTATCGTTTTGACTCTCCTACCATTTATGATATTAATATGTATAGGTATAGATAATTATGTAACATGAAGAAATTACAATGACTTGTTAATTATTATTATAATCTAAAATACATATTATTTTTTCTCCCTCAGGACTATCTATCAGGCCCGTCGTGTGAGCTGCTAGTAGTGCGGTGTGAGCGAGCGCGAGCGGCGGCGAGAGTGGCGGCACTACGCGCACTGCACGACGACGTGACGTCACACAGAGGAGTGTTCGAGGCGCCCGGCGGCAGTGCGGGAGATAAACAGGCCGGGAAACAGATCGCTGTCATTGATAAGGCTATTGTGAGTTGAAAAGTTCTCAGTTCAAGTTGTCTTTAACAACCTATTATTTCGTTTCTCTTGTCCCGTTGTCTCTTTGTCATCAAATCTTGCAAGAATATAGAATGTCCAAATTTCTAGTAGGCCACTGACAATTAGCCAAAAAACACAGTAGAAAAATTAAACCCCGTCGTTAGATTTCTGCGTAAAACAATTGAAACATTTAAATGTGTGCGTGGCTCTCACTCATAAATTTTTTGGTTTTTTCCGTAGCCAAATGGCAAAAAACGGAACCCTTATAGATTCGTCATGTCTGTCTGTCTGTCCGTCCGTCCGTATGTCACAGCCATTTGTCTTTGAAAGTATAAGAGCTATCCTGTTTAAACTTTTTATGTAGATTTATTATGTGAACCGCATTAGGATTTTCACACAAAAAAAAACAATTAAAAAAATTTTTGGGTTAAAAAAAGATGTTGAGTTTCAGTTCTTTGTATGGGGAACCCCATACAAAGAAACTCAACATTTTTTTTCACCAAACCCATACGTGTGGATAGGTCTTGAAAAATGATATTGAGGTTACTAATATCATTTTTTTCTAAACTGAACAGTTTGCGCGAGAGACACTTCCAAAGTGGTTAAATGTATCCCCCCCCCCTGTAACTTCTAAATAAGAGAATGATAAAACTAAAAAAAATATGATGTAGGGGAGGTAAGCATAAGACGGGTAGCCTGTCTAAAACGGGTAAACATGTTGAATTACGCGTCGCTAATTGCTAATGAGAATGTGTGCGTGCAGGACGCGTCGCCTCTCCCTATGAAGAGCCACGTCCTGCTAGTTTTTTAAACACTTTCCAATTGAGCTGAAATTTTGCACGCATAAGTTTATTGCGTGACAGTGCAATATTATGATGAAATGAAGCAGATCGGATGATGGATATAGAAGGTGGCCATAGAAACTCTGTAATTAAACGACACAACTCCATGGGGTTTCGTCTCATTTGATTAGTGTTGACGAGTACTTTTTCTTTAGTTAATTAAATATTGTTTGACCTTAACATGTTGTAAAAGTTTGTACATAGATTCTTTACACAAAAATACAGGTGTATCGGGTTTCGCATAACCAAAAAATAATGTTGTATAATTTCCTAATTTTCGTGGATCCTATCAACACTTTTAACGAATATAGAAATATTGAGATTTAATCCCAAATTGAGCTAGGAAATATTCGAGAACTATCTTCAAACACCCGTTACAAAATTATGTTTAAATTTATAATTCCTTTCAGGAAAGCAAGCGAGAAGAGCTCAAGCGCCTGATAACGTCTCTTGCTATAACTGAGCGTAAGATACAGAATGTACGAGAGTGTCTCATCACGGTGTTCAACAGTTTCCACAGCGATGCCAACACGGAGAGCGACCGGTTTGGAGGTATGTTCGTGTTTCCGACGATAGCCGATCTTTACCGAAGCAGGACAATAACTATTGTCCCAGCAAAAGAAACTGCTGTACGGTCAACGACCATTTATATCTAGACTCCTAATCACAGGCGACCGATGTCTGTCAACACATTAGGCAAAAAAGTCTTAGTTCGTATTAGTTTCGACCACTCCTGTGAGTCCCCTCGTCGCACTGAACTTGAGTTAGCCAATCAGAACGCAGTACCCCGTCCCCGTTAGCCAATCAGAACGCAGTACCCCGTCCCCCTCGCTTACGTCGTACCTCAGCGACTTGGCAGAAAATTTTCGTTAGTCAGATCGTGCATGAGGCGTCTAGATATAAATGGTCGTTGGGTACGGTACTAGAACGTAGAAAGCTTTCATATTAGACGATAACAGTAACTACACGACCCTGGAAAATGAGCGAGAGCGGACGATATGCGTTCACTCTCGCTCATTTTCCCTAGAATTGTATGAAACATCTCACCGATATCGTAACGATATCATTATCGTCTAATGTGAAAGCGCCTGTAGCATGACTTCGTAGAAACGAGTTTTTTCAAGGCAATATACAAGATGTCAGAATATAAGAACATTTCTATCGTTCTGAAATGTGGCATTTTTTTAACCGACTTCTTCTATTCTTCTGTTATGTTATTATTCGACATTAATTGCTAAAAACAATGTCGACTTGTTTAGAAATAACTTTGACTATGCTTTGTAGAATAGACTAATTGGTCATGCTATGCGTTTTGTAGCTATAGTTTGCTGCCGTGATTTAGGAACTATGTAGACACGACAAGAGTGAAAATGCCAATGACCTTTATCAACTGTCACATGAAAAATATGTTTAGCAAAAAAAAAAAAAACTTTGTGTAAAGGATTTTTGGATATTTTCATAATATGCGTTTTTAAATCATAGGCCGTTCAACCGCCACAGACGTCTATGGACGTTGTAAATTGACGTCCATAGACGCCAGCGGTCAGTTAAAAACCAGTTTCCACTTCTTCAGGTCAACTGTCCCTCCCACAAGAGTCAATGGCGACTCTTCGTCGGTTCTACGAGGAGAGACGAGAGAGACATAGAAACAAAGTGAACCTGAGCATGGATCTGGATAGTTCCGAAAACTGCTCCTATGACGCTGCAGGTAAACCATAGAGACTGTTGAAAATATAAGATACTAGCTGTAGCAACATAAAATCGGGATAAAAACTATCCTATGTGTCAATCAAGGTTATAAACTATCTGTGTACCTAATTTCATCCAAATCCGTTCAGTAGTTTTTGCGTGAACGTGTAACAAACATGCATCCATCCAAACAAATTTTCACGTTTATAATATAAGTAGGATAAAATATTATAAGTGACAACGTGGAATTTCTCAAGTAAAACTACACATTATGATAACTGCAGTCCTTTTATTTAATAATCTCAACAGAGACTTTGTAAATAGTTGATACTGACTAAGGGCCAGGCCACAACAGTGCGTTGCGGCGTCGCATCGCAAAAAAACACTGAAGCCGCACAACAAAATTATATTGCAATCCGTCGTCAATTTTTACGATGCGACGCCGCAACGCATTGTTGTGGCCTCGCCCTTAGGGCTCATGTACACGACGCCGCCGCCGCCGAAAATCAAACAATAGCGAATGGTGGTGCGGCGGCGCCGCCGCCGTATACACATAAAAGCGGCGCAGGGGCCGGCGGCGTCGTGTACATAAGCACTTACTGGTGCAGTTAGCAATGACAGCTTCTAAGCAGTTGTATTTGACTGCTTGAGCTGGTTTCCTACCATGACGTCTTAAAGCGAGAGTTATACCAGTGTGGAAACGAGATGGCGCTAGACAACTTGTATAGCTCTGTCTCTTTCCCACAGCCTAAAGACTCACGCCTTAAGACGTCATGGTAGGCCACCTGCCCTTGTATGTTGATCGCTGGCTAACTGCTCGAACATTCCAGCCTCGCTGGCCTACTGAATAAACCCCTTTTAAGGCGATGACAAGAGCTAATGTACCTCTCGCTCGCACGTTTCGACATTTTGAAAGATATAAAATCACTGATCCCATTTTTGAAAAATTGCAATCAACCATTTTGTGTGCAATCACATTGCACAGTTTAGTAAAAAAAAAAACATTTTAATCGATACAAGTTTACCTACTCAAAAGTTTGCTTTTAAGCAAACTTTTGATCAGTGATTTTATATCTTTCAAAATGTCGAAACGTGCGAGCGAGAGGTACATTAGCTCTTGTCATCGCCTTAAACTATTTTTAAAATTCATTATTTCAGAAAATGCGAACCCAACATTCATTGATGAGCTCAAAATTTACTTGAAGAAATTCAAATTGGAGAAAAATAGAAAATTAGTGCTGGATAGGTAAGCAGAATCTTTATTTTGGTATCGCAAAATGTCGTCACTGAGTTTAATCACCAATACACTACGCTCCATTGCTCTTTAGGCGCTCCCTCACCGGGAGCGCTGTAACGTAAACAGCTATTGAAGGATCACTACGGATTTTAGTCAGTACAAGTCTGACAGTCCCTACCGTCCCACACGTGTGGGACGACTCATTTGATGATTTTACCACGACTTGTGACTCGGTGCTGCACATGTCGAGATATAAAGATAAAGGTATGAAACGACTGTGCTATCAAAAATCTTTTTTTTTTGCATGAATATCTAATTCCCCATCCCTTTTCAGCGGCGAAAAAATCTGGATATTCGAAACCCTCCAAGCGTCGATCGATAGACTCCAGTCTAGCTGGCAACGCGATGACGTCACATGCTCACTCGTCTGTCCGTCAGTCCGTCTGTCACGCAATCTGCTGCGGCTCATACAACTGGTAGAGAAGAAGGAGCATTTGGAAGGAGCGGTGAAGGCGCTAGAGGGGAGCCAGAGGAAGGAAGTGGCTATAGGTGAGCTGAATTTAAAGATTTTCTAGTTTTTTGCTAGTAGATTACGTTTATTTGTTGGATGAGCGAAGCGAATGCGCGCATAGCTCGACCCGGCGTACCTGAGTCGTCGCGGGACGAGATTGCTACCACTCTTACTGAACTTGATAGGTAAGAAAGAAAAAAAAAACATTTATTGGCACACGCCACAAGTGAACACAATGTAAAAAATAAAAACAAATAAAAAAACTTAGTGTTAACGGTGTACGACTGTGGACAATAAAATCCTCTACAACGTGAGTTACGTATTTATTTCTGCCACACGCCACACCTATACAGGGTGTAAGAGACATCGACGCACAAACGGATACCTTGGGTCCAGGACATGATTCTGGACCCTAATTCCTAATTAACAAAAATTAAAAAAAAATGTTGATGTTTTTTTACTTTAGACTTTTCATAATCGTTATTCTTACGTAAGCCAATGAGATTTTTAATAAAAAAGTAATTACATAATTCACTACTTTCACTAAAAGTAGCAATGTAAATAAAACTAGAAATGGTGTCTTCTTAGATGTTTATAATGAAGGGTCATGGTATACCTAAATACTGTGCCCAGTACCACAGTACCTGTAGCACTTTAAGAGCGGCTCACTATTAAAAAAAAAACAAACTTATAAAAATAAAAAAATAGGAAAAAACCGACAAAAAATTCCAACACGAGGGGTCCAGAATCATGTCCTGGACCCATGGTATCCGTTTGTGCGTCGATATCTCTTACACCCTGTATACCTAAAAACTAAACTAAAGAGCATCGAAAAATTCATCCTCAACGCTGTCAGCTGGTAATGTGCCCAAGAGACTGGCGGTGTTACCTCTTTGAATAGCTAAGCTAAGCCTTTGAAAAAACTAAACAAGATTTACTGTCTGAGTTATATTTCACGGCTGCGCCAAATAGGCCCATTTCAAGTGGAATTGGAAGGGAAACGACGCAATTGGCGCAGTTGCTGAGCGATCGACTGCTTTAAAGCGTGTCGGGGGTTCGATCCCCCACGGAACAAATATTTGTATGTTCTGCAAGTAGTTGTTCCGCGTCTGGGTGTTTGTTAATGTGAGTTTATATTATGTTTGTAAACGCACCCACGATACAGGACACATTCAGAGTGAGGGGCAACGTTTTTTTTTAAACATGTTTCTATTGTAGTGGGTAGGGACTGAAGTCACGATCTCTTGCTCACCAGGTTCCAACTCACAGAAATATTAAGAACAGAAAAAGTGGCAAGGGGGCGTGTCGGTGAAGCCGTGGTGTTGAGCGTTTCGCTCAGCTATTGACTTGTACTACTTTATTCTTGTTTTCCTATATTACTCCGACAGTATTGTTTTTGCATTAAATACATTGCTCTTTTACAACCACCTCAGTCTATCATTGAGTGACTTGACAAGCAATGTAAAACTGACATAACGATACCTCACCAAGCCGTAATGTCGCATGGTGCGTCCGTTGTATTTGAGCGGGAGAGTCGTACCCGCCCCCCGTGTCGCGACAACACACAATGATAATTGTTTGTGTGAGTAATTTATACGGAAAAAGTACGCTGTAGTGTAAAGAATTAGGTTTATATTTAAATGACTGAATTATCGATGGTGCGTGTGTGCAACTGTTCGTAGTATTGTTTTGACAGAATTGTGTGCGTAATATTAGCGTTATGGAGGGGCAATTGTGGCTTCATCGGATTTCTATACATTTTGAATTCCACGCCATATCTCCTTCTTTAATATATCTATGTTCTAACTACTTCTTTTTTAACAACGAACTATCGTTATTACAGATATATCATCACAAATAGAAGAAGAACAGAGCACCATAGACAAAATAAAGAAACGTCTCAACGAGAATCTCATCAGCCTTCAGAAAACCACCAAAACCCTGGACTTAGGACATGAGAACCTTCGGCTGTGGGCAGACAATGATCTGAAGAAATATATCTCTTGTAACAGAACAGTCGATGGGAAGACTTATAAGGAGTATGAAGGATACTATTTGGAGAGCTTGAACCTTAATATTTAAGGCTGTGCTTACGACATCAGCCTCCCTAGCCAAGTGACAAACTATATTCGGAAAGGCTAGGTAGTCTTTTTCAACTTTATATCTATTTTTACGCGGTAAAATGTATCATCAAATGAGTCCTTCCCACCCAGCGGGGCTATTGCGTATCTCGGTGTCTGTGGGTGATCATCAAATAGCTGTCAAAAGGTAAATTTCGTATTGCTTTTTGCATTTGTAATAAAACTGATAAATTTAAATGTTCCCTAAAATCAACTATTCTAACGCTCTTGAGGCACTCCACTCCTCAACTTTGCCTCATAACAGGTATCGAGCCATCCAAGTTCAGGTTGACAACTGGTGGTCAGTGACTATCATGTTATCCAATAGCCCTGCTGGGCGGGACGGGCGGGTCTGTCAGACTCGTGTTGACTTCCACGGTGTCCTTCAATAGCCCTTTAGCTGTTTCCTAATAAGACAGTCCCCCACGGCAGGAATTTTATACCCTAGGGCATAAAGTTGAAATCTATTAATAATAATAATAATAATATTCCACAACTATCACACAACGCCGTCTAGTCCCAAGCTAAGCAGAGCTTGTGTTATGGGTGCTAGACAACTGATAAATATACTTATATATTTCTAAATACATACATATTATAGATAAATTACACCCAGACACAGAACAAATGATCGTGCTCATCACACAAACGTTTGTCCTGGGTGGGAATCGAACCCACGACCTCCGGCATAGCAGTCAGGGTACTAACCACTAGACCAACAGGCCTGTCAAATGTAATGAGCGTTTGTCGTTTGTTACTTGGCTAAGGGTTGCTTGTTTCTTTTACATGAGTACCGTCGCTATGTATGTCGCATCTCATTTACTCATTATTTAATGCTCTAAATAACATCTTTCATTTGTTCTCTTTGTAGTCTCTGTCGCTAAGGCGGCTGCCTCGAATTTTGCGAAACTAGCGGGCGAAGTATATTATTATACCATGCTAGCGGGCAGATCGCGCGTCACTATAGCCGCGTAATGTTGTGTTCGTGATTTTGTCGTCGAGATATTTGTTTTTATTCGCGAACGAAATGTCTGAAAAATGGCAGCAAAAATCTTTTTGATTCAAGTTTATTCCTAACGCTCGATTTATTGTGGGCAAAACACTAGAGCGCAGGCGCGCGGGCGGTCACCGCTTGTCAAAGTACACCGCTCGCTGCCCGATCCCGCCCCGCTGCCGCGCCTGTGTTCGAGGGTCGGTCCATTTGATTATACGCATAACATCCTGTCGCTCCCGCGCCGCCGCCGCCGTGCCACTGCCCGCAAGATTCGAGGCAGCGGCCTTAAGGTTACCCTTCATAAAGAAGCAAGTTTTGTATAAGAAAGAAAATACTTACACTAATACACTTATATTTTCCACTTATCGCAACGCCGAGCACCCAATGTTTACTAGCTCATAGGAGATTTAGTGATCATTAATGTATTGGATTCTTGTAATAAATGATAATGTTAATGATTTTGATAGTTTTTTTATTTTATTTTATGAAAGGTTCTCGTTTGACCACTATCTCGCCTGATGGTAAGCGAAGATGTGGTCGACGATGAAGCACGCTTGCCTAGAAGTAACCTGTTCACTCTTGACTTGAAGACCCCAAGATTATAGCCATCGGGAAATACAGACCCGGCAAAGAATTCCACTCCTTAGCTGTGCGTACAATAAAGGTTTTGGCAAAACGCTTTGTACGTACCGGAGGGATGTCCACCATTATAATAATGGCGCATTGCCGTACGTCTTGTAGTCCGATGATGGAAAGGGCCAGGCGGAATCAAGTTGTGCAGTTCCATCGCACACTCTCCGAAATGTAACCGATTAAAAACCGTCAGGCTGGCAACTCGTCGGTGTTCAAGGCGCTTGCAAAAAAAAACTAATGTTGTTATGTTAATTGTGTATTGTATCTTACTAATGTTGTACTTATCTTCTTAAATTGTAACAATCACATTTATGGGAAATGCCTTTAATTATAGCGTTTATAGACAGTGGCGTAGCAAGAACGAGTCTAGGAGCGGGCAAGACTCATCTGCGAGGCCCTTTTCTTTCAGGACGAAAAATATGACATGCGTCCGCTTCTCGCGCGAGGCCCCCTTGTTATAAGACGACTTCGACACCTGCATCCAACAACATCGTAACTCACTTTTAGCAACTTTACAGTGAGGAGAGCGCGTCAATAGTTTTAAAAAAATCCTACAGATTTCGGTTAAGTCTTACTGCCAACCTGAAAAAAATGTCAGCGAGGGGCTAACTACACTTTTAAATGATTATAATATAATATGTATATTTTAAGTATTTTCGAAAGTTACAACAAATGTTAATTAATTCACAACTTAAACTGTTTTTTTTTTTAATTCGAGTAAGATTTTAACTCAGATATACATTTGTATAAAGTATGATAATATGGACTAAACAATAATTGCTAATAAAAAAATTGTAACTTGTTTTACAATGTAATAAATTAGTAATTTGGTAAGTATGGACAATGTTGACAATGATGTGTAATTAAATTTACCATTTTACATGGGCCATGGGCTCAGGGTGGGGCAGAAATTTAAAATAATAATGTAACTAGCAAACTATACCCGCGGTCTTACCCCTGTTATTATTTTATACAAAAAGATTGCAATGGAACGCATTGTGGTTTGAAATTGTTGCCAATTAGCTACCGATTACTTGAAAGCATTAGAAAGTAGTCATAAAAGTAGGCATAACGAGCCGAAACCCACTGCCAGTGTGGGGCAAGAGCCCCACCCTGCCCCACCGTGGCTACGCCCATGCCCTTTAATGAACTTCAGTGGACACTCACTTACGATGTTTTTACATGAAAAAAAACTAAAGGACTAGAGACTACGTATGAACGAAGAAAAATTTTTTTTTTTATGATGCTGTTTGATTTAGTGTTATGTTGGGATAATTTCATTGTATGACAAGGATAACATTTAGGGAACAGAAGTGGGTCAAATCTTATAAAACGACTTTCTCCCTAGTTACAAGATGACTTGGTTACGTTTTCTTTATCAGAAAACTGAAAGAGGCCTCGCAGAGCGGGTGTCGCTGACAATCACATTTGATATAATAGATGATTTCTGGGAACCAATTCATCTTACAACAATGGGGGCGGCAGTTCTAATATCCTTCGTCCTGAAAGAAAAGGGCCTCGGAGATGCGTTTTGCCCGCTCCTAGATTCGCCACTGATCAGGACCATACAGTTACAGAACAAATTGCTAAAAATCAGTCAAAACTACTACTTTCAGGCCTGAATGAGGTCATCTAATCGTAAAGTAAGTACCTATGTAGGTCTTGACTATGCGATAAAAACATTGGAACAACTCCACAGCATGATTTTATTACTGAATTCCTATATGGAGTAGCGAGCGCAAATAGAGCATTCTGATTAGAATTACAAAGGGTATTTGATAAGCTAGTGAAACTCGACAGACGTGATCATCACTACATAGTACCTACATACTATAAAACAAAGTCGCTTCCCGCATCTGTCTGTCCCTATGTATGCTTAGATCTTTAATGCCCGCGCGGTTCCAATGTCAAACGATCCTTAAATTATCTGAATTACAAAAAATCTATTCTGGATTAGAAAGTCTACGCAAACGTCTACGCAATCTTCAATTTAAATTAATTACTTACTATGCCTCATCATCATCATCATCAGCCTATAAATGTTCCCACTGCTGGGACACAGGCCTCCTCTCTGTGAGAGGGAGCAGGCCGTAATCTACCACGCGGGCCCAGCGCGGGCATTGGTAGATGTCACATGTCTTCGAATTTTTGGTTCTAGGAAATGCCGGTTTCCTCATGATGTTTTCCTTCACCGTTTTGAGAGCAATGGTTTTGAAATAAATTACACAAAGTTACCACCAAAATTAAATGAAAAGAAAACCAGGAAATCTTAAATTACTTAATTTAATTATTAACAAAAAATTACTCATTTAATTTGTAACTTCAGATTTCCTGGTTTTCCTTTCATTTAATTTATCATGTTTGTTAGAGAGATTTCATCCTTATAATTGACCCTAACGATCGATGCAATAAAAGTACAGGGTATAATTTTTTCAGATTTTAGTCGGATCGATTCCCGGGTGTGGGAGAAGAGAATTTTCGAAAATCTTTGAATGCAGTTTGCTTTCTATTCAAAAATAAAGGAATGTTTCCTTTGAGTAAAATTTTCTATCTGCAGTATTAAGAGTACTTTCCCTCCAGGTGGCATTACAAAATTCCACCCTGTATACTACTATTGTGAATTTTTTCACACCCCCAAACATAACCGCTTAGCTGATAGAGGAGGGGGACCACTCGAGTCGAGCAAAAATTAGCACTTTAAAGCTTAATATTTCGCAAACAAATCTTTTTATCAAAAAACTGTCAATATTTTTAAAGGCCTATTTAATGATACCCTACACTAAGGGGTGCGCGAGAAAAAAAAAACATCCCCACTTTACGTGTACAGGAGGTACCCTAAAAAAATATTTTACGAGATTTTATTTTACCACTTTTTCGGCGCAGCAAATCCGTATATTTACACCAAATTACAGCTTTCTAGTACTGGGCGTCTCTGAGCTAAGCTGCGGACAGACGGACGGACATGGCGAAACTATAAGGGTTCCTTGTTGACTACGGAACCCTAAAAATTGGGCAACTCATTGTAAGACAAGAGATATCAAGCTTGATGATGGCTACTGAATTCAAGAATTACTTATACCTGAGTGGGCATTGTAAGGGACCCCTTTAGCTGGAGGCTCACATCACCTCAAGATGCATGTTTCACTTGGGTTTGTTCATTGTAGGTGGTAAAGGGAGGGTCTGAAAAGACTGCTGTTTTATGGATCTTTGGCGATATCAAAATCAAATACAACTTCTTTCCTAATGTGAAAAGGTAAAAATGGTTTTTTACCTTTTAGGTAAAAAATATTGGTCGAAGATTTTTTGATAATCCTACTGACGGACTAATTAGAATTTTTAGTGAAATAGCCAGTCAATTACACTTTCTACTTGTATTTGAAAATACCTACCTAAAGTTATATTATGACCGTTAGTCGTTGATTTTTCTGCTCTTTAAAATTTATTCCGAGATTCCCAAGTAACACAGTCTTGAAGTTTTAAAACCAATCTGTCTATAGACTGTCTATTCAGGGTTAATCTTTAGATATGGACTTTCTAAAGATGGGTTTAATATACTTAGAACATTTAATCTTATAGAGTTTTTTATCTAATGCTGGATTATTTTAAGTGCATTTGTTCTATAGAACACTTATTTTAAGTACGTCTATAGGTATATATCGAATGTTTTAAGATAAAATGCTCCACAAATAGTTAAAAAAGCCTAAAGGTACCTAATTTGTAGTAATTTTATAGATAAGATGATATATTTTAAGACAAAACTTTCTACAAATATTCTATTTTAGCTAATGGTACTCTTATCTTTTTTTCTATAGAGACTTCAGTTTAGATAAAATACTTTAATAGATATTTTTAAGTTTGTCTAGAAAGCTGATAGAGAAGTCGTGTTTTTAGTGTTTTTTTCCTTAAAAGTGGCTTCATCATCATCATCATCATCATCTCAGCCATAGGACGTCCACTGCTGAACATAGGCCTCCCCTTTAGATCTCCACATATACCGGTTGGAAGCGACCTGCATCCAGCGTCTTCCGGCGACCTTTACAAGGTCGTCTGTCCACCTCGTTAGCGTGCGTAGCGTGGGATTGCACCGCGCTGCCACAATTATTTCAAAGCTATAAAAAAAATTCAAACAGTTCTCTGATCGGGCAACACTTTGATGTCATTTCGTTTAAAGCTATATAATAAACAACCCTACTTATAGGGGGAAAATTTAAGGGATGGGTTGGGAGACCTGTCTCGGAGAAGGAGCTTCGTATAATTATGATAGAACTTCACTTAAGGTAAGTTCGTTTAATCATATAATTATACTTACTCCTTCTCCGAGACAGGTTAACGAGTAGATGTTTGAAGTCAGTCAGGGTTGTTTATGTGTAAGTAAATATCTGGTAAAATTTAAAATAAGATATTTATCTATACTTATAATAAATCTGTAGAAGGGTCAATTCTGTACATTGAAAATATTGAAAAAATAAATAGCGGGGGGTGTTGCTGGATCGATACCAAACCCAAATATGTGATTAAAAAAATTTTTGTCTGTCTGTCTGTCTGTCTGTCTGTATGTGCAGGCATCACGTGAAAACTAACTGTTCGATTTCGATGAAACTTGGTATAATTATACCTTATTATCCTGGGCATAAAATAGGATACTTTTTATCCTGGAAAAATACGTAGAAAAAAAAATCTATAACAAACCCTATTATGGAACCACTGGCGACACCTATTATCAAACAAGTAGAACATTACGCCACGCCTGCCTCCATTGATTTCTAAAAAGGTTCCACCACTCACCACTAGATGGCGTTGTGCCTATGTTTTATTATAAAGTTAAACAGTAATTCAATTCTGTTATTTTTGGTTTAGAGGACCAAAAACCCGTGCTTTTCAGCGCGACCTTTTTGATTACTTTTCCTATCAGTTATTTGTAAATACAAGGTCGGAATTACTATGAAAAAAATACTTACTACAGAACGCGAGCAACAGCAGTAGCTCAATAGATCTCCTTAATTATTATAGGCTTAGCCGTATTTGGGTCCAATAGATATTTATAAGATGTCATTGTCAGAGTTACTCAAAATGGAGAAATAAACCATCCACGCGAAGACCGACATCTGCGCGGACGGAGTCGCGGGCGGAAGCTAGTTAGAAATATAATTGTTGTAATATTACAGTATGAATTACTTAAGTAATATAAAAGTGGCTTAGTTAAGTGCATTTGTACTAAAAATTTTAATTGGATGAGTTTATGCAATGGAGAATGTGAAAAAAGGGTACACTACCGATAATACGAAAAACTTTATTCCGAAATTCATAAATACGAATTTCAAAATACCGATTTTCATAATTCCGAATGGTTCAAAATTCCTAATACAACAACTCCGAAATTTCAATATTCCTAACGTTTTATAATTATTATTTTCAAAATACCGAGTTTCAATAGACCGAATATCCGACTTAAGAATTTTCCGAATACATCAAAAACACGAATTCCAATTATTTAAATGACGATTATTAAAGTTCCGATTAATAAGAATTACGAAAATTTAATGTTTTAATTCAATTTGTTGACTACCACAAAGAAGCCATCCCCTTCAAACTTAACCTGTCCGCGTTGGGGTGCCCCCAGTCCCGAGCTCACTTCGCTCGCTCTTGCATCCTTGGTCAATTTGTTGACTACCACCTACCAAGGTAGATCGCGTCGTTCTACCTTGGTAGTAAAAATAAGTTTATTCGGAATATTGAAAATCGGAATTTCGTTTTTCGGAATGAGAACTCATCGAGCATTATATGTATATATTTCTCGAATATGATGTGAAAATCGGAAAACGAAGAATTCGGATATACGACTTTCGTTTAAATAAATTCGTGATTCTTAATAGGTAATAGATATTGTAATTTTTAGGTATTATGATATTCGGAATTTTGAAAATCGGAATATCGAAATTCGAAATAAAATATTTTTGAGTATTTGGGTGTTCCCGTGAAAGAATTTCGACTTTCGTCGAAAAATCCGCAACTATTTAAAAAGAATGAAAAATGAAGAAGAGTCGATCGAAGAAGAATCGAAACTTCCTAGTAACTTCCTCCAAAACGTGGGGAATTTTTCTACGAAAGAAGATCCAAAAGAATAGAAAAACGTCATGCAGCAGCTCGAGCACCTTTGTTGACTATTTAGGTATCAATGCAACACTATGTATTACGAGTGAAGACGAGCGAACGGTCTGTCCGTTTCTAATATACCAATCTACGAGTGATGAGGTAGAACACAACACGTTGAAACTGAGACCGAGCGAAGTGGCCGCGCAGATGCAGTACAACCAAAATCTCGAAACGTGCGTTACTCATCTATTACTCGGTGAAATTACGGGCTTTGTATAAAAATCTGCGAATATGCTTATAACAAATTAAATACGAATACTCCATGATTAATCCACTTGTATGGACCCATTACCTAGAAAACACTATGGAACCGCCGCCGCGCCCGCGGCGATTGTCACATTTTCTATATTTAAATAAATCAGAAATATTTTAATTGATTTGTGGCGGCGTTTGTTTTCCGAACGCACCTACTCGAGATGGCAACACTGCCGCCATGTTCGGAGAGAAGACGTTTCTGTTTAAGAGCTCTATTATTTTGTGACCTGTAATAATCTATATATTATCCTAGCTATTGTGAACCGTGTATCTGCTTAACTCTGATAATTATCGACCCGTATTTGTTAACAATAAACTGTGCAGTATTTCAACGGAGTGTTATTCTATTATTACATGGGAACTGATTTGCATCCTGGAACCATTGTTCCCATAGATTAATAATATTGGTTTATTGTTTGTTTGTAACGGTGAAGGAAAACATCGTGAGGAAACCGGCATGTCCTAGAACCAAAAATTCGAAGCCATGTGACATCTACCAATCCGCACTGGGCCCGCGTGGTAGATTACGGCCCACTCCCTCTCACAGAGAGGAGGCCTGTGTCCCAGCAGTGGGAACATTTATAGGCTGATGATGATGATGATTGGTTTGTTACTGCATAAAATAGTCTTCCGTTCACAACACATGAAATTACCTAAGTATACACTGAAGAACGTCTAGAAATACTGTGACAAGATAAAAAGGAATACAGAGTGACAGTTACTAGATAATCTTAAACCACTCATAAATCTGTTTATTCTATCACTAGATAGTTTAGTATGTAGTAAGTGAAATTATTCTAGAGCCATACTACAAACAAATTCTCTAGACTGTTTGTTCTATAGAAATCGGTTTTCTAGTAAATTTTATCTTGACGCCATTTTTATTGCTTACTAGCTTCCGCCCGCGACTCCGTCCGCGCGGATGTCGGTCTTCGCGTGGATGGTTTATTTCTCCATTTTGAGTAACTCTGACAATGACATCTTATAAATATCTATTGGACCCAAATACGGCTAAGCCTATAATAATTAAGGAGATCCCTCTATTGAGCTACTGCTGTTGAGCTCGCGTTCTGTAGTAAGTATTTTTTCCATAGTAATTCCGACCTTGTATTTACAAATAACTGATCGGAACAGTAATCAAAAAGGTCGCGCTGAAAAGCACGGTTTAAAATTACACGCATACTAATTAATTCCACGGACGACCGGACCGCTCGCCACACTGGACACGTCCGCTCGCATCAAAATTCAGAATTTATATGCATCGCGCGGCGCGGAACGCGGCTCCTTATATAGGAGTCGGGGAGGTGTGGCCCGCGTGTGCCGCAACCGGTTCAAGCCAAATCCGACTTTCGGCGCTACAGGTTACGGCGCTGAATCCACTGCGGGTAATGCAACGTGTGTTCGCGGTTCTACAGAACAACGTCTATGAATAAAACTGAAAAATAAGATTTTTTTACGTATTTTTCCAGGATAAAAAGTATCCTATTTTATGCCCAGGATAATAAGGTATAATTATACCAAGTTTCATCGAAATCGAACCGTTAGTTTTCACGTGATGCCTGCACATACAGACAGACAGACAGACAGACAGACAAAATTTTTTTTAATCACATATTTGGTTTTGGTATCGATCCAGCAACACCCCCCGCTATTTATTTTTTCAATATTTTCAATGTACAGAATTGACCCTTCTACAGATTTATTATATGTATAGATTTTTGCTTCTTATAATTTTTGTTACGTATTTTAATACGTACTTTTATTGTTTTATCTTTAATTTATGGCTAATTAAACATTCGATATGTTTTAAATTACTATATTTTAAATAAAATGAGTATTTTAAGCATTAAAATGCAAATTTGAAAATTTGCTATACCAAATAATATTCATATTTTGAAAAAAAAATGTTAAATCTTACATTTACAGCGGGCGCTCTTATTTTACAAGAGTTTTAGATAATATTCAACGATAGAATTTCAATCGCATATTGATTTGCTTGTTTACCCATTATTAAAACACAAGTTAATAAAAAGTAATAAATTTGTTACGCCATCATGGCGTAACAAATTTGGCGCAAAATATATTAAGTAAAATAACTCTTGTAAGTTCTACGCCATTATGCGTCGTTGACCGTTGTCTATCACTAGTCAAATGTTGGTTTTAAAACTTGACGATCAGTGATTCCTATAAAGGTCTTAACTCTATCTATAAACTATCTACTAGTACGCTACTAGAAAAACTTGTGGTCTATAAACGGTTTAGAGAGACACTAGAAACATCCCTTAAGTCAATTTGATCTTAACTCTATCTAGTCATGTTTTCTTAACTCATTCTAAAGAGAGGGTACAAGAATGTGCCCACTTTTACTAAACTCTGTCTATAAGCGTTCTAGAAGATTGCTTGTAGATATTTTACTCTTATGGTAGACAATTCAATTAAATTCTATTAGCTATCTAGTAGTACGTTTCTAGACACGATTGTGTTACTTGGGTTTGTTGGGGCATATCCAATTTATTCTTTCGCTGTATGTGTTCAAACACACTATGAAAACAGTTGTAAGTACATGAATAACTCTACCTAATTCCGATGGTTACCTATCATAAGATCGAAAAACGTTTGCCCGAATTTCATTTGACCTAAAACTTTTCAATTATTATCGTTTGTTTTTTTTTTAGTTCATCAAAGTCACGTTTGCCACTGTTTCAGTTAACCTATTATCTGTTCGTTTTTTTTCGTTACTCCAACACTTCATTTGGCCGAAAAACTTTTTACCGATGTTACACTTACTCGATATGATGGTTGTTCGAAGTATTCCAATTATTCATTATACCACTGTTTTATTTGCCATATTTTCATTTCACCAAACGCCTAGAAATTTTTGCACACTAATTATTGCTGTTACATTTTTAGCAGGCGCCGTTAAAATGTAGGTAGACAATACAAAATAATTGTGCAAATAATTATCATATACGATAATATAACTCTGTCTGTCGGTATTGTATTATCATTAAAGAAATTTGCTGTTAATTACATAGTTGGACTATTAGGGGTGTTCAGGCTAGAACGGCGATCCTTTTTGCGGATTTTGTGTGATTCTTGATACTCTTTTGCGCCTTGTTATTGTGTATTGTGTTGTTCTTGTGTTTGTTAAAAGGTTTGTATTGTGATACACTTGCATACAGCATACAAACAAACATGCAAACAAGCACCACAAAAACATGCAAGCAAGCATGCAGCATACAAGCAAGCAAGCATGCATCATGCAACATGCAGCAAGCACGCAGCATGCAACATGCAGCAAACACGCAGCATTCAAGCAAGGATGCAACATTCTTTCTGTCATAGCTCCGGCGCTGCGGGGTTTTGGGTGGCCCCACGCGAGCTTATCGTCGCAGATGATTTGAACGCTCACCACCAGCCACAGCCGCGGCGGCTGCCGTTCTAACCACTCGCGGGCCACCCTACCCCTCCGCGCCTACGCGATTTTAAATAACACTCTAGGGGTAGGGCAGACAAGACTACGTAAAGTCGGCTTTGCTTTCCTTTCCGCCACAAAGTTTCGTAGCACAATATATTGAATTTTTATGACAGTAATTTAATTTTAGAAAAAAGTTTAAAAGAGGCTTCGGTCAATAGTAAAAAGTTATTTTGTTAATCGGTATACTTCGGTAAAAAGTTAAAAAAAAATGTAACCCTAAATGTTACCCTTTTTCGTGATTGTTTTTTTTTAAGTCGGTTACATTTTGTTTAAAAACTTTTTTATTTTACCCTTTCTAGTTTAAATATTCAACCCAAATTCTTGTCAAATACATAATTTTCTTACATATGCACTAGAATTTTATTATCCGTAGCACCGGTTATAACATCGCCTATGTACATAATAAGCAAGAACCCATACCCCAGCCATGAACCAAAATAAATGATTTTTTTATGGGACCAAATGGCAGGTATACTGCATCGAACAATAACCCATTTGGGTGCAAAGTTCTCATCAGTATAAATTAATTAAGTCCAAATACAAGATAGCTGCTATAAACCGTTGAGGAATTCCCTGAACTGTTCTTCGTCTTCGTCATCAGAACCCTAATTACAGTTACAACCCATCTAGGTGTAAAGTTCTCATCAATATAAATGAATTAAATCCAAACACAAGGCAGCTACTGTAAACCGTTGAGGAATTCCTTCGTCTTCGTCATCAGACACCTAATAACAGTTACAACTCATCTAGGTGTAAAGTTCTGATCAATACAAATTAATCAAGCTCAAACACAAGGTATCTGCTGTAAATCGTTGAGGAGTTCCCTCGACTGTCTCTCGGCTCCATCATCAGATATACTCCAGACCTTTATTAAATTGTAGTGATATTACTAAATCAGTCGATGCCTTCTCTTTACTGTTAAGGAGTTGTACCTTCCATCATCAGCTCAGCTACATTAGATGATGATTACCATACGCAAGTACTTAAATTACTTTATAATATTTGCGAAAACCGATGTGTGGGCCTATAAAATTTGAGGGTTGCCCTCGATTTCTCCAGGATCCAATCACCAGATCCTGACTTGGTCACAATGGGACCTAACGGGAAGCACCAGCTTTCAAATAAAAAAAGAATGATGAAAATCGGTTCACCAAGTCGCAAGTTATTAGGTAACAAACATAAAAAAAACGTGTGGCACTCGGTGACTGCCGCGGTAAAGCTATTGCATAGCATTTTTTATCAACTTATGCAATTATAATTATTTATTTTTATACCTATTTATTACTGTACTAATTAGGCTATGGTCAGCCACGTCAATCAAGTGAAACGCCAAGAAACGTTCTCCTCCTCATCCTCCTCCCTCTCCCTCTCACTCTCCCTCTCCCTCTCCCTCTCCCTCTCCCTCTCCCTCTCCCTCTCCCTCTCCCTCTCCCTCTCCCTCTCCCTCTCCCTCTCCCTCTCCCTCTCCCTCTCCCTCTCCCTCTCCCTCTCCCTCTCCCTCTCCCTCTCCCTCTCCCTCTCCCTCTCCCTCTCCCTCTCCCTCTCCCTCTCCCTCTCCCTCTCCCTCTCCCTCTCCCTCTCCCTCTCCCTCTCCCTCTCCCTCTCCCTCTCCCTCTCCCTCTCCCTCTCCCTCACCCTCTCCCTCTCCCTCTCCCTCTCCCTCTCCCTTTACTCCTGTCAGTCTCCCGAACTGAAACGACGTTAGACGATGCGTGCTGTCAGATGTGGTCAGATTTTTTCGTTACTTAAAAACAGTCAAATTGTTAACCTCCTCCTTTTTTTGGAAGTCGGTTAAAATAATACCTACTTTTGGCTAATGATACTTCGACGGTCTGAAAATATGTCAAATAATGCATATAGCAAAAACCGGCCAAGTGCGAGTTGGACTCGCCCATGAAGGGTTCCGTAGCAGCAAGCATAGATTAGAGGGGTGCTAAGACAGGAAACCTCCACGTGCGCCCGTGGACTGGAGTTCCCTCTCGGATACGTCCGGGGGGAAGACCAGTTTTTCGAGCCGGTGCGCCCTGGGATGCGGGCAAAAACTCTCCTTAGGCACTGTGTGCCTAAGGGGTTTCTTTGCCCGTATGCAAATAGCCTGTCGGGTGGACGCTCCAACGCGTGTCCCTCTGAACAGCAGAGGGCACAGCGGCGGAGCGGGCTTGCGGACGGTGAGTAATGGGTATGCTCGCCGTCCGACCAAGGACCAAGCCCGGGTCGGTGGCGCGTCGTGTTTCACGCGTCACCGACGGGGCCCCTTATGGGGCCAAATGCCTGCCGGGGTCGCGGATTTTTCTTAATCCAGGATACCGAGGCCCCGGAACGTAAAGGGCATCCGACGGAACACGGGTGGATTTTAGTCAGTAAGAGTCTGACAGTCCCTCCCGCCCCACCCAGGGCGGGAGGACTCATTTGATGATTTTGCCACCCTAAAAAAAAAAAAAAAAGCATAGATTAGAGATATAATTATATTGAGATTAGTAAGTAATATACACAAACAATAAAAATAACTTTGTTTTTCATAGTATTTGTATGAATGGCAAAGTTATATTTGCGGTTTTTGAAAATGTACTATATCTCAAAAACTGCTAACTGTATCTCATCCAAACCAATTTTCGTTGGTAGTTTTGGTTAAGGTCTACATTATATATTTTTTTTAGTTTTATCATTCTCTTATTTTAGAAGTTACGGGGGGGGGGGGGGACACACTTTTTACCACTTTGGAAGTGTCTCTCGCGCAAACTGTTCAGTTTAGAAAAAAATGATGTTAGTAACCTCAATATCATTTTTAAAGACCTATTCATAGATACCCCACACGTATGGGTTTGGTGAAAAATTTTTTTTTGAGTTTCAATTCTAAGTATGGGGGGCACCCCCAAAATTTGTTTTGTTTTGATTTTTGTGTGAAAATCCTAATGCGGATCACATAATACATCTTTCTACCAAGTTTCAACAGGATAGCTCTTATACTTTCGACAAAAAGTGGCTGTGACATACACGGACAGACAGACAGACAGACAGACAGACAGACATGACGAATCTATAAGGGTTCCGTTTTTGCCATTTGGCTACGGAACCCTAAAAAGAAGTCGGTCAATAGTTTTCGGTATAATGAAATTCGAACAAACTAAATTCGGTAAATTGATCGGTTCCCAATTCCGACCTCTGGTTATGACACTGGGAAGGCCTTTGCCCGAGTCACCCGAGTGGAATATTACTTATAAGCTAGAAAAAAAATAACAGACTTTTTTTGTCCGCCCTTCGTCCAACCGACCGATCCGCAACTTCGTTCGCTTGTAATTTTTGCAGCCGACCCACCGCGTAGCATCCCGCGTCGCCTGCTATCGTTATAACTTTTTTCGACTCTTTCTAAACAAAATGGGAGTACCTCCGCTTCCGGCGCCGGCTACCAAAAATATCACTATTGGGAACCGGCGGCAAGTATACTGCCGGCAGCCGAGATTTAAAACAACGGCTGTCGGCGCCGGCACTCAAAATGGGAACCGGTGTCAATGTGTTAAAATAACAACACGACTTTATCATTTCCCTAAACAAATCTAGTGATTTGATCAAATCCCTAAATTGGTTCAGTGAAATGACAAACTATGGTATTTTAAAACTAAACTAAATATAGTCAAATGTTAGAAAACGTCGACGGAGCACCGCCTGGGTGGTTAAAAAAAAATAACAACGAAGGTGATGGTGGGGTGTTCCAGACCCCGCCATCCCCTTCTAACCTAACCTGTCCGAGTCGGGGTGCCCCAGTCGTTTCTACGACATTTTTTATTTCTCAGTGCCCCGTTTCGTACACACGGGGCACCCCGACTCTTGCTAAACAAAATAGGATCACGAACCTATTCGGATTTTTTTTTAAACCACCCTACGGTGCTCCGTCGACATTTTATCCAGCAACCGGCGCCGGCAGCGGAGGCACTCCCGAACAAAAATTGTGTTAGCTTGAAATATGCCTGATATTTTTTTTTAGAATTAGTTATTACCCCCTAAAAACAAATTAAATATTTGTCATCATCATCATCATATCAGCCGTAATACGTCCACTGCTGAACATAGGCCTCCCCTTTATAAATAATAATAAAATAATAAAATTTATTCAAAATGAATTCGGTCACAATAAAAGCTTACATAATTATTACAAGCGAAATACAATAATTCTATGTGTAATGTAACGATCTGCCTGACTTTTAGACTTCCAATAGGACCGGTTGTAAGATAGCCGTTGGGCTATGTCGGTAACTTTGGTTCGTCTACGAATCTCCTCATTTCTGAGTCGATCGCGCAGAGAGACTCCGAGCATAGCCCTTCCATAGCTCGTTGAACTATACTGAGCTTACTAATGAGGCCTATAGTAAAAGACCACGTTTCGGCGCCATACGTCATCACTGGTAACACACATTGGTCGAAAACTTTCGACTTAAGGCACTGAGGTATTTTGGACGAGAAAACGTTTCGCAATTTCCCGAACGCTGCCCAGCCGAGTTGGATTCGGCGGTTGACCTCTTTCTTGAAGTTGGACCTACCTAGTGCGACGGTTTGTACCAGGTGGTAACTGTCCATAGAGTCTTTCGACCTCCTCCAACAACTCGAGTTGAAAGCCTTCGGGGTTTTGGATAGAGGAGCGTGGACTTTATCAGATTGGACCTTTCAAGTTTTACATTAATATTCAACGTGCCTCTGACCAATTTAAGGGGGGGGGGGTCTTTGCCCATAATCGCTACGCTGGGCAGGCGTGGTGGCGATCGCAGAGACGTAGCTTCGCGACGAGGATGCTGCTGCCCATCTTCGCCCTGTGCCATTTGAGCTACGTCAGTTAAAATGGTTATACCGCCATTACTCGGTTCTGGTACCTCAGTCGGCTCTTACGACACCTGGTTCGAAGAGGGATACTATTCTACTCTGCCGGCATTCAACGGCGAAAAAAAAATTTTAATATTAGAATAATATAAATAGTTAATTCATGTACAGACGCCAGCACATCAACCTACTTCAAACTGTAAAATTTATTTAATAGATTTTCAACCTTGTCCCAACGGTAGAAGGTTAATGTTTGACTAGTAAAATTTGACAGATTGGGGTGAGTTGACCTGCAGGCGTCTGTACCTAGCCTTTAGAGCTAGTACATACTGGGCGCTTGGCGTTTTGCGTTGAGCGCGCGTTGGTCGCGTACACACACCACCACGCTTAGCACGGCGTTCAGCGCGCGCGCTATAAATAAATCAGTATCAAAATGCTCGATCTCCATTTTCGAAAAGTGCGTCCTCTCTACACAAAAGCGCGCGTTGAAATGTACAACAAAATGGCCGCTCATTTTTGTCAAAGCGGGCAGCTGACGCCCGGGCAACGCGCGTTCTAACTAAAAAATGTAAACGCGCGATTGACGCGCTCTTGACCAGCAGCGCGCGCTTGTATGTGTACACTTCAATAGAATTCGGGGTTCTCAAAACTCGCGTTAGCAAAGCGCGCGTTTCAAAACGCCCAATGTGTACCCGCTCCGGGGTTAACGGCTAGCCGGCTACCGGTACGGCATTCCATGACTCATAAGGTAGATTTTAACCTTCACATTTTGAAGTCTATCGTTTCCATCCATAATAATATTCGTCCCGGTATCGGTAGAACTTAAAAAAAACCTATGAAAAAACTTTATGCTATAAAAAAATTAATGTGTCGAACGAGACTGCGGCATAATAAGTTTTGAAATGACGTAAATGCAATTTGAGCGCAGGCCAATTTCAACTTTTTTAAGAGCAATTTAAGTCTATTTTCAGTGTTGTCTTTTAGGTTGTTGCTTATTATAAAACATTAGTCAGTGGGTTGCCTCTTTTTTTTAGTACGAGGAGTTGGGAACTTATGGAGGAAGCAAGAAGTGTGGAACGTGTTTTTGGTAGGTACCTAGCACATAATAGTATATAGTGCATCTACTTTTGATGTTTGATGTGTTTTGCGTTTGAATATATTAAATCTAGGTATTTTCTGTTAATAGCGTGAAAAAGCAACGGGAAATACGAAATACCTACCTACAATAATACCTAACCATTTCATGCCATTTTAGAAAAATTAATATAATTTTGATATTTCCTTGTAAGCTTACAATACAATTAAAATAGTAAAAGTAAAAAACCCACATATTTAGTGTTTAAAGATCTTATCAATGATAAATAATAATGGAAAAGGTATTATGTAAGATTATCACACTAAGCATCGAGATTATACTTACCTACATTCATTATTCTAAAAAAACACAATGGTATTGTTAAAATTATTTTTTATCATCATATTTATATTGATGATAAAAATTAATTTAACAAATAACTTTATCAATAACACTAGTTATCATAGCCTATTTATTTCATTGACCTACCAAAACATCGTCCAACAGCGATATTACACCATTCAATTATTTCTTTCAATTTGGATAAAGCATTGAATCATGCTAAATAAAAGTGAATCATTCAATATAAATGTTCAATCAAAAGTCAACCAAAAGTCAAAGTCAACCGTAAAGTTCAATCTAAAGTCAAAGTCAACCGTAAAGTTCAATCAAAAGACAAAGTCAACCGTAAAGAATTGAGCTTGCTCAATATTTTCGACGTCTTTATTTGAACTGGTTTGATTTGAATTAAGCATGGACATGAGTGAATCGATAATTCTTGTATTAAATTTAGAACACACGCATATGACCTGTTCCACAAAACATATAAAGGAGGATCTCCTTTATCTGTTCTGTGACCTGTTCAACGAATGACAAACTGAAAATATTGAGCAAGCTTAATTCTTTCCAACGCGGTTGAATGAAGGAGGAGAAATGAGGTTGATGTGAATTTAAATTGAGAAGTGAACCGTGTAAAATTGGGATTATGGCGATGTTACACCTCGCTCTGTAACGTGGCCAGAACCAGTCCAGCCGGACGAGAGATACCTATCGCTGCCGCCTATCGCCTCCGTGAGGACACGGTGGTACTCGATCAAAGCGAGATAGACCAACACTGTGTTCTCCGGGCAGTCCACACAATAGTGCCGCAGGTAACCTGTTTATTTTGGTTACCCAGACAGCGATACCTATACCGAAATTAATAGCTGTTTTCGGTCTCAAGCTGGTGTTGTGTGAGAATCACATGAAAGCACTTTTCAATCTAAAAAACCATTGATTTTATACTACATTTTGCTAACACCTTATGAGCAATAATTCTCTACCAATGATTCCAATCTCTCACAGAAATATTAAAAACAGGAGAAGTGGCAAGGGGGCGTGTCCGCGGCCACCTGGTGCTGAGCGTACCGATCAGCTAGTGAAAAAATGGCCGTCACCGCGAGTTAGTGTGTTGTCAACCGCGTTCGTAAAAAAAACGATTATGCCGTCTTGTTCGGTGGTTTCGTGCAAAAATAGAAGCCAAGACAAACATTTTAGAAGTCATGGCATCAGTTACCACACGTAAGTACAAGTATTTTACAATATTTGTCTTAAAAATCACGAAAAACAAACATACCTAAAATATATCTGACTTGTACTACTTTATTTTTGTTTTCTTGTATTACTCCGACTGTATTTAGTTTGCATTAAATACATTGCTCTTTTACAACCACCTCAGTCTGTCACTGAGTGACTGAACAAGCAATGTAAAGCTGACATAACGAAACATCATTAAACCGTAATGTCGCATGGTGCCTCCGCTGCTCCGGTCCGCCGTATTTGAGTGCGACTAGTGATGTGCTCGTGCAGTTTTGACAAAGTCTATCGACAAGAAGGTCGACTGCGAATGTTTTATTACTATTTCAGATTTTCCTTCAATTTATTAACTCTTGTGACCGGTTGGAAGGCCGATGTGGTTCTATGCTTTTTTACCCATTTTTAGGGTTCCGTAGTCAACAAGGAACCCTTATAGTTTCGCCATGTCCGTCCGTCCGTCTGTCCGCAGCTTAGCTCAGAGACGCCCAGTACTAGGAAGCTGTAACTTGGTGTAAATATATGGATTTGTTGCGCCGAAAAAGTGGTAAAATAAAATCTCGTAAAATATTTTTTTAGGGTACCTCCTGAACACGTAAAGTGGGGATGTTTTTTTTTCTTGCGTACACCTTACTGTGGGGTATCATTAAATAGGCCTTTAAAAAATATTGATAGTTTCCATAAACAATTTTTTGATAAAAAGATTCGTTTGTGAAATATTAAGCTTTAAAGTGCTAATTTTTGCTGGACTCGAGTGTCCCCCCCCCCCCCCTCTACCAGCTAAACGATTATGTTTGGGGGTATGAAAAAATTCACAATAGTAGTATATATATAACGAAGTTTAAAAGAAAATTATCATGACTAAGTAGGCTTTACAAGTTTACGAGTAATAGTCGACCAACTTATAAAATATACTTGGATAAAATATTTTCCTAAACAAAATGTATCGGAGAACATGTTCTTCAACTGCAAATGTAAGTTTGTCAACTTTATTTTTACAGCTAATGATAGGTGGGTATGTTTTGGGGATAGTTAGGTTTTTATTGTCAACTATTTTTAACTAACTTCAAACAAAGGAGGAGGTTCTCAATTCGTCGTAATCTTTTTTTTATGTATTTTTCCCGATTTCTCAAAGACGCCTGGACCGATTTTGAAAATTCTTCTTTCGATTTAAAGAGTACACCTTCCAATTAGTCCCATGATCATCAAGTCAGGATCTGATGATGGAATCCTCGAGAAATCGTGGGAACTCTATAAATCATTCTTGAAGCGATGTATTCCAATTACTATGTAACGCTGGTTTTAAATCTTTGTTACAGCCGCTTCCCTCTACACGCGGTGGTACTCAAATAGACAACATCTTTTCCAACTTTACCTGTGAAGTTGGTTTTTATAACTCCTTCTACAGTTACCATCGTCCTATGTGGGCCCGTTTTTAGACGTTAACAGCCTTACTACAAAAACTTAAACATCTGTCGAACACTTGTCTAAAAAAAGTGTGACTGCAAAACGGACCTTATTTCAACGTCATAATCTGACATTTTTTTAGACAAGTGTTCAACAGACTTTTAAAAGTTTTTGTGGTACGACGGTATGAGTTGGCTACTGAATCACTATCAAATGCTATGTACCATATATATAACGTACCATCTCAAAATGAATGGTGTAACAAAGTTTCTGTAATAATTTTGGCGATCCAAAAAGAGTGTCCATGGAGTTTCTTGTCCGTTCTTCTCCATAGAGATTTACTCCTTGTAATGAGCATCTACAGTACTTTCACAGTTATTATGTCTTGTGACTAGGATTGTAGTTGTAGCACCATCATTTTGTAGTATTTCATTATTATTTTTTTGTCTTTGACAATTATTCAAAAGTGTTTGTAACTGGTCTAATTGAAATAAATGCTTTGATTTTGAACTACATGTAACTGTGTCATTTGATTTGTATTTTTTTTTTAATATATTGGTTATTGTTGGTTTCATATTGTTTTCATTTACTTTATTTCCAAAACCTTTGTAAAAAATTATCGATATGTTTATCGATAACACTTCGATTTAGTCAAGCACTGTCGTATGAAGTCGTATCCGCCCCCGTGTCCCGACAACACACAATGATAATTGTTTTAGTGTGAGTAAATAATACGAAAAAAGTACGGTGTGGTTTAAAGAATAAGGTTTATATTTAAATGACTGAGCTATCGAAGGCGCGTGTGTGCACTTGTTCGTAGTATTGTTGTGACAGAACTGTGTGCGTAATATTAGCGTAATGGAGGGGCAACTGTGGCTTCATCGGTTTTCTATACATTTTGAACTCCACGCCATATCTCCTTCTTTATTATATCTATGCAATCTCTGGTGATAATTCATACCAAACTCAAACCCAACCGGGGATTATTATTATTAACGCCGACTCTGGTGTTTTGGGTGAACGCAGAACGCCACCCTACTCCGAATAACTCCCACCCTTTACCCACCCTAGCTGTAGTAGACCGGGGGGTATAACCGACACCTCCTCCCCGCTATTTTATTTTAATCAAAGCCTCCTCCTCTTTCGCCTCCCTCGCTTCGTTCTCCTCTTGAGAACGCAGACTATGCCCGCGTTCTAGTAACAGAAGGCTGAATAGGTAGGTATTCAACAAAAAATTCTCCTCGCATTTCACCGCTATTAATTTCGTGGCGGGAGTCCAAGTTGGATAAATTATGTCTCCGGGACTTGGCGCTTTTTTTGTGATAGTCATTGTTGATTTATTCTGAAACATGGCAAACATAAATTCTATGAGTCTGCTAGACTCATACAGCCTTACTACAAAAACTTAAACATCTGTTGAACACTTGTCTAAAAAAACCGGCCAAGTGCGAGTTGGACTCGCCCATGAAGGGTTCCGTAGCAGCAAGCATAGATTAGAGATATAATTATATTGAGATTAGTAAGTAATATACACAAACAATAAAAATAACTTTGTTTTTCATAGTATTTGTATGAATGGCAAAGTTATATTTGCGGTTTTTGAAAATGTACTATATCTCAAAAACTGCTAACTGTATCTCATGCAAACCAATTTTCGTTGGTAGTTTTGGTTGAGGTCTACATTATATATTTTTTTTAGTTTTATCATTCTCTTATTTTAGAAGTTACGGGTGGGGGGACATACTTTTTACCACTTTGGAAGTGTCTCTCGCGCAAACTGTTCAGTTTGGAAAAAAATGATGTTAGTAACCTCAATATCATTTTTAAAGACCTATTCATAGATACCCCACACGTATGGGTTTGGTGAAAAAATTTTTTTTGAGTTTCAATTCTAAGTATGGGGGGCACCCCCAAAATTTGTTTTGTTTTGATTTTTGTGTGAAAATCCTAATGCGGTTCACATAATACATCTTTCTACCAAGTTTCAACAGGATAGCTCTTATAATTTCGACAAAAAGTGGCTGTGACATACACGGACAGACAGACAGACATGACGAATCTATAAGGGTTCCGTTTTTGCCATTTGGCTACGGAACCCTAAAAAGTATGACTGCAAAACGGACCATATTTCAACGTCAGAATCTCATAAACGTTTAAAAGTTTTTGTGGTACGACGGATAGAAACGGAGAATTTCGAATAATACGAAATTCTCCCAGTGCTTAGAGAGCGGGTTTTGAAACTAGCACAGTTAACCAATTTTGCAACATTTAAAGCGCCCTTATTTCGTAGCAATTAGGGTTGAAAAAAATTATATTGTCTCAACCACAGCTGAAGCGATTTTTGTAGACCTAGCTAAATACTTATTCAAAAAAATATGTACATTATTAGGTATTCTAATGCGGGGGCCACACTAACGGGAAGTACCGTTATCGTATGACAATGAACCCAGAACTGCAATCAACAGTGTGGTTTTAACAATTAAGAACGCTTAAAAGATAAGAAATTATCTAAATATTCAAACAAGTCTGTGACTCTGTGTTTTATCTTTACATATTTCGAACATTCTCCAACCAGCGATAAAAGAGAGAGGAAGAAACACAAACTCACACACACGAAATTAAATAACACACATACACAAAAGCATTTTCATACAATGAACTCAGGTGCAGCCTGTTTTTTTTTTTGTTTTTGCTTTAGAACATGTGAAGCAGTTTATCGGGATAGCATGAGAAAAAAAGAATGACAAGATGGTGGCAGATGGTGGCGTTTAGTTTTGACTAATGAACACGTGTTAAATAAACCAAGCATCAGTTAACCCAACGATATACTTACCACCTAAATAATGTAATAAATAATTAAATATGAACTGTTGGCAAACAATAAACTAATAAAAATGTGTACCTACCTGCTACCTACACAAAAAAAAAAATGATGAGAATAAAAGCGCTGCGAAAAAAACTCCATTTTGTTACCTCTAATATAAAGTTTTATATACGAGTTCGTACCAATATAACGCAGACAGGGTGGTTTGGTGGGTATTGGGAAGGGGGAATCGCCCACCCCTGTCCGACCCGGTTCTCCCGTAAGGATTCACTGGGAAACTCTAGCACCTCCAGAGATCAGGAAGTAGCTGTAAATAGGTATAGAAAAAAAATAGGTATTTTGCTTGAATCTCTACGTGCAAACTGACTGTACCTAAACATTTTATAGCTTTTGACTAGGTAATAGGTTCAATAACGTAAAAATGCCTTCTAAAGAGACATTGAGTATGAGTCTATAATATAGGACTTTTTTGTAGGTATGTATATTAAATTAAAATTCTAGGAAAAATACCACTTCCACCAATTGAGCTCAGTTATGTCCCAGTCCCAAAATCAAAAAATCAAAATCAAAGCATTTATTTCAAGTAGGCCAGTTACAGGCATAAAAGTGCCTGTAACTGGCCTACTTGAAATAAATGCTTTGATTGTCATAGACAAATTAAATAATATACTTAATTAAACATTAAAAAGTTATGGTGCTACACGCTACAGTCCCAGTCACAAGACATAAAAACTGTGAAAGTACCGTAGATGCCCGTTCCAAGAAGTAGATCTCTATGGAGAAAAACGGGCAAGAAACTCAATGGACACTCTTTTTTTTTCCAGCCACATGTTTGATTTACTTTGTTTTGTATTGTAGGTACTGAATACTAGTTATTATTGTAGAAGTAGATAATACGTATTTTTTAAACTAGCTTAGTCATAAGCTCAATTGTATAAAACATTACCGTAGTATGATTGAAACCCACCCTATGAAGTTATAATGATTTTATGAATAACCAAAATTATTAAAACCGTTTTCATTAATAACCACTTCTAGAGGTAATGTCATTAATAACCACTGCTAAATGTACTTATTTCATTAATAACCACTGCTAATAAAGGTATTTCATTAATAACCACTGCTAATAAAGGTATTTCATTAATAACCACTGCTTAAGGTATTTCATTAATAACCGCTTTAAAATAAATTATATTATTAAATTATGGAAATGTTTAGATTTATGCACTTTTTTTTTACACATGGTTTTTGAACACATTGAACTGAATTTAATTACATTTGCATTGTTTTTGGAAAAAAACAAGCTATTTAAATACCACATGCACAAGAACCGGTATTTTGAACACCTGTGAATAAGGAAAAACAAGCAATTCAAGTTATTCAACTATGTTTAGGTATAGGTAGGTACCCGTATTTGAACGCCTGTGAATAAAAAGTCAGGTAGAACTTGATATAATGTATTACTATACTGGTCTATGTAGGTAGCTTAATGTAACAAAAGAATATCTAATTACCTATGTATTTGTTCAAAAGTTCAGAGTGAATGCGTCACCCTATTCACTTTATAACTAATAATAATACGCTCGCTCCCCAAGGCCTCCCTACCCTACGTAGACAGCTCAGTGCGCGCCGCCGCGCCGTGTCGTGCCCAGCACTGCTGGCACACAACAAGGTCTCACGCACATAAACACACAGACACAAACTCACAAGCCTCACGAACACGAGAGCACGAGAGACACACAACACTCGGGTGGGTGCTTGTGAGTTCGAGATCATAGATTAAAATAAGTTAACAGAGAGTTCAGAACTTTGATAGTCCATACGAATAAAAGGAACTGAATTTGGAGGGTCTTGTTAATAGGTAAGGTGTAATATCGGGTCATTCATGATATCACCAGACGGTTGGTAGACTTTTTAGTTCTTCATTGCTTAGTTTTAGGTCAAAGAACCAGAATTCAACGTGGCAATGATGTCAGTGATTTGCCACATCATTTCACGTTACAGCGTGTTCATGCGTTCACAAACATTATGCACATGATTCTTGTATTCCCATTTTTTTGTGAACTCGATCGATACCCACGATTTAGGAGTAAAGGTCAATTATATAAATTTATAGATATAGATTAGATATCCTAAATGGCATACAAAATGAAAAGATGCGGAGTATTTGCATGGCACCAACATACCATCATGGGGTAATGCTGGGGTATTACCGCGGGGTGATATCAACTAGATACCGCTCCTATTTGTAAACCGGTGTGCACCGATTATAGGAAGAAAAACTTTCTATTTGCGAATAATTGTTTTATTTAGCTCATTACTGTACTTTAAAACTTCTAATATAAATATACCTAGCTAAATTATAATAATAATTATACTATAACACAGCTGTGCAAATTAAAGTTTCATAATTGAACAAGTAGAATGCAAAATAAAATTTTTGCGTTCAATTATGTAGGATATAGTAAAATAAAGTTAGTTAGTAAAAAAATAAAGTTCGTGTTTATTTTCCTTATTAAAGTATTATTAAACTTTTTTAAACATGTATGTTTTGAAATAATAAACAGTAGGTGCTTCTAGCCAGTAGCGTAGCCTGGAGGGACAGAGGGGGCCTTGATCGAATAGATTTTTCTCCCTTGCCCTGCGTCTACCCGGGCGTCTCGGGCGGAGCGGCACCTTCAATTATGCCCTTCATTTATGCCGCTCTGGGCATTTGCCTAGTTGCCCCCTCTAGATCGGGCCCCGACTACAGTAATCAATCCGGGATGTTAATAATGTCTGTATTGCTTTCCCCTATATTTAACCAGTCGTTCACAACAAAATAACGTTCCTTTATATAAACACGATTCAATATTTATTTATACTCTTAAATTGATGGAATTACTCATATTCTCATCTCTGTGCGAGTGACCAAAAATAAACAAATACAAGGCGAATTTTAGCTCGCTTCGCTCGATAATAGTTATGAATCAAATTTTTCAATGTTGTATTTAGATCAATGGAGTAACTTCTACTATCATCTACGAAGTTTCAATGAACAAAAGAACATAGCTTATCCCAGGCGCATTGTTGCTAATATTTGTTGAGCTCGCTCCGCACACAAATTCACAATGCCTAGGATGCATTTTTCAGGATAAGTTTATGAACCGATAAGTTGATGCCCGATTACGAACCGAAAACGAACAAATAGAATGCAATACCACCATGCAACATGCAATAACAAATAGAGCTATAAATTCCATAAAACGGTGGCCACACTAACGGGAAATTCCGTTAATTATCGCGAAAGGGGTTTGAAGATTTGTGGCATACCTACTGCCGCCATTTTGATTTTTTTTCAAAATCGCGGCCAGCCATGAAACCTTTATAAATTGATAGCTGACATCAATAACAACAAAAAATATTATGACACCAACCCTCGTAAAGTGTCCGGTTTCTGAGATAATAACCGTGAAAGTTGATCACGTGACATTCACAATTCTAAGCTAGTGTATGTGTTCGAATGTATCAAGATGTTAAAAATAATAACTTTTTGAACGTAATATGTATGTTGCATTATATCTTGATGTTATTTAAACATTATACGTCTGACATAATCTACTTTTTGAACTTAATAACTATTTTTAGACCGTCTACACTTGTTTGAATGTAATATCTTCATATGATTTAACTATCAATACGATAGTTATACGATAAATGTTAATAATACATGAGACAGGTTTAAACATTCAGTCTAAAATACAACTGACAGTACTCGTTACATTTATATTGTGTGATGGTTCTGTGGTTACTACAATTTCTAATTTTAAGCATATAACGTAATAAACTGACGTCAACTCGCGAAAATTGTCTTCTATTGGTTGCACAAACCTGTCTCTCTTTCTAATATACTGGCACAAATAGGGATAGAAAAATTAAAAATCCGTTTTAAGAACATTTTATTGCCTATCAAACAATTTTAGGCGTCATGTTTTTATTTGATAAATATAACCATGGCATGTCACCTTTACTTTTTGCAATTATGGTAGGGATGGTTAGATTTTGCCACATTTTTAAATATCGAATTTTCTTGTTTGTACCTGAAGCCATAACTTAGCCGTTACATTGTATCCCTATCATCAACAATGATGAGCACTACAGACTTGGATTGGCTTGTACCGGAAGTGTATTTACTTCGCGTGTAAAAAAAGGAGATATTTTGATTCCTTTTAATGAGTCCGCGCTCGAATATTCTCGCAGTCAGAGGTAATACAAAAAGTAAAAAATGCCTAATTGTGCTGTATTGAGTTGTAGAACCAATACACAAGAAGTGGGACGACTATGACGAAGTTTGTATACTAAATTACAGTTGTATCATCAAAATATCTATGCAAAATATAACACGCTCGTCTCGATACAAATTGAAGAACATATTGCTTCTATCCAGATATATTGCTGTGATGGCCACAGTAAGCAGAAACATCATGAGGCATATCATCATCATAACAGCCATAGAAAGTCCACTACTGGACTAAGGCCTCACCCAAGGATTTTCCATTGAATAGTTATTGCCATACTCGCCACGCTTGGCAGGCGGGTTGGCGAGCGCATTTATTTCAGCTTATTAGTCTTCCAACGCTGCTGCCCATTGAAAGAGTTTTAAGCTGAGGGTCTATGGATCTTACATTTTGCCCTATCCTTCGACCGACTTTTACGGTCTGCCCGGGAAGAGAAGCAGCTGGCACATTCTACGTTTTTCTTTTTCTCCCAGACCAGGATTATCAAATACTAAAATATTTTATAAAAAAATATTAAGCCTTTGTTATTCCGAATTAATGTGGTCAATTTTAACACTTTATATCTCAGAAACCGGACACTTTACGAGGGAGAATTACACTTTACTAAAAATAAGTTATTAAGTTCAAAAAGTAGATTATGTCAGACGTATAATGTTTAAATAACATCCAGATATAATGCAACATACATATTACGTTCAAAAAGTTATTATTTTTAACATCTTGATACATTCGAACACATACACTAGCTTAGAATTGTGAATGTCACGTGATCAACTTTCACGGTTATTATCTCAGAAACCGGACACTTTACGAGGGTTGGTGTCATAATATTTTTTGTTGTTATTGATGTCAGCTATCGATTTATAAAGGTTTCATGGCTGGCCGCGATTTTGAAAAAAAATCAAAATGGCGGCAGTAGGTATGCCACGCTCCATAGTAAAATCTTCAAACCCCTTTAACGGCATTTCCCGTTAGTGTGGCCCCCGCCAGTGTCAAGTGTCGACTGAGCCGACAAAGTTATTTCTTGTATCGTAATATTTAACAACGAGGAATAAATCATTTGAATATAAGCCAATTTTTATTTTAAAATTAAATCTGAAAGTAAATTTCAAACAACCTAGGTTCAATAGGCTACTTAAATATTCTTAACATAAATATACCTAACTAAATGGAAATATTTACATACGATACAAAATTAAAACTAAAAATATTATTAAAAATAAAACATATAAAATACGAGGAATTGAATATGAAAATAAATCTTTATCGTAGGTACCTTCTTTTCTTTAGTATCAATTTAATATTGGTTAAAGCCCATCAGCCTTTTTTTAGGATTTTCAGCCGTCGTCCTCGTCCTGTAGGGGGGCCCATCGGGTGGCCCCCTCCCCCAAGTCATTGACTGCAACCGTGCCTGTAGTGGGGGCGGTAAAATTCCGGTCGGCCCCGGGCAGCAAAAACCGAAGCTACGCTGCTGCTTCTACTAATGGTATTTTCAAGATTTTTTAGTGGAGTTCTGTGCGTTTCAACTAATAGAAGGACGGCTTTAATGACACGTCAAAGCTGTAAAATCAACGAAATATCAGTCAAAAGCACGTCAAAAGAAATGGATAATTTAAAAAAAAATAACATAGGTAAACGAATTTATTTAGAAGGTTCATTGCTTCAATTCGACAGACATCATCGTCATCATAATTATTTTGTATTGTTAAATAAACTATTATGATAGTCATTTCTATAAGATATCATTAGATTCAACACTGAAAATAACATTTACTTACTAGATAAAACTACTTAGAAAAATTATAAACATAAATTAATTTGTTAAAGGCGAATCGACCACACGCCAGACACCCAGCAAACGATACACATTTTAATACCAGCCATTCAACAAACAACGCACACGTCAATACCAGCCATTCCAAAAACAATGCACACGTCAATACCAGCCATTCCACAAACAATGCACATGTCAACAGCCACTACTATAATAACACACACAGGCCCAGCAGTCATCTATCACTCTATCACACACCATTCATCTATCTTCTCAAACAAAAAATCTGGCAAATAAAATTTTTCCCAGCTATTTTTATTATAATATAATATCTTTTTAACCGACTTCAAAAAAAGGAGGGGGTTATCAATTCGACTGTATTTTTTTTTAATGTTTGTTACCTCATAACTTGCGACTGGAAGAACCGATTTTCATGATTCTTTTTTTATTTGAAAGCTGGTGCTTCCCGTGTGGTCCCATTGTCACCATTTCAATATCTGATGATTGGATCCTGGAGAAATCGAGGGCAACCCTCAAATTTTATAGGCCCACACATAGTTTTTCGCAAAAATTATGAAGTAATTTAAGTACTTGCGTATAGTAATCATCATCTCATGTAGCTGAGCTGATGATGGAAGGTAAGTACAACTCCTTAAAAGTAAGGAGTAGGCGTCGACTGATTTAGTAATAGTATATTTTGCAACTAGTGAATAAAGAGCGGATTTAAAGCGAGGGCCATTATATGAATCACGAGCAAGCGAAGGATTTTAATGACTGAATCACGACCGCAGGGAGTGATTCATGATGATTGAATCACGAGCGGAGCGAGTGATTCAAATATTTAAATCCTAAGCGACGCGAGTGATTCAGGCCCTCGATTTAAATCCGTTTTATTCAAGAGTTGCAAACGATACTTTATACCATGACTACGAGAAAAAGAAAGATCTGAGCGATAATATACACCGTGTTCCGGACGATATACATAAACTTCGACCAGATGTTCAAACCACGGAAGTAAGCATTTTTCATTATGGACACATTAATAAATTCTTATTTTTTATTTTTTGTTAATTTTCATACAAACTAAATACCTAGACGTAAATAACCCGATATGCATGCCTCTTTATCCGAATTGGCAACGTCATTCATAACATTTGGCGGGCTGAAACAAATGAAATGCAAATAGTATTTGATAGATTTCAAATTAAGATACTTTCTCACTGCATAGCTCAATTAAATTTCATTAAATGAAATTACAAATATCTTTGTAACGAAGCCTTTTTAAGTACTACTTCCTTTGTTGGATTTGATTTGTAAAAGCCATAGAAGTATTTGCTAAAGTTTATGGATAACGTGAAGAACACGGTGTATATGTAACGAAAAAAAAAGTTTTTTTTTTTATTAATACTGCTCCACACACACGTGGGTGCGTTTCCAAACATCTAAATTCACAATACACAAACACCCACACCCGAAACAAATAATTGTAGATCTAATATTTGCTCCGTGCGGGAATCGAACCCGCTTCACGTAACGAAGTAGTCCAATCGCTCAGGCTCAGTCAACAAATTAACATTAAAATCGGAACAATCACTTAAATTAAGAGTAATATTTTCCTAATAACACGGGGGTCGACCGCATCAATGTGTTCTAAATTCAAACACCAAAACAGTGAGTAAAAGAGCTTTTTATTCACTGTTTTCAGTGAGTAAAAGTAACTTTTTAGAGTAGGAATGGTATAAAATTATTTTTTTTATTTAAGTATTTCAAAGCCTTAATTCATTTATACTTATGAGAGCTTTACACCTAGATGGGTTGTAACTGTCATTAGGGTTCTGATGATGAAGACGAAGAACAGTTCAGGGAACTCCGCAACGGTTTATAGCAGCTATCTTGTATTTGGACTTAATTCATTTATACTAATGACCCATATGGGTTATTGTTCGATGCAGTATACCTACCATTTGGTCCCTTAAAAAAATCATTTATTTTGCAACCACTAAAAAGGGTAAAATAACCTACCAAATAACTTTTCTTTCGAAACTCGGTGGCAAAAAAATCAATGGGAAAAAAAGGCAAAGCCACCGAATTCCGAAAGAAAAATTATTTGGTAGGTTACTTTACCCTTTTTAGTGATTGTTTTTTTTAGAAGTCGGTTACATTTTTAAAAATAAACTTTTTTTTAAATTTGAAGTAACTCCTCAAATTCTTAATATCTTTTTAATTATTTTATAACTGAAGATTTTGTTTGAACGCGCTAATCTCTCAGACTAAAAATACATAATTATGTATACCTACCTACATAAGTAGGACTTACGAGTAGGAGTGAGTGACCCTGGAAATTAATACTTGTGTACCATACGAGTACGACAATTCGGGCTTACTATGAAATACGAAACGGCGTATTCCTTAGGCCCTTAGGGCGTAGGTACCTATTCATTAAATTTCGGGCGAACCTACGTAGTGAAAAGGAGAAGGCATTTTGTCCTTGAGCCTTTTCCCCGAAAAACGACAACAAGGGTAGATTGTGTTGTTTCGGTGGGCTGAGTGACGGTTTCTGGGGACCAACATAAACCACCCCATGCCTAACTCTCCATTTTGCTAAAATACCAACAACCAACATGCGACCAGACTGATGAAATTACGGTTTACCCTGTGTTATCAGATAGAATTACGGTGATAGGACATTTTTTTTCCTTTTCCCTTTCGGGAAGCAAAGGGATCTTCACATTTTTTTTGTTATTATAAATCCTATCCACAGACTAGATGGAGCTTAGGTTCCAAATAAAAAAACTGAAGAAAAAAAATGAAGACTTCTGCACGCGTAGCATGGCGATTCTATCTCTATTCTACGAAGAAAAGACAAAGCTATTTCATCGTTATTTCTAAACAAATCGACTGTTTTTTTGCACAAGTATGACACCATTCGTACACTATTGAAGAATAGAACGTTTATTTTCTATATTGTTTACATTACCATGCTTAAAACGCTAAAATTATTTCCACGTTCTGTCATTTTGTCTATTCTTCCGTCGACAAAACCCCTTTCTACGGCGCCATGCTACGCCTGCTGTTATAATGTAGGAAATAAAATATTTTCTAGTGCGATAAACGATTTTGCGAAGGTAATTCGACACTACGGTACGGTTTGCCAACTCTGTAGTAGAAGCCCTACGAAACGGCGCGGCGATCCGTCGACCTAGGCCTGTAGCCATGTTACAAACGATATTAAGCGCAAACGCTGAGTAGGCCTTAATAGATTTCAACTTTATGTGCTTGGGTTTAACGTTGAAGATCTAGTGAAGATTGCTTATCGTTTTCGATCTTTCCTGTCGCTAACGCTCAAAAATCTTAAATAGATTTTCAACTTTAGGCTATAGGCCATAAAGTTGAAAATCTATTGGGAAGTACCGAAAGTTTACGTTTATCGTTTGCGAATTGTTGTGACTTGGCTAGGGGGGCAGGCCAGTATAGCGTAATTTTTCTATTGGGTTTAAAATAGCATTTCTCACCGTAGTAGTGTCCAACTACGCTTTCGCAAAGTCGTTTATCGCACTAGAGCAATGTCGAATTTCAGTGTGTCGCACAAGCGTGCATTAATTGAACTATAGCTCAATATTTTCAATCATGTCATATCATATCTCATAATTCTGTCATACATCCCGTGCACATAACACTATAATACTCTAAGGAGATCCCGTGTAGGTACCCGACATTTTTCATGTCATGTCAAGACAAGAATGACAGTTTACTAAAACTCCGTAATATACATTATCCATAATTTTCCAGTACAGTGATCATCTTTGAAATTGATCATTTCCGCCATCTTTGAATGTTTTCTACAGTTTAATGCATATCATAGGTACTCTTTGGTCTTCTGTCATGGCGTCCTTCTTTAAGGTCTAAGGCTGCTTTTCCACCAGAGATGCGCTATGCTACGTTGCTGCGGATGCGTTTGATATCCACCAATCATATTCACTGGTTTACATAGCACAGCACTGGTGGAAACGGATTCTTGTGACAGCACATCTTCGTAGCGCAGCTACGCATCTTCATAGCGCAGCTACCTTGTGACAGCACATCTTCGTAGCGCAGCTACGCATCTTCATAGCGGAGCTACCTTGTGACGGCGCATCTTCATAGCGCAGCTACCTTGTGACAGCGCATCTTCGTAGCGCAGCTACCCATCTTCACAGCACAGCTACATAGCGTAGCATCAGTGGAAACGGTCACACAGTTTCGTAGCTCAGCTTTTACATCCTCGCAGCACAGCTACATAGCGCATCTCTGGTGGAAAAGCAGCCTAAATCTGCTTTTTCAATAGCGTTTCCTGGGGAAACCCGGTATAAAAATATGCTATGATTACCTGATTTCTTAATTTCGCCGAGAACTATCTATTGAGGGTATTTTCATGTGTGAAGGCGAGCTCTAACCGTGGTACCCAGACTCCACAGACGCCTGCCATTCTCCTTTTAATTAATATTCGTATAAACGTTTATCATCGTGATAATTAATGACGTTTCCTGATAACTCCAGCCATATTCATGACACTCATGTTTCATAAAATTGTAATTAATAATATCATTATTGTAAATAATCTACTGTTTTTTATAATAACGCTTTTATCCCTAAACTTGCGTCGAGCTACTTTGGTAGGTGGTAATCAGTAATATACGCTCGCCCTTGCATCCTTAGTCAAATTGCCGACTACCACCTACAAAAAATACCCCGCTTCGCGGGGCTCCTATTTCTGTTTATGAGGTTTAAAGTAACTTAATAACCTAACCTTATCATTGCCTAACCTGTCCGAGTTGGGGTGCTCCAAGTACCGAGCTCGCTTCGCTCGCTCTTGCATCCTTTTGTATCTAAACAAAAAAATATGACTTTGAATATTAGTGTAATAGATGTAGATGTTTATTGCTACTGACATTATGAAGTCTTCGGAAGTATGAACATTAGAGACAGAGCAGTTAGAAATTGTGATTGTTAGGATGAAAAATGTTACGAAGAACATTTTCGGATTTCCAATTATCGGAGTTGAAAATTTAGGTGATCTTTGACGCACCCGTATGGCCGGCACGGTAGGAGTTAGTAGAGTCCATAGTCCAAACCATACCAGGCCAACCCTAAACCACACATAGGGTAAATACGCTAAATGTCGGCCCCCTTACGGTTTTTCTGTTTTGGGATCGGTCTGGCACCATCAATTTGCAACAAAAGGATATCTTCCAATGTGGTTTTGGATAGCTTGTTAAACCTATTTCATGTTTATGGGCATAAGATTGACATTTCTACTACAAGGAAAAAGTAATAAGGTTTAGATGCGTCGAGAACGAAAAAATCCTAAAGTCGGCCATTCACGGCCCATGGTCGGTCGCGTTTTTCCCAAATGTCGGCCGGGTAGAGGGTGTTTTAAATTAAGATAAACAAATATTATAATATGATTTATTTTGGCAGGAGTCTCACTAAGTATACATTATTAATCGTATTTCTTTAATAGTAGGTAAAGTTTTTTTTTTTATTGCACTTAAATAAAGCATTAATAAGCACTTCATGAGGGAGAGGTGGAAATTTTTCGAAAAATCTTTAAAGTTCGATATCTCTAAAACCATCCAGTTTAGAGCCCATGTTGTCGGGGTAAAAATTGTTGCAAATAAGGTCTAGTATCACCCATTTCAAGGACCGCATCCAATTACAAATCACTCTGTATAAATGTCGTTGATATTGTTTAAACAATATAAATAGTTCCGTTCCCGCTCTAAGAGGTTTCCGATTTTAAATAATATAAAAAAACATAGTATTAAAAAAAAAAACATCAAAATCGGAGCTGTTCTTGAGGACTTCCTAAGCAAAGGCTTCATTGACGCGACTATAACTCTTTATATCTATTCTATACATATAATAAAAGAGTAAAAAAACTGTGTCTGTACATTGAATATATTAAAAAAAATAATAATTGAGGGGGGTTTAGAAACAGTAATAGAGCACGAATCCAAAAAAAAATTCTGTCTGTTTGTCTGTGTGTCTGTTTGTTTGTACACGCTAATCTTCGGAACTTCTGGACGGATTTGAATGATTTCTTTTTGTCATATAGATATTAATTCGGGGCAACACATAGGCTATAATTTATCTTGAAAACTTGAACACCTGATGCAGAACCGCAACAGACCAGCTAAACTATAAGAGATACAAAAATGGCACCATAGCAAATATTGTTCCACGTGATGAGCATTTTCTGTTGCGAGAATAATTTTGAAGATCTGGAACACCTGATGTGGAACTACAAGAGCCCAGCTAAACTATAACATTTATAGGAATGACGTCTTAGCAAAAGTTTTTCAGCCTGATGAGCACTCTCTGTTGACGTATTAAAATTGAAGATGTGGAACACCTGATGTGGAACTCCAAGAGCCCAGTTAAACCATAACATTTATGGGAATGACGTCATAGCAACAGTTATTACGCCTGATGTGCACTCTCTGTCGACGTATAAAAATTGAAGATCTGGAACACCTGATGTGGAACTCCAAGAGCCCAGCTAAACTATAGCATTTATAGGATTGACGTTTCAGCAAAAGTTGTTCAGCCTGATGAGCACCCTCTTTTGACGTATAAAAATTGAAGATCTGGAACACCTGTTGTGGAATTCCAAGCGCCCAGCTACTCTATAACGTATGTAGGAATGACGTTTCAGCAAAAGTTGTTCAGCTTGATGAGCACCCTCTGTTGACGTATAAAAATTGAAGATCTGGAACACCTGTTGTGGAATTCCAAGCGCCCAGTTACACTATAACATATATAGGAATGACGTCTTAGCACGAGTTGTTCAGCCTGATGAGCACTCACTGTTGACGTATAAAAATTGAAGATTTGGAATACCTGTTGTAGAACTCCAAGAGCCCCGTTACACCATAACAGATATAGGAATAACGTCTTAGCAAGAGATGTTCAATTCAGCCTGATGAGCACTCTCTATTGACGAATAAAAATTGAAGATCTGGAACACCTGTAGTGGAATTCCAAACACCCAGCTACACTATAACATATATAGGAATCACGTCTTAGCACGAGTTGTTCAGCCTGATGAGCACTCTCTGTTGACGTGTAAAAATTGAGGATCTGGAACACCTGTTGGAGAATTCCAAGCGCCCAGCAACACTATAACATATGTAGGAATGACGTTTCAGTAAAAGTTGCTCGGTCTGATGGGCATTTCCTGTTGACCTATAAAAATCGAAGATCAGAAACATCTGATGTGGAAATCAAAGCTATCGCTAATTTCACTGTATAATTATAAAATAACATAAGCTGAGAGTACCTCCACGCGGTGAAGGCGGTAAGATTTTAGGACTGATTTTCGATGACGATGGTATACCTATCATTAAAAATCTGACTCTACTGGCCAAAACTCCCATTTATTTTTTTACCCGGGCTCTTGGTATTGGACATCAGACTAGTTGCAGATCTTCGATTTGGACGACCCCGTTGTCGCTGGCATAAGCAACAGGATCCGCGTACAAAGTCGCGGGCAGAAGCTAGTTATTAATAGATTAAATGTATAATAAATATTTAATTTTGAGACAATAAGAAAAAGTATTCAGCCTGTATAGTTGGGCTCGAATTAGAGGCTGGTCGACATTACGATCTTTAATGTTTCTAAAGCCGACCCCTATTTTGTGTAGATTATTTCTCGAGATTCAACTAATATCACCCCGGCCGGTATTTGGCGATTAAACGTAAAATAGATTTATTTGCCTATATGCGTTGCAAATTCTCTTATTAAGCCAGTGGAATTAGTACAATTGGAATTTGTAAAACAGACTGCATTTACTTTAAGTCGACCACGGCCGAGAATCCGGTTAAAACGCAAAATTGGTATTCTATTGTCGGCCCCCTATTTTTTGCATCAAAACAATACGTTAAACATTGAAATAACTGTCTCAAAATATAGTAAAAATCACTAATTACTGATAATAAAGCTTAAAACAGAAAAAAAGGAATGTCTTACCGTTCTAATATCAATCCCCGAAGTGTGGGTATTCACAGCAAGTAAGGTAATTTCAATACGAACTTGACGCTTCGACGGCGCAATCTTTGCTGACGCTCAGTGTGCGAAGAGTGAGTGTCGTAATCGGAAAGTAACGGTTTGTACACATAGAGTATGAACTAAGGTGGTAATTCGAGTGGCAAATTTGTCACTTAATTACGTTTTAAATGAACGCAAGCTGAAAATGTGAAGACGGCCGATGTTTGGGAGGGCCGACATTTGGCGTATTTACCCTACCTTACCCTAAACTCATGCGAAACGCTACTTCGAAGCGAAACGTCGAAAACAGATTTATAAGCGTTACTTCATTGTGTTACACGTCAGCGTTAGCACATGCCGATTATTGCCGATGTCAGGCGGCGGCGGCGGCATAGCAAAATATAAACTGATAAGCCACATGATAAAAATCATATTTCAAAAACAATCTAGGTACTTATTTCCTAAATTATGTCGGCTGCCAAGCAAAAGATTGACTGCCCAAGCTCAGGTTACATTATTATTATTATTATCTACATTCGATAACTGTGTGTCGATATCGATACGGCATAAAATCAAGCGGCAATGGAACGAAACAACTGAATAATAATAGTTGCCTGTTTGCTAGAGAGAGATCGAATAAGCGCTTTACTGCTCACAAACCAGTTTTTACCAGCCAGTGCTTGTAACCCGCCCGACAATGCTCGACGACGATCGCAACCTTTTTTATTTTCTTGTACATGTTCAAAAGAGTCTGAAAAATACAATTTTTCCAGGCAATGTTTGAGAATGAGAAATAAATAATAAAGGTATGAATAGGTAGGTTTGTAGGTATCTAATATTGTAAGTACGTTTAAACCTTTATTATAATTATTATCATGAAAAAGAATGACTAGGTTTGTAACTAAAGTTAATTAGGTTTGTAACTAAAATAATACCTACAAGCAAATACCTACAAGATAATTTATAATATCAGAATGAATTATATTTCGGTTATTCAATCAATAGGGTAGGTACACCTACAATTACAATCGCCGAGCGTAGCACAGCAAAGCGCATTGCTTCGGCTTAGCTCACTTGGCTCAATTATACATTCCGTGAGTCAACATTTCGGCTCGATCCACAACCAGTATTATTATTACTTTCGAGGCAGCGTACTGTGTCGCTTACAGAGCGAGCAAGCGAGTGAGCGAGGTCATTATGGACAAAACGGGGGCGAACCATTCCGATAATATACCACTATGTTGCCCGGAGAGTTATTTATGCTTATGTTGACTCTCGTCGCTTACGGACCGAGCAAAAGAGATAGATATATCGACTATCGTCCTGGCCTCCTTAGTTAGACAGAGATAGGAAACACCACTGCCGACAACCGCTAGGAATTTGCCAGCCGACCAATACTGGCAGTCCGCCATACTGGCATTGGCAAGAACCGCGTCTCTCCGCTCCGCGTCTGCCTGTGAGTGAAAGGAACAGAGTTTCGTTCTACCTCGGTAAACTGAGAGTGCGTTTCGAGTTTTCGATCGAAGACGTAGGTCAGCCAGTTTACTCGGTTCATATTACTTGAATAATATTATCAAAGTGTAATTTACATAATTGATACACAGTTATTGTAAACTTAACCTGTTTGACGCAAGACGCCGGAGAATTAGGCTGAATGCGCTCAGCGACTATCGCCAGGTTATCGGCGCGTTTGATTGACTTTTTTTGACAGCGTTCGCTCGTATATTTGCCGGCCATTTTGTATTTTCCTGCAGAAAGCGAAGTGACAGTACTACAGAAGTTCGCGGAAAATAAAATTATTCGCATTTTCGCAGTGTATGATAAAGTTTTCTCAAGGTTAACATATAACACGTGAATACCGGAAAGCATTCGAATATAGTAGCGGCTTGAAGGAGTCTTTGTGTGTCAAAATTGTAAATGTAAAATATCGTGCTACATTGTGCCGGATTTTCAAGTGTTGTTTGTGTGATGAACGAAAATAAGCCGATGTGAATGTGACGCGGCTACAACTTTATGAATATCTGGATAATGATCGTGAGTACTTGTAATAAGATTTACCTCTATATAGTTTTTGCAGCATGAAACTCTGTCGACTTATTAAGTTTTTGGTTTGTGTTTCAATCTATTTAATTTGCAATGTGTAGGTGAGAGAGACATTAATTTATCTTGAGAATTGGTTCTAATCTTAAATAATAAGTTTTATTTTGAGTCTTGTTTACTTTTGATAAGGTATAATTTCGAGTTATTTTGTTTTATTTTGGTACACAATTGACTCATTACCTAAACCTAACCTCAACTGCAAACAAAACAAACTTCTTTATTTACAAAGCTTATCAGTTTAATGTTTAGAAATTGGAATGTTTTAAACCTATTGTTTTTGTATTGAAGTGTTGTGTTTACTACTAACAAAAATTATCTGTGAATGAGTTTATAACATTATTAATTTTTAGCTACCAAGCAATGAGAATATTCAACATTGCGTAGAATATAAATAAGTAATTAGAACTTGTTTCCAAACCTAGGCTGTATGATAGCTAAACATTGTAAGAAGCTAACCAATACAAGTAAGGAATAACTGCGACCACAAAAAAAAAAAAACTCCAAAGAGGATACATTCTAAGGATGTTATTACACTTGTTCACAGGTATCGTAGATGATGGCCACTAAGCATGAATCTGTTATTTCCTCACAGCCTACAAACAATGATACAGGTTAGTTTATTTTAAAATGCTTGTATTTATGGCATAGTTTTTTTTTAAATACAAAAATGTTGTGTATTGTTAAGAGATTCTAGATGGTATTGTTTTGTATATCAGGATGTTATAGAGACATGCTAGCTAATGCTTGCTGTATAATATAATATTGCATTTGTTTTCAGATTTTTCCAGTATTCATTTTATTCATAAGAACTGATTAAAAGCCCTGTATTCAATTCCGTTCTACATAGCTTTTCCAATAAGAGAAAGTTCCTGCTTTTTAGTCTATTGCCCGATATTTTCAAATTTAGAAATGCTTACTAGGTATTTAAAATTTAAACTGCTTTGCCACAGTAATATACTTGATAGTTTCTTTCGTTAATTTATTTTGTTTCTAATGTTTCATTGACAGGCTAGGTAAGGAAGGTATATTTCGCTCATCAGATCCTGCCATCCTCTTTGTGTTAAAAATTACTTTAAACCCTGTGGGCTGATAGCTTATTTCAATATTTTTACTTTATCAATTTTTTTTGTTTGACCTTGACCTTTGACATTTGGGTCAGTGGGTCGTCTTAGGGCTGTGCCTCAAAAATCCTCAGAGGTTGTTACATGATAACATTTCCAAAATTTTAACAAAGGTTGTTTCAAATGATCTTGAATTTTGCCTGTCAAGAGTATTTGACCTTGTCTTGTATTCTGGATAGTTGACCTTGACTTCTGGGATGTTGATGTTGACCATGAAGATGTTATTGACCTCATTACTGCTTGAAAAGAAGTTAAAACGCATCAAATGATTTTCCCTCTATTAACGATTTCAATAACAGACCAATCTTTAAAAAAAATAGGATTCGTCTGAGCACAGACATGGTTTTTCGAAGCTAAAAATTGCAATGTGCTTCCTAGATATTTACTTTTGTTGGAAGATGTTTAAATGCTATTAAAGTCTAGCGACACATCCCAGTCCCACTAATTATTTAATGATATATTGAGTTTATATCAGGGTTCGAAAATATCCGATATTTATAATAAATATCAAAATATCGGATATTTATGATATATATCCGATATATATCCAAAATCGGATATATATCCGATATTTATATCCATTTCTTAAGACTGTCATTTTATTATCTTATTACTATACGATTTGCACAGAAACATTACAATTTATTATGAATTATTATTATAATATAAAAACCACATATTTTTAGTTTTTATTTATGTTTATATATTTAACAAATCAATTAAAATCAGTACAAACAAAATAAACATAAAAACGTAAAATCTTATAATTCACAAAAATCTACTAAAAAAACATCTTTTTCTCAGAAAACAAAGTCTTATATTATATTAGGGAAACAAAATTAAAATATCTTAAAAATCCACTTCACTTTTAAGGAGTATGTTTACAAATGATGAATTGAAAATTATTTTGGCTCTTTTTCGTTGCATTATTGTTATTGACCGCAGTACCTACTTGGTAAATTCGAATGTGACGGTCTGAAGACGGAAAAAAAACGACGAATATTCGCAGCGCGTCGGTAAAAGTACTTAAATACAATATAGTAAAAATCCATTTATTATTTTTTGATATATATCACAAAAAATCGTTTGATATATATCGGATATATATCATGATATATATCAATTGATATATATCCTTCGAACCCTGGTTTATATACTATTATTTTTGCACAAGTTAAATAGATTGATATCTTGTATAATGCTCATAAAAATCTGCCAGAATAAGTTTTTCAAATGATAATGAAAACCACTGCGCTGTGATCAAATATGGTGCTTTGGTTTTCAAGACTGACCAAATAAAGCGTTTTTTTCATATTTTGTTCATAATTATAATATTTTTTATAAGCATGAGTCATGTAATGCAGCTGGTATTTCAACATCATGTGCTTATTTATAATATCATTGATTATGTGTTGAACCCTGTATTGAAAAAGCGGTTGCACTAGTGCAACCACCCAAATTAATATACACTACTGAAGTTCAATAAGGGCTATCACATATGAATTTGACTTTAGATGCGATAGAGTGGCGTCAGGTCCTCGAAATGTCAAGTCACTGTTTATAATTAGGTGGTTTGTTTTTCTAATTACATTAATTAATTGTGTAAATATTTTGCAATATCTCAGATTAATGCATCTTAATTTATTGATACTTCATAGAATCACACGATATTTATGAATGTGTCAGACGATAGATAAGTTCAGTGATGCTTGAATATATCAGATGATATTCAAGTGATACTTGAATGTGTCACAGTGTCAGACTATAGTCAACTGATTTATTATGCTGCCTGATATATGCTGCTCCATTTCATATTTTATTCATGCTTGAGTGCACCATTCCTTATTTATTCATGCTTGAGTGTGCCATTTCTTATTTAACTCTTTCAGGGGCACTTTCATATAGGTTACAATATACGAGTTTTTATGTTTTTTATAGTTATATTTAGGCTAAAGAATACTGAAAACATGGTTGAAAAAAATATCAGAGTGAAGGCTTTTGAGGAATCACATGGTTAGCTACGGTAACCACCGCCGCTGTAGAACAAAACAACACTATGAAAATTAGTAAATTTTTTAATCATGAATACAGTCTAAAAAAACATGAAAATACAGGACTTATTTTACTTCTTATGAATATCTTCGAAGCAGGACTTTCCTTTACGCAAACATAGTGGAACATTGCAGGTTTTGCATTTCCAAACGGTACGTACGGGAGTATTACTGGTACTGCACTTGGCGCATCTCCTTGATGTGCTTCGCTCCGGATGATGGCGATTGCTTTCAAGGCGGATCTCGTCGGCCACCGTTGGTTTATGCCGTTTTATTACGGCGGACCTGGATAAGGCGCTCCTGAACTGCTTAGACTGTCCACCGAATGATGCCAGCGCTGATTGACATACGCTGGAGCCAAGAGACCTTGGTAGACCAGAACGACGAAAATCCTTCAATGTCAGAGTTTCTAGCTCTGGTCGTGAAGTGAATTGCAATTCTTTGTTTAGTAGAAAAGAATTGACAACAGAACAATCCAGAAAATGGAAAAAAATTCGGTGCCGTCATTTGTGTGACTTTCGGTCAATATCATAGCAGCTTTTGAGTCGGTCGAACTTATCAACAAAATTCATGTGCGAGTTGTAGTCTATTACAGCTTCTGGACAAGATATTTCCACAGTCTCCCCATTACGTTCTCTGCGTGATTCTCTGCGAGATTCAAAGCAACAAATACATCGATTTCTTCAGGCGTAGTGGGAGTAAAAGCTTTTCCTGATTGAGTAGCATATAGGTTGGTTTGAAAGCTTATAATTTCTTGCAAATCGTCTGCCCAAAACATGCGAAATAGTGCGAGAAGCGTAACACTTTCCAATTCCAGCATATGTGCTGGTACACCCACATCCTCAGTAAACTCACCTGGTGGGGAAAGCGAGTAGTTGTTCTTCCATTTTTGGCGCTCTTGTTTGAAGACTACTGGACTCTGGAGGTACTCTCTTCCGCTACAGGAGTGGCAACCTCCTCCGGAGGCAGCGTAGAGCGCAAACTCGACAAGGGTTCACTATCTTCTTCATCAAAACTGTAACTTTGCAGACGTTCCCCTACGACATCACCCAATAGCATGGTAGGTGGTTGTGCATCATGAGTTTCCTGGTCCGATTCCGCACTACAGCAACTGTCGTTATCGGAGGGTATCTCCTCCAGACAGTTTTCAATATTCCCGACAGCTAACACACGGAACATTCTGTAAGATATACAAAAAACCATCGTTACATCTATAAGAACAAATAAAACATTCTATCTGCGCGCTGGTTAGCTACTCTAACCACCTAATTAAGAGTGTCATATTACATTAGAAACGCAAAATTACATACATTGTTTATCAAATACCTACTAAAGATGTCTAAATACGTCTGATAAAACAATCATAGTCATAAAAATAATAGACTCACCTGATTTTTGATTTTTTTTTTCCGAGCACGTTAGAAAAACACTGTCAACGAATTTTTTTCATACGAACAATACAAACACAAACGAATATCGGCGCCACTAACTGCCTAAACTAAATCAAGCGTAAGGTGTATTTCTATGATAGTTCAAGAAATAATCGCTAGATGGCATGAAGTTACAGAAAAAAAATCCGAAATATGTGGTTAGCGTAGCTAACCACTGACCCTGAAAGAGTTAATTGATACTTGCATGTGTCATACCTGTTATTATACTTGAGCGTGTTTGAGGACAATCAAGTGATACTTGAATCTGTCATACCTTTTAGTTAATTGAAACTTGTTTCTCTAAAATTCGATAGTTAATAAAAAATTATACTTAGGTATGTGTCCAACGATAGTTAATATCAGATGAGTTAAACGATGATCAATCGATAGTTTAAGGCATACTTTAAGATTAGTTAGCCTAAACAACATTTATTCCTGAAACATATTGGATAATAATTAATAATTAAAAAAAAACTCAATTTTAACTGGATGGTAAGAATGACTACAGCTGGAAAATGGTGTTTAAATTAAATTAAAAATGCATATTGATTTATTAATGCTAATTACGTCACACTTAAATGTTAAAAACCGACACACGTCACTGACACGTGCTAGCAATTTGGTGACTTCACCAAAATGCAAAAAAATTGTAGTAAAAGAATTTTTTACTGGTTTTCTATGAATCATAGTTACAATAGACAAACACATTACCCTCCTTTGCGTCGCGCAGTCGGGTAAAAAGAGCGCGCGCGATGGTAGGGTTAGCCGTCTGATGGTAGCAACACTTGCCAAGGTCAGTCAGTGGATAAGTCTAATGTCTCGAAGTCAATCATAGCCGACGTCATAATCCAAGTTGAAGTCGTAGTCTAAGTCTCAGTCAAAGTCGTAGTCTCAGTCGAAGTCGTAGTCTAAATCTCAGTCAAAGTCGTAGTCTCAGTCGAAGTCGTAGTCGAAGTCTCAGTCGAAGTCGGAGTCTCAGTCTAAGTCGTAGTCGAAGTCTCAGTCGAAGTCGTAATCTAAGTCTCAGTCGAAGTCGTAGTCGAAGTCTCAGTCGAAATCGTAGTCGAAGTCTCAGTCTAGGTTGTAGTCGAACTGTCGAAGTCGTAGTCGAAGTATCAGACGAAGTCGTAGTCGAAGTCTCAGTCGTAGTCGTAGTCTAAGTCACAGTCGAAGTCGAAGTCTCAGTTGAAGTCGTAATCTAAGTCTCAGTCGAAGTCGTAGTCGAGGTCTCAGTCGAAGTCGTAGTCGAAGTCTGTCGAAGTCGAAGTCTCAGTCGAAGTCGTAGAATCAACGTCAATAAGCAGCTACCCCTTCCTATGATACCTCCCTCATTATCATATCAGTAATTATTTCAAAAGAGTGCAAAATACATATACTCGTAATTGGAACAATGAGGGTTCTCTCTACGGGAGTAGATAAATTATTCCAGGAAATTAGATGGTTACATTTTTTGTACCTCTCTTGTCCTGGATGAAATACTGTGCACTAGAACGATTCGTGGAACTTATACTGGTCACCATGAAAGCGAAGTCGTGGGCCATAAAGCTAGAGGTAATTTCTAGAGTTCATTGTTTCACTACAAGTCCCATTTACCAGAAACCATTTGCACGAAAATCCGTTTTTAGAACGGAACGGAACCCTAAATAAAAACTTGTTCAAAAAAGTAACCGACTTCAAAAACAACAACAAAACAAAAAAGAGTGAAATAACCTAATTAATAACTTCTTTCGGAAGTCGGTGGCTAAATAAAAATCAATGAAATAAAAAATAAAGCCACCGACATCCGAATTGAAGTTATTAATTAGGTTATTTCACTCTTTTTTGTTTTGTTGTTGTTTTTGAAGTCGGTTACTTTTTTGAAAAAGTTTTTTTTTGTTTTGATGTTGTTTTTGAAGTCGGTTACTTTTTTGAAAAAGTTTTTTTTTATGTTTGTTACCTCATACGTTACGTCTGGGTGAACCGATTTTGATGATTCTTCTTTGTTCGATGCAGTATATCTGTGATTTGAATCCATAAAAAATAGTTCAATTCGGTTCAGTACTTTTTATTGTATGAGCATTTTCACTGATTGTGATTGCAATTAAAACCCTGAATTTAATGTTAGAACAGTTTCAGGTGTAAAAAAGGCATTTGGCAAGTTCACAAATATTTTGTTTTACATCTAAAACTATATTTCAGTGTTACGAGATTTCATAATCAATTTTTTAGTCCACTACACAGCCATATTACTTAATTTCATACAATAAATTTGCCAAATTAATTAAAATTTGTAAATATTTGACAGCTATTTGCGACGTTGCCAACTGTTTGGAAAAACGCTCTTAAGGCTAGGTGGGCCCGAATTTAAGTTTTTTAAAACAATCTGAGACAAAAAATACGGCGTTTTAAATTTAAAAAAAAATATATGTATTAGTTAAGGATCTTATCTAGTCAAAATCGCATTCAGTTGCAAGACCTGATGAACTTCACTCGATAGAAAAAAATCGCAAAGTTACCCCTTTTTAGAAAGTTTTTTCAATATTATGACTATATTACTAATTTTTTACATTTAATTTTTGTACTATATTAAAGAAACTAATTAGTTAAAGACAAATTCGCAGAGTTTGAATTAATAAAATGATTTTCTTAATTACTATGTTTAAATAAGAATTAAAAGCGGTCGCGGCGGCTCGGACAGGTCCGTTCAGTCGCGTGCTGGCGCTTATGGACGACGGACCTGTGTCAGTTTCTTCCGCGACAACTACGCGCACCATACCATCTCTTTTTTGAGGATTTGTTGCTTGTTACTTTAAATCATAATGGGCAATAAACAACGCAGGCGAAAAAAGTCGTGTAAATCAATAAAAGACACAAATACGTAGAAAGAATGCACTCCAAAGATATGTGAAGAAGTAAGTTAGGTACTTACTTTCCTACGTAAATGTTTTATTTGTATTGTAATGTAATTTGGTCTCAAAATTATAATTTTTTTATTGGTAAATGTCTAAAACTTACGATCATCATACTATAGTTTATGGATATTAGTACCGAGGATCGCTACGATTTTGATAATTCATATTTTGTCTTTTCGTTCGGTATCCTTCCTGGCAAGTGGCGAGCCACAGTATAAAAATATCAGTACTACAACTACTAGAGAACTCTAAGATTTTTGATAAAATTAAATCATATTTTGTCTATTTCGGTATCTCAACCTGGCGTTTGCTAACGAACAGTAAATTACTATATCTACCAATCAATTTCATCTGTGAAATACGAGTAGGTACTCCATTTACTTTTTATTATAGGTCAGTTGGGCAGCCTGAAGAAATTCAAACGAAGGATTGCGTGGAGGTATTCCCAACCTCCACGCAGTGAAGGCGGTAACAGTTTAGGACTGATTTTACGAATATAATATGAATAAAAATTTGACTATACGGGCCAAAACTCCCATAATTTTTTTTTTACCCGGGCTCTTGGAATTGGGCATCAGACGTTTCAGATCTTCGATTTTGATAATTTATAAGCAACAGGATACGAAGTCGCGGGCAGCAGAGTTGGGCATTTTGTGATCTAACTACTGATTAATAACTACGATTACATTTTGTAGTTAGTAATCATGATTACTAACATTAAGTAATCGAAAAATGTAGTTAGATTACTAACTACAAATTGTAGTTAGTAGTTAAAATTTTTGATTACTAACTACAAATTGTAGTTGCAATCACGATTACGTGATTACTTTTTTAACTACATCTTCATATAGAGTACTTACCTATTTTTTTAGTGTGTAGATAGATAGTGGTGTTGTGCAGATTTTTTTTTCTGTCGTTGCTTTTTCTATTTTTAATAGAACACATTTATATTTTTACCCGACTTCTAAAAAAGGAGGTTACTATATTCGACCGTGTAATGCTTTTTTTATGTTTGTCCACGCATAACTTCGTCGTTTATGAACCGATTTTACTGATTCTTTTTTGTTGGAAAGAAGATATTTCGAAGGTGGTCCTATGATATGAAAATAAGATTTGATAATGGAAGACCAGAGAAATCGAGAGGAACTTTCAAAAACTTTTCAAAAAAAAATGTAACCGACTTCCCATAAAAAAGTTCTAAATAACCTACAAAAAAACTTTTCATTCGAAAGTCGGTGACTTTCTTTTTTATTTCATTGACTTTTTGTCACTACTACTAATTATTTTGAACTTTTTTGTGGGAAGTCGGTTACATTTTTTTTTGAAAAAGTTTTTTTATTTTATCCTTTTTAGTTTCAATATTCAACCCAAATTACTGTCAAATACATAATTTTCTTACATGTACACTAAAATATTGTAATCCGTAGCACCGGTAATAACATTGTCCACGTATTATGTACTCTTACACAATGAGCTAAAAATGAAAACTACTGCACCAAACAAAATATAAATTTTATGGGACCAAATGGGAGGTATACTGTATCGAACAAAAAAGAATCATCGAAATCGGACCAGAAACCTCGGAGTAATCGGTGTAGACAATGTTGAAAACTTTTTAGGTTTTTGATGATTTTTCAAAAAGTGCTAGTCCGATTTCGATAAAATTTTAATGGGACCATTCGGGAAGTATACCCTTTCCAACAAAAAAATAATTTTCCAAATCGGTTGGTAAGCGACGGAGTTATGCCCGAACAAGCATAAAAATATATATATATATAAACATCCGAATTGAGAACCTCCTCCTCCTTTTGGAAGTCGGTTAAAAATCGTAGGGGCTCATTAGTGCGTTACTATGCGCTACTGACCGAGTCTGATAGTCTGATCGAGTCTGACAGGGTCTGAGTCTGACATAGTCTGACAGAGTCTGACATAGCCTGACAGAGTCTGGCAGAGGCTGACAGTCTAACCGAGTCTGACAGAGTCCACTCCTCCTCCTCGTCCTCCTCTTCCCTCCTCCTCCTACTCCTCCTCTTCATTCTACCCTCCCCCTCCTCCCCTGCCATCCTCCTGCCTCTCCTTCACCTTCTCCTCCTCCTCCTCTTCCTCCACTCACCTCCCCCTCTTCCTGCCCCTCCTTCTCCTTCACCTTCTCCTTCTCCTCCAGCTCCTCTTCCTTTGCTTCCTCCTGCTCCTCCCCCTCTTTCTCCTTCTCCATCACCTCCTCCTCCTCCTCCTTCACCTTATCCTCCTTCTCCTCCTCCTCCACGTTCTTCTTCTCCTTCTCCAGTTCCTTCTCCGCCCCTCCTCCTTCTCCCACTCCCCCTCCTTCGTCTTCTCCTTCTCCTCCTCCTCCTCCTCCTTTACATTCTCCTTTCCCTCTCCTTCTTTTTCTCCATTTCCTTCCGTTTAGAATCAGTAAGAAAAAGTAAATTGTCTTTATGATTGCTGAAGTCTTCCGAACTGAAACGACGTTAGACGATGCGTTGTGGTACGGTGCATCCACACCGCTGGTAACATTTGTGGAGCAACAAAAGGCAACACGTTAACATTCGGCAACATTCGGTAACTTTTGTGGCTCCTTGTTACTATTTGTTGATTGTTACTCATCCACACCGCAGTAACATCCGACAATAAATGTTGCCGTGTTACTGTATGTCGTGTAACGTTGCTCGACAATCGGCAACATTGTTAGATAATGGGGGTAACATTGTTACCGAATGTTGAGCAACGTTACTCGACTTACAGTAACACGTCAACATTTAGTAACATTAAATAACATTTTGTTGGCGGATGTTACCGAATGTTGAGCAACGTTACTCGACTTACCGTAACACGTCAACACTTAGTAACATTTTGTTGGCGGATGTTACCTAGCAACATTTGGAAACGTTGAGCTACAAATGTTACCGGCGGTGTGCATGCACCGTTAGATATTTTTCATCGGTTTTTTCCTTAGGTTTTTGGGAATTTTTCTTGATTCATTCCCCGCGCCGCGCCGCGCTCAGAGCACGCGATAAAAGCTATGCTATAGCTTAAAAAGGCAAAAGTAGTTAATTAATGCAGTTATAACTACATGTAATCGTAACTACATGTAGTTATGATTACTTTTGCCAAAAGTAACTACATGTAGTTACGATTACATGTAGAAAACTACTTGTAATCGTAGTTTGTAATCAGTTTACAAAAAAGTAGTTAATTACGCCCTACACTGGTGGGCAGAAGCTAGTATATAATAAGTATAGTTTAGAGTTTATTCCATTTAAAATATCTACTCAAATTAATTTATTACAAAAAAATGAAAGACTTCGCTATGACTACAAATTATAATAAAACAAGTTTTTAATGAATCAAATCTCTTATTTTATTTTAAAAATAAATCAATAAGACAAGTTGACCTACTGCCTGCTTATCTGTTATGTGACACTCCCCGCGACGTAAGCGCACGGCTCGCTTTGCGGCAATCGCGGGCAACTCTTGGTAGCGTTAAATGCCTATTTCGCTTGGTCTACCCGCCCTTAACTCACTTATATCATGAACTACGGTTGCCTGTGGTGGTGCGCCGTGTCGGCAACAAAGTGCCTACATTTGCGCATCGCCTGTGGCATCGCCATTGTGCTCAAACACACTGCGAGCCTAGAGCGGTGGCGGCGGCGGGCGCGGAAATATTGAATGTATGAAATCACCGCTCGTGGCCACACCAGTAGAAAAATGTAGAATGATTGAGAATTTAGTTGTATACAATCTTAAATAACCTATAAAAAATTAAAATGAATTTCTTTAAACAAGATTTATAGAAACTATTTTGAACCACCGGTTCGCAACACACTGAAGTCGCCGCTACAAAGACAAACGCTTGATCGGCAGTGTGGACACATATCGCACCCGTCGCCGCGCCCGCCGCCGCCGCCGTCGCGCTAGGCTTCCAGTGTGGACACACACTTACAGTGTTGCTACAGAAAGTTAAACATCTGTAGAACACTTGTCAATAATATGTAATTGCAAAACGACCCTTATATCAAAGTCATAAATGTTGTTTTGTAGTTACACTTTCTTAGGGTTCGTGCGTCGGAAAAAAAAAACGGAATCCTTATAAGATCACTCGTATAATGTCCGTCTGTCCTCCCTTCACAGTCAATATTCTCTCAATTTTCTTGACCTATTAAGTTGAAACATATCAATTCCTGTGGCCAAAAGGCCACAGTTACAGTTAGTTATAGATAATGGTACGGAACATTTCGTGCGCGAGTCCGACTCGCACTTGCCGGATTTTTAGACAAGTGTTCAACAGATGTTAAACTTTTTGTGGTACGACGGCTATTGTTTTTATTTAACTTTTATTTCATTAGAATGCCAATTAAGGTTCATAAATATAAATAACAACAATAGCTTATTATTATACAGGATGTCCCGGGCAGTGTCGATCAAAATTAACAGGGCATAGGAGAGGTAATTTTCAATCTTTTTACCTGTGAGACAAATTGTGCTATTTTTTATGGTTCAAAAGTTATTACCACTTTTCGTGCTCAGATAGGCAACACAGTCTCTAGAGACGTGGTTAACATTCGCTAGTGTAATTGAATAAAAACATAAACTGCAAGAAACACAAAAAACTCGGTCTTTAACCTTATCTTTTAGACCTGCTTTTTTTTTAAATAGTTTCGCTTGTTCACTAGGAAAGCTTTTTTGCGATCTATTTCTTCGTCATTCTCTCATTGCTGAGGATCGCGAGTAGATAGGACTTCAATAATTATGATCCAAAAGCGAGCTTCCCAACCTTGATAATTTGTTTGAAGAGATGTGAGACTGCGAGTCTACTAGGTTTCTGTGAAATTATACCAGTAAAGACAACTGCTGTTTAAATACTACAGAAGGCTTGTTGAAAGAATTAATAAATTGGAAATCTGATTAGTACGACAATTAGGCGGGTTTTCCTGTCACGCTGACCGCACGCGGATGGTCAGCGCTGACGGGTCAATATGCTATGTAGTAAGGTAGCGTTTCTTAGTAATGCTGACCGCTCTGCGCTGACGGCCGCTTACTACATAGCATATTGACCCATCAGCCCTGACCATCCGCGTGCGGTCAGCGTGACAGGAAAACCCGCCTAATTGTCGTACTAATTAGATTTCCAATTAATTAATTCTGTCAACAAGTCTTCTGTAGTATTTACACACACATATAAAAAAAATTACCACGAAGGGGATGGCGGGGTCTTCCAGACCCCGCCATCCCCTTCTAACCTAACCTGTCCGAGTCGGGGTGCCCCCAATCGTTTCTACGACATTTTTTATTTGTCAGACCCCGTCAACGACCATTTATATCTAGACCAAAGAGATTTAAAAGAACTATAGAGCGGGCATTGGGAATATTGTCATACAAAAATGTTGATGTCGGGCGTCAGTAGCGCTATCTAGCGTTGTATAGCAAAACCACGTATTAAAATAATTCATCAGAATATATTTTAGCCATTACACAATAGATGGCAGAACTGAGCATCTTGTGATAGGGGTGCAACATTTTAGAATGGCACAATTATCGATACATAAACATCGATAAAGTTAAGTAGGATTTAAATATTAGAAAAAAATTAAAAAGTGTGTAAGGGCAGAACAGAAATTAAATTATTAGTTATTAATACAATCCCATATTATCAATTTGACGATTATGTTCAACAGTATTGTTATTAATCTATCGTCATTAACTTAGTCAATGAACAACATAAAAAAATGTTTTTTTTTTCGCTCGTATGATTTGATGAAAACGTCTTTTTCTTTTGACCAACTTCCACCGTCTCGATTTTATTCTTGCCATGTCATAAAATGATCCTAACATTAAATGTGTCAAACGGCATGAAAATAAATGTTTTAATTAATTTTTGTGGACAGCTCGCCCTTGAACAAAATAAAAATGTTTCAAAAGGGAGCTAGTCTCCTAAAAAAGTTTTTCCGTAAGTATCTCTTTCATTCATAAACAAGTCAGTATACGAAATTAATCATTTGGTATTTTAATTACTCTTCGACTTAATAAATATCGATAACACATATCGATAAACAGACAACTCTAATTCTTTAGCATATTTTCGTACAGCTACTGAGCAACAGATGGCGTTTATTTAAAAAATGCAAGAGTTCTAGAATAATATCAGACAAACTCTTAAAAATCAGGTAAAAATAAAAAAATATTTAGGAAAACAAATTGATTTCAAGTCCACATGTTTTCTTATATTTTTTTTTGCAGTTACGCAAAGCGCAACTAGGCATATTTTCCTATAATCGTCCAACGAAGTTTGAATTTTGACGCACGGTCACACGACCTGTCAGGCGGACGTCTCAAACTAGACTGGTCGAGTTTTTACCGAGTGGTAAAAATTTGTGGATCACAACTTTCTTCGTGATGTCCCGTCTATTGCTCGTATATAGTTTAATGTCTTTGATCTAGACGCCTCATGCACGATCTAACGAAAATTATTCTGTCAAGTCGCTGAGGTACGACGTAAGCGAGGAGGACGGGGTACTGCGTTCTGATTGGCTAACGGGGACGGGGTCTGCGTTCTGATTGGCTAACTCAAGGTCAGTGCGACGAGGGGACTCACAGGAGTGGTCGAGTCACGACGGATATAAGATTTTTTTACCTAATGTGTTGACAGACATCGGTCGCCTGTGATTAGGAGTCTAGATATAAATGGTCGTTGGTCCCCGTTTCGTACACACGGGGCACACGTATTTTTCTTTACTTCTGGGTGGTTTACGTCGACATTTTCTGAATTTTTTGTCATTTCCCTGAACCAAGTTTAGGGATTTGATTAAAACACTAGATTTGTTTAGGGAAATGATAAAATCGTGTTGTTATTTTAACATCATCCGTTGTTTGATCAAAAACCTAATTTGATGAAAAACCTGCGACATACCTATATTCCGTAATTACATTTGTTTAACATTTTTTTTTCTACAAAATGTTCTGCGGATCGCGATGGTCATTTCATGTCTTAAAACGGACCCCGGAAGAAACTAATTGGTAACGTAACCCCTGTCATAGATGATGTCACCGTAAAATTGTAAAAACCGTTAGATTATAATCTATCTCGCGAGATTGTAAACTGTCGAAAGATTGTGAACTCAACGTACTGCTTACAATTTAACGTATTATTATTCGGTAGATTGTAATCTATCGAAGTGAAACCGTCAAATTGTGAAGCGGAACGCACCTCACGCGCTGATTGGTTGAACGGCATTTACTTATGTCCCGCGCCACCATATTTGTTTGTTAGGTGAGTTCGGAATGAAACACAGGTATCAGTCTCGCGAGCTCGGAACTTGCTGGTACTCCGACTCGGACAATTTAGGTTAGAAGAGGAAGGCGGGGTCTGAAAGACCCCGCCATCCTCTTCGTGGTTATTTTTTTTTAAACCACTTAGAAGTAGGAGCCCCGCGCAGCGGGGCTCCGTCGACCTGCTTCCTGTGTAGGAAGAACTAGTTGAGCCTAGGCAAAACTAGTTCGTCCTGAAATCGGGTTTGGCCGGGAACAGTTACGAAATTACGTCACAATTCATTTGTGCAAAAGTGCATTAATTTTATTTGACTGATACCTGTGTTCATTCTTTACTCTATGGACGGAACACAGAACGATCTACGTCTACTATAAAGCCGACCAATCAGGGACAGTTGACAATTTTAAGGTTGCAATTTGACGGTTTCACTTTGATTACAATCTACCGAATAAAATTACGTTAAATTGTAAGCAGTACATGAGGTTCACAATCTTTCGACAGTTTACAATCTCGCGAGATAGATTATAATCTAGCGGTATTTGCAATTTTACGCTGACAGATACAGAACGCTACCAAGCCAACGCTACCTCGTGTCTGTAGTCTTTATTGCAACTACATAGTTGGTATGGATACGAAACTGAACTCTTCAGGAGATCTAGACTAAACCGGTTTCGAGACCTGAGGCACAGCGATGAGAATAGCAAGATGGTTTCGACAAGATGCTATAATAGCTGTAATAACTTTACTTGAACTAAGTGTTGGATGCAGACATAACAAATAGGTATAAAATAAAAACTGCGTCTGTAGCATGACCAATAGGGTATTTGAGTGAAAAAAATTAATAAGTCCGTCAGGTCAGTTAGATTATCAAAAAATATAAAACACGTATTTTTTCATTTGTAACTCGTATGTTAACCAAAATTGACGAACATACCTACGACACTTAAAATTGCCAATGTGTCCCAAGCAAGTGCAGTTTTCACTTCTCACGTCACGAGCCCCCACTCTTGAATTTTGATGCGTTATATCTTTGTAAATACGCATTAATTCAACAAAAGAAAAATACGTATCCATTATTTTTTAAAACTCTTACTGTCAACATGCCTATATCAATTAAATCAAGAAGAGAAAAGAAAACTACAATGTAACTTTCTTTTTCCTCGTGATAGCACGATCCATAGACGATTGAAAGCAAAAAATGAGGACCGTTTTCCTTCTTCAGCAAAGATTTTCCCTACTCCAAATTCTAAGATAACTTATCTACCTCCCCAAGCTTTTCCCCGATGACAAATCTCGGCACGAAAAGTTCCACCCACCCCATAAACTCCACGCCAAATTCTACTTTATATTATAAGGTTTTGGGGCCTACTTCGAGCTCACGGACATAAGACCTTTCGTTGGGGACCTGTTGAAGTATTGCTCGGTAGGTTTTAGCGTGAGCACTTGAGCCTTGAGCCGTCTTCAGGACAGTTCTCTCGTTCAGTCCAGGCTTATGTGGAGATGTCTTTGAGCAAGTTGATGTCCGTAATATTGTCCCTCAGGTGTTTTGTGTTGGATCTGCAGGAAAACGAGAAAACTGTCGCTCTACTAGATAATATTTTTTGTCGTTGCCAATTCACTTGTAGTTTGTCCTTAATTATGGTGACAAATAAATTCCATTTTTTTATTTTCCCTTTTTAGACGGCTGCAGCAGCTCCTAGGTACTATTTGTCACAATAATCAGCGCTGGGAGTGCGCTGATTATTGTGATATCTTCTTCTTCTATGTGTATATCTTCATAGCACTCGACGGGGAAACAAAAAGTCCCCGCAAGAAAAAGCCACCATTGAGCGTCTAACCTAAGATTACCGCCATCGCCATCCAAGAGAAATAACTCACGTGACATAGATTTCTATTTCTCTCACGAGAAACTGGTGTAGCCAAGTCTGGCAACATCGGTTCTTTTCTTTCACATCCGTTCTGCTAAATAAAATTGATACGTTTACCTCTTTCTTCTTGGCGGACATATTAATGGGTATTTCACCGACAGAGCGCGATCCGTTCCGGCGATATGATCTGGCGATACGATCTGATCGCATGCGATCTCTGTAACCTGTGGATGTTCATATTATAATATGCTTTCTCACAGCCAGCGTCAGATCGCATCGCGTCAAGCCTTTATTTTCTCAATGGTTCACATCGTATCGCCAGATCAGGCCCTATAGCCAAACAGCAGATGACAATCGTTATCGCTCAGCAGTCCCTAATACATTTTCAACTTTATGCACTAGCGCATAAAGTTGAAAATCTATTAAAGACTGCTGAGCGATAAGGATTGTCGTCTGCTGTTTGGCTAAGGGCCCAGATCGCCGGTACGGATCGCGCTCTGTGGGTAAAATGCAATTTGATTTCATTTTAGATTACCTATATGAACTTAAAACCAATATTTTTACGATTTTTAAGATTCAGCCATCTTGATTTCACCCCGGCCAATGCTCTTTGCTGGTAAAGAGCCCGCATCGTTTGTGGTGGATTTACCAGAAAATAATTACGTATTCCTGTACTATCGATCGAGACAAATTCAACGCTGTTTGTTCATGGTTTCCAAATGTGGATAGAATTTTGGTGTTTCTTAGTGCATTTGTGCTAATAGTAGCAAGTATTTGACCCGTTTCTGGTGAAGCAGAAGCAGTTACTAAGGTTTCTATCTTATCGATAAGCTCGTTGACCATAACGGAAAGGCAAGGTTACAGAGTCTGCACTATCCAGTTTAGTGCCCTATTTAGTTTACTTGGAAGTTTTGGCGCTTAAATGACTGATTGGATGGCAATGTTTGCAATCATTCATGATTTCATGGTGATATTAGGTAAGTACTTGATTAGGTATTATGCGGAGGCCACACTAACGAGAAATGCCGAACTAATTAGATATCGCAAAAATCTATATCTACTAATATTATAAAGAGGTAACATTTGTTTATAAGTTTGTTTGTAAGTAGGGGGTAATCCAGTGCCGGTTTTAGCACTACCTGCGCCCTGGGCGAGATTTCTACGGCGCCCCCTAACTACAATCCCATATGCAGTGGCGGGCCTAGGGTTTCAAAATAAGGCAAGCCCAATAAAATTTAAACGGATTTCAAAAAAAGAAAGTTCAGTTTTCGACTGAGTATGTAGGTACCTACGTATGTATCATCGCAATTTTCTCTGAAAAAACTACTGGTTAGGTACAATAAATTAAAAGTGAATTCAAAGTTATGGTAAGTAGTTGCTTGTTTTGTAACAGGACTAACAGGTTACAGACAAAAAAAAACAAAACAGAAAGTTACAAAACGAAAGTTAAAAAATAGCTAGATAGAATGTAATAAGGAATTTAAATAAATTATTTATATTCTAATTGGAATCGTCTATCTTTCTTAAGAAATGATTTAATTACATCAGAGTAAAATGTTGGTGATCGTTTTAATTCTACCAACAACTGTTTTTCAATAGCTAAAATTGTATCCCCGTCCCAGTTCTGTAGGTTGTAGCACAGATCAGAAAACAACTCAAACATGTATGTCCAACGAATTTTTTGCTGCAATGAGTATCGTAAAAAGCAGCTCGTTTTGTACTATTACTAAAAAAAATTACACAAAGCCTGAAGGGCTGAAAAAATAAACTAACCTCTTGAATTCTATTGCATGATTTATACACATGAAATATTCTTTTATGCGATTTACTAGTCTGAGAAATACACAGATTAGGCGTCGGCGTCGGGAAGAAATAAACTGTTTTTTTTTTCTGAGCAAAGTTTAAAGATTTTACCTTATCTTCGCCAATCAAAACTTGAACGCATTTTAAATCCTCACAAGGTACAATTACCTCCATTGTTGCAGGTAAGTCACCAAAACAATTGTATCACTGAGAAAATCTAACAAAACACACAAAAATCTTTAACAACAAAGCTTTCCCCACTCAAGCAAATGAAACTGAAGTGAGCTACTTACGCAGATAAATAGATACGCAGATAAATAAAGATAGATGTTGTCATTTAGGCAAAAAAAGTCGCCAGGTATATAAACAATCTAGCGAGATGTCGCATTTTTTTATTTTTAAGATATTGCTTGAATATTTAATTTCGTTATTTTAAAAAGTCGCTAGTTCTTGTTGTTGCTAAATCTTAAAAAAGTCTCCAAACTCGTTAAAAATCTCCAAGATCTTACAACGTCGCTAAAACGGCAACACTGCAGATTTGGCAAGGTGACAAGCTCACGCATACGCGTGCAACTTCATACGCATGCACGGCTTAAATCTTCCATACTGATCGATTTGTAGACGCACAAGGTTCTAACTCGTTATACGGCACAACGCTTTAGGCACGAAAGGGACAGAGATAGTATTTGAAAGCCCGGTAAAAGCCGGTACGTGTAAGCGAGATAACTATATATAGATGTTGCAAATACGAAACTGCGCGCGAACAATTGCGATTAGTGTGTGGCGTGGATAGTTTGTGTTATTTTGATAACAATTAAGCGCGCGAACTTTTAAATAGTTCGGGTTTGATTATGATTCTCTGTCGAGCATTTTTAATAAGGCATGCCGGGCTTTTGGGCTTGTATGAAGGAACCGCCACTGCCCATATGAAATAAGGAAAAGGATATAATGAAATTACCATTTATTAAAATAAACCTAGTAAAATTTTACTTTTCTAGCCTTCGAGTTCAAGGTTATCAGCAATTTCATTTCGATTGACAAAGTTGCCAAGCTTGTCAAAATATAACAAGTTTTTAGGTATTTAGAGATTGAAAATGTTTTTCTCTATGGTCCAGGATTTTCGGTAACGTAAACTGCAGTGCTCCAAATTTGACACTGAGTTCCATTCTAATCTTGCCACCATAACGTTTTTTTCGCTAAAGGGCATTTACGGGAATTAAGTAGACCTGTGGCGCCCATTTATATCCGGCGCCCTGGGCGGTCGCCTAACCGCGCCTTACATTAACGCCGTTACTGGGGTAATCTCCGGAAGTAATGAACCGATTTTAAAAATTGATTTACTGGTAGAAAGCTACATTATCCGTGAGTGCTATAGGCAACGACCATTTATATCTAGACTCCTAATCACAGGCGACCGATGTCTGTCAACACATTCGGCAAAAAAGTCTTAAGTTCGTATTAGTTTCGACCACTCCTGTGAGTCCCCTCGTCGTACTGACCTTGAGTTAGCCAATCAGAACGCAGTACCCCGTCCCCCTCGCTTACGTCGTACCTCAGCGACTTTTTTTTTTTGCGTGGTAAAATCATCAAATGAGTCCTCCCATCCCTTACTGTCAGACTTGTACTGACTAAAATCCACGGTGTCCTTCGATAGCCCTTTATGTTCCGGGGTCACGGTAATGAGATAAGTCCCGGCAGGCTTTGGCCCTCTAGAGAGGGGGCCCCGTCATTATGCTGACGCTCTTTGAGGCGCGCGTGGAACACAACGCGCCGTCGACCCGGGCATGGTCCATGGTCGGGCAGCGAGTTGCCCTTTACTCGCCGCCCGCATGCTCGCGCCTACCTTGGCTGGAGATCGTCTTGCGACGTCCGTCGCCGTGGGCGTCCACCACCGCGGGTGGGGCGGAGGGAGGACATTGTCCTCTAGACACGGGTACCTCCTGAAACTTACCTCAGCGACTTGGTTGAAAATTTTCGTTAGTCAGATCGTGCATGAGACGTCTAGATATAAATGGTCGTTGGCTATAGGCTATAAATTATAAAGATATCATGCATATTAGCCGAACTATCTCAAGTTAGCCAGGCGGAAAAAATAGTTCTTCCGACAGAGTTATTAGCATGCCGTAAAAGCTGTATATAATTGAAAACAATGTTTGGCGAAAATGTCCGCTTTGATTAGTTCTACAATAAAGTCTCCGACACTATATTTCTAACTTTTATATTTTAGCAGTTATATTAGCTTTGGTGAGTTAAAAAAAGTATTTTTCGACGAACTTACCTTTGGACGATTTTTTAAACAACAAAATATTAAACCTTATCGAAAAAAATATTATTATGATCACAAGAACATCATAGAGATACGATTTGCTCGAAACAGTATGTCAATTGGTTAAATAGTTTCGAAGATAATATAAAATTACTAAATCGCAAAATGCCGCCGTCCATTCACGAACCGCATTAGAACATGCTTTGTACGGACGTTTTATCCATTTACCTTTAGATGGCGTTGTGCAACTACGTGTTGGTTTTTAAAATTTTTTTGGTTGCTCGGTTTCTTAAAACACAAATACAGTGGAACCTAGTTAAGTGAGACCTCAAGGGACCTGCAAATCTGTCTCACTTAAAGAGGTATTCCACTTACGCAGTGTCTCAGATATCCAGGTATAAATAAATATCTGTCTCATTCACAGAGGGATTCATTAATAGAGGTCAGAATACAGGTTTTCTCAGTTATAGAGGTGCAATTTGACAGGCCTGTTGGTCTAGTGGGTTCGATTCCCACCCAGGACAAATGTTTGTGTGATGAGTACGATCATTTGTTCTGTGTCTGGGTGTAATTTATCTATAATATGTATGTATTTAGAAATATATAAGTATGTTTATCAGTTGTCTAGTACCCATAACACAAGCTCTGCTTAGCTTGGGACTAGATGGCGTTGTGTGATAGTTGTGGAAAATTTATTTATTTATAATTTTTAAGTCAAATAACGTATTATGTAAAAATTATACGTGAGTTTTAATCTTTATTGGGAATCAAAAAAGGTAATGAATGCAATAAAATAAAATATTCAAGCACGTTTTTAAAAAATATGTAGTACAAAAATGAATGAAATGAAAATGAATTTAATTTTTATTTTGGATTATTGATGATTTGAGCCTTCATATCGGAATTTTTCAAATAAACATCCATATAATAGTAAAGCAAAACTAAAACTGAAGGTCATTGAGGCTCAAAATTAGTTAAGTGCGGAATTTGCGGGTAAAATAAGAATAAGTTAGTAAACAAACAAAACGATGTTGTCTCAGTTACAGAGGTAAATGCTTATAAAATTTATTCGCTGTCTCAGTTATAGAGGTAACAATGACGATAAAATCGAAAGAACGAATCCCAGATATAGAGGTCCGGGCACGCCGCAATCGCGGCGGTAAGACCCCTCTTTGAGGAGTGGCTGGAAAGGCGTCACGGCGTCCTGACCTACCGCATGACGCAGGTCCTCACCGGACACGGAAGTTTCGGGAGGTTCCTGTGTCGGATAGGGAGGGAAGAAACGCCTGGGTGTCACCACTGCGAGGATCGCCCGGAGGACACGGTGGAGCATACGGTGCAGGACTGCCCCGCTTGGGCAGAGCACCGCCGTGCCCTCGCGGCAGCGATAGGCGGAGACCTCTCGCGCCCGGCATTGGTCGAGGCCATGCTGCGGGGCGAGACGGAGTGGGAAGCGGTCGCCTCCTTCTGCGAAGCAGTAATGCTCGTGAAGGAGGAGGCGAGCCGCGAGAGAGAGAGGACAGCGTCCTCCCTCCGCCCCAGCCGCAGTGGTAGACGCCCACGGCGTCGGACGTCGCGGGACGATCTCCGGCCACCGTAGGCGCGGGCATGCGGGCGGCGAGTAAAGGGCAACTCGCCACCCGACCATGGACCATGCCCGGGTCGACGGCGCGTTGTGTTCCACGCGCGCCTCAAGGAGTGTCAGCATGATGACGGGGCCCCCCTCTAGAGGGCCAAAGCCTGCCGGGGTCGCGGGACTTATCTCATTACCGTGACCCCGGGACATAACGGGCTATTGAAGGACACCGTGGATTTTAGTCAGTACAAGTCTGACAGTCCCTCCCGCCCTGCCCGGGGTGGGAGGACTCATTTGATGATTTTACCAAGCAAAAAAAAAAGATATAGAGGTTCGCTTCGTCCCACTAACAGAGGTAATTCAGTGCCAAAGTGTTGGGCCCTCATCATGAGTACTTAACCAAGTTTCACTGTACTACCGCGTTTTCAATCTTCGAGTTCGAAGCTGTGGTATTTATGTTTTTGGGATATCGGACAGTTTCAGCGATTGTTTATCATGCCTAGGGTTGCCATCTCTAAAATTTGGAAACCAGGACAAGACGCGTGAAACCCCCGGATTTTAGAGTCCAGAACCCGTCCGAATGGGAAACGTGGACGGATGGCAACCCTAATCATGCCTAAAAGGAAATTACAACTTTCCCGTCAGACATCCCAGACAAGAGCAGTCGAGTATGCCGTACGGAAGAGTATGCTCTTGAAAATCATCAGCGCCTCTCGAGGAATAGAGAAAATATTTCGCAAGCCCGCCCTGCCCGGGGTGGGAGGACTCATTTGATGATTTTACCACGCTAAAAAAAAAGCACGCGCTGGAGAATCTAGCTCCGAGCGTTCACAGCGGCTTGCCAACCAAAGCTGGAGAACATCGCAGGTGCTCGGGATTTCGGGAATCTAGCGCTGAACGTGCGCAGCGTCTCAGTGATTTAAGGCAGCATGTCTCTGCAACAAGGGATAGGGTTCCATCCGCCTTTGAGATCGCGAATATGTCGCGGAAAGGTGCATAAAAAATCGGTAAAGTGCACCGAGAGCTCCGAATTAATTTGCAGATTATGTAAAATATATTTTTTAAATACGTAATATTTATGCTTTTTTTGTTACGTTACTAAATATATATCTTGCTTGGCCGATAAATTACGCTAGAGATAACCTTGACCTTGCAAAACTCAGACAGGTTTTTAGAGAGGCGGAAAATGAACATCTATGACATTATCTTCTTATGTAACGTTACAATTCAAAATTATTAGCACAATCCACACGCTTGAATTCATTTTCTATGGCAAACTTATGCAGGTTTGGCAACGTCGCAAATAGCTGTCAAATATTTACAAGTTTTAATTAATGTTGCAATTTTACTGTATGAAAATGAGAAATATGGCTGCCGCGATCCCGGCAGGCTTTGGCCCTCTTAGTCCCCGTCAGATTGTTAACAGCTCTTTGAGGCGCGCGTGGAACTAAACGCGCCGTCGACCCGGGCATGGTCCATGATCGAGCGGCAAGTCACTCATAACTCACCGCCCGCATCCCCGCGCCTACGGTGGCTGGACATCGTCTTGCGACGTCCGTTGCCGTGGGCGTCTCCCGCGGCGGCTAGGTCGTGAGGTGGACGCTGTCCTCTCCCACACGCGTCCCGCCTCCTCCTTTGCTAGCATGACTGCTTCGCAGAAGGAGGCGACCGCTTCCCATTCCGTCTCGCCCCGCAGCATGGCCTCGACCAGTGCCGGGCGCGAGAGGTCGCCGCCTATCGCCTCCGTGAGGACACGGCGGTGCTCTGCCTAAGCGGGGCAGTCCTGCACCGTATGCTCCTCCGTGTCCTCCGGGCGATCCTCGCAAAGAATGGAACCCTTCAGTGATACGCCATTACTAAATAAAGGCTTGATTTTTAAAGGTGGATCTACTCTATTTGAGCCGAGCACGAGCAGAACACGAGCTAAGTACAAAGCCGTGTACACACTACACGAATTTGTACTTAGCTTACAAATTCGTGTAGTCTGGACCGACTTACAAACCTCGAACGAGCGCGCTTCGTGCGTTTGGTTCGTACTCGATTGTGCTTCGCCTACTGTCGGTTTTTTGACTAGCACAAAGGGATTTTCAATGCCTTCGAGAGGAATGATTGTTGTAGGCTCGTTGTATGATAAGCTTCAGAGAAATCTCGCCCCCTTTGCTAGTGACTTCACTACCAAAAGGGGTCAGTTCACTTCAGAGAAATGAAGTTGATTGCTCGTCGCTCTAGCGTAGACCGCCCTTAAGATTCGAAGATCTTATCTTTCCAGAATCTTGTTTTCGTCTTTTCAGTTCGCCTTTGCTCATGCTGTTTTATTTTTATATCTCGCCAGGACGGTTGAACATTTCTGGGTGACAAAAGCTAGATTTTAAGTAAAGATAGAAACGTTTTAATGATATGAAATAATTCAGTATTTTTTTATGGAATTAGAAGAGGAGACCTCGTCTCAACATTACAATAAATAAGTTATTTTCTAAAAAGGAAAAAAAATAACTAAATGAATTAAAAATAAGTGCTTCGTTACTTTGTTTGATTAAAGCATAACTTATATTTGTATAGCCATTACTTGATTAATTATAAATCCACTTTCGTTTTAATCACAATTACCAGATACATTTTACAGACCAGTATGTGTTACCCTACCGCGCTTACCAACGGGAACTGATCAATAATAATTGTCTGTCGAGTAAAAGTTGCATTTTGGACTAATTTAGAACGTAGTCGCGGGTGATAAGGTGCAATATACTGCTTTAGACCCTGTTGTGGTCGTGCTGAAACGGTCAGAGCGGAATCCTTTTGTATTCCCCTGTCAGTTCTTGCTTCCCGCTTGCCTCGGACCTACAATAAACCCTTTTACTTTACCTGTATAAAGCTTCTGACGTCCGCTTTTGGCTGGGGGAAAATTTTATACGCGTCTCGAGATAAAATCGATTCCGTGTTCAGGCAGTTCAAATGTATATCAAATATTGCCCCCTATATTTTTGAACTGTTTGCCGTGATATACATTTATAAATATCTCCCGAAATTACCACCATGAGCATACAAGTAGATCGAGAAATTATTCAATTAATCTAATATACATTTTTTCTGCTTTCCAGATGACGAGGCTGCTGACTCACCAGGCTCAGAACAAGAGGAAGAGGACATAAAGCCGGCAGCGACCTAAAGAGGCTTCAGTCCACAGGTGCTCTCATCAAAAAGCCCAAACAAGAATACCGCTGCTTCACGTGTGAAGAAGACTTCCGGGATTGGGAGGAACTTGAGAACCACTTGATTCAGCACGTGTCCCTGCCCTCCGTGGTACTCGACAAGCTGCCTTCCGACGACGAAGATGCCCCTCCTTCCGGAGATGAAAACTGGTCCGATGAAGACGAAGAGCCAGCCCCACCACCGACCGCCCAGAAAGTCACACCGACTAAAATTGACATATCACAACTCCTCAAAAAGACTGGCATATCCCTCAAAAAGCCCGCTGACAACGACAACAAGAGCTCCGACTCTGCACTAAACAAACTCAGTGGATTAGGGTTCACTATAAAAAAGGGTAACACACCAATCAAAAGTGAACCAGAACAAGAAAAAAAAACTAACGATGTGATGCAAAAACTAGGTCAACTCGGCGGTATCAAACTGAAACTAAAATCAGACGGAAATAACGCTAATTCGTTCAAAGTAATCAATGGACTCAAAGATTTTGATGCGTCAGATAACGAAGATGAGGGAAGTGGAAATGATGAGAGTAGGGAAGAACCAGACTTTGATGAGGACCCAGACAAGTCGGGCGAAAATGATTCTGAAGGTGAAAATGACCGAACCCCGCCCGGTACTCGTAAAACATCAGAAAGCGATGATTCAGAGAAATCCAAACAAAATCCATTGAAAAACTTGCAGGGGGTGTCTATAGTTCAAAAGAAAGATCCTCCTACGCCAGGGAAAGTCCCAGTTCAGCAAACGAAGCCACCTGTAAGACCGGCTGTGAAACAGACTCCAAAAAGAGGAGCGAATCTTCCAATTCCTCCCAAAGACAATTCGCAAATTACTCTGCAAACGAGGTCACCTGCTACACCAACTAAACCTCCTACTCCGCCTACTCCAGACAGGCGACAATCACGCACAAGTGTGGAGAACGTTGTAGTCAAACAAGAAGTCGAAGCAGTCGAAACACAATCGTCGAATGTTCCTATATTCTCCAGCTCCACTCAGATAAAGTCCGAAAGGGCTTCTCCGACGCCAAATGATGTAGGATCTACTCCGATTCTAGCCACGGTGAAATCTGAACCTGACGCTTTAGCATCCCACCAGAGTGCGCCGCCTAGCGCTCTAGCTTCACATCTAACTTCCAACACCACACCACTCCTCCCTGTTACCAAAAAGGAAGAACCAGGAGCAGTGACAGTTATAGAAATAAATGGAGATTCTAACGACGAAGACGATGACTGTTGTGTGGTGTCAGCGACGCCGGCACCGGATGTTAAACCTGTAGTTCCTAAAACCGAACCGACTCCTAGTCCGACTGTGACATACCCGCCTCCAGCGTACCCGACCACTCAGCAAAGCTATAGTTCCTCAGGAATGCTCGGCTCACGCCTCACTGTCCCGTCCATGGAAAAACAACATAACTTTAATTGGAATGCCCCAGATTCCAAACCACCTTTGGACATGCTTGAAAAAAGCGCTGATGACATATTCGAGAGTTTACTTTCAAATTCTACGAAAAAAGAAGGCATGTCTATATCTGATGCCAGTGAATACATATCCTTAGACACTTTAGGCCCCCAACATTCCTGTGATGTATGTAATACCAGGTTTACTGATATATCCTTACTGGATGAACACAGAAGGATGACGGGTCATACGAAAAGCCTGATTCTTCCTTCATCATCGTCTACACTAATGCCTTACAATTCCACTTCGAATATCCTCTCTAGCTTACTACCTGTGAAACTAGTTGACCAAGTTGGAAAGTTATCTACCATAGGAGGAACTGGCCCCGGTTTTACCCATCAGCAGAATGTCATGATCAATATCCAAGCATATCCTGGTGGCGGTGGTATGATGATGAATCCACAGGGAGGATACAACAGTTACCCTGGCCAGCCTGGACAGAATGTACAACCTGATTTTGGTAATAATTTGTTTGGTCCACAGCAGACGATGCCTGGGCAGTATCCAGGGCAGGCTTATATGGGCCAGGCTAGTGGTTATGGGCAGTTCCAACAGCCTATGCAAAAACCATCGGGCTATCCCGGGCAAATGCCGGGTTCGTTCCCGCCTTCATCATCTCCTTACTCCGTGGCTTCTCCGCTTCAAGGAATGCAGCAAGCCGTATATAATCAAGCGCCTACTGGAGGAATGAATTCACAGTTAGGACAAGCATTAGGTCAAATGGGTCCACCTGGATCATCATACGTTCCTTCCTCAAGCCCAGGCGGAGCTATGAAACCACTCGCAGGGGGTATTAAAATCCAGAATGTACAAACCTTTCCAGCTGGGCAGACGGTAGGCATGCCCGGGCAAGACCAGATGGGTGGGCAACCACCAGCACCCGGTCAAATGGTAGGAGGACAAATGCATGCACCAACTCAAATCAGAATGGCACCCGGTGCGAATATTACAGGTACGAGACCACGCATGGCCAACCCTAGAGGACCTCGACCTGGAATTAGGCCAGGGATCCAAGTACATGCTCAGGTTCGACAGCAGAAACCAGGAGTGCGAATGCCTATGAAGAGACCAGCGCCTATGGCCGGCGGGCCAGGACAGAAACGGCGTACAGACATGCTGTTGCCAGGCAAGCATGATAACGAAGACTGTCAGGTCATGGCGATGCAGAAACAGAGGGATGGCTTACCGATGATACAGAGTGTGCAAGGCGCCAAAGACAAACTTAATCTAGGAAGCCAAATATCTATTACGAAGAAGACGGTAAATAAGGAAGCTAACGCCATGGCTAACGTTTTGGCATCGCGAGGTATTAGCGTCAAACAGAAGCAGAAGAGTCGTTCACCTACTCCAGAACGTCCCATTCCTCATATTCCGAACCTTGGAGCCGGTATGAGTATCAAACACACTTCAAAATCGAGCAACTTTTCCATACCAGAGGCTAAAGTCGGCGGTGGTATGCTCTCGTGCAAAATATGCAAGAAAATGTTTGGGAACCACAACTCGCTCGCTGTTCACATGTCTAACGCGCATCCTCAGAGCAAAGTACCTGTCTTCAAGTGCGACGAGTGTCCAGCTTCGTATCCAAAGTCCTTACAACTACAACATCATAAAAGAGTATTCCACAATGTCACTGGGCCTAATAGAGAACTAGGTTTACCCGTTGTGGACTTGTCGCAAGAAGAGAACCTGAAAAGGTTGAGTAGTTTAGGCATATATAGTTTTATACCGTTAGCGAATAGGGAGCAAGCGGGCGGATGTTTCGGTATACCAGTAATCTCAGTACATAATGTACAAAACGGTATATCACACAGTTTGCAAGCTTTAGGAGCTGACGGACTACTAAGTTTAGGGCCTCTCAAACCTTTACCTAATTCATAGACTGTAAACAGTAAGTTTTGTGAAGAAAGTCGAGTGAAAGTTGTAAACTGTGATTTAATAGATTTTGTGTAGGATGTTTGAAATGGAATGGGTCACAAACATTTAGTAAAAGATTTTATTTTTTGAGTGAACTCGAAATAGTTTATGTTTCTGTAATGAGTGAAATTATTTGTAATAATTATATGTATATTTACCTACACATTATTGTTCAGTTAGTACAGTCAGCGCCTGGCATTATCTGACTATTCCCCTCACTTTCTAATTTTTAAAAAGGATCAAGTAATGCTGGGCACTTACTGCACAGTCCATAATTATTTTAAAGTCCATTAGATTGGAGCATGTTTGAATTTAAATTGATTGTCGAATGCAATACAATTTAATTTCTTTAATTCATGGATTCATTAAATTTTGTTCTTACAACATTCTCAAGACTCCAAACGTGTATTAGTTTTTTTCTTATTTATGTCAACATTTGTTATGAAGAGTAACAGTGTTTATTGTAAATTGGTATGATAAGGGTGCATTTTTTGTCACTGTACTGCAGTATTTATAAAAACTATAGGTTCTCTAACCTAACCTGTTTCGGTCTGAGCCGAGACTAATGCGTGATTGATAATATTACAATTTTCTAACCACCCATCATCTGGCTTTTTTCAAGTATGTTGTGGTCGGCTTCCAGTCGAATTGCATGCAGCTGAATATCATTATTTTACATACAGCGACTGCGTATCTGTCCTCTACAACCTAATAACGATACGATGTTCTAACTAACTGATACTACTGTCATAACTTACCGCGTTTACTCAATGCGATGCAATTCGACCGATCTACGTCGCTAACCAACTAGAGAATCATTTGCGCAATATGTTCTAACACACGTTACAGTATACTTGCGCAAGTAAATTGCTACGTTTATGGCTACTACGACTTATACAACGTGTGGTTGTCTGTGGGTAGTTGTAAAAAACAGGCTTGCTGCAACGGCGATATTCAGTCGAATTGCATCATTATGTCGGAGTAGTAAGGATGATTTTGACTTCTATTGACTAATTCTGAAATATGTATTATGTGGCAACATAATTTATCGAGAAAAAAAAACCTTGGACTAAAACGAGCGTAAAACAAATTTAATCACATAATAATATGTCAAATTGAGTCAAGTTTATTTCGTATAACTCCGTTTTGTTCATCGCAATGTTGCCAGTATGACTGCTAACATCAATTTATAACATTAGTAGTAAGGTACAAAATAATGTAATTATCAGTTGGAATGTTTCATAAATAGCAAATTTTTAAATGTCCTAAAAATAAGAAAATAACCCTACGGGGCTGAGAGAGGGGCCACTCAAAACGTGGGGGCGTATATTATTTAAGAGATTATTTATGGGATATATTTAAATGACGTGTAATAGATCGTGGGTGTAACTTGCAAAGATACGCCCCCACGTTTTGAGTGGCCCCTCTCTCAGCCCCGTAGGGTTATTTTCTTATTTTTAGGACATTTAAAAACGTGGGTTTTTAGATTTTTTAAAATCTATCAATTATTTTTATCTTTGTTCATCGGGTTTGAAGCTACCCTGAAAATTTCAGCCTGCTAGCTTATCGGGAAGTGCCTCAAAGCCTGTCCGCCATGTTGGACGTCCGCCATATTGGATTTAAGTCACGTGACTATTTTTTTCGTACTCCTGACAGCAAACCCTTGCATTTGATATCCATATCTTAGGGGTGCATTTCAAATAGCCTGTCTGCCATCTTGGGCGTCCGCCATATTGGATTTAAGTCACGTGACTATTTTTTCGTATTCCTGACAGCAAACCCTTTCATTTGATATCCATATCTTAGGGGTGCATTTCAAATAGCCTGTCTGCCATCTTGGACGTCCGCCATATTGGATTTAAGTCACGAGACTATTTTTTTCGTATTCCTGACAGCAGACCCTTTCATTTGATACCCATATCATAGGGGTGGATTTCAAACAGCCAGTCCGCCATCTTGGGGAGGCCGCCATATTGGATTTGTTATGACGTTTCTTAGCTAGTCATGCATTGTCATCAGAACTCAGAGCGTGTGCAAAATTTCAGCCTGCTAGCTTATCGGGAAGTGCCTCAAAATTGAGTTGCAAAAGTCCAACCGGAACGACAAACAAACAAACAAACAAATAAACAAACAAACAAGAAAAGTGAGTGTATAAAAACGTGGGAAAAACTTGATTTTAACAAGGCATTTGGGATTTGATTGTATTTACGCATAACAAGCAAAAGTAGGGTCAATTCCAAGTAATCACTTACTTGGAATTGATCCGGAATAGCTCCTTAAAGCCTCGAGCAGACACATACGATTAATCGCGCGGGGCGACTTGTCGCGGTCCATTCGCAGTACATTTAGAGTGGAAATTGATCTTGGCTCGTTGTCGCAGCGCGATTAATCGCGTGTGTCTGTTCGAGCCTTAAATAATGTCATGATTTAAATGAATTTAGTATCAACTAAAAGTTAACCTTTAAAATGGTACCATTTTTTATATTCTTAACTAGTAATTTAGTACTTAAGATCGCGCGGAATCGTAGTGATTGATTGCTCGCGAGTTTATATGCTATAAAATACCTAAGCATAGATAATGGAATAATGTAATCATTTCTGATTAACTATGATGTGCATGATTTATACGTTTACAAATAAACTACCCTCCAAATGAATCAAAGAGCCTTGTTAAAATCCTCTCAAATCAAATTGGCTGACAGAAAGCAGTAACCGTTTACATATTTTTATACTTAATAAAATATAAACTTGGATTTAATGTACAGAATAATGTCGGAAAGTATGTAAATATATACTTACATTATTTTCAAACTTGACTTAGCGTAAGTAGTGTATAGCAGCACAAAGATCTTTTGGCGCCTGGCCAAATTTTTTAGGGTTTTTTTTCAGTTGCTAGTGAAAATGTCACCCAATTATTAAATACAAACAAAACAGAAAACTAATAAGTTTAACTTCTTAAATATTAATTTTAAAAAGCATCCTAGCTTCATCCGATAGGATAGATAGAATATTGTTAAAAAACCTACACTAATAATAATTAGTGGCTTCAAATTTTGACCTTGACATATTATTATAACATTCAGATTAAACGATATGCGCCGTTTATTTTAAAAATCATTAGTCCATCGGTTTATCAAAAAAATATGTGACCCGTATTTCTTCTGTTCATAATTAAATCGAAATTAACGAAGATATACCGATTTTAAAATTCACTATACGCCTTGGTATAATTTTTAATGTGTTCTGACGCCACGAGTCTCCACTTCGAGTCTTTGCCAATATTTATTCATTAAAAAAATGTGTCCATTAATTTTCTATTATATAAAGGGGAGGCCTTTGCCCAACTGTGGGACACAGACTAGGCTATTAAAAAAATCTATTGCAAACGAGCTTTTTATGTATCTACGACACCTTATTTTATCAACTATTTCATTTCATCAGATTTAATATTATGATGTGCGCCAAAAGATCCATGTAGCGTTGTAACATGTAGCAATAACTTGACAAAAATGAAAGTTTTAGTATTGATAACATATTGTTTAGTATGTGGCGAATGATCATAAGGTAGGAATAAGCTATACCTACAATGTAGAATATATTATGTACAGAAACTTCACAGACATCATGGGATAAAGGCTTCGATTACACGCCGTTGATTCAATAGATTGCTGCAGAATTTAAGATCACAAACTGCCACTTTTGAATATACTAAACTTATTGTAAACAACGTTTGTAAAACTAGCTGTTAATAACTAAAACAAATATACGATAAGGCAGGACCATAACGTCTGTTAAGTTTCACTGACTAATTTAATCTCATTAAATACTTTTGTAGAACCCATATTTAAAAGTTTGTTTGAAGTCTTAAATTGATATTTATATTTAAGATAGTTTTGGAAAGAGCCTAGGTTTAACTCGTGGCTGAAGCTGCAATAATCGTCATAAAAATCATAACAAAGTACCAATGTTTATTTTCAAAAAAAAAATATATATTTGACACTGACTGCTAAGTGTAAATAACTGATATATATTAAAAGTAAAAAAAATATAAGTTTATATAGATTATATTTTTATTTTGCATAAAGACAACAGAAATCTAAGGCAAAATACTACTTATGTACTTAGAATTTATGTTAAAGGTGCGCTGTTATTTTAACGCTCAGTTCAGCGTCGAAAGTTAAAAATCCAATGAAGGGATTTTATTTAGACATTATTTTAGGTGACGTTGCCTAAAGTTCGTGATAGCAGGCATTGGTCCTAAAATGAACCTACACATATTAATACATTTCTTGGATAAATGAAACTTTGCATTCATTTTTTTCACATTTTTCATAATTCGCCTGATGTGACGCGATGATGCGAAACAGCCCGTTCATGAATGGTCTACCCAGGGGTCACCAATCAGTTTCGTTCGGGGTCCGTTTTAAGACATGAAATGACCATCGCGATCCGCAGAACATGTAGAAAAACTAAGTAGTTAAAAAACTTTTTTCAAAAAAAATTTAACCGCCTTTAAAAACAACCACAAAAAAGGGTAAAATAACCTACAAAATAACTTTTCTTTCGGAAGTCGGTGGCTTTGTTTTTTTATTTCGTTGTCTTTTATGCCACCGACTTCCGAAAGAAAAGTTATTTTGTAGGTTATTTTACCCTTTTTTGTGGTTGTTTTTGAAGGCGGTTAAATTTTTTTTGAAAAAAGTTTTTTATTTTACTCTTTTTAGTTTAAATATTCAACCCAAATTCTTGTCAAATACATCATTTCTTACATGTGCACTAGAATTTGGTAATCCTTAGCACTGGTATTAACATCGCTCATGTACACAATAAGCTAATAAAATTCCCTATCAAAAACTGCTGAACCGATTTTGATGAAACTTGCAGTGTTCCCTAAAGTGAACTATTCCTCGTACAACAAAAAAAGAATTTTGAAAATCGGTCCACAATTGGCGGAGTAATCGCGTAACAAACACTCAAAAAAGTAAAAATCATCACATCATCCATCAATAAAAATGCTCACAAAATAAAAAGTACTGAACCAAATTGGATGAAATTTTATGGGACCAGACTGCAAGTATACTGCATCGAACGAAAAAAGAATTACACTAATCGGACCAGAAACCTCGGAGTAATCGGTGTACATACATAAAAAAAAAAACATACCGACCGAATTGAGAACCTCCTCCTTTTTGAAGTCGGTTAAAATTGTAATTACGGAATATAAACATTATAACAAGGGATTTTTTCACATTTCTCTGAGGACAGTGTCATGTTTTATTGCGTGTTTGATATTAATCCGGAAACTTTCTGGAAATCGATCATGATAGTACTCTGTAGTTCAAGTCGCTGTGTTCTCGCGGTTCGCACAACATGGGCGGACCGCGGTCCGCCATTTGGTGACCCCTGGTCTAAGCGATGAGTGGCGTGGCGGGCGGCGCGAATAAGACATTAGTTACTTTGTAAGTACGCCACTGGCGGCGCATCGCCGTCGTGGCGTGTTTCAAACACTTCTTGATATTACCGCTCGTTGCCCCGCGCTGAGTTCTCAGCGGCAAGGTCATGAACGGGCTGCAACACGCTTATAATCTTACCATAGCCATTATAAACGAATAATAAAATCGAATCGAATCACGTATGATTACATGTTCTTGTTATTAAGATTGCATAGGTTTCTAAGTGAAATGTATGTACGGGGAATTCAATTGTTTCTACATCTTCACCCAAAATATTGTCTCAAAAAGGTGTACAATGCCTTATGTTTTCTTATATTCAAAATGTGTGCAATTAATCTTTTTTATATTTTAATTCCCTTGAACTCAGTATCTTCGGTTTATCAGACAAAAAACCCAAATTCCATTGAAAAAATGATAAATGATAACACAAAATAAACTTTGAAAATATAGAAATAAAATAGCTAGTTGAATAAAGATTATGAATTCAAATTGTCTATTTCTAGTTTATTAGGATACTGTGTATGTATTGTCTTTACACAAAAAAAAATATAATGATTGTCTTTAGTTGGCTTTGTAAAAAATGCGCGTTCTTAGTGCATTATCTAATTTTAAGTACCTACATATAAGAAGAGATTATTTTTAAGTTAATTAATGTGAGTGATTGTATCATTTGTATTTGAGTTCTATTTAAATGTATCTACTGTAAGAGAACGTTGAGATACGGAAAACTATTAAAATTACCTTTATTAATAACTATGACTGTTTTTTCATTTTACTGGTTGTTTGTTCCCCCTAGTTTCAGCCCCTCTGCTCTGCTCATAGTGGTCGTTGCGTGATGTTGTTCAAATTGACTATCAATACAAAAAAATATAATCAATTTACGGTACGATTGGCGCAGTGGCTTAGCAATTGGACTGCTGAGCTGCGTGTCGCGGGTTCGATTCCCGCACGAAGAAAATATTTGTATGATTTACGAGTAGTTTGTCTATCGCAGCCCGATATGGGAGAAATTCCTAGAGCGAGGCAACGTTTTAAAAAAACGGACCATAGTAGATTCTGAGATTAGCGCGTTCAACGAAACAAACTTCAGCTTTATTATATCAGTATAGAAGATTCCTAAAATACATTCCAACAAAATATAACTATAAAATTAGGTACCTCATATCAAAATAGGCTGATGATGATGGTGGGATGATAGGGCCTCCACTATGTAAGAGGAAGTGAGCCACCATGTTGACCCAGTGCGGGTTGGTATGCATGTCTTCGAAAAGTGTAGGTAGCATAAATAATTTGAAAATCTGTTTAGTTCGTCAGTTACAGTATTGAAAAATAAAAAGTTAAATATGAAAACCTTATTTAATAGTTTGTTTACCTAACTTGAAGCTCGATAGATGGCGTTGGGATCGTATTGAATCGCGCTATGGTTTCGTGACCGCGAGGATTTATAAATCGATGATAAAGAAAAATATGCTTCGAGTTACGATACCTTCGCTTTTCAAATTTTATTCAAATTCAAGTTTTATGTAAACCCCACTCTCATGGAAGTGTTGATGGGTTTTATAAAGTAAGGGTGTGAAGGACGGGGCCCCCTTAGAGGGCCGAAGCCTGCCGGGGTCGGGGGACTATCAGTTAACCGTGGCTCCGGAACGTAACTATTGAAGTACACCGTGGATTTTAGTCAGTACGAGTCCCTTCCGCTCTGCCCTGGGTCATCATCATCATATCAGCCGTAAGACGTCCACTGCTGAACATAGGCCTCCCCTTTAGACTTCCAATAGGACCGGTTGTAAGCGGCCTGCATCCAGCGTGATCCTGTGGCCTTCATAAGATCGTCTGCCCACCTTGGCCCCATCGGCCATTAGTTCTGCGTGCTATATGGCCTGCCCACTGCCATTTCAACTTGCTAATTCGTTGGGCTATGTCGGTAACTTTGGTTCGTCTACGAATCTCCTCATTTCTGAGTCGATCACGCAGAGAGACTCCGAGCATAGCCCTATAATGAGGCCAATAGTAAAGGACCACGTTTCGGCGCCATACGTCATCACTGGTAACACACATTGGTCGAAAACTTTCGACTTGAGGCGCTGAGGTATTTTGGACGAGAAAACGTTTCGCAATTTCCCGAACGCTGCCCAGCCGAGTTGGATTCGGCGGTTGACCTCTTTCTTGAATTTGGACATACCTAGTGCTACTAGGAAACTAAAATTCATTTTTAAAATATTTAACTTAATTATGAAACTTGTGTAAAAAAAACATAAATGGATGTTCGGTTTCTCTTATAATAAATCATCTATCTATGTCAATTTTTATGTCTTTTTATCTTGTATATTCATTGATTTTCATTTTCCCATTTTGTACTCATAAAAACAAATTTAAAACTAATTTCTAGATGTAAAAACAAAATAAATCATGCAGAATCCCAGCGCAAAAATACTGTAGACCGGTGTAATGAATCCAGAATTTCCCGCAAGCGATGACGCAAATACGGCCATAGAAGTGCTTAAAAAGTTAGGAAACCGTTTATTTTTATACACAAACCCCACAATGTAACACTGTTCATGCAACCCACACTCCACGTGATTGAAGCCGTAAATAAATGGCAGTTACCCAATAAAAGTAAGGAGGAAAACCCTAATTTACCGGGAAAGCGCCAGTACAACCTGATCGCCAGTACAACTTACCAGTTCGAAGCTTCCCGGGGGAAAATCAGTCGTTAAATCAACAGACGTCGGTGACACTTACGGTGAGACATACGTATACTTATTAGCTTCATTTTTGAACGCATTATTTTTATTTTTAATATATTGATATAAAAATAAAACATTTAAAAATATTAACAATATTAGGTTTCGGGCATCGTCCATTTAGTTTCATAATTATTATTGCTTTTTTTTTTTTTTTTTTAATATGTGTTTGAATTAGAAAACTATATTAATAAAAAATATATTTCAAAATATTAATAATGTAGCCTACTAGCATAGGAAAGTCCAAGCCGCCTTTTTATTAAATTAATTTTTGAAATTATATCAATGTTTAAAAATGTTTTTTTTTATTGCACATTTTTAATATATTTAAAAATAAATTAATCTACACTAAAATTATTAGTTGTGAAGCGATTAGTGGACGTGTAGTTATTTATTGATAATTACGAGATGCCTAATAAGCCCTATACGCCATATTTTTCCGTATGAGTTCCCTCGCTAAGAATTTATTAATAGAATGTGCTTCCTACATATAAATCAATTGGAAAGTTTTTGCCATTTGTGTTTTGCTTATTTGATAAAAAGTTATAATATGGCTCATTAGATTTTCCAGAAAGTACAAAAAAGCAATGCCCTTGTGTGTGTGTCTTTTTGGTCAAACTTGACTAGTGTTTATTTATTCCACTATTTTATTTCCCGACTTGCTGTTGAATGTGCATAAATTACATTATTTTGCATTATTTATTCCTTAGACAGTTTCAAGATATCTTAGTAGGTACTGAAACTTCACAGTCTTAAGGCTCGAACAGACACACGCGATTAATCGCGCTGCGACAACGAACCAAGCTAATTTCCACTCTAAATGTACTGCGAATGGACCGCGACAAGTCGCCCCGCGCGATTAATCGTGTGTGTCTGCTCGAGGCTTTTAAGTATGTAAAAGAAGCAACAATATTTCAGTTTTAGATTAAATTAGGCCACTTGCTTCTACTCAGGAAACACTGATTGATTTACCAATGTTTGGTTTTACTAAGTAATTATCTTGTCCATAAAGCAATATATTTGAGAACGGCACAGCTTCACTATTTTTTCATACTTCTCTACAAATCTCCATCTCAGTTCCAACTATTTTATAGTCATTTCATCTTTCATACAATCCTAACATCGTTAGTTTGGTCATACCTACTCTTACCTTTTTTTCTGCATTGTAAATTCACAACATTAGTCCTTTTACTCCACCCAGGACGGAAGAACTCATTTGACTGTCAGACTCGTACTTACCTAATGACAAAAATCAATGGTGTTACTTCAATAGTTCATTACGTTTCAGGGTCACAGTTGCCTGTTTAGACAGTTCCGGGACTCCGTTAGTCCGTTCCTACTCATACTCCTTTTCCATTTATCACTTATATTCACCAGCGTTGTTCCCGTAATTTTTTTCATTCTTTTCCATGACATGACCGCATTTCCACACATAACTTTTTCAGTTACCTGTACTAATTCTAGACCTTTGTTAATATATGAATTTCTTATCTATCAGTGTAGGGCGTAGTTAACTACTTTTTGTAATCTTGATTACTAACTACGATTAAAAGTAGTTAACTACATGTAGTTATGATTACATGTAGTTAGATTACTTTTGCCAAAAGTAATCTAACTACATGTAATCATAACTACATGTAGTTACAACTACTTTTGCCAAAAGTAATCTAACTACATGTAGTTATGATTACATGTAGTTATGATTACATGTAGTTACGATTACATGTAGTTATAACTACATGTATTTAACTACTTTTGGCAAAAGTAATCTTACTACCTTTTTTCTTTTTTTTGCGTAGTAAAGTCAAATGAGTTCTCACAACAGGGAGGAGGGACTGTCAGACTTGTACTGACTAAAATCCACGGCATCCTTCAATAGCCCTTTACGTTCCGGGGTCAAGGTTCCTGTTTAGTCCCGCGACCCCGGCAGGTTATAGCCCTCTAAAGGGGTTCCCGTCATTGTGCTGACACTCTTTGAGGCGCGCTTGGAACACAACGCGCCATCGACCCGGGCATGGTCCATGGTCGGACAGCGAATCGTCCATTACTCGCCGTCAGATTAGGAGTCAGACTCAGGGTCAAATATAGAGACAGACTCGTTCAGACCCGGTCAGACTTTGTTAGACTGATTAACTGTCATAATGAGATCTTACCTCCTGACTTGATGGAGTGACCTGAAGGTCTACTTCTGTGACTCCTACTGGAACTCCTCGACGGATCAAACTAGATGTGTCGAGTTTGGGCTCGTTTTGTTAGTTATGATGAGATCTTACCTTCGGACTTGATGAAGTGACCTGAAGGTCTACTTCTATGACTTCTACTGGAACCCCTCGACGGATCGAACTAGATGTGTCGAGTTTGGGCTCGTTTTGTTAGTTATGATGAGATCTTACCTCCGGACTTGATGGAGTGACCTGAAGGTCTACTTCTATGACTTCTACTGGAACTCCTCGACGGATCGAACTAGATGTGTCGAGTTTGGGCTCGTTTTGTTAGTTATGATAATATCTTACCTAACAATCTCATCATAACTAACAAAATGAGCCCAAACTCGACACATCTAGTTCGATCCGTCGAGGAGTTCCAGTAGCAAAGCAATCACTAAAGTAGACCTTCAGGTTATTCCATCAAGTCCGGAGGTAAGGTCACATCATAACTAACAAAACGAACCCAAACTCGGCACATCTAGTTCGATCCGTCGATGAGTTCCAGTAGCAACAACCGAAGTAGACCTTCAGGTCATTCCATCAAGTCCGGAGGTAAGATCTCATCATAACTAACAAAACGAGCCCAAACTCGACACATCTAGGTCGATCCGTCGATGAGTTCCAGTAGCAACCACTGAAGTAGACCTTCAGGTCACTCTATCAATCCGGAGGTAAGATCTCAACATAACTAACAAAACGAGCCCAAACTCGGCACATCTAGTACCATCCGTCGAGGAGTTCCAGTACGAGTCACAGAAGTAGACCTTCAGGTCACTCCATCAAGTCCGGAGGCAAGGTCACATCATAACTAACAAAACGAGCCCAAACTCGACACATCTAGGTCGATCCGTCGATGAGTTCCAGTAGCAACCACTGAAGTAGACCTTCAGGTCACTCTATCAATCCGGAGGTAAGATCTCAACATAACTAACAAAACGAGCCCAAACTCGGCACGTCTAGTTCGATCCGTCGAGGAGTTCCAGTAGGAGTCATAGAAGTAGACCTTCAGGTCACTCCATCAAGTCCGGAGGTAAGATCTCATCATAACTAACAAAACGAGCCCAAACTCGACACATCTAGTTCGATCCGTCGAGGAGTTCCAGTAGAAGTCATAGAAGTAGACCTTCAGGTCACTCCATCTAGTCCGGAGGTAAGATCGCATCATAACTAACAAAATGAGCCCAAACTCGGCACGTCTAGTCCAATCCATAGAGGAGTTCCAGTAGAAGTCATAGAAGTAGACCTTCAGGTCACTCCATCAAGTCCGGAGGTAAGACCTCATCATAACTAACAAAACGAGCCCAAACTCGGCACATCTACTTCGATCCGTCGAGGAGTTCCAGTAGCAGTCACGGTGTAGACATTCAGGTCACTCCATCTAAACCGGAGGCAAGATCTCATTATGACAGTTTATCAGTCTGACAGAATGACATAGTCTGGCAGTTTATCAGTGGGACAGTCTGACCGAGTCTGTCTCTGTATTTGACCCTGAGTCTGACTTTATTTGACTCTTAACCTGACAGCGAGTAATGGATGATTCGCTGTCCGACCATGGACCATGCCCGGGTCGATGGCGCGTTGTGTTCCACGCGCGCCTCAAAGAGTGTCAGCACAATGACGGGAACCCCTTTAGAGGGCTATACCCTGCCGGGGTCGCGGGACTAAACAGGCACCTTGCCCCCGGAACGTAAAGGGCTATTGAAGGATGCCGTGGATTTTAGTCAGTACAAGACTGACAGTCCCTCCTGCCCTGCCCTGGGTGAGAGGACTCATTTGAGTTAGATTACTTTTGGCAAAAGTAGTTACTTTTTTGTAATCTGATTACTAACTACGATTAAAAGTAGTTAACTACATGTAGTTACGATTAAAAGTAGTTAACTACATGTAGTTACAACTACATGTAGTTAGATTACTTTTGCCAAAAGTAATCTAACTACTAACTACATTTTGTAGTTAGTAATCTAACTACATTTTTCGATTACTTAATGTAGTTAGTAATCATGATTACTAACTACAAAATGTAATCGTAGTTATTAATCAGTAGTTAGATTACAAAATGCCCAACTCTGTTATCTATATACCATTTAGAAAGAACAATAATTAATTAGTATAAGTACATCGATTAATGATACTATAAGCTCGAACAAATTTTTATAATTTACTTCCCGTTCGCGATAAGATGAGCAATTCCATAATTACCTGATTGTAAAAGAGTGTCCATGGAGTTTCTTGCCCCTTCTTCTCCATAGAGATCTACTTCTTGGCATGAGCATCTACGGTACTTTCACAGTTATTATATGTCTTATGACTGGCACTGTAGCACCATAATTCAATTTTAATAAGTTTTTTTCAAAAGTGCCTGAAAGTGGCCTACTTGATTTAATTACATTATAAATAAGGCCCTGGTCACATTTCTCTAAAAAAACCTGTTTCGCTTATTTTTTAATTATGTAGTGTAGGTAATAATCACAATAAGGTCAGGATCCCCTACATGCGACGCGGCGGCGACACTTGTTCGCCGGAAAAATAAAACTTCCTTTTGTTTCCTGACCCTCCCCCATTCATCTTGTGTTCCGATTCAAGTTATGAAAGTGTCAAACACTTTAAAACAATCTCAAATACTAAATTTAGTTTAAAGTGATGAAGGCGAAAATGCTTTCATCATTTTTAACCGAATTTAGTATTTGTGATTGTTAAACAATTGCTAAATTAAAGATGAATGTATAACTGTACATAAATATAATTTGTGTTAAAGTCTGAGATCCGATTCTGTACATTTTATCAATTATCTCAATGAAATGAAAATTCATTTATTTTGATTTCTTCTCGCCGACTGATCGACAGTTCGCGTGACCAGATTCCTTTTTTGGTCAAAGAATAAGCACGTTCCCGGATGACAGCGATGCGGAGGAGTACCTACTTTGACGCCTAAGTGTCTCTGCCTTTTTGTGTTTTTTTTTTTTTTTAATTAGGTATTTTATTTTAGTTTAAGTTTAAGTTCAGTTGTAAATATAATAGCACTTTCACTGATGAACATAAAAAAACATTTGTTGCCTAGGATTATAATTATAATAAAATAAATATTTATTTTATTTTGATTATGATTCATCAAAGTTAACAAAATTACATATTATATTTCTTCTTGCTTTGCTTTTGCTATGTTTTTCAGTTCGAATCACTTGTCAATTATGTCTTAACTGTGTACATAATAATGATGACTGGGTTTGCCGTCTTCGACAAACGTTTTATAATTATTGTCACAGTAAACCTCATTCAAGTGTAATAAAATCATTTAAGTATTTTGTGTAAACTTAAAATAAATGCAGGTAAGTATAATAGGTTTAGGTAGGTATATTATTTGGCTTTTCAGCTGAACTTAGGATTAAGAGAAGACTTTTTCACTGTCTGCGTATGACTCAAAACTTGATACATATCATAAAGTTAACGACAAAGAAAGGGTTGAATTAGTATTTCAGATACTATGTAAGTAAATGCAAATAATGATTTAGTTAACTTACACGTCACATCATCATAAATATCTCTACATGAGCTTAGAAGATATTTTTCTTAAATTATAAAGTCGGCAAATGAATTAAGGCTGTAGTTTACCTTAATAAAAAATGATCAAAGTATAATAAGTTTAATCTAAACACCAACAACGTTTATATACACACGTAAATAACCTTGTTTAGAATAGCTTCTAAGGTAAGCATTACAGCTAATAATTCCATTTAAAAATAAAACAAAATGCATTCGATATCTCAAAAACATCACAAACAAAATTTCCATATCATGTCGGAAATGTAATGGCTGAAGTTAACAAAGAAAACTTTTCCATTTGCATATGAATGGCGGCCAACGATCTGAAGTCAGTTATGAAGTTGCATATTACTGATAAATTGCTTCCCTATTTTCCCAGGACCTAGCTGAGGTAAAAATAGAATCTGGGGGTGGCAGAGAGGCACCGCGCGTTACAGCAATTGGTTATACACCGCCATCATCGATCGAAATAAGCGCATGCGATATTTAGTTGTCCGCGGATCCCATCGAGTGCAACGTTCCGGTCGAGAAAAATTCAAAAATGCCCGTCTGTGCCGTCACAACATGCAAATTTGGTAAAAGGAGCCACGACGCAAAATCTGAGGGTATCGAGTTTCATCCGTAAGTAGAATTTTTCACATTTAACTTAGAAATAAATAGGCCTGAAAGCTGCAAAACACCTTCTACCGCGACCATTAATCTGTTGCATTGCGAAAGATATACATTGCTGTCTAATGTTGAGACTCGGTGTTCGTCACGCTATCACAAAGGGCAGTGTATTAGGCCGCGACTGATAGCGACACGAACTCGGGCCGCGTTTCATGGTGAGGGTCGGAGGCTAGAGGTGCCCCCATCAGAAATTCATGAAGAAATTATCGATAAAGACAATGTATTGTGTTCTTTTAGAAGTGTTTCTTATTATTTGTGCTGTAATGCGATGTTCTAGAATGTTTTGAGCGAATTTTGGAAAGAAATTGTACTTAAGTTATAGCTGAGAGACGCCATATTACATAATAGTTGTAGGTTACAGTGAATGTAGGTCATTGAAATATAAAATATTAAAGTTATTAGTGTAATTTAAAATGGAAATATTTTCTAATAAGTGTGCATAAGTATTCTTTGTCGCGCAAACGCAGTCAGGCAGAAAAAAATACCTCTTTGTTCAATATCATAAGAGGAAAAAAAAATGTGCTTATAGAACAAAGAGATCTCATCTGCGCAGCCTCCTATCTAAAAATACTTTCAGACAAACTTTGGATTAAAACTAACGGATCGTATATTGATTGAAATCCATTATCCATAATCCAATCCAACTTATTTTACCTAGCTTTTCAAAAAAAATATTTAGTTACATTGTATAATTAATAGACACATCATAAAGCGTAATTTGGAAAGCTATAATTAATTAATCCATATAAAATACTAATCATCATTTATAAGACGCTACGGCGTAGCGACTACGCAGCGTAGTCTCCGTAGCACAGCGTCGTAGCGGAAGGCCTACGCTGCTACGTTGCTACGCCACATGAAGTCGATCGACGAACCATTCTAGGTTCAATTAAAAGCTTGCTATAAATCTTTAGTTTAATTAATATAATAACAAATAAACCACTACAATTCTAAACTGACTACACTTGAAGATTCGTAGGATATAGGAACTATGACGGGGCCCCCCTCTTATCTAAAGGGCCAAAGCCTGCCGGGGTCGCGGGACTTATACCATTACCGTGACCCTGGAACGTAAAGGGCTAATGAAGGACACCGTGGATTTTAGTCAGTACAAGTCTGACAGTCCCTCCCGCCCTGCCCTGGATGGGAGGACTCATTTGATGATTTTACCACGCTAAAAAAAAAAAGGATAAAGGAACTGCATAACTTGGTATGATGGCAATGGATATGCATTGTTCGAGATATCTTAGCCTAACGTATTCTTATATCTTAGGTGGACAATACAATGTCAGGTGACTTTGGCAGCTAACTTCAGAAATTAATATTCATACAATCCAAATCCCGTTCCTTTGTTTTTGACGGCTGCTATTGATTGGAGATCTTAAAGACTCGGATAGGCCTTTTTGGTCTTTGATTGGTTACAGATAAAGACCCAACCGAAGATAACATCTGACATAGGTTATTAATTTCCAACGTACGTATGAGCATCCACCGTGAGGTAAACCATAACATTAATTTATTACAGGTTTCCAAAAAACGATGAAGTGAGATATAAATGGATAGAACGGACTGGTCGGGAAGATTGGGAGCCGACGAAGACTGACTTCGTCTGCTCTCGTCATTTCCGTGATTGTGATTACACTGTTAAGAGATCTGGCAAACGATACTTGAAGAACGCCGCGATACCATGCGAGTATGTGGTCTATCGTCTCTGTGTAAGTATAAAAGTTTTTTAATAAACTAGCTGTATTTAGCGCCTTTGCCCGTATTGCCCCAGGGGCATTATACTTCCACGATAAAGATTGGACCTGTTAATAGGCTATTTGACTAAAAAATTCTATAATTAATCCGTCAGTTAGATTATCAAATAATATTTGACCGGTATTTTTTCTTTTTTTACGCAAACCAAAATTGACGGAGATTTATGATGCTTTCAAAATTGACAATACGTCACAATTTAGTACATTTTTTACTGAATTCTGACGTCACCAGCCCCCATTCTCGAGTCTTGATGTGTTATATCTTGGTAAATATTCATTGATTTTACATAAGAAAAAATATGTGTCCGTTATTTTTCAAAACTCTAAATAACGGACTTATTAGATTTATAATTTATTGATACTGTCAAATAGCCTATTTAGACTATAACCTACCTCTGTGCCAAGTTTCAAAATCCGCTCAGCCGTTCTGACATAATTGGGTATAACTAACTTCTATTCATCTATCCATACTTTTTCGTTGAAATGTGTATTGTAAGCTATTCAGAGTTTAGATTAATTGATTTTTCATTTTATTATTTTTCAAATTCTTAATTCGTGTAAATTTTTAGGGTGGGTTATATAAGAACTTTTCTGTTTATGGCTTCTAAGGAAAGTGGGTTGTCAAGGCTTGAGATTGTGGGTGGGTGTGGAAACATCTGGGTTTTTATTATGAGTCAGAGTAAAAACCTATGTATGTCAAACATATTTTTTATATATTTTTAATAATAATTTGGCTCACTAAGAATTCAATTCATTGATACAAAGATGTGACATACATTCAATATACTTATAGACTAGAATACCATTTATGCTTGTAAAAATTGTCTGTCTTATTTAATAAGCAAAAAAATATGTCGTTTTAAATCGTATCTAATGCATGTTTTTATTGGAATTATGACTATTTCTCGGTACACCATATTTAATTAACAAAAAAACTATTTTCTACCAAAGATTGCCCAACGTGTCAAAAAATAAAACCCAGTACTCACAAAAGTTACACCCAGTAACCAATTTATGATCACCCGCAATGGGTACATCTCTACAGCCAGACTCAGCTAGCTGCACATCTGTGACTATAGCTATGTGTCTCGTCTGAACAGCCCCTCCCAGTAAGCACTGTGTCAATTGAAGAATGATGTGCGGACATTATGGGTTAATGTATTCAAGGGTTTATAACTCTGAATGAATTGTGTGTGATTTATTTCTTGTGTTTCTTTTGAGTGCTGTGTTAGTTGAGGATACTGTAGTGTGTGTACCGGCTTATTTCGTTCATGGTTTGTATAACACTTAGTGAAAGTTATCATTAATATTCTCTTTATTTATCTAAATCCATATTGTCGAGGATCTGTCGAAGCGGGTTACCGTGAGACTTTTTTTTTATCGTGGTAAAATCATCAAATGATTCCTCCCACCCCGGGCAGGACGGGAGGGACTGTCAGACTTGTACTGACTAAAATTCACGGTGTCCTTCAATAGCCCTTTACGTTCTGGGGTCACGGTAAGTGGAATGTTGTTTGGCAGTCCCTTCCACTCAACCCATGGTGGGTGGGTTCATTTGATGATTTTCTTACCCAAAAAAAAAAAACTAAACCCCTTTGGTAGTCACTCACATCACTACAAAACAAACAAAAACATACACAATTATAGTGGTCTGCCCATGTAGGAGTCGAGTCAAAGCTCCAGTGTGTTTGTATTTTTTCGTGAGGGTTCCAGAAGCAAGAACCCTCACAATACGAACCATATCGAGGACGTAAAAAATAATTATTTATTTGTACAGGTGAAGTGCATCTCTGTATAACCTATTGGATAATACTGGCGTTTGGATATTTTATTTTTCTGGTAGTTTAACGTGTGTAACAGTTAATGAATCTGAAAATGAGAGTTTGTGTACTTCTAAAATATTCAATTATTTTTTAAAAGATCATTAACATATAAATATTTATGTTGTTTTGGAAATCTTAATCTACTTGCAAAAAATATATTCATAATCATAATTTAAATCGAACAAAAATTACATGTTTGACTATATCAGTTGAGGGATTAAAAACCTAATAAAGAATACAATGCAACTATAAATACACAAGAATAATATTAAAAGAGGGAATAGCACATTTTCTATTCAAAAATATGTTTCTTATCAAAAAGCAGACAATAAATGCCGATTCTTCACCCTAAGACAGGTTAACCCTCTAGCAGTTACTTATCAGTGTTTCTAACAATTATGTTTTAGTCTGATGAAGAAGAAGAAGAAGAAGTGGTTGAGGAACCACTCAATCAACCAGTATATGAACAGTCCAATGAGGCGTCAGTAGAGTCTCCGGCAGACTTGAAGGAAAGCGCTGTGCCCGGTTGCCAGGGACCCAAGGACGCAGGTTTTTACTTTCATATGGAGGGCATCCCAAGCACCAGTCGTAGTTATATGCCTCCGCCAATGAGAGCTTCTCAGAGCCAAGAGCCGGATAGTACGGCTTCTTTATTTGACACGGAGGGTACTCGGGAACCGTGGGATCGCTTCCAGGTAAATATAAAATTAGCAGACCCGGCAAACTTCGTACCGGATCAGACAGACTCAGAATTATTTTTTGTCATCATATTTACTCACCTTCAAACCTTCACTGGACTTCCAAAAATAATTCAAAACCAAAGTTAGTCAAATCGGTCCAGCCGTTCTCGAGTTTTAGCGAGACTAACGAACAGCAATTAATTTTTACATGTACAGACGCCAGCAGGTCAACCTACCCGAAACTGTCAGATCTTACCAATCGAACATTAACCTTCCACTATTCTGATAAGGTTGAAAATCTATTGAATTTCTAATCTATTGAAAATTTTGAGGCAGATTGTGGTAGCTTGATGTGCTGGCGTCTAATGATTTTATTTCCATTTTGTTTTGTAATGACACCTTGTGTCTCTCTCTTAAACTTCAGAAAAGAAGGAAACTTTAGTAGGTGAGCATGGGTCTGACAGTCCTTCCCGTCCCCCTCTAGGGGACTCATTTGATTATTATTTGATCACGAAAAAAGGGATATAATATGAGGAACGTTACTTTACCAACATCTACTATTCAGATTATTTTCTTCCCATACATGAAACTATCCTAACACGAAATTAAGTCAAAGAGTACCATAAACATCACGCTACAACCGATAGGAGCTAGTGTATATACACACTATTATTAGCTTTTAATGTTTTAGTATTAATGTCTGTATAAAAATATTTTATTTCATACAAATACCAACATTTGTGCTATATTTAACAGGAATAATTACTTGCAAACTGTTTTTTTTTAGCCGGAGCATTACTTCGGCCAAAGATTACCAGCTACCATTTTCGCTGACACCTCACAAGAGGCTGATTCCTCTAATTTTGATGACCGGTTCCTCAGAGACGTGGGGGTAAGTAGTTAAGGCTACAATTTATACTGGATGTAAGGGACAGACCTCCGCAAACTTTCAGGGCTTGCTCAGTAGATGAAACTGAACAATCTTCCACATTTTTTTTTCAATAAAAGAAATCAGCCTCACCATAGAAAATTATAAACTTGATTGGACCACAACTTTTTAAAACAAGAGCCCCAGCTGATCCACGGTTAAGGAAAAGGGATCCGAACGTTCTTTGTGTTGATCGCAGTAAAACAGCTCTTCTACGGAAAAGTATTTATCGAATGGCTCCAGTTATATTCAATAAAATTCCAAGAGAGATAAAGAATCTTAATAATAATATGTTTAAAAAGAACATCAAAAAATTTTTAATTCACAAATGTTATTATTCCACAACTGAGTTTATGGAGGACACAATTGACATTTAATTAATTACATTTAGATTATTATTTTGACATTGTTAATTAATTGTGTGTTAGTACTTAAGAAATTTACAGTTGATGAGAGTTAATCTAATTTAATGTTGTTATTTCAAAACAGCGAACATTATTAATATTTGTATGCTCTCCGAGTAAAATGTAGCGAACTGACATTTTTATTATAACATCCTATTGTATTGATACCTGCATTTACAAATAAATTCGATTTGATTTGATTTGATTTGGACAGTTTGTATGAAGAGGCTGATTTTTTTTTTATTTCCAGAAAAAAAATTGTGGAAGATTGTTCAGTTTCGTCTACTGAGCAAGCCCTGAAAGTTTTCGGAGGGCTGTCCCTTACACCCAGTATGCTCATCAATCATTCTTTTTGTATACCAGAATGGATAAATGCTCACCAAATCTAAAACTCGCTTTAGCAAGATTTCAGAGACACCCCGAAGTTCGGTTGAGTTAGGTTCCAAAAAACCCTGCAAACAGAAATATAAAATAACAGCAAATATAATATAATTGTCGACCCTGTTCAGGTCGATTTTTTATTATTACAGAAAATAGGTTAATTTCTACAATACTTTATGATACACAATATGGTGAGCATTTATCCATTCTGGCAGATATTTCGATTTATTGGTTTTAAAATAGCAACTTTTATGGTAGGCGTTTAAACACAAGCCAATAGTTAATCCATTGATTTTTACATTTACAATGAATACAATGCATTCTTTCATCATCAGCAGCCTTTAGTAGTCCACATCTGGACATAGGACTCTCCATTTCACTCGATCACCGGTTACTCTCATCCAGCTGTTACTGGCCACCTTGCGAAGATCGTCGGCCCACCTTGTCTAAGGGCGTCCCACCCTACGTTTGCCGATTCGCGGTCTCCACTCGAGAACACGTCTACCCAAACGTTCATCGTTTCAATGACTAATATGGCCGGCAAATTGCCACTTTAGCTTGCTTATTCTGTGGGCAATGTCGATCACATTCGTTCTAAAGAGTTAAAGTTAATAAGTTTGTTTCTTTTTTTCTTTATTGCTATCGGATCGAAAAGGCTGTCAAATCTTACAGAACCACCCTCTTCCGTCGTATTAGTGTTCCAGGACCATGGTGCCGTTTTAAGACAGTCCCACGACCCAAGTCCTTATTGGATCCGTGTTCCGACATACGAGGTAGACGGAACTACGGAACTATTAAATGTGAATCTCTCTTTAGCTTTAAATGTTATGATCGGTGGTCTCCCACACTTCATAATACGAGTAGGTACAATATTCATTCAACCACGTTAACTTTATTGGAACGCTGCCAACGTAGTGGTACCGAATGAATCGTGTAGTTTAGGGTAACTTTTCGGAAACTGCAAGCTTTTAAGTTACTCTAGGTATTTTATTAAGAGTGTTATCGGTAAAAAATGTCAATTTACATAAAATCGGGGTTTATTTAAAGTTAAATTACTACAAATTGGCAGGAAATTATTAAAAACGAATTTTAGTACCGCATTAAGCATATCTTTATATTGTATTTGTATAGAATTGGCCGACAAAGCTCGGCGCTGCGTAATTTAGTAGTAACTTTGAAATTTTATATTGTCGATAAAATAACTATAAATGTAAGTTTTTTTACTGATTTTTGTTTGCCTGAACTTCGCTTACAAACAGTGTATTTTTTAAAAGTTATTTCAGCCTTAATATTAAATAAAAAAAATGATGTTTTATATTGTCAAATTTAGGTTGAAAAATACATTTTTTTTAGGAACTTAATGAATTAAAATTACCTTTTATTTCTATACAATAACGGTATCTTTCCTTTTCCACGTATTTTTTTTCAGGCTTCTACGACTCATTGTTTATTCATAATTTCATTCCGAAATTCAGTCTTCCCGTATAATCTCAGAAATATGAGTTCAAATAAGCTTTCATTTTGATATTTGGTTATGTTTTTCAATTTTTATTCTATACAAATACAAAAGATATATTATGCTTAATGTGGTACTAAAATTAGTTTTAAATAATTTCGTGCCAATTTTTAGTAATTTAACTTTTAAAAAACCCCGATTTTATGTAAATTGTCATTTTTTACAGAAAAATTAAATGTTATAGTAAAAATTGTTCATGACAATATTAAAATCTATACTTCTATACTAATCTTATTATGTTAAAGAGCTTGTTTGGTTAAACGCGCTAATCTCAGGAACTACTGGATAGTATTGGATTGAAAAAATCTCTGTGTGGATAGACCATTTATTGAGGAAAGCTATCGGCTATGTGAACCGGGAAAAGCTAGTTTTCAAATATAGAAGTGCTCGATCAACATTCACGTAAAGGTGTTCTCACACCGCAAGTATTTGTCTGTAGTGTATCGTTAAAGATTTGAACATTACATCAGTGAGGGAGAAAAACGTAACTTGTAAAGATACAATGTGGAAAACTTATAACATCAATACGTTCCACTTGTTATTAAAAGTGTCCGCCAAGCCGCATATTTTACATTACACGCGAATGCTCGCTCAGTCACCCGGTAGTATTGTAACGTAATGCTCAATATCGAATCTGCAATGTTACATTACACGCCGATGTTCCTGGTGAGAGAGCACCTTTATGTAACATTACAATTTATGACTTTTAATTTCTACATTTACTGATGTGATACTCGTTTTGTATCTTTACAAGGTGGGCATTGCAATGCTCGATTTTCCTCCCTTACTGATGTGATGCTCGAATCTGTAACGTTACATTATAGGCGAATCATATACTTCTGATGAAGGAGCACCTTAAGATACGTATCCTGCTCCACCATATGGCACCATATCAGTGCCTTACTTATGTTATTTGTTTGTTTTTCCAGTCTGCTATCAATCCTTACCCGCCAGTGGACCTCGGACCTCACTTGCAGCAGCTGCCTCTACCTAGGACCCCTGAACCAATCGTTATTGATGACGAGACTCAGGAGGATATGCCCGTGATGCTTCCATCTTCGCCTCCGACAGAACAGGCCAGAATTAAATTGGAGAGCATCGGGAAGACATTGACCCGTAGAAAGTCAAACAGAAAGGTTGGTTCTATTAATATTGTGTTATTGAGTTGGCGTGACTTCAGCGGTAGCTTGATGGCGAGTACGAAAACTGTCACTTCCACGACGGTTTTTGACAGGTATTTTCGAAGCACTATCAAAATCAATGTGTGGGTACATTAGCTACAAGGATATTTTGGCGTTCGAATGTCGTAAAGTTTGAATGAAATCTGTTTTTTTTCCGTGATAAAATTATCAAAAGATTTCTCCCGCTCCCGGGTAGGACGTAAATGATAAGTGATATTTATTTTGTAAGTTGATTATAAAAAAACACTTTTACACGTCATAACCAATATTTTTAAAGCTAGAAAGTAGCAAAAAGTCGAAAGTAGCTAAAGCTAGAAAGCGTAAGGGACTGTCAGACTCGTACTGACTATTGTCACGATGTCCTTCAATAGTAGTTTAATTTTCAGGGTCACCGTTACCTGTTTAGACATTCCCGCGACCCTGGCAGACTTTGGCCCTCTATGGGGACACCATCAAAGTACATTGTTAATTCTGTGACAAAAGTCGATGAATAATACAGTTTAGTTAATTGGTTTTTTTGAACATGTTCTTCGTAGGGACTAATCAATTTATCTTCTACTTCCTTCAGGCATCCTGCAAAATGCGTTTTAGTGATTCTTTGGAGTAGGTTGTCTTAAGCCTTTGTCAAACAGACAGGCGAAAGCGAACCGGACTGAATTCGAGAAGAATACGAACCGATAGGAGACGTCAAACTGGGTGCAGCGAACCGAGCTTTTGTATGAAGCTAGTTCCGAATGTATAGCGGACCGAAGGCGAAGAGAAGCGTTTTTGTTACGTTATGATTGTATGGAATTATAAAGCGATTTGCGCTGAAACTGAAGTCGTTTGAGACCACGTCAAACAGAACGGCGTGCCCGCGAACCGAGGCGTGTTTTTATGTCTTTTAATTATGTATTTTACAAAGAAATAGTTTTTAGGGGTACATTATCTTAAATAAAAAAATGTTATCTACACTAATATCATAAAGAGGAAAACTTTTTATTTTTGTTTGTAATGGATAAACTCAAAAACTACTGGACCGTTTTCAAAAATTCTTTCACCAGTTGAAAGCTGCTTTGGTCCTGAGTGATATAGGCAATAAGGGGGGGAGGGGGCGAGCGAAGCCGCTGGGAAAAACTAGTTTTTTATAAATGTAAATAAATTGAGCAAAAGAAATAAGAAACAATAAGGAAGTAGAAAGAAAATGTCACAAGCCACTAAAATGCGCAACATAAAATATATTTCCCATCCCTAATTAATATATACCTCACTCACCCCTATGCGACCCCTAACAACGCCCCCGCCACCGTCTGCGCCCGTCTCACGTGCCCAGTTAGGAAATTATTATTAGATACAGCTATTGAATTATGCCATATTATGGAGTTCCCTGAAAAACAAGAACACCTCGGATTTCCGTTACTGTGAATTATATTTTATGATTCAAACTAGATTATTTAGCTTAAAATAAAAACATTAAACTTTTTTCGAATTGTAATATAAAAAAATATAATTAAGTTGAATTTAAGAGATACGGAAAAACTTATTAGGAGATTTGAGCTTTTTATGTTAATCTATAGGCGTATTCGTTTTTTTGGATGTCCGTAAAATTAATGAAATATGCCCTTAATATGCTAAACTTTTTTTAATGCCATTCGACTCTATTCCATGTATAGGTATTCATTTTTCATCGAAAGAAAGAAAAAATCAGTACGGTAGAAGTTGGTTCGATCGAGCCATTGCGCCAACTGTGTCGTAAAATGCTAATGCTTATGTTGCACATATACAAAGTAAACTGCATATTTTATATCAAATAATAAATAAATAAAATTTATTCATAAATCTTTTACAAAGAGGGGTGTAGAAAGCCACAAAAACAATACTTAATAAAATATAGTAAAAATTAAGTCCTACATAAAGATTAGTGTAAGTTTAACTAAATTATAATAAGTACAAGATATTGACATAAGAATTTAAAGTACATGTAGCGACCTGCCTGAACTAAGTTTAATTCAAACCTGTGTTTCAGGTCATCACTTCATCGCAATTTAAATGGGACAGTATAATTTATGTTTTCAGGATTAATATAAAAATACATAGAAAACCTTTATGGACTAACAAATAAGCATACTTTACAAATATTATAAAACTATTTTAAACTACATATTAAGCAATTATCGAAGAAATATTTGTTTTACGAATTTTGAAGTAAAACTAGGTAAAAATAGGTAAAATTATTAGCACATATGACATTTTCAAAGTTTCACATATTAACTTAGTAGGTATAGCTACGCGTGCATTTTTTCTAGATAGATGGTGACATAGGTACATAATTATTTGCAATGTTGATGATAGAGACCTAAGTGCCGAGTTAGTAACAAAGTATTGGGTTGGTTTATTTCATTTTATACGGAAATGATCGAAACAACTAGATACAGATTGGCTGATTGGTTATTCTTAACTACATACAATCAAATATCAAAACAAGGAAAACTACTGTTTGAGAATTAAAACACTTAAATGATTACTTAATAAATAATTACAATCAGGTGGGTGTATTCTGTTTTCCTAAGTAGGTTATGTCATACATTGTTTTTTATGTCGAGGAAGGCCTGTGTTTCCGTTTCATAATGCCCCTGTGGCGAAATCGGTGCAATCGCCGCCATCATCATTTTTTTAAATACGAGTTTTTAAATGTCTTTTAACAACGCCCCTGTCAATGTCATTCAAGCGCCAGAAGATCCCTGTAGCAGTGTATACTGTGCAATTGTGCACCGCTACAGCGTTTTTCATTCGTCATAACATTTTTCACTGGAGGAAGATAATGAACCACAGTTCACTCGTTGCAAGTCTGTAGGTACCTTCCATACGAGTCACACTGTTTTCAACAAATTCACGAAATCCTGTCAAACATGCCCTTGTGATGCCTATTTGCGCACGTTTTGGAAGGAAAAGTGTTTGTGTGAATCAGATCTTTTTGCGTGAACCCATCACTACATGACCACAGAGTAGTAAGCAAATGGAGTGAGCACGAGTTTGACAGGTCACAATATCATAATCATAACATTATAATTTGATTACAGCTTGGCAAAAAACAGTAGAAAACCGGAAGTCGCCACTGTCTTCTCGCTACCAGCACTTTGAATGATTTTATTTGATTTATTTTCACTTATTACGTTAGTTTTATGGCACAATAATAAATCTTACAAACCTGTGTCTTTGTTTACATCAAATATCAAATATTTTAAAACGTTGTCAGCAAATAAAAATATTAGTTCCGTTTCAAGACGTTCTGGCCAAGCTGTAGTTACGAGGATAGATTTCAATAATTCTTGACTAATAATAAAATTAGTTTATTGTTATCGTCCATGTCAGTGCACGTTATTATTATTTATCACTGCAGTTTTATCCATACAACATACATGTTTAAACGAGCATTAGCACTCCCTTCCCTTACTATTCCAAGATTTGTACCTTAGTCCATCATTAACATTGCTTCTCATTTTTTTTTAATGTTGTAGCTAATCGCCACTGCTCTCGCTGCTGTTGATGAGGCTCAAAGCCTTAAAGACAGACTGCAAGCAGGAGAAATGAATGATAATGAAAAGGCAACTGCAGTTATCGCCCTTCAAATAAAACAGATTGCAAAATTAAACATTAGATACAAAAGGCTGCGAAAGAAACTCAAAAAGATTTCTGGAGTCTTACGTAAAGTAAATATACCATTTTTTTTTACTATTCCTGTTTAATAACGAGGTTTAATAAAAATGCAAAACATATCAAATAATGCACACGACAGTCAATCCCCTCACGGAGAAGTAAGCAGTTGCCTGTCAATAAGGAAGTTTCCATTTTAACAAAAATTAAAAATACTTATTAAAATTGTAAGGCAAAGAAATTGTAATATATATGGTGAAAGAATTATTTTAATAACTTGAAAAATGACAAAGTTAATCCGCTTTTACTGAATCCCGAATTAATTTTGAAATGCACGCGGAGCATTTGGGCTGTGACGTCACAAGTCTCTAAGCGCGGGTGGGGCGGGTAGCGCTTAGCGGCTGTTTCGAGTATTTCGTGGTTTGTTGCTCACAGTAAGTACATGGAATGCGGTGTTTGAGTGTCTGTGTGAAGTATTAAGTAACCTTATTAATATATTTCGTATAATATACTATCTTTTAGCCTAGTAAAAACTAGATTAAAGTAAAATTTAAACGATGGAGAGTAGATTTGTGCGTGGACAGTCTAACAATTTACCAAAAGTGAACATGGTTATGGTTTTGGATTTTCTGGCAAACAATCCACTGTACACAAGTGCAAAGGTCAGAGGAGTGAAACTTTCAACGTATGTTCCTATACCTATCTACTAAGTCCTACATAATAATTTTATTATACCGTAACAATCATCACACGGAATAACTTCTCATTATTAGTTTGCTGCAGCTTTTATTCGTTTTAGGTACCTAAATCGGTGTAGGTAATCTTCCTAGTTTTGTTTAAAGTTTCATTCACCATTGATTGATAATATTTGGATAATATAAACACATCGATCACTAATACAAATTTTCGGTACCTAAGTATTAATATTAACATTATTTAATTGTTCTCTATCACTGTATTGTAAATACTGATATTTTATCAAGAAATCATCGCAAAAACATTTTTTTTAATAAGTCGTAGGTATTACATAATATCATTCCTTGTCCTTGAAGCGACGAGGCTCGGTCGTTAATTTTTAGGGTTCCGTAGCCAAATGGCAAAAACGGAACCCTTATAGATTCGTCATGTCTGTCTGTCCGTCCGTATGTCACAGCCACTTTTTGTCGAAAGTATAAGAGCTATCCTGTTGAGACTTGTTAAGTAGATGTATTATGTGAACCGCATTAGGATTTTCACACAAGAATAAAAACAAAACAAATTTTGGGGGTGCCGCCCATACTTAGAATTGAAACTCAAAAAAAAAATTTTTTCCAAACCCATACCTGTGGGGTATCTATGGATAGGTCTTTAAAAATTATATTGAGGTTACTAATATCATTATTTTCTAAACTGAACAGTTTGCGTGAGAGACACTTCCAAAGTGGTAAAATGTGTGTCCCCCCTGTAACTTCTAAAATAAGAGAATGATAAAACTAAAAAAAATATATAATGTAGAGCTCAACAAAAACTTCCAACGAAAATTGGTTTGGATGTGATACAGTTAGCAGTTTTTGAGATATAGTACATTTTTAAAAACCGCAAATATAACTTTGCCGTTCATACAAACACTATGAAAAACAAAGATATTTTTACTGTTTGTGTATATTACTTACTAATCTCAATATAATTATATCCCTAATCTATGCCTGCTACTACGGAACCCTTCATGGGCGAGTCCAACTCGCACTTGGCCGGTTTTATTGCTTTTTATCGACACTTTGTAATTCTGACCTTAAAACATGCGTGTAAGGTTGAATTTGTTTTGATTTAGTTTACAGATTTATGGTTACAGAGTTACAGAGAGTTATGGTTGTATTTGTACACTTGGGAACGATACAATATTTATAATGTACTTTCACATCAGTTTGCACGGTTTCCATAATGATTCCACAACGATAATATTTGTTCCGTCTTGTTTGAACCAAAAGTAATAACCGTCTGAGGTGACCGCGCATTGACGACTACTCGACTCGAGCGAGTGATGAGACTTGTGACGTCATGAGACTGTTGACCGGCCGCGCGCCGAGAAGTTATAAAGCGGACGGGAAAAGTATCATAACTTCGTTATTTATGAAGATAATTGAAAAAAAAATTACAATGGGCTTCATTGCAAGTTTAGTACTATTTTTTAAAAAAAAATAAAAAAAAATTGGAAACTTCCTTATTGTGTAATTTTGCGGTAATTTCTTGATATTCAAAGTCAATTTTTAAAAGCGAAGGAGTAATTTGAAATAATTACTTGACGAAGGAGACTTGCTAGATTCAGAGTAGACCTATCAAAACATAAATAATATTGTCCTCTCTTTCAATAGATGAGGAATTTTACAACTAGGAAAACGAGCAATCGAGCACAAGGTACCCTGATTTCCATAATATGGTATTGGCATTAATAACAATTCATTTATTTTTTTGCGATCATCATTAAGTTATCATTCTGTTTGCTTACTCCTCCGTGTTTGTATTAAGAGATACCGATACCTATCTAATGATTATTGACATTTAGTAGGTACTTGCTTGTTACTTTAAGTCATAACTAGCTGTGCCCGCGACTTCGTTCGCGTGGATGTCGGAACTTAACAATGTAATTTTTTAGTGCTTCTTTATTAACAACATTAGCTGTAAACCATCATTCTGGAGCATACATAAATATGCGTACGTAAATCATCAAATGAGTCCCCACCCAGGGCAGGGAAAGAGGGATTGTCAGACTTGTACTGATTAAAATCCTCGATGTCCTATAAATCCTATAATAGGCCTTTACGTTCCGGGGTCAAGGTAATTCGATAGTTCCGCGACCCCGGCAGGCTTTGGCCTTCTAAGGGGGGGACCGTCATTGTGATGACACATTGAGGCGCGTGTTGAACACAACGCGCCGTCGACCCAGGCATACTCGCCGCCCGCATGCTCGTGCAAGTGAAAAATCTACGTTTAAATGCCTCTGGAACCTGAGTAGTATGGGCGTACTCCGGAGCCTGCCCGTTCCTGCCTTTACCGGCGCTGGCAGCCCCAGGACGTAAGCAGACATGGGCGAAAGTCATTCTTTCAAGGAAACAGGTCGTAGCTATGCGTGACCCATCGTATCCCATCGTATCTCATCGTATCCCATTATATCCCATCGTATCACATCGTATCCCATCGTATCTCATCCTATCCCATCGTATCTCATCCTATCCCATCCTATCCAATCATATCCCACCGTATGCCATCGTATCCCATCGTATCCAATCATATCCCATCGTATCCCATCGTATCCCATCGTATCCCATCCTATCCCATCCTATCCCATCCTATCCCATCCTATCCCATCCTATCCCATCCTATCCCATCCTATCCCATCCTATCCCATTGTATCCCATCGTATCTCATCGTATCCCATCCTATCCAATCATATCCCACCGTATGCCATCGTATCCCATCGTATCCAATCATATCCCATCGTATCCCATCGTATCCCATCCTATCCCATCCTATCCCATCCTATCCCATCCTATCCCATCCTATCCCATCCTATCCCATCCTATCCCATCCTATCCCATCCTATCCCATCCTATCCCATTGTATCCCATCGTATCTCATCGTATCCCATCGTATCCCATGCTATCCCATCCTATCCTATCCTATCCCATATTATCCCATCGTATCCCATCCTATCCCATGCTATCCCATCCTATCCCATCCTATCCCATCCTATCCCATCCTATCCCATCCTATCCCATCCTATCCCATCCTATCCCATCCTATCCCATTGTATCCCATCGTATCTCATCGTATCCCATCCTATCCAATCATATCCCACCGTATGCCATCGTATCCCATCGTATCCAATCATATCCCATCGTATCCCATCGTATCCCATCGTATCCCATCCTATCCCATCCTATCCCATCCTATCCCATCCTATCCCATCCTATCCCATCCTATCCCATCCTATCCCATCCTATCCCATCCTGTCCCATCCTGTCCCATCCTATCCCATCCTATCCTATTCTATTCTACGATTCCTTTAAATCGCTTTAATTAATTTACATTTTTTGTTTGTAAGGTGTAAACTGATTACGATGAAATAAAAAACATAATGTTACTTCAATTCAACACCTCTATTCCAGGTTTTTTTTAACGCCATCTACCGTGTTATCGTTGGTTTAGATGAATTATTTGAATATGTAGTTTTTCTATTCGAAGCTAGATCGCGCTACTGAACTGCGCCTCTCGGTGTGAACTGACCGTAATATTTTACTTCTGGATCACTTTAAATTCAAATATCTTTTGATAGACTGAACCGATTGCAATGAAACAAAAACTAAATGTTACTTCAAGTTACGCTAAATCGTTGTGTATAAAAATTATCTACATTGATTTCGTACATTTTACGTGATGCCCGAATAACCAAACATACAAACAGACAAACAGATAAACAGACAAACAGACAAACAGACAAAAATTCTAAAAATGCTGGAAATGGGTTCTATTGGTTGTCCTTTAACATCCTGGCTATATTTTTTTATTTTTTTTTTAATGTACAAAAACTTCTTTTCTACAGTTTTATTATATGTATAGATAGATATTCATTTTATAAAGTTGTCCGAATCCATAGTTTAGTACCTATCGGAAAAAAATATTATGAAACCTTATCTCTTTTTTTGATGTTAACGTTTTTGTAATTTTTGGTCCAGTATGAACTTTTGGATTTTTACCCATTTTGATCAAGACCCCCTTTGATAGCTCAGAATTTGCATAATTAATGAGCTATTTCATACATTTTTACGTTTGGTCGTATAACTCCTTCACAAACTCCTTCTACTTATCCGTTAATTAACTGTTGTTACTTTTTAGTGCAAAACTAACGCTTTGCCTTTTTCTTTCAGATTGAATAATCTCAGAGGACCGATTAGTCTTTTCTCCGTTATCACTTCACTATGTTGCTCAACTAGGTTGTTAAGGACTACCTGCTGTCGTGTTACATTCGGTCACAACGACCACACTTTCACTTTCTTCTGCTTATTTTGTTAAGAAGTAGATGGTCAGAATGACTATTTTGATTTATACGAACAAAGAAATGTTCATCATTGTGTATAAATGTGAAAATGTGACCCCGCGTACCTCCCTTAAGCAGTTGAAGGGGCAAAACCTGGCTCAGTTGATAATACAGTGTACCTACACGATGGAAAAAAAGGATATTATGCCTGTGATTCATTTTAGTCGTGTTAACGGAGAACCGGGCTTACCTGCAGAAATAAAAATCAAGTACAAATTCCCAAACACAAATAAGACTTTCATGAAAACTTTAGTTGAAGAATTTCCGGTAATTCAGGGGGATTAATATAAGATAATTATGATAATTATTGCTGAGCTTAGGAATGTAAATAAGTGGTGCCCTGAAACTGAATTAGAATACAGGTTGCTATAAATGCCTGTCGTAAGTTTACACCGTATACATATTTATGCGCTGGCATAAGTCTGAATGAAGAAGATTTGTCAAAAACTATGAAGGCAAATGCTGAAGCATTAAGTTATCGAGAAAAGAACATCGAATAAATCAAACCATGACTGGTGCGAAAACTTAGCCATTTAAAATACAACATATCTACCTATACTCCTTACAAGCTTTTGATGTTAACTATTAAATAATAATAATTGATAAGAAAATGGCAAACTAGCATTAGGCTAGAGCGCCATTAAAAATAAAATCGATGTTTTTAACTATAAGGAATGGCACTGCGAGATTAAAACGTCCTATTAGGTGTTTTCTTTTGTCCATTAGAAGATTGGAATGTTATTTTTGTAAATATCTTTAAAAATTATGACAATATGGAAGGATCAGATAATCGAGGATTTTGGAGACATCTAAAGAAAATGTAACATAGAAACATAAAAATTTGAGCTTTTAGAATAATATCTCGAAGAATCATGTAAAACATAACTATTTTACAATTAAATTGTTGGACCACATAAGAAGTTATTAATACTCTTTTGAGGTAAATATAACGCAACATACATTTTTTGGCTTCTTCCAGCACGTGTAGCATGACCCAGTAGAAAAGGGATTTGTTGACAGAAGAATAGTCAAAATGACATAATGTAGAAAGATTTCTACCGTCCTATACATGGGCGATCTTTAAAATGTAGAACAGTAGGAGAAAACTAGGTAAGATGCCATGGGCGTAGCCAGCTGATCATGGTGGGGCAGCGCCATGGGATCAGGGTGAGGCAGCAATCTAAAATAATATTTTATTTTTATTTTTGTGTCAACTGATGACTGTGAAGTGTAAACTTTGTAACGGATATTAAGTATCATAGTAAGTACCTAGATAATTTAGTTTTTAAGTTTTGGTTAGGTACCTTACAGGTCAGAGTCAGGGTGGGGTGAGCGCCCCACTCTGCCCCACCATGGCTACGCCCATGAATACGCCCTAGTTGACAAAACGCCCGCCATTCAAGCATTCAAACTTACTGCTCGGAAACCTCTTCGGTCACTTTTCGCTCATCCTTCGGCCTCGGCCATGTTAAAGGTAGTTACGCCAACAGTGGCCAGGGCCACACCGGAGTGTGGTTCCTTGCTCGTCGGATGCACACTTCAGTAGTTGGAGAGCAGTAAGTTTGACTGCTAGAATGATGATTTTGACTTCACGGTTATCGCTGTGGCGGGTTGATACCCGCACGGAACAAATACTTGTATGATCTACAAGTATTTGTTTCGGGTATGTGAGTTTCTATGTTTGTAACCGCATCCACGATACAGGAAGAAATTCCTTGTGTGGGGCAACGTATCATTAAAACAAATGGGGCGTTTTGTCGACTAGTGCGTATTAATGATATTTCTAGCAGGGGACAAAAGAATGACGAATTTTATAATTATAGAAATATCTTTGTCGATGTTTGGTAGAATAGAGATGGAATTGTTCATGCACTTTGTACGCGTGCTAGGAACTTTTAAACAAAAACACACTACTGTGAAAAAATGAACGCACCCCGCTATGGGGCTTGTTAATTCAGAATGCAACAAAATCTAGTTCCTTTTTAGGCCGTCTCACCTGATTGTCGCTTCAGTATTTAGGTAATAAAAAAAATTTAATGCACAATTTTTATTTTTTCTTCAGAGTTATTTAATCCCAAATTATACCAAATAATCTGCATGATATTTCAAAAACATCAAAATGTTAAGCAAAAATTAACTAAATGTTTTTTTTTTCAGAGACCAAGTACTTACAGAATCGTTAAATATTAGATGGCAATGCAAGGAGGGACTTGTTTATAGAAACTATTCGTCCTAAGCCCGAAATAAAACAGGTATATCTCTGTAAGAAAATCTCGCTACGACGGACTAAGAATAACGACCTAATGTTAAGAACCTACTATACAATTATTGAAATTGTTGAATACGTAGTGATTAATATAAGTGTACATTCTTTATATCTGTCAAGAAGGAATAAAACCTTCAATTTGTTGTAAATAATATTTTATTGATGTATTAAAATGTGTGAAAATGTCCGCTGTGATCATTTATTAATTGATACCCCTTTTTTTTAATAACTGAAAATGATTGGCTTTAATTTGTGGATGGAAAAATTATCAAATGAGTCCTCCCACACTGGGTGGGGCGGAAAGCACTGTAAGACTTACTGACTAAAAGTTCACCCTGTTTATTCATTTGCCCTTTGCATTCCAGTGCCACGATACCTGCTTAGATAATACCTCAACATGTAATTTCATTAATTACACTAAGATTCACTTCAACACCTATCACACATTATTCTAAAGTGGATCAAGTAATGCTGGGTACTGACTGTACTTTTTTTTAGGTGGTAAAATCATCAAATGGGTCCTCCCGCCCTGGGTGGGGCGGAAGGGACTGCCAGACTCTTACAGACTAAAATCCACCCGTGTTCCTTCGGATGCCCTTTACGTTCCGGGCCCACGGTATCCTGTGTTAAGAAAAACCCGCGACCCCAGCAGGCATTTGGCCCCATAAGGGCCCCGTCAGTTTGCTGACAACTCCCCGAAGGCACGCGCGAAACACGACACGACGCGCCACCGACCCGAGCTTGGTCCTTGGTCGGACGGCGAGCTACCCATTACTCACCGTCCGCAAGCCCGCTCCGTCGCTGTGCCCTCTGCTAATCAGAGGGACACGCGTTGGAGCGTCCACACGACAGTCTATTCGCATACGGGCAAAGAGACCCCTTAGGCACACAATGCCTAAGGAAGAGTTTTTGCCCGCATCCCAGGGTGCACCGGCCCGAAAAACTGGTTTTCCCCACGGACGTATCCTCCAGTTCACGGGCGCACGTGGAGGTTTCCTATCTTAGCACCCCATACTGACTGTACAGCTACAAACACAGGCGAGTGTATTTCACAAACAAGTAAAGCCTACATAATAACATTATTTTTTTTAGCCTGGTAAAATCATCAAATGAGTGTTTTGCCCTTGGGTGGAGCGAGAGGGAATGACCCCGGCAGAGTTTTGCCCTCTATGGGGCCTCGTCAGATTGCTGACGGCTCTTCTCTTGGAGCGTTGTGAACACAACACAACGCTCCGTCAGCCCAGACATGAGCCATGATTGGATGGCGTGTCGACGACTATTACTCACCGTCCGCATGCCTGCGTAAATAATTATCAGGCGCGAATCAAACTAGCGATACGCCGCGCAGCAATCAATTGCTCAGCCATTGCGCCAACCGTGATGTCACGATTGGGTGCATTCCTTGAAAACAGTGATACTAGACCTGATTTGCAACTTGAATTTTGCGGTGAGCGGCGACAGAGCAGCGCGGTGCGGCGTCGTCGGCGGCGGCGGTGGCGACGGCGGCGCTGGGTCATCTTTTCGATAGAAAAGTTTCAGTCCATTCTCTATGTCTATAGCTAAAGAGCATGGACCAAGCATTGTCTGCCAGATTGACATACTCTTTATGAAGAGAGAAAAACAATTGTAGGAATACCTATCTCTTTCCTTAAAATTAAGAAAAAATGTCTTTTCATTCGTAAAGAGATACATTTATTATTTTTCTTATTTTCATGTTGTTTGGGCTTGGTCTATGTTATAAATCTATGCCTCTCATTAAAAGAACGAACCTCGAACGAACGCTCCATTCATAGACAATGGATAAAATATTTTGGTGTTGGCAACATTGATTTTCCGCCATCATTGAAAAAATCGGCGTATTGGAACCCGCGACGCGTGGTGTTGGATTTATTAATTCGTGTAAATAAGTTATATTAGATCACCATGGGAGTAAACGTAGAAACTATTTCTCCTGGAGACGGTAAGTTTATTTACAATTTACAATTTTACTCTGTATTATATGTCATAAAGTAAAAAAAAAACCTTGTCAGTTTTCTAGATTTTCCTGCATAATTTACTTGATTTTAAACATATCATACTTCTAACTTCATAGCAACCACTTAAAGTATATTTCTGGTCGTGAATGGCAAAGTACGGATATTTTACTACATCGTTTTTTTTTTTGCGGCGACCAAAGTTACTGGAGTGACGCCTTGCTAGTTTATTACGATCGCCAGGTAATTTTGCACAAACAATGACTAATCTGTTTTCGATTACTCATTGCAATATTTATTTTCGCTGTTACCAGTTCATATACAGTATCATCGCGTGACTTCTCACTTTCATACTTTACCTGTACTGATACCAGGTGGGTAGGGCTCCGGCCGGCTTCAGAAAATGCGTGGGAACACACCACGTGTGAGACTACTGCATTATGCTAATTTTTTTTCCAACAAATTGCTTAGTAATACAGCAGTACATAAAATGTCCTCTTAATAATTAAAGTTGTTATCTATTTATTTAGGTATATAAGTCGTGATAAGTGACTACATTACGTGATAACAGAATAAACATTATGTACATAATACATAAAGTATACAGGTCTGCCATATCAGTCATTTCCCTTGATGTCAAAAACATTCTTTGGCAAAGACTCTCTGTACTGCCATTTCAAAATCACATACAAATCAAGGTTTGGACAAGATTACACTTAACTATTTCACATAAATGTTTTATTAAAATAATGAGTATCCCAATACTTAATTGGCAGTATCCAAATATTATTTTAGGAAAGAAACAAAACTGGAAAGTTACTCTAGGAATATTTAGTTGGATTCTAGGGCTACTGTACAATGTAGATTACCATTGTTATATTTAAAAGAGTCTGGTCAGTGGGTCAGTTGGTGTATACGCTTAGGGGCACTATGAGCAGCAAAGAAAACACAAAAAAAAATTTAGTTAAAAGAAAATGTTTGGGAAAGGAATGTACTCCAAAAGGGCACCGTGGCACTAGAATGCAAAGTTCAACCAAACCATCTGGGTAGACTTTTAGTAAATAAGAGAATGATAGTTCCTATCACTCAAACCAGTGCTGAGGGACTCGATTGATGATTTTATCACCTAGTAAAAAATAAAAAACAAATTGTAAAAAGTAAAAAAAAAAACAATCATATGACTAAGTAGTATCTCAATTCCTTCCTCAGAGTCTACCTACCCCAAATCTGGCCAGACAGTGGTCGTGCACTACACAGGCACGTTGACCAACGGCAAGAAGTTTGACTCCTCGCGTGACCGTGGCAAGCCTTTCAAGTTCCGCATCGGCAAGGGAGAGGTCATCAAAGGCTGGGATGAGGGTGTCGCTAAGGTAAGGAGTTATTTTCAATGTAATTTTTCATGTTTGCTCTTGACTTTAAACTGGGTCACAGGTAGAAAGGATTAGCCAATCATAGACATAGCAGGAGTTATTGGGCAAGCTACTTTCATCTTCTGTCCTGCAAACCTATAAAGTGCATTGTTTTATAAACTGACTGCACATGTTGCTTGTCGAGTCTCCTACAATTGTGTGGAAAACAAACAATATTTATATAGACAAAGATGTTAGCTGTAGTATATCAGTCTTGACATCCTCATAAAATGAGTAATTATATATTTATTTCTATGTATTTTTCGTAGCCATCCCCTTTTATCTATACAAACTCATTGATTTAAAATATTTGAGGGTCTAATCTAAAACAACCTCTTAGCAATATCCGAAATGATTTACCTTTGAGAATGAATAAATAGCCAATGGTGTTGCGGGAAATGTACAAACTTCGTGCATTTCCAGTGATTTCCATCAATGTCATTGGCTATTCATTTACGAAGTTAATCATTTGGGATATTGCTATGTGGTCTGTAATGTCTTTTTTTACCTTTTGATTTGACCGAGAAATCATAGGAAATTATTGTTTCAGCCAGCTGTTTATTTATTTGTGTTCTCCTTACAGATGTCAGTGGGTGAACGCGCCAAGCTAACCTGCTCCCCCGACTACGCTTACGGCCAGCAAGGTCACCCCGGAGTCATCCCCCCCAACTCCACCCTCGTCTTCGATGTGGAACTCCTGCGCCTCGAATAAAACCTTAATGCAACCACCTACTTATAATTAACATTAGACATTATCTATTACAACTTGCATCTTCTTTTTAACTAATAATAAAAAGGTATACTTGAATTTGTGGGTACAGAAAATTTCTAAAAACCACTTCGAACTGCCAAGATCAAAATGTCTAATAATCCCCAGTTTATGAATTTACTAAGCTTTTATTGGAGGGAATTTTAACACGTAATTTTTTACGATATTATGTCTCTCGTGTCAAAATATATATTTTATGCAACCATTTTGATGGAATACTTGAAGAATATTTACAAATGGAATTTCACTGTTTTTTAGATCAATTACATTTTCACACATATTTAGTCTTATCACATTTTATGGGGCGGTCAAATGTTACATACAAATCCGTTTATCTATAGCAAAATATTGATGTGTTCTTTCCAATTAGCATTGTGAGTCATCACTTAGCTCATACGACATTCCTTACGCATTTGGATTACTAGAATCGTGCAATATTGTCTAATAGTCACATTTAGAAATCTTATCACTCTTTAATCACAAATATGATGGAGAAGTGTAAGATCTTGATAGAATAAGGCCAAATTATGAGAAGTGCGTTGATGCTATTGCCCAAAACTGTATATAATGTATGCACAAGTACTAACTTGAGTGAACTCTCATTCTGAATGTGTGGTAGGTAAAGGTGATTTCAATGATAGCTTTATCTTGTAACTAAGATGAATAAACTTATTGTGGAAATTTTGTGTTTAATTTTTAATGCCATATGCTCCTTTCTTGAAAAAAGGCTTGTTCTTCAGTCTACTGGAAAAGGTATAGGAAACTGCGCCACAAACATACCACAAGTGTAGGCTGCTTTTACACCAGAGATGCGCTATATAGCACGCATCCATAGTATACGCACCCATAGCACGCATCTTTCCATGTAAAAACACATCTTAGTTTAATCCATTTCCACCAGCAGTGCTGTGCTATGTAAACCACGCATATGATTGGTGCAACGACCTTTTATATCTAGACTCCTGATCAAAGGCGACCGATGTCTGTCAACACATTAGGTAAAAAAGTCTTATAACCGTCGTGTCGTGACTCGACCACTCCTGTGAGTCCCCTCGTCGCACTGACCTTGAGTTAGCCAATCAGAACGCAGTACCCCGTCCCGTTAGCCAATCAGAACGCAGTACCTCGTCCTCCACGCTTACGTCGTACCTCAGCGACTTAGCAGAATAATTTTCGTTAGATCGTGAATGAGGCATCTAGATATAAATGGTCGTTGGATTGGTGGATATCAAACATATCCGCAGCCACGTAGCATAGCACATCTCTTGTGGAAAAACAGCCTAAGCCTCACTTGCATGCGAGCTGTATGCAAGTTCTTGCAGCGTGTGTAAGCGGGCTTTAACTCTCAGTACAAATCAGCTGGGCACAGATTTAGGGTAGAAACAAAATATTGCTTGAAAATCAGCAGAACCCAAACGGATTCAAATCGTGTTCTGGTTTTCCTTTACCTTTTAGGTTTCCGTACCCAAAGGGTAAAACGTAGAGAATTCACAGATGTGTATTTTTGTTGCCACTAAAACAACAAACCATATAAAACTGAATAAAATAAATATTTAAGGGGACTCTTATAAGAGACATGATTTTTGCCGTTTGTGTAGATTAAATGGTACGGAATCTTTCGTGTGCGAGTACGAATTTAAGTGTTCTTCATTAATTTGTGATTAATTGAAAATTTAATGAAGGTTCTCTACACTATCTAAATACCTTCAAGTTACAGTGTCTGACAAAATATTCTGAGTAATTTGTGGATGTGGAACATACAATGGATTACGAAGGATTGTGAAGTCAGTATTCAGTGACCCAGGAACGCAAAGTGCAGCTGAAGGGATCGGGTCGAATTTAGGTAGTAAGTACCTATCTATATGTACATATATATCGCCTTTCTCTTGTATCGTAGGTGCGCTAACAAACAGTTAACTCGCATAAAGAGCCACACTCGTAGCACCAGCTACTTGTAGGTCATATAAATATTACCTTAATAGTACCTTTCGGGAATTGAACCCGCGACATACAGAGCGGCGGTCTATCACTCAGTCACTGCGCTTACAGTGCCCGCCTCATTTAAGACAATGCAAGAAATTACATGCGAATGGCATGCAATTTTGGCTACATTGCGGTCTGTTAATGGATAATGAATAAAATAAATATTCATTTATTTTGATCAAACAAATACCACCAAGAGTTTAATCTCTTTATTTTTTCGTGATAAAATCATCAAATGAGTCCTACCCTACCCAGGGCAAGTCAGTCGGGAGGGACTGTCAGACTTGTACTGACTAAAATCCACGGTGATCCTTCAATAGCCCTTTATGTTCCAGGGTCACGGTTACCTGTACAGACAGTCCCGCGAAATATAATCTAAAAATAACTTTCATGCAAGTTCGTAAATGTGCCATTAGGAAAACAGGAAAGTGATCGATTTTTGGCAACTGAGGGTCAAATCTTAGCTAAGAGGGAAAGAGGCAAGACAATAAAACATCACATTTACAAATATAAACATTTTATAACAAACATCATCATATTCCAACCTTACATTTAACACTTAGTGCCAGGCGAAAAAAAACAATAGGTACATAAGGTAGTAATTTTGTAACAATAAAAAAGTGAAATGGTAGCAGTTAACTGAAAACAGTGATCCAAAGAGTCTAGACAGATAGCAATCGTTTTTATAACGTTACGTTTTTCTGCAACGTTTTTCAAAAGATTAGCATAGACTCTATTGTCACGTCAACTATACTGGGTACAGTTTCGTCGCCTCTGATAGATGTAATGCGCCTTTATAAATTCTCTGGCTTTAGGCTTTGGCGCGACCACATACTTTACTATAAGTTCGGTCAGAAAAAATCTAATGATCGCTGGATGCACTATGCATATTATCAGAAATTATGATCTGGCAACTTTTTCAATAGGTACAAAATGTGCCTTCTGTCGAGCATCAGAAGCGGACGACACGTCAGAATTTTTCTTACATTGGCGCATATCCTTTTTGTTGCGGTATCCAGTACAAAATGTATTTAGCGAGTGCCTTCCGAAGAGCTTCAGATTTTTCTGATAAAAATTTCTTAATGTAGGTAGGTATGTGGTCGCGTTTAAAATGACGAAATGTTTTATTTCACTCACTGCATTGAATATTCATTTCACAGTTACTTTACCTGTAACATTACATAAGTTACAGTTAAAATCACCGAAACCTCAAAACCATGTTACTTTATTGTAGCAGTGGTAACAAATTACTATAGAGGAATTTGGTTTTTTTTTAAACGTTGTTAGTATTTTCTAACATCGATTAACAATAATTTCGCTTTAATTGAATCAAAAATAGGTACAATGAAACATCAAATAACATTGTTTTTCTTAAAGCATTTTGTAATACTATAATAATAATTTAGATATAATAATTTATATACAAATCAACTAGGGTATAAAGTTGAGAAAACATTCTAAACAATCGAATTCTCTATGAATTAGCGTTCAAAAGTAAGAAAAAGTAGTACAAGGATCTTTTGGCTCGTGACTAAAATTGTAATGCCACCTTCTTTTTCAAATAGTAGGTATGTACATTTTACATCAATGATTGCACAAAGTGACGCACTTATATCGCTATGCGAGCGCACAAAAATCCTTGTAACATTGTAACTAGGTAATTGAGCGTGTGCGTCAGAATGGCCGGTTGCCTGTGGCGTTGGTCTATGAGAGTTGATTCAAAAATTGCTACATAATTGCTTATATTTGCTACATATAATAAATAATTGCTACATAGGATATATATTTAGAAATAAAATATTTTTTTTTGTACAGCTATCCTGACGTCAGGATGGCTGGTCACCTCTTAGTTTAAAGTCAAGCGTGCAGAGTTTCCCGAAATGTATTGCGTCAATAATTGCTACATATTTACTTCATTTATCTCATTTAGTTGTAACTTCAAACATATGTAAAATAAAGGATGTAGCAATTATTTAAATTATCCCAAGGAAAAGTGCCTGATAAAATAATAAAGGTAAATAGTTGCAGTGCGTCTTCACTCAACGGTATTGCTACTTTAGGAGGCAGGCGTTCTAAATTGTTAAATGGCATGTTATGTATGAGTAGGTTAGTGGATAACAAGCATATTAAAAGGATATCGTAAATAAAAACAAAATGTGTCTCGTTCATAAGATTCAGTTTAATTATACCTATTACAATCAACTTTAAAAATATTCATTAACTTGCCTTATTTTCATATTATTTTTTCGCATATACAGGGTGATTTGTAATTCGATGCGGTCCTTGAAATGGGTGATACTAGACCTTATTTGCAAAAATTTTAACCCCGACAACATGGGGTCTAAACTGACTGGTTTTAGAGATATCGAACTTTAAAAGTTTTTCGAAAAATTTCTACCTCTCCATCATTAAGTGCTTATTGTTAGAAAGTAACGATGGTCACCACTTAGAATTTATACTTTTCTGATAGAGTATGAACGACTGAATCTAATGAATACAAGTTTGTTTAAAACTAATCATATCTTGGGAAATAAAGTGTCATAAAGTTTCTGTTTTGAAGTTTTCTGAAAACTTCCCTTGTCTTTCAAATCTATTTAAAAAAAAAATGTATGACACTTGGTTTACAAATTACAGGGAAAACTTTCTTGTCTCATTACCTTTCTAAAATGGTGCCACAGTACCCACTTTTAGTTAGTGTCTGACCAGAAAATTAGGGTTGTTACTGACAAGGTAGTAAATAAACGAAAATTGGTTGTAAAGTTTTTTCACCCAAATTTTTTTTTCTGTGATTTTTGTCCAAACTGTTATCTGATATGGTGTGCTAAGACAGGAAACCTCCACGTGTGCCCGTGTACTGGAATTCCCTCTCGGATACATCCGTGGGGAAGACCAGTTTTTCGGGCCGGTGTACCCATGGATGCGGGCAAAAACTCTTCCTTAGGCACTGTGTGCCTTAGGGGTCTCTTTGCCCGTATGCGAATAGCCTGTCGTGTGGACGCTCCAACGCGTGTCCCTCTGATTAGCAGAGGGCACAGCGGCGGAGCGGGCTTGCAGACGGTGAGTAATGGGTAGCTCGCCGTCCGACCAAGGACCAAGCCCGGGTCGGTGGCGCGTCATGTCGTGTTTCGCGCGTGCCTTCGGAGAGTTGTCAGCAAACTGACGGGGCCCCACATTGGGGCCAAATGCCTGCTGGGGTCGCGGGTTTTTCTTAACACAGGATAACAGGGTTCCGTGGCTCCGAAACGTAAAGGGCATCCGAACGAACACGGGTGGATTTTAGTCAGTAAGAGTCTAACAGTCCCTTCCGCCCCACCCAGGGCGGGAGGACTCATTTGATCATTTTACCACCAAAAAAAATACTGTTATCTGATATTAGCTTTTTGAGTCAATGCGCTAAGTCCTGGTCGATGACATCAGGCAAAATTCGCGCTTTATCTGGAGTATTTTACCTATGGACCAGATAGTCATTGTATTATGCCAGATAGATATGCCAGATAGTCATAGTCACAAGGCGCATTGACTCAAAAAGCTAATATCAGATAGCAGTTTGGACAAAAACCACAGAAAAAAATGTTGGGTCGAAAAAACATTGCAACCAATTTTCGTTTATTTACCACCTTGTCAGTAACAACCCTAATTTTCTGGTCAGACACTTACTAAAAGTGGGTACTGTGGCACCATTTCAGAAAGGTAATGAGACAAGAAAGTTTTTTCTGTAATTTGTAAACCAAGTGTCATACATTTATTTTTTTAAATATGCTTTGAAAGACAAGGGAAGTTTTCAGAAAACTTAAAAACAGAAACTTTATGACACTTAATTTCCCAAGATATGATTAGTTTTATAACAAACTTGTATTCACTAGATTCAGTCGTTCATATTCTATCAGAAAAGTATAAATTCTAAGTGGTGACCATCGTTACTTTCTAACAATAAGCACTTAATGATGGAGAGGTAGAAATTTTTCGAAAAACCCTTAAAGTTCGATATCTCCAAAACCAGTCAGTTTAGACCCCATGTTGTCGGGGTTAAAATTGTTGCAAATAAGGTCTAGTATCACCCATTTCAAGGACCGCTTCGAATTACAAATCACCCTGTATTATACAATGTGGAATTAGCTTCTTTTTACTCTTCGTAATTTTTTTCGATTCGTCATCATCATATTTCTTATTTCGTGATATATGTTAGTATGGTTTAAAGTAAATGCGACCTAGTTATTATATATGCGAAAAAATAATATGAAAATAAGGCAAGTTAATGAATATTTTTAAAGTTGATTGTAATAGGTATAATTAAACTGAATCTTATGAACGAGACACATTTTGTTTTTATTTATGATATCCTTTTAATATGCTTGTTATCCACTAACCTACTCATACATAACATGCCATTTAACAATTTAGAACGCCTGCCTCCTAAAGTAGCAATACCGTTGAGTGAAGACGCACCGCAACTATTTACCTTTATTATTTTATCAGGCACTTTTCCTTGGGATAATTTAAATAATTGCCACATCCTTTATTTTACATATGTTTGAAGTTACAACTAAATGAGATAAATGAAGTAAATATGTAGCAATTATTGACGCAATACATTTCGGGAAACTCTGCACGCTTGACTTTAAACTAGGAGGTGACCAGCCATCCTGACGTCAGGATGGCTGTACAAAAAAATATTTCATTTCTAAATATATATCCTATGTAGCAATTATTTATTATATGTAGCAAATATAAGCAATTATGTAGCAATTTTTGAATCAACTCTCATAGACCAACGCCACAGGCAACCGGCCATTCTGACGCACACAATTGAGCGATGTTTCATTGTGCGTAAGATCAAGTTAACTCATAGGTAGATATTTAAAGCTACACATTATACCATCACAACACATATTTATGATTTTTGTTAATATAAAATATACATTAGTACAAACGGCAAAAGAGTTAGGTATGTAGGTAATTTTTGAGCATAAAATCGTAGTACGTTCGAGATAATAGTTTGGCCTGGTTTAATATGCAGGTTCATTTAAATAAGGCCAGCTATCAATAGTTTTGTTACTAATGACTTGTGGCTTACTGTACAAGTGTAAAGGCGCGTTTCCATTAGGCAAGTCTTGCATACAAGTACGATGTCGTCATATTTACGGTGAGTTCGAGTTCACACCGAGACGCGACGCGGCGCGACGTAACGCAACGATACTGCTATGTGTATCTTATCGTGTAGTAAATAAAGTTAAATTTTGAGTTGCAGCGCGGCGCTGCGTTGCGAAAGGTGTATAAATTTTCGTGTAGGAAATAGTGTTAGATTTTGAGTAGCTTTATTGAAATGTGCGCGCAGCGCCGCGTCTCTGTCTGAGCTGACCCGTAAACAAGTTGCAATTTGGGAAAAGCACCATAAATTTAACAGGAGCGGACATAAATTGACATCTACGTTAAAGAACACACTCGTATACTGCCTCATATAATTTAGATACTTCGAACTTAACTCTTTTGCTGACTGTTTATAGATTTAACATATTTTTTAAAAAATACACAGAAGGCCGCTACACACAATCAGGGTATTTCAACAATAACTACATTATATTAATTTATATTTAACATCGATTTAAGCTCGGACTAGATAAAGTAAAAATAAAATTTAGTACTTCCTCAACGTTGTACAAGTTTTATTTTTATTTTTCTAGCTATCAAGTCCTTTTTATACAAAATACTAATTAACATCACATTATTATCAGTTACAAAACAATACTTATGTGAAACATCGAGTTATATGTTACATTTTTATTACACCTACATTAAACAACAAAATACACTAAGTAATTATGAATATTCAACTCATATGACATAAAAATGAAAAACACTTTAATATATAAACTTCGTAAAAAAAGATACGCCAACTCTTTTAAATTAAGAATGCATTCATTCCTAAATGCATAGACTTTTTTTTAAAGTTGCTAGATCTTTTTAAATATTTGCATTTTAGCTGGATAAAAAAGCGAATTATTACACCAATATGTTAATGACTCTTTATTATCACATTTTATTATTAGCTGCCTATCTAAACTACAAGGATCAAGCGAAGAAAAATCTAAGGGGAAATTATTTAAAGCTACACCGATTAATCTAATGATTTTTAATTACGCCGCCATTTTTTAATGGTCATAGAGTTTTCTTTTTTTTTTTTGTAAAAATGGATGGACGAAGGATAAGATTAGGTAAATATAGATTATAGAGAGAAAAATATCGTTTCTTAATTTTAGGCCATGTTGATTTTAACTTTATAAGATGTTTGAGCTGAATTTCTATTAAATACCTCTTTTCATTAGAAATTGCTTTGCACTATTCTCGTTATTATGACAGTGAAAATTAAACCATAGGCTCCTACTTATTCGGTTGTGAATTAATTAAAGTTACGAGCTGTTTGAGCATTTAAGCTACCGACAAAATGGTTATTTTGACAACAATAGTGCGAGTGTTTGGGACTTGCATAGTTTTAGTATTATTAAAAAAATTTAGTAAGATTTTTTTTTTGTATTGGGTAAGGTCTATAATAGAATTTGAGAGGGTTTTTTTGTACTAAAATAGATTTGGGAGGATGACAATTATTATCAAAAGAGTTCCTAGCTACAAAAAGCAGAACTCGTGATAAATATTTTTTTTGATGAACGCTGTTTGTTTAGAATTTTATTTGTCTGGCAATCTTCAATTTATATTTGAGACCGTTTTTTTTTTCTAAGAATACAACGTATCAGCAATATGCGTAGGAGGTGCTACGACATTTGGCACGTAGCACGCCTTGACTACGGCGTAGCAGACTACGAACTGCGGCCTACGGAGCAGATCGCGTTTAGCTTGATCAAAAAATTATTGGTATTTAAAGTAGACTGGTGTAGTAAGGTATTATATACAACATTTTTTTTGTTTATGCGAAACCCGATACACCTGTCTAGTATTTTTGTGTAAAGAATCTATGTACAAAATTTTAGAACCGTATCATAAAAAAATCACAAAGTTATAAGCTTGTATATTACCTGGTTGTCCGTTCAAAAATATGCTCATTTCGCGGTACACCCGCGTAAACCGCGTCTCCTGTGTTATACACTCGTGATATAATAGTTTGGCAATACCTCACCGTACGGTGATTGTATTGTCACTATCTTGTGATAAAAAATTAAAATATTTTTGAAAAAAAAATATAACATGGTGTAAAAATTATTGGAATAATCGAATCAGTTACTGATTCAGAACAAACTATATTCAGGTTTCGCATAATTATACTAAAAATAATGTTGTATAAGAAATATTTAAAATAATGAATTATTTTTGTACAAACAACGTTCAAGATAATACAGGAATTATCTAAAATAGAACAATGCCATGTGATTTGGAACGATATGTATGTATCAGAAACATACGATGTATGTTTTACTACTTTTTTATTAAAAATGGTATGAAAATAGTTTCTGAGGATCTCTTGGTAAAAATGAAAAAGAGAAAGTTATATTTTTTAATAATAAAGCGAGATTATTTAATAATAATTTGATAACATACGGGAAAAGCCAGGCCGTTTCTAATTTGTTATTTTAAGCCTAAAGATGGGAATATGATTAAAAATGTATTTAAATTGACTTGAAAGGCGATTTATTATTGATGTGATGTTATTTATACGGCTCACCTCTATTTTTTTTGAATTTTAAAATACTTCTACCCTTACAAAACCCTTATAGGATGGGGCAAGTATATCTTATCTTCATTTAAACCAAGAGTTGATAAAATTGCTAGGTTAAAAATATTTGGCATACGATTTGGCGTTGTAGATGATCATGTATATAATATTCTATGCATATAATTAATATTTGCACACTATTTTGTATTAATTTTCATAATAAAATAAGAAAAATAGAGGGAAAGTATTAAGCTCTTAATTTAGGGCGCGTTTCCATTAGGCAAGTCTTGAAAATATCATGTCACATTTCTATACAAGTTGCTTGAATTGAAAAATGCAAATTGCATGCAGGTTTTACTTGTAGACAAGTGGCGATATTCCCAACTGAGTACTGTATTGACAGCGCAAATATATTAGGCATGATGTAAGCCTGAAATGGTTGCGCGTTCAATTTGCACGTCACTTTTAACAAAATGTACAAGTTCAAACTATCTACTTACAACTTGAAACCGCCTAGGTACTTGTATTCAGGTTTGTTCAAGTTGCATACAATTTGTAACTTGTGTACAATTAACTTGTATAATGTAAACGTGCCATTAGAGATACGATAAATAGTCGAACTGAATAGTTTAGTCGAATAGCAGTGTTGCCTCTAAATTAAATATTAACCGTGTTATAATGACAATAACAATAAATATAAAAGTGATTTATTTAAAAATCTTGGTGTTATCAAATTGTGTGCTAAAAATATTCAAACATGTGTTTTCAATTGTACTTTTCACGAACAATAGTCGACACCTAAATCAGTGCCTATAACATAATCAAAAGTATTAATTTAGGAGTCGCTTAAAGTAAGTGTAAATAAGCATTGTAATGTTCAGAGAAAGAAAAATATATTATCCATGTTTTAATTTACAAAAAAAATATATCTAGTTTGTGCTTTGCTCTACACTTTAATTAGCAGTATTTAATCAAAATTAATCTTAGCCAAAAACCTTCGGAATGTAGTGTAACTTACATCAGTGGGATCTCAAGAGCTGGTCTTATTAAATGTCAAGAAGAAATCTTAAAAGTCGCACTCTTTGGCGTTAAGGCTCTATTCAAAAGAACGGCAACGGCACGAGATCCGCAAAGATATGCCAACGATTTGACGTGGTAAGGCGCATTTTTTGTATTGAAAATTAAGGATTCACCCGGACCGCATTTTGTCGTCATCATCAACATCGCGGGTGATAGTGATCGCACCGACCGCCGTCGCGACGTCGCAAAGACTCGCCCATTTCCATTCTGAAGACTTGAGGTGTTATGCCGTATAGCAAAACGGAACAATAACGCAACTGCAAAAAGCTGTAGCGACTCACACCTAACTAGTTACGAGTGGCTACACGTAGCTATTCTTTACAAGAAATCTTATCTCTGGACACCATGGAGAGCACATCTTCGACTAAGCAGCTTTGAGATTATCCGAACGTGCAGCGCGAACAAATTTTTTTCAAATTAAAAATAATAAAAACAAGACTGGGTCAGAATAATTTCTCAAACTTAATCTAACAATTAAACAAAACTCAACAACAATAACAAACAGGTAACAACGGAAAAATATCAGAAAACTATAGCAAATATTCGTAAAAAGGATCATTGAGCGCGTCAAGACATCAAGACGATTTTTTTTTCTGCTTACACTACGCGCGGGAGTGAGTATAGACGGCACTAGTGTGGGAATGAGAGAACACGATAAGCGCCGCCATTTAATTTTAAGATTCCTTTCATATAGCTTAGTGAATGTGTGAATGTTAATAGAGAATAGAACTGTAGTTCGACCGCATTTTGTCGTAGCGATATCGTTACGTTGTTGTGCATGTGAATGAACGCTGACTGAGTGCGTTTATATTTTTAACCGTAAGCTCACTGATACAAGTAACACTGTATTCTGTTAAAACAAAAGATTGGCATTACAATGTGGGTGACACCCGTTTTGTGGTTCAATACGAAGCGCTGCAGCCCCACAGGAAAATAATGAATATGTCCTTGACTTAATACAACTATTTATCCCAGCCCTTAAAAATTGTTTTGACACATTGAACACCGTAATAATTTTCTCTAAAATAAACAGGGACAAGTATTTTTTAAACCATAAAGCTGGTCTGAAACATTACTTTAAATAATAAGGTATTACTCATAATTGACTGGTGCCGATCGGCAAGCTTCGCTTGGCAATAATGTGCAGGTCGGGTCGGCAAGTTTTATACCGAATATATAAGTTTATATTAGAAAATCAATCACTTAACCACTGCGTCAACTGTGATGCTATTAAAATTATTATATGGTATTAATATTCATTAATTAATTATATTAATATTTATTATTTGTATTTTGTCGCCTAATTGTGCAAAGTGAGTCATGTATAAAGCAACCTTAGAACGGAGAAAAACCAACCAGTGAAAGATGAGTTTTATTCTATCAGTAAATACATAATGATCTAAACTATAAATTAAAACTAACTAGTAATATGTACAAAAAGTAAAAAGAAAAGAAAAACATTCAAAGGGCGTCAAAGAATTCGTCCACATCGCTGTCAACGGGAACAGTGCCCAGGACGCTGGCAGCATTGCCACGTTGTATGGCAATGCTGATTCGTTGGCCTAGAAATAGGCCAGCCCTCTGGTCACCTGAAGAGTCGACTAATCGCTTGGCGATATTTTTAAAAACTTTGTGAGCGCTCGGACCCCATGGCCCTAGAGTTATAACCCCAAACGGCTCAAACACACAGCTACTAACTAAGCCAATGTATTTGCGCCAAGATGAGTTGAACATTACCCATATTCATTTCATCTGACAACCCTCATCGAACCGACCCGAAAGTATCTATTTCCATTGACTGACATGACCTTACTACAATAGAATAAACGTCCATTTCGGACAATAGCTCCTCAGTCGTAAGTAAGTCGATCATTCAACCCATTGAATTTAGAAATGGGTAAGTGGGTATCATGTCAAAATGTCTGCTTTAGGGATGTTACATAAATTCGGGTTGGCATGATTCTCAGCTGAGTGGGGCTGAAAAATTGAATAATATATTCAGTAAAAAGTTGATGTGAAACTGGGCTGATCATATCTGCCGCAAGTCGAGGTAGAAATGTGTTAAAATAACTAGTTACTTAATAGATCCCAACTGGCGGTAAACGACAATTCGATAGGCCCAGAAGGAGATGGCGGGGTGATTTGGACTCATTCTCAAAGGATTGGCCTACAATCTCATTAGATTGCGAAAGCATTAGATCACGGAAGGTGGAAAGAGGGAAGGTAGACCTTTTCCCTGCCGTGGGACAATATAAGCTCATATTCAGTAAAAAACCGCTGACTGCGCTCGAATTGTGCAGAGTCAGTTCGACCATACTCTAGCAATGGTAGATGCCGAACGGAATTTACCTATCGGCATGAGCCTTACGAAAACAGATGTGTAGATTGGTGGTGAGGCTAGTTTATCAAGAAATACTGCCTATTTAAATGTGCTAATTTGAGCATGTGTGTGGCTTGTGCCTTTGAATTTTGAAAAGAACAACGCATAATACAAACAAAAGAAAGTAGTTAGAATAACACCATTTAAAAAAGAAGTAACAGTCAAATTCAAATTTGGAATACCAAGATGGCGTCAAATGTGTCAAAACGTCGCAACGCTAGAAATTCGTTCGGATATTGGGACGGAGTGGCGGTTACGTTCGGAAACAATTATGGAGTGGCTGGTTCTTCTTCTTGATGGTGCTTGGCGAGGGCTAGGAGTATCATCGTCAGTTGTTTTCTGCTGATCTTGCCTTCACTGCTGTATTCGACACCTTGGAGGATCGTTTCTTCGAACTCTAAGAGATCTTGAGCATCGTAGTCCTGTAAAATGTAAATTAGACGCTTTATATTTTTGAAAGGTAAGTAGGAAAAGTAGGTACTATTAAACTTTGAGCGTAATGAGGGCTTCAGTTTATCTAGATTATGTAATGATTAGGAAATGCAATAAATTAAATCGTAACACCGAATTATATACTTTTAGATGTAAAAAAAGTATTTGGGAACCTTCCAAATGTTTTTTTTACATGCACCTGAAATGGTTACAACATCAAATTCAGTGTTTTAATTGCATTCCTATATCAACTTTTTAGTGCACTACAGAGCCATATTTCTTATTTTCAAACAGTAAATTTGCCAAATTAATTAAAACTTGCAAACATTTGACAGCTATTTGCATCGTTGACAACTTTCAGATTACTCGCTCTTAAACTTTTTAAAACAAGCAGTCATACATAAAATAAAAATAGGATTAATTGCTTTCAGTCCACTTTTTTCAACTGCTTTTACGTTCTAGGGTACAGTAACCTAGTCTTCGAAAGTTAATTATTTAAATTCCACAATTACACTAGCGAGCAAAAGTGTGGAATTACTTAGAATTTGATCCGAATAGTTCCTTAATTATTGGCCTGATTTGTATAAATTTGGTATCAATTTAAAGTTAACAGTTTAACCTTTAAAATGGTTTGTATAATTCTTAACGGTGCATCCACACCGCCGGTAACATTTGTAGCTCAACGTTTCCAAATGTTGCTCGGTAACATCCGCCAACAAAATGTTACTAAGTGTTGACGTGTTACTGTAAGTCGAGTAACGTTGCTCAACATTCGGTAACATCCGCCAACATATTACTAAGTGTTGACGTGGTCGAGTAACGTTGCTCAACATTCGGTAACAATGTTACCCCCATTATCTAACAATGTTGCCGATTGTCGAGCAACGTTACTCGACATACGGCAACATTTGTTGTCGGATGTTACTGCGGTGTGGATGAGTAACAATCAACAAATAGTAACAAGGAGCCACAAAAGTTACCGAATGTTGCCGAATGTTACCGTGTTGCCTTTTGTTGCTCCACAAATGTTGCCGGCGCGGCGGTGTGGATGCACCGTAACTAATTATTAAGTACTCAAGATGGCGCGGAATCGGAGTGATTCCAAACGTTTGCTCGCAATTGTAGAATAATAAAACTTTCGTACCAAAAAACTAACCTTTTTAACTAATTCTAATAAATCCTTGAGAAATCCACGAAGTTCTTCGTTCTCGATGGAGCCATTGTTATCCTGAAACAGTTTCAATGGATTCGTTACATAACTTAAATTGAGTTAGTTTCTTTTAAAGGACTTTCTCTCTGTGATTTCACCGTTAAAACGATGACTTTTTCGAGTTCCACTGGGTTGTATAAACGTGGGACTTGTTTATCAAAGGTCTGATTTTTCAATAGTCCGATAATTTTTATCTGAGGAATATAAATAGCGAGTTGACATATTTTCTATAGATAAGCTGTCAAACCGCCATTTTTATTCCTCAGATAAAAGTTATCTGACTATTGAAAAATCAGCCCTAAGTGTATTAAAAGTAACAATACTTTTTATCCTATTCCGAGTAGGTGGCATACGACCACGGCAACATAATTATTTTGAAATTGTCATTTATTGTATAGGTACATATTCGTATAATTATCGAGAGAGATTTATTTTTTAACCATAGTTTCTTTTTTCAATATTTATAGCAAGAGTAATAGTTTGTGCATGGCGTAATATAAAAGTAAGGATGACATAACGATGATATGATATAGTAGGTTCTGAAAAGTATCCCTTTTCTCCACTCTACATAATAATGTCAATAACATTCTTCAGCTTGTCTATTTTAGGGACACTTTATTGGAAGTGTTCCAAAAATAGGAAATAGTGTCCCAAAAATACTCATACAAATAACAAAACATCTTACCCTATCATATAAAGAGAAGACCCTTTCAATATCGTCCTTTGTTAGTTTTGTAGCGCCCTGTTGACATAATAACATAAATATTAGTGTCAAACATGGGACAAATTAACTCAAGAGTTTTCGTAAATTATTCATAAGAAATTACTGTTTATTTTTAAATATAGACGAATACACGAAAGCGATTATTAAAAAAAAAGTACAAATGTCACAAAATACTTACTAGTTACCAAAAACTAAAAATGAAAAAGCGTTACTAAATTAACATCTCGCATTGCACTAATTACTAAAATATTTTAGTAAACAATTAAAAAGTCTATTATATTTTATGCAAGCAGTCAGTTTTAGTATTCACAATTTATTTTTCGTGTAAATAATTATAAAAATAAGTGACACTGCGTTTAAACGTTGGCTAAAAACATAACCTCAAAATGTAAAGAACATTGGCAATTTCTCCACATTAATTTGAACGTATTGAATTGTGGAAAAGTCATTTGGGGTTAGTGTTAGCCAACGTGGAAACGCATCGTGAGGACTCACCTCTATGCCCTCCTAGGAGTGCAGAGTGCAGACATAAGCGTTAGTGTTAAGATAGATAGACAGACAGACAGACAGGCAAACCAATCATAGTAACGTGCTGATTTAAATAATTTTTATTATTTTACGTTATTTTTAATTAAAGACACGTGTGTTCAAAGTTGTTTTGAGTAAAGATTGGTAGATTATGTAGAAGTAAAATTTAATTCAAAATTCAGACATTTGGGGCTTCTTGCTTGATGTGATAAAAGTTGAAAAAGCAAAAAATACCTAAATGGTAATTTTTAGCGTAGACATAGCCTTTCTAAAAATACACCCCTTCATCAATTAATGTCTACGTGCCAAAAACCCACTTGAATTCTTTGATGTAAAAAGTTCTTGTAGATGAAAATTATAATAGGTATAGAAAGGTAGTTGTGTCTATGAATATGAGTTTCATGGAAATGTAAATGTCTGGGATATGCAATTAGGTATTTTATTTTAAGAATTTTATTGTTATTTTTTATTATTACAAGCAAAACTAAATGGAAAGGAAATGAGTGCATAAATTATGATAATGTGACTAACTACTAATATTCTAAAGGATGCTGCAAATACTAGTATGCAGATCTAATTATTATTTATAATTTAGATTTTTTTTCGATACTCAACATGCGACCACGATATGGGTGAAGCTTTAATGGCGCCATGTGACGTCATGTACGCTTTTCGAACTCTTTGCACACTCCTAAATAAACAATAATCATGTGAAAATAACATTGATAAGAAAATAAATGTTATTGAAAATTAACTTGCACAAGTAATTTTTTTTCTAAACGTAATTTTCAAATGACAGTTGATAGATTGAGGTCATTGACAAGTTCACTCTTATCGTGGTCGCATAGTAAGTAACTCTAAAAATCTAAATGTATTAACTAGTAAAAAAACCTGGTAGAAAGATTTTTTTATAAGCATGATGAGGTTGAGATGAACGGGTAAAGTCATCATACTTATTTTTTTATTTAAACATTTTAACATAATTAACCTCTTACGTTACATTATTGAATAAATAAATTATTACCATATAAAATATGTTAGTTTTAAATATGAAAGGAATGTCCCTTTCCATATTTTAGCTCTATTTGCTCTATGGTTACGTTGAAAGGTAGGTATCGGCAATATGGCGGCTGGATGAACAATGGCGGGAAATGAAATGTCACTCACCTTGAAGACTTGTCGACAGAGGAAGTTCTCCTTAACGGGTAGCAGCCTGCAACGTATGATCATTTTTTTATTGTTTATTATACTAGATTATCTATACAAATAATAAAATGGTAGGAAAGTGAAAACTGTACATTGAATATTTTTTTAAACGAATACTTGGGGTGTCATCTACAATCGATACCGAAGCCAAAAATATAGTTTTTAGAATTTTTGTCTGTTTATCTGTTTGTCTGTATGTATGTCCGGGATAAACTCAAAAAGTACTGGACGGATTTGAATAATTCTTTTTTTGTTGTATAGGTATTAAGTCTGGCCAACATATAGGCTATAATTTATCTTGAAAACTTGAACAACTGGTGCAGAACTGCAACAGACCAGCTAAACTATAAGAGATACAAAAATGGTGCCAAAGCAAAAATTGTTTCACGTGATGAGCATTTTCTGCTGAAAGAATAAATTTGAAGATCTGGAACACCTGATGTGGAACTCCAAGAACCCAGCTACACTATAACATATAGAGTAATGATGTCTTAGCAAGAGTTGTTCAGCTCAGCCTGATGAGCACTCTCTGTTGACGTATAAAATTGAAGTACTGGAACACCTGATGTGGGACACCAAGAGCCCAGCTACATATAAGTATAGGAATGACGTCTTAGCAAGAGTTGTTCTGCGTGATGAGCACTCTCTGTTGACGTATAAAATTGAAGATCTGGAACACCTGATGTGGAAATCAAAGCTATCACTAATTTCACTGTATAATTTTAAAATAACATAAGCTGGGAGTACCTCCACGCAGTAAAGGCGGTAACAGTTTAGAACTAATTTTAGATGATGAATAAAAATTTGACTCTACAGGCCAAAACTCCCATTTATTTTTTTACCCGGGCTCTTGAAATTGGACATCAGACTTATTAAATGTTCGATTTTGACGACCCCGTACCGCTGGCATAAGCAACAGAATCCGCGTACGAAGTCGCGGGCAGCAGCTAGTAATTAATATCGTAACACCGAATATATAGTTTTAGATGTAAAAGAAGTATTTGGAAACTTTCCAAATGCTTTTTTACACCTGAAACGGTTACAACATCAAATTCAGTGTTTTAATTGCATTTCCATATGAATGTTCTAGTGCACTACAGAGCGATATTTCTTATTTCCATACAGTAACATTGCTGAATTAATTAAAACTTGTTAATATTTGACAACTATTTGCGACGTTGCCAACTTTCAGAATAATGCTGTGTCATGGGTACGATTAAAACCATTTCAAACTCTCATAGACAAACAGCTATACAAACAACTACTTGTAGATTGTATAAACATTTATTCCGCGCGATTCTCGTATGACGAACCCGCGATAGGCAATGCAACAGACAATCGCTCAACTACTGCACCAAACATGTCGACAAATGGTTTTACTTTACTTTAATGGCAGTGTCTAGTGTATATTCCTTATTGTTCAGCTTAATGCCACACAACAAGATAAGGTCTACAGAGAAAAATGTACTTATGTAAGCACCTATTTATTTTTTTCACAAAAAGGTCTGTCAAAGGAGCTAATCCATAAATGGACGCGCATCTTACGCGAGTGGTCAACTTTTGAGCAGCTTAAGTACAGTACTTTAAGTTTGGGGCCTTCCATTATCTTATGTTTAGACTATAATTTGACACAGAGGTGACTTATTTTTTAGAATGGGGCTGTCATAAGGATGTTCGTATAATGTTTATACCTATTACAGATAAGTTAAATCACTCTTAAGTTGATGTTCGTTCTTGATCCCCTCAGTGTCGACCAGGCACTAAAGCCATGGCGATGCTAACAGTTTCTGAAAATTTACTTTAAAATTGAAGTTGGCTTGAAAATAAAAACTTATTTGATAGTAGACGATCAATGTTCTTAGCACAAGATGAACTTAAGTTATGGCAAATACACTGACGTGTGGCGCGCATAGTTTTCCTTGTGTGCGGTATCTCGCGGAGGCAGTGGCGTAGCGTGCCTTGGCGGGGGCCCCGTATAAAAATTTGTTTGGGGGCCCCTTAGGTAGGTAAAGATTTATCACTTAAGAAAAAAAAATGCATTTCTTTGTATCTACGCCGAAATATAAACAAAACAAAAAATTGGATAAATGTCATCAAAAAAGTTCAAGATGCGACCGATCAGTCAGGTCGGAATTAGGTAGAGTTGTTTTAATACTTGCATCGAAATGTTGATATTAATATCCGAGCGGCTTCCCCCCCCCCCCCCTTATTGCCTATGTCACTCAGGACGAAAGCAGCTTTCAACTGGTGAAAGAATTTTTGAAATCGGACCAGTAGTTTTTGAGTTTATCCATTACAAACAAACAAACAAACAAAAATACAAAGTTTTCCTCTTTATCATATTAGTGTAGATACATCATTAAGTTTTTATTATTTTTTTGTTTACGTACGTTGGGGGCCCCTGTGGCCCGGGGGCCCCGTATAATTGATACGGCAGATACGGCGGTAGCTACGCCCCTGCGCGGAGGTTACCTGTGACATCTATTTATTTGTAAAAACAAACATAAATAACTTAAATAAAATGGAAAATAAGTAACAGGAGTATTCATGAGAACAGAAGTAACTCATGTTGGGAGCTACGTATAGGTACATTTACTTTTATAAAAAAATAAAACTCCTCTCCTCCTCTCCTAAACCAACTATTATAGTTGTTTTAGGAAGGCTTTTGGCAGTGCCAGCATTATTACTTACCTAGAGTTTGTTATACAGGGTGATTTGTAATTCGATGCAGTCCTTGAAATGGGTGATACTAGACCTTATTTGCAACAATTTTAACCCCGACAATATGGGGTCTAACCTGACTGGTTTTAGAGATATCGAACTTTAAAGATTTTTCGAAAAATTTCCACCTCTCCTTCATTAAGTGCTTATTGTTAGAAATTAACGATAGTCACCACTTAGAATTTATGCTTTTCTGATAGAATATGAACGACTGAATCTAGTGAATACAAGTTTGTTATAAAAATAATCATATCTTGGGAAATTAAGTGGCATAAAGTTTCTGTTTTGAAGATTTCTGAAAACTTTCCTTGTCTTTCAAAGCATATTTTTCAAAATAAATGTATGACACTTGGTGTACAAATTACAGAAAAAACTTCCTTGTCTCATCACCTTTCTAAAATGGTGCCACAGTATCCACTTTTAGTTAGTGTCTTACCAGAAAATTAGGGTTGTTACTGACAAAGTAGTAAATCGAAGAAAATCGGTTATAATGTTTTTTCGACCCAACATTTTTTTTCTGTGGTTTTTGTCCAAACTGCTATCTGATATTAGCTTTTTGAGTCAATGCGCTTAATTTTGGTCGATCGCATCAAGCAAAATTGGTCTTTATCTGGAGTATTTTTACCTATGGACCAGATAGTCAAACCATCAATTTTCTTTGGCTCAGGCGCAAAATGTTCCTTTCGCAAAATGTCCACAGGTTGCAAAATGTTCCTTTCACAAAATGTCCACAGGTAGCAAAATGTTCCTTTCGCGGAATGTACCTTTCGCAAAATGTACCTTTCGCGGAATGTCCCATTTCGCGAAATGTTCCTTTCGCAAAATGTACCTTTCGCAGAATGTACCCTTTCCTCAAACACGCATGTGTAGTGATGTTTAATCAGTATAATGGGAGGGTGCATAGTAAACATAAATTAAAATAAAAAACAGAAATCAAAGTATGAGAGATTTATTTTTCAAAAAAAAAGGAATAAAATAAAGAAAAAAAATGCAATAAAATTAAAAGAAAAAAATGACTCATCATTTACACAAAAATATTTGACAAACGAAAACACAATTCTTAACATAAATAAAAAAAAAGTAAAGTTAAAAAAAAGGAATATACTGGGAGGGTGCATAGTAAACATAAACTAAAATAAAAAACAGAAATCAAAGTATGAGAGATTTTGAAACAGCTACTTGAAACAAATGTACAATGATGGAATGTTTATAAGCTCTGGTTTCGCAAAAAAAAAACTAAACTGGCGTGCACAAAAGTTGGGTCACCCTACTTGTAGGACAGGTAAAAATACTCCAGATAAAGACCGATTTTTCTTGATGTGATCGACCAAAATTAAGCGCATTGACTCAAAAAGCTAATATCAGACAGCAGTTTGGACAAAAACCACAGAAAAAAAATGTTGGGTCGAAAAAACATTATAACCGATTTTCTTTGATTTACTACTTTGTCAGTAACAACCCTAATTTCCTGGTAAGACATTAACTAAAAGTGGATACTGTGGCACCATTTTAGAAAGGTGATGAGACAAGGAAGTTTTTTCTGTAATTTGTACACCAAGTGTCATACATTTATTTTGAAAAATATGCTTTGAAAGACAAGGAAAGTTTTCAGAAATCTACAAAACAGAAACTGTATGACACTTAATTTCCCAAGATATGATTATTTTTATAACAAACTTGTATTCACTAGATTCAGTCGTTCATATTCTATCAGAAAAGCATAAATTCTAAGTGGCGACTATCGTTAATTTCTAACAATAAGCACTTAATGACGGAGAGGTGGAAATTTTTCGAAAAATCTTTAAAGTTCGATATCTTTAAAACCAGTCAGTTTAGACCCCATATTGTCGGGGTTAAAATTGTTGCAAATAAGGTCTAGTATCACCCATTTCAAGGACCGCATCGAATAACAAATCACCCTGTATATTTCGGGCGTGATGCAATGGGTTCTTCTCAATAAAACTCAGGGAGACAAGGACTTGTATAATGTACGTAAAGCAGACCTGACATGATGTATATGCATAGACAATATTTCTTTTCTTTTTTAAACTAAGATCATAGACTAATATGAAACATGCCCCTTTATAAAAAAAAAAATATGACAAGTGACATTGACAACTGGGCATACCCTTAAAATGTTGTTTACAATTTACACAAATAATGCTGAAATATAAATTACATTTATTATTAACTTATGTTTATCATTTAAGATAAAGTGATAAGTAAATTATACAATAATAAATTGATTACATTAATACATTTATAAGCAATACAATAGAGTTGTCCTGAGGTGAAATTATTACAATACAATGTTTAAATTTATAGTGATGTTTGAATTTAATGTATTACATTGTGAATAAATTATATTATAAATCAAATTTTTGCGTCTTTTTCAGTAATCTTCCTCTAGAACTATACTTATTTACATTCTCTGAAACATAGTTTCTTTCGTCAGGAGATATTATAGTATTAGGCATTACATCTGAGCATGACTGAGGAGGACTAGTTAAAATTAATTCATCTTGATATTCATAGTAGTCACAAAGACTTTGACTACTAGATACATCATCATTTACATTGACAAATTCAGGTGACTTTATGACTGACTGATTTGTTACATTTGATCCAGACTGATTAGATTCCAAAGATTGATAATTTTCAGATTCAACATTAGATTCTGTATTGTTACAATAAGAATTATTATGAACTTGACTAGGACTTGAGAATGAGTTTGTTTTTCTACGAGTTATTATGTATGTGTAATTCTGACAACTATCATCATCCCTTTCATTTTCAAAAGACTGACCCGACTGTGACTGAAAGTGTGACTGTGATTTTTGACCATTAAGATCATCAAACTTTATAGATTTTTTATGTTGTTTTTGTTGACAATAATCAGGTCGAATGTGTTGAGAATTTCGCCTATATGTTTTACCAAAGTTGTCTTGTATTATAAAAGATCTAGGGAGTTTAGTCTTAGAGATAATTTGACCTTTTGTCCAAATAATGTCTTTAGGATTTTTCTTGAAATAAATGTTATCATTGACATGAAATTCTTGATAATTTTTACAACCTTTATTATAATAATTTTTAGTTTTTTGTAAGTTTTTGTCTTTAATGTTAGAATATTCAGAAAATTTGACAATTTTAGGTTTTAATTGACTAATTTGACTCGGTAATTTTGTTCTCAATTGTCTTGACATGAGTAATTGAGAAGGGGAGTACATGTTTGAACCTTGAGAAGTTCTATGTTGTAATAGACCAATGTGAGGATCAGTACCTGATTCTTCACATTTTCTTAAGATATTTTTGACTGTTTTGACTGAGACTTCGGCTAATCCGTTTGATCTTGCCATGTATGGACTGCTGACAATGTGTTGAACATCCCATTCATGAAGAAATTGTTTGAATTCTTTTGAGTTATAAGGTGGTCCACCATCACTGACTAATTGTAATGGAATGCCATGTCTTGCAAAAATACATTTTAAACAATTTATTACTGATGAAGATCTAGTATCATTTTTTAAGTTAGCTATCTCAATGTAGTTAGAATAATAGTCTACCACAAGTAAATATTTTTGATTTTTATATTCAAATAAATCAGTAGCAAGTTTTTGCCAGGGGAAAATTGATTTTTCATGTGACAAGAGTGATTCTTTTGATTTATTTAAACTATACATAGCACAAGTTTCACACTTTTTTACTTTGTTTTCTATATCCTGATTTATGTTAGGCCAAAATACAATACCACGAGCTAAATTTTTAGTTTTTTCTATTCCTAGATGTCCTTCATGTAAAGTATTCAAGATTTCAGTTCTCATTGAAGTAGGAATAATGACAGAATTATTCTTAAAAAGTATATTATTTATGACATGAATTTCTTCTTTGACATTCCAATATGGGAGTACTAAACTATCGCATAGATTTTTTGACTGAGGCCATCCTTGGAAAAAATATTGTTTTAATTTTTGTAAAATTACATCATTGTTTGAATGTTCTGAAATTTTATCTAATTTTTCTTGAGAAATTGCTAAGTTTGAGGTTAGTAAATTAATATGAATATCCAAGTTTTGCTCAAATTCTTCTAAATTATCATCAAGATTGTTATCATTATCGACTGGTGCTCGAGAAAGAGTATCTGAAATGTACATTTTTGAGCCTTTAGTATAAGATACTATTAAATCATAAGCTTGCAAAGTAATCATCATTCTTTGAAGTCGTGAAGGTACTTCAGATAATGGTTTTTTGAAAAGTGTGACTAGAGGTTGGTGGTCCGTCTCTACTTGAATTGGTTTTCCATAAACGTATTGGTGGAATTTTTTACATCCAAAAACAATTGCATATAGTTCTTTTTCAATTTGTGCATAGTTTTCTTGACATTTAGTTAAAGATTTAGATGAATAAGCAATAGGATTGTTACCATGAAATATGACTGCACCAACTGCACTTTTAGAGGCGTCTACTGACATTCTAACAGGTTTATTGACATCATAATGAATTAGAACTGGGGACTTGCAAATAATTGATTTTAATTTATTAAACTGATTTTCCTGATTTTGTGTCCAAGACCATAAATTTTGTTTTTTAAGTAAATCTCTTAAAATACTAGTTTCTTCAGCTAAATTTGGAATGTATTGACCTAAATAATTAATCATACCTAAGAATCTTTGAAGATCTTTGACATTTTGAGGAGAAGGCATTTTAGTAATTGCTTCTATTTTTGACTTATCTGGTGACACTCCATGTTGGTTAAAAATGTGTCCCACATAACAAATTTCTGAAAGACCAAATTTGCATTTTTGTTTATTAAATTTTAAATTGACTTCAGAAGCACGTTTGAAAACTGACTCAAGCCGTTCATTATGTTCGGTCTCATTTCGTCCGTGAACTAAAATATCATCGACAAATATCACAATACCAGGCAAATCACCAAAGAGATCATTCATTACTCTATGAAATATTTCACCACTAGAATTTATACCATAGGGGAGTCTAAGAAATTTATACCTACCAAAAGGTGTGTTGAATGTACATAAGTCACTGCTCTCTTTATCTAATTTGATAGTCCAGTAGCCAGAACTTGCATCTAATTTTGAAAATATTTTACTATTAGTAACTTGTGACCTGAGATCATTAAATGTAGGATAAGGATAATGAGGTCTTCGAATAGCAACATTTAGGTTTCTCGGATCGAGACATACACGCAACGAACCGTTTGGTTTTTCTACTAAAACAATAGAATTAACCCATTTTGTAGGTTTGGTGACCTTTTCAATTATTTTCATCTTTTCCATATTTTCTAATTCAGACTTTAAACGATTTTGAAGAGAAAATGGTATTCTACGAATAGGACATACTTTTGGTTTCACAGTTTCATCGATATCTAAATGAACTTCATTTGGAAGACATCCTATACCTTCGAATGTATGAGAATATTTAGATACGACACTTTGTACTGACCTGTCACAATCAAGTTGTAGGTTATTTTGAATTTTATAAATTCTTTTGACAATTCCAAGTTTTTCACACGTTTTCCAGCCTAGAATTGTTTGGCATTTACAGTCAACTACAATAAAATATATTTTAGTCTTCAGTCTATTTTCAAATTCACATTGTATCACACAGCTACCTAGATTTGGAACTATTTCTCCTGAAAATGAAAAAATCTTATTATTTGTTCTTCGAATAAATATTTTCCTATTAGTCTGAGTCATTATAGAATTAAGTGTGTCTTTAGAAATAACATTAGTATCGGCACCTGTGTCAATTTGACATTTTATCAAAATATTATTTAAATTTACATTAATTTTCCATTCATCATTCCTATTATTACATTTATTATTGTCAGTCAATTTATTAATTATAAAATAATTTTCAGTACAAGAAGAGTCATCATAATTAATACAACTTACACTAGATTTTTGTTGTCGACCCTTGTTCTGTCTGTCCTTGTTGAAAAAACAGTAGTTGGCAAAATGGTTCTGCTTCTTACATATTTTGCACGTTCTTCCTTCCGCTGGGCATTTATAAATATGGACTTGTCCGCATCTCGTACAAGGCTTCTTCGATACTGAATTGTCACGTCTTTGCACAGAGTTTTGATTATAATTTCTATTATTTGACTTGCTTCTCTGTCTATAATTATTGAAATTGTTTCTTGACTTTGACCTGCCTCTGTGGGTTATTTTTGACACTTGCTGAACTCATGACATATTTTCTGAAGATTGATGACTTTGTGACTTTGTTATTTTTGTAGACCTTTCTTGAGATAATTCCATACTTTTTGCAATTTTTAAAGCATCTTCAAGTGTTAGTTTTTCTTGCTGTAATAATTTTTCTCTTATTTTTGAGTTGTTTATCCCGATAACAAACATATCTTTGACTAAAGAATCTTTCAAGTTGTTGAATTCACATGACTTGGCTAAATTATTCAATATCGTGACGTAGTTATCCAAAGATTCGTCTTGTTGCTGTAATCTTGTAAAGAAATTATACCTTTCCACTGTAATGTTGCTTTGCGGATTGAATTTGTTGTCAAAGTGATTCAGCACATTTTCTATAGTTGTAGATTTTCTATCGATATTTAGGGAATTGAAAACTTCTAATCCATATTCACCAATGAGATTCAAAAATATTGCTATTTGCTTCGTTTCTGTCTGTTTCTTTATATCATTAGCATCGCAGTAAATCTCGAATCTTTGTTTCCAATTTTTCCAATGTTCAGCCATGTTACCATTTTGACTTGTTAGGGGTTTGACACTGTTACTCAAGAAAATATTGGTCTCCATTCTTCTGTTACCCTGTTGATATCCTCACGATGACACCATGTTATATATTTCGGGCGTGATGCAATGGGTTCTTCTCAATAAAACTCAGGGAGACAAGGACTTGTATAATGTACGTAAAGCAGACCTGACATGATGTATATGCATAGACAATATTTCTTTTCTTTTTTAAACTAAGATCATAGACTAATATGAAACAGAGTTTAATTTAACCTTCCTGCCGAAAGTACTTACTCGTACATATTCTAAAAATATCTACTATCACCTTTGGGGTAATAAAACAGGCTCAATGCTATTTCAACCCTAATTGCCTTTTAAACCTCTTTAAATTCATTTAAAACTTGCCAACGATTCGACATAGGATCTCTGAAAGTATCTAGCTACTCACACACTCCGAATTTATTCGTCGTCATGACGCACACTCGGGATCAATAAAGGATTTCCAATTTAATCTGTTCGGGGACCGGCAAAGCTTAGGTTAATTAAAATTCATTTTAAAGTTTTTAGACGAGACCGTACGGGCCAGAATCACTGAAATATCAAATGATAGGGTTCCAGTGGGCTTGAAATAACTTTCGCCTTCAATTTGGTGTTATCTGATGAACTGGATTATTTTAAAGGCCTCGTAATAGACAATTTCAGCATCAATCGTTAGAAAATTTAATTAGTCCGTCAGCTAGAGTTATGAAAAATAATGGACACGTATTTTTTCTTTCGTTAAACTAATGCATATTTAAAAAAGATATAACGCATTCATGTTCATGTTCAACAGTGGGGGCTCGTGACGTTAGAAGCAAGTAAAACTGAGTGACGTTTTGCAAATTTTAAAAGTGTCGTAACTTCGTTATTTTTATTTTTTGGGTAGAAAAGAGATTTTGAGATCATAATAATTGTTATATTATATGAGCTGTAGGATATCTATAGCTGAACATAGGCCTTCTCAGAGGTCTTGGTCTTCATCAGATCGTCTGTCCACCTTGTGAGTGGACGTCTCACGCTGTGTTTGCCAGTGCGTGGTCTCCATTCGAGAGCCTTGCGGCCCCATCAGTCATCAATTCTGTGTGCTATGTAGATTTTGAAATATGAAATAATAATATACTCACTTAGCCATTTCTGATAATTGTAATCTGCCGTCCTTATTAGAGTCGAATACTTGGAGCTGTGAATTAATAACATATTAAATTTAAAGTTTATAAACTAATTTGACCTGCTTTATTTATGATGAATGAGCATTTTCGCTTACTATACGAGTAGGTTAACCATAAACGCACGGATTTACCCAACAGATCAGACTGACAGTCGTTCCCGGCGGGCAAAACTGCTAATATATGTCAAGAACAAGTATGATAGACGGGCTGGGCCTGTTGCAATGTTTTTGCCCGCAAGCCACGACTAGACTGTCGGACCTATCTATCGGGTAAATCCGTACGTGTATGGCTAGTTATTAACGGCACACACAATTCAACAGCTTGGCCCTATTTAGGTGTTCATTTAGGGTTGATTTCTAGTTCTGCCCCGTCAACGGTAGCATGGGGTCGATGAAACAGTCGTGGACAGGACCGGAGCGGGGCGTATGGCGGGGTGGATGAGACCGCGTCCTTATCCTGTGCAATCCATTCCGTTACATGCCTATGGTGACACTAGCGGGCTCGATGTTACAATTTTTCCCATCTGGCCCTTTAAAACAACCCTTCATTTAGATGGTCCATAGAGTTTATTTAGTAGAAAAGAGGTCGAAATAAACTCATTAATACCATTGTGTCGGTGTACTCGATGAGTTTATCTTCCGAAACGTCGTTGATTTTCTTTGCTTCCTTTAAAAGATCCCGGAGGAAATTCTGAAAAAGAACGTCACATTAAAATTGTAGTAAAATCTCAATAAAAACCCGCTATGGTATTTTCTTTCCGTCTCACCCAATGATATTATAAGTATGATTATGTTATGACTAGCTTCCGCCCGCGACTCCGTCCGCGCGGATGTTGGTCTTCGCGTGGATGGTTCATTTCTCCATTTTGAGTAACTCTGACAATGACATCTTATAAATATCCATTGGACCCAAATACGGCTAAGCCTATAATAATTAAGGAGATCTATTGAGCTACTGCTGTTGAGCTCGCGTTCTAATAATAATAATATAATAATAATAATTAATAAGATTAATAATAAGAAAAATAAGATTTTTAAGGGATGTTAGTCACCGTTGCCGGCACGAAGAGAAGTTCGGTTTCTTGACAAAGATTTATTGTCCACAACGTACAAATTATTTATATAAAATAGGACAAGTCCCGACCACCTTTTCCCAGGGAGGACGAAGGCAGGGGTTTTTGGTCCTCTATACCAAAAATAACAGAATTGAATTACTGTTTAACTTTATGATAAAACTTAGTAGCCGAGTCTTGTGTAGCTAATCCAATTAGGACGTAGCCCGCAAGTGCACTGCTAGTTAAGTCACACAGAAAAATAATAAAGTCGTGGTAGTCATTAACTCTCGGAGAATCTTAACACCGCGATTCAGAAATGCGCGTCATAGGCACAACGCCATCTAGTGGTGAGTGGTGGAACCTTTTTAGAAATCAATGGAGGCAGGCGTGGCGTAATGTTCTACTTTGATAATAGGTGTCGCCAGTGGTTCCATAATAAGGTTTGATACAGATTTTTTTTCTACGTATTTTTCCAGGATAAAAAGTATCCTATTTTATGCCCAGGATAATAAGGTATAATTATACCAAGTTTCATCGAAATCGAACCGTTAGTTTTCACGTGATGCCTGCACATACAGACAGACAGACAGACAGACAAAATTTTTTTTAATCACATATTTGGGTTTGGTATCAATCCAGCAACACCCCCCGCTATTTATTTTTTCAATATTTTCAATGTACAGAATTGACCCTTCTACAGATTTATTATATGTATAGATATCATTGGTGTCACCCTCATTTTCACCTAACGGTATCCCTTTTTTGTGAGGTGGTTATTCATCATTTATTATGAACTAGCTTCCGCCCGCGACTCCGTCCGCGCGGGTGTCGGTCTTCGCGTGGATGGTTTATTTCTCCATTTTGAGTAACTCTGACAATGACATCTTATAAATATCTATTGGACCCAAATACGGCTAAGCCTATAATAATTAAGGAGATCCCTCTATTGAGCTACTGCTGTTGAGCTCGCGTTCTGTAGTAAGTATTTTTTTCATAGTAATTCCGACCTTGTATTTACAAATAACTGATCGGAACAGTAATCAAAAAGGTCGCGCTGAAAAGCACGGTTTAAAATGACACGCATACAATATTAATTCCACGGACGACCGCTCGCCACACTGGACACGTCCGCTCGCATCAAAATTCAGAATTTATATGCATCGCGCGGCGCGGAACGCGGCTCCTTATATAGGAGTTGGGGAGGCGTGGCCCGCGTGTGCCGCAAACGGTTCAAGCCAAATCCGACTTTCGGCGCTACAGGTTACGGCGCTGAATCCACTGCGGGTAATGCAACGTGTGTTCGCGGTTCTACAGAACAACGTCTATGAATAAAACTGAAAAATAAGATTTTTTTTTCTACGTATTTTTCCAGGATAAAAAGTATCCTATTTTATGCCCAGGATAATAAGGTATAATTATACCAAGTTTCATCGAAATCGAACCGTTAGTTTTCACGTGATGCCTGCACATACAGACAGACAGACAGACAGACAGACAGACAGACAGACAAAAATTTTTTTAATCACATATTTGGGTTTGGTATCGATCCAGCAACACCCCCCGCTATTTATTTTTTCAATATTTTCAATGTACAGAATTGACCCTTCTACAGATTTATTATATGTATAGATACTTTTGCCCTGTGTGGTGTGGAAGCCCAGCTATTTCTTCGTACATGTCTGAATAATTTTACTACAAATGTTCGAGATTCATAAACATAGACGGTGTAAATGTGGTGACGGTGTAAACAAAATAAACCAAAACGTGCAATTTGAAATTCAATTCGTCGCCTCCGCCAAGGGAAAAGTTTCCATTCAGTCTTACAAACAGCATTTACAACTACTAACTAAAATATTTACATATGAAGTCCCTGATTGCAATTTTATACAAACATAGAAATTGCATTTACTTAGCAAAAATAGTTCATAAAACGGTACATACATCATCACACATTTGTTGTGGATAAGAAAAATAAATATGTACCTATTCGGCTACTTCCCATTTCATAATTTTCCATTTTAGACAACGAACGGCCAGAATCATAGACTATGAAAGAGTTGCAATAGGGATCCATTCATGTCAATAAAGTTATGCACAATAAGGCTTTTCGCACATGGGTCGTAGGCGTAGTTGTGCCGAGTGTTCTACCAACGAATCGTCGCGTAGACGTATCGTATAATAAATTCCGCAGTTTTTATCGAATAAGGAAAGATACATTTACAATACTTCGAAATATTTTGGGACCACACCTATTGAAAAATGATACTTCCCCTGTCCTTTTTACGCCAGTACGCTACGACTATTGTAATGACAATGAACACCTCATACGATACGCTGCAACACCGCCTCGTGTGCGGACTTGTTTGAATATATTCCTGCTCGTATTACGCGCGTTTTACGATACGCTTAGGATACGACGCCATGTGCGAAGGGGCTAAAGTTGGTTCTTTTGCTTTCCTATAATTGATACGGTATACAGTCAGTTAAAAAACTTTTGTTTTCAAAGGTGCGAGGCGTACGACAGGTACGTAATAATTAGTCGTCCGGTTTAAAAGTGATTTACCTTTAGTTCGTCGGCTTCTATATATCCGCTGCCGTCAGTGTCGTATTCTCGCCATATCTGAAATATAAAACATAACATTTTGCGTTGCTATAAAAAGATATGATGTGTTCGGTAAAGAACTTCACTCGTACAATTTTTTTCATTCTGAGTTCTATTTCTATTTTTGTTACGTAAGTATTTTAAATACTGTTGAATTTTCTTATTAAGTTTTCCTTTTTTTAAAGAAACGTTACCATATACTAAGAATTTCTCCTGTGTCACGGGGTGACAAACGTTTAATCTCAGATACCTACACCAGTCAGATCCGGAACAATTACTTGTAGATCATACAAATATTTGTTCCGTGTGGGAATCGAACCCGTGACACGCAGAGCAGCAGTCGATCGTTCGGTCACTACGGCAGCCGTGCCATCCTAATTTTGTGTGTCGGAAAGAGACAGAACTAGACGTCCATCACTTTCCCACGTTTACATTAGATTACCTAAAGTATACTACTGTTGAATCAGATTTTTTCTTACCTTCATAAACTCTACGCTGGACTCCAAGGGGTTGTCAAACCTGAACAGTAGAAGGAAATTCTCCTCCATAGGAAGCAGTTGTGCCAACTGCAACAAATAAAAAATATATGTAAACGCAAACTCGTGCAGATAGAGTTGATTAAGGTGATTCCTCAGTAGTAGCCCGCGAAATTCAAATTTTCATGTGTTTTTTGCAATTTGCTTATCAGTGACAAGTAGTAGCTTGATCAAAATATGATTCGCGACAATAACAAGTATAACTTTACATATAAGAATGATCAAAACATTCGCTGCATTCGCTTTCATAAAGATTTGGTCAAAGTTGGTAAAATATCCGAAAACTAACTCATTTTGTCCAAATCTTTGTTAAAGTGAATGGAGCGAATGTTATGATCATTCTTTAGATAAAGTTATACTTGTTATTGTCGCGAATCATATTTTGATCAAGTTACTACTTGTCACGGATAAGCAAATTGCAAAAAACACATGAAAATTTGAATTTCGCGGGCTACTGCTGAGGAATCACCTTAATGTTTGTAAGAACCTTGTTGCAACTAAAAATTCTCTCTCAACATTATACTATGATCATAAATGAAGCGTCACTGATAAGAAAATTGCAAAAAACACATGAAAATTTGAATTTCGCGGGCTACTACTGAGGAATCACATTAAAAGACTTGTTTACCTCATTTTTAATCCTGTAATCCTCATTTACAACCGCGTTTCAATTTGTTTTTATACAGTTACCGATAAATACAGTATTTACGGTAATATCCCCGACCAACGACCATTTATATCTAGACGCCTCATGCACGATCTGACTAACGAAAATTATTCTGCCAAGTCGCTGAGGTACGACGTAAGCGAGGGGGACGGGATACTGCGTTCTGATTGGCTAACGGGGACGGGGTACTGCGTTCTGATTGGCTAACTCAAGGTCAGTGCGACGACCGGACTCACAGGAGTGGTCGAGTCACGACGGTTATAAGACTTTTTTACCTAATGTGTTGACAGACATCGGTCGCCTGTGATTAGGAGTCTAGATATAAATGGTCGTTGTCCCCGACGGATTGATGAGCAATAATTATATTATTTTGTTGATAAGTTAAATTAAGTAGGTAAATGTGATTTATGTCTGTTGGTTAGTAGGTAGGTATTTAATTGACTCATTAATTGCATGTGACATCAATTTAAACCCTAATCTGTCAAATTGCTTCAAAATATACTTTAATAAATTCGCGCGTGACTCAGTGAAACGCAGAAATAAGAGGCTTATTGGCGATATAAAACTGGTGGATCACTTTTTCTTCATCTTCGAAGCCATCGCCGCAAGGTTGTCTACTTATCGGTCTTCTATAGACTTTACTTCGGAAAGTGTGCGCAAGATTGCTACGATCTTATCCCACCGGCCCCCTTCTATCATCGGACTTTTAGGCGTACTGCTAATTACCATCCATAACTAGATGACATTCCACCAATTCGCACTAAGCGCTTTCAATCTTCCTTCATAATGCGTACAACAAAGGAGTGGAACTGACTTCCTGCGTTGCTGTTCCCGAACGCATAAGTACAACCCGAATTTCTTTAAAGTTAGAGTGAAGGCATCTTCTGGGTAAGCTCCATCGTAGGCTTTGTCTCAATCACCTTTGATCTCGACAAGAATCAAGAGCAAACACATACAAAAAAAAAGAATTTCAACGTTATTTCCGAAACAGAAAGTTCATGTTCGACTGGGGATTTGACAGATGGGTTGACGAGCTAGGGGACTAAGTTTTTTCATAGTTATTCTGACTTAATCTTTATCCTCGTTAAAATAAGGTTGTGATTGTCAGCTAGATGCAAAATAATTGTTACAGGGAAATGTAGCCCTTAAATCGTTCTAAATTCGTCTTAAAATCAAATATCTAACAGGAAAGGATGGTGGAGTGGTAGGTCCCCTGGTCTACTTACCTCTCGAATATCAATCTTGCCATCCTGATTGTCGTCGTAAGCCTCCATGAAGCATGCCTTCAGTTCCACCAGCATTTCATCTGACACCGCCTGCGGAAGAAGAGAAAAGAGGTTTTAGTTTAATCCCCAATGAAACCACTTTTTGTGTAGGAATAAGAGGGTTTTCAAAATTTTATTACAGGTAGGGGAAGTCAGCTCAAAGCGGCCATAGGAGGCAAAGCGGCCACGCTTCATTTTTCGGCTATTTGAAATGATAGTGTTACGTTGTCGTTCTGTACGCATAACCAAACCTCCCGGGATCCCGCCCCGCGCCAGTCATTCACTAGTGTGGCTCTGAAAGTGTGGCTCTAGTGACGACAAATGTTTTTTTGTGTGTTTTATTAAAATAATACAAGGAAAGTTCAACTTGTTTTGGTCAAAACTCTTTATATTTAAATGCTTTCATTACACGTTTAATGTTATTTATCTATTTGGCCTTTTTTGTGTGATATTTGCTCCAAAATATAATAAATAATAATGACTGAAATTATTTTTTTAATAAAAATGGGCGACAAAGGCAAAGCGGTTCGGGCAAAGCGGCCACCTGACCACTTACCGTAATATAATGGCTCCATAGATAATGTTCAATTATTTTGTTTAGATGGTCAATAACTACAAAAGAACCACTATTATATACCCAGGCAACATAAGACGCAACTACGATGGCTTGAACAATTAAAGAGATAAAAGAAGAGCGTGACTCAATTAAATCCTTCGCAATTAAATATGGTATTCCTGAGAAGACACTTATAAACAGGATCTGCTATGAAGATGCTTGGCAGATTTACCGCAGTATATTTCAACAAAAAAACTATTCATTTCTTGAAAACTTTTGGGGTGGCCACGTTGCCCTTACCCCCATGGCCGCTTTGGGCGGCCTCTCGGGCAAAGCGGTTTTATGACAACTTTTCGTAATTTGCAAATCATGTGCTTATTTTTCAACTTGCGCAAATTTGAATGGGCCATTGCAAAAACTCGATAAATTCTCTACTAGCTGGTATAAAATTCTCTTAAAAAATCTTTCGTTTAATGGCTTTTTTTTAAGCTCAAAGTTAAGGTGGCCGCTTTGAGCTGACTTCCCCTACATGGATCTTTTGACGCGTGGTTATAATCAGAACGAACGCTGCCATCTGTTTTTAATATAGTTTCCTTAGATAATTTCGAAATTTTCAATGACATTGTCATTCAAGAACAAAAAATATTCATGTAGCATTGTTTCCTTAATTGCAAATATCACTACAATTTCATGTTTTCGTTGACATTTCCGCGTATTTGTCTGTTTCGTTATTGTCTATCGCTTTCTAACATCCTAAACCTATCAGCTAATAAATTCCAGCTAACCATTAGTAATAAACAACACAGAAATAACCTCAATACAAAAGAAAGAGTAACAGCATAAAAGTCTAACACTAAATCACAGATCCCTGCTATATAAATGTAGGTTTTGCTTCCGCAGTTTCCGTTTATGTTGCAACGGCCATTGTTAAAAGTCTGAATGGGAAGCAATTTTGAACTTAGAACGCCGCGCACCAGCCGAGTCGCCCAGTTCTGTCTGGATTTCGAATTAAATTCAGAATTTCGCGTTTTGAAACATGAATTTCGCGCTTTGTTAAAATGAATACTGGCTGAATAACTTTTGTGCTTTGCTTCACTCATGTTGTAAAAATGTAATATTTTTAGTTTGTGGTAAGAAATATGGCGGATTTTTTTAAATTTTACGCGAAAATATTTTAAGTTATGGCCGAATATGCATGTTTGATTGGTTCGAGGTTCGAGTTTCACACGCACCTCAAGGAATTTTTAGCAAACTAGAATAAAATTGTGACGAAACATCTGCTGGGGTGACATGACAAAGTGAGTTCCTATTAAGACAACGCCAATGCAAAAGAGTCGCGCATTAGGTCTGAATTCTCGAGAAGGGTGAAGAATTTTTTATTTACTCGAAACGGGAAAAAATCTCGACGCGCAAGAACTTGAGAAATCAATAATGTGCTAGGTAAATAAAAAATAATTTAACAGAATGGAAATTGTTTATTAATAAGTACTGCATGTTTATAAGTCATTCTAAGTTAATAACCTACTGAAACTGACCTACTGATATTAATATTGCATTGATCAATATTGATTATTATCAATGCAACAACAATTTATTTGTAATTTACCATAAAACAATACTTTATCAGTTATTGATAACCTACTGTGAATTTTTAACCTCTTTATTTATCTACATCTACACTATCTACACATAATATTATAAAAAGGAAAACATTGTTTGTAATGGATAAACTCAAAAACTACTGAACCGATTTTAAAAATTCTTTCACTGAAGAAAGCTACATTATCTGCGAGTAACATAGACTATATGACATCACGCTATTACTCGTAGGAGCAGAGCAGCACTGAAAAATGTTTCAAAATCGGGAAAATGTATTCCTTTTCGAGAGCTTCCGTTGCGTGTGCTGCGTAAACGGTTAGAGTTACACAAAAAATATGTATTACGGAATTATTCCTCATAAAAAGTCCTAAAATTAAAGTCCGCAAGAGCATATATCTATCTTTTAAGCCTCCTGCAGACACACGCGATTAATCGCGCTGCGACAACGAGCCAAGCTAATTTCCACTCTAAAAATACTGCGAATGGACCGCGACATGTCGCCCCGCGCGATTAATCGCGTGTGTCTGCAGGAGGCTTTAAGGTTAAGTCACTATAACCTTTTTAATGGAAATCGAAATTTGTTTTACAATAATGCATTATTTGCGTAGGTATTTTCATTAACATGATATTAATCCTTATCCAAATAAATTCGCTAATCATCACAAGCATTTAATTTTGAACGAAATGGCCCTTGACGTCATTTGAATTCAATGAATATCTTAAGAGATATCACAGTTTCAAAATATTACCACAAAAACAATTATGACGGGCTGGGCATGTCATAATTGCGGCGATAAGATCCCTCTTTGAGGAGTGATTGGAGAGGCGCTATGGCTTCATCACCTCCAACCTGACGCAAGTCCTCCCGCGCACTATTGTTTCGGGAGGGCACCTCAGGGATACGACGGCAGGCGAGGGGAATGGGGAGCAGTCAGAACGCGTGAGGGAAAGGGCATCCCCTACCTCTCGCCCCAACCACCGCTGACGACGCCCAGGGCGTCGGAAATCGCGGGGCATATTCCAACCGCTTGCGGACGGGGAGTAATGGGTATCTCGCCGTCCGACCAAGGACAAGGCCCGAGTCACGGCGCATCGTGTTCCACGCGCTCCTCAAGGGAACTGAAGGAGGCGGGACCATAGTAATGAATAAACTCAAAAACTACTATGCTGATTTTAAACATTTTCACCATTAGAAAGCTTCATTCATCCTGAGTTTCAAAGATAGGCTATATAATTATCATGACCACCCGTGCGAAGCCGGGACGGGCCGCTAGTCTATTCTAATATTATAAAGCAAGTTTTTTGTATGAACGCTCTAATCTCAGAAACTACTACATAGTTCGAAATGAATTGTTTTATGTTGTATTAGATAGTTTATTAATCAAGGAATTCTTTAATAGGCTAATAACATTACACTACGACTGATGACTGAGTAAGGACGAGCACTGAGTAAAACCATGTGAAACAGACAGTCCTTAATAATTATGAATACATCCATTGGTGAATTTGGCTGACCGCTATGACAAGATCACAACTAAACTAAATTATCATGATAATCAACGGGAAATGCTGTTAATGCGGACTTGCTTTAATATAACACCGCCTTACCACAAAAAGATCTGTTGAACGCTTGTCTAAAAAAAGTGTAACTGCAAAACGACCCTTATATCAATGTGAAATGTCGTTTTGACGTAGAAAGTTTTTATACAAGTGTTCAATTGTATCTTTCTTGTGGTAAGACGGACAGTGTTGTGGTTAAGCGTGCTACGTCGTAGCAGCACGCGTAGCCCGTAGCGACACTTGCTACGAACGAGATCAGTCAGTTGGTTCTTTTCAAACAGTTAAATCATCCCGCAATTTTTATTAATCATTGAGTATTGAAATTGGGACACCGTTACAATACCCTTTTTCAACGTGGTAAATCTGGTCCTCCCACACTGGGTGGAGCAGAAGAGACTATCAGATTCGTACTGACTAAAATCAAAGGTGTTCCTTTAATAGATCTTTACGTTCCAGGGACACGGTTACCTGTTTAGACAATCCTATTGAAATAATCCTGAAAATCACCTAAACACTACAAACCGTTTACGTTTTTCTCTTGCCGCTTGTCAGGGCCTGATCCTCTGGTCTAACAGGGATGTGCATTGTTTGCTAGTAGAAGTAGAAGTTACTAGTATTAGAAACCCCGGACTGATTTTCCATAGTTCAACAGAAAATATACTTATGCTTACAATTCGTTTATAAATATAAATGTAAGGGCTCGAACTAAAACGCTGACTATACCGAATTTAAAAATACTTTCGGCAGTTTCGATCACGATATTTAATTGAACTTAACTAAACCTACTAGAATTTTGCCATAATACACACATCAAAAGTGTCTAGGGATCAAGCATTTTTATGCGGATTTCTTGAGATTGAGATGTGGCTTTGTAATAAATTTATGATTTTATAAATTTATATGGATCCTTTTTGGTGCATTTCATAATTTGAATCAGGAACTGTGAATCAAATTCGAGTAAAAGATGAAAATCAGCTGTCAATATTTTCCCTATAAAAACATACAACGCATTGAAGACATTATTAGTGCTACTGTTTCCCTACTACTGATTAAAACCAACGTTATTATGGAGCGGCGACGTCATTTAAGCAGGGAAGAAATGCTCAGAGCCGTGGGAATGATAGAAGCTGGTTCCCGGCAACGTACTGTGGCTTTAGCTCTGAATACAAGTCAGAGTGTTATCAGTCGACTTTGGACACGTTACCGAAGCACTGGTACCGTGGCTGAGCGCCATGGAGGACGGTATCGCTGCACCACACGGAGACAAGACCGATACATTCAAATCTTAACTCGAAGAGCTCCAACAATAACCGCCATGATGTTAGCCGTGAGGCTTCATCACTCTTCAGGGAACTTAATTAGCGACCAAACAGTCAGAAACCGCTTGCATGAAGTGAACCTTCATTCCCGAAGACCGCTACGGGTACCACCTATAGCAATGCACAATCGTAGGATTCGATATCAATGGGCTCTTGAACACAGAAATTGGGCAGAAGAACAATGGCGTTTCGTGTGCTTTTCTGATGAGTCTCGTTTCGGTATGAGACCGGATACAAGACGTATACGACACTGGAGAACCCCTGGACGCCAACAGCGATTAAAATCCTGCCAGGAAGTCCATCCTTATAGTGGTGGAACCATCATGGTATGGGCGGGTATTTGGATCGGCGGAAGAACTGAGTTGATTTGGATCAGAGGCAACCTCAACGCTCAAATTTATGCTGAGACGATTGTATCAGACGTCATCGTTCCTCTACAAGTGCAAATCGGTCCCTTATTTCAGTTAATGCATGATAATGCACGACCGCACACCGCAAGAGTTGTAAGACAGACTCTCGCCGCAGCTAACATCAATGTCCTGCCCTGGCCTGCTCAGTCGCCAGACTTGAATCCGATTGAGCATGCATGGGATATGCTACAGAGAAGAGCTCTGCCGAATATGGAGGGTATCCAGTCGCAAGAAGACCTTTTTTTGTTGTTGCAACGAACATGGGCGGCCATTCCACAGCGTGATTTGGATGAACTCATTTTGAGTATGCCAAACCGATGTTCTTGTGTTGTTAGTGTTCGCGGTAGAAACACGGATTATTAATTGTTTAAGTAACCCAATAAAATTTTAAAGAAAACTGTTATTTCAGTCTTTTTTTCGAACTTTTGTGTTAGTGGTTCAAATGTCAAAAATCCCTTTATTAGGAAAATGGCAAATTTCTTTATTAATGCAAAGGTGACTTGGTTTATCGTTACTGTGACAAACGAAAACACTTTATTTGATGAATCCTTAAAGAAAATTTTAATTAATATCAATCAGGAGAAAAGTTATTGCAAAAATATATGTTGATCCCTAGACACTTTTGATGTGTGTATTTATTGAAAGAATTCCATTTAACCCGATTATAGGCAATTTGTTGCGCTGATTTCAGTATTTTATCAGTAACTGCTTCCAAACAGTTGTGCTAGCTCCGGACTATCTCAGGGAACAGTTCTTGGTCCTTTATTGTTCTTGATTAACATAAATTACATTATGCCATCTGAGAGCGTTTTAAGTTAGGTTTTTTTTTGTATCTAGATGACTTCTAGACTCTGTCTCTGTATTATAGACGATCTTAATATTTTCGGTAAAATCCTAATTAGGGATGATAGCCATTTCTTACAATTTGATCTGAACAGGATATTTCACTAAAGCAAACTAAAACGAAGTTAGTTAGTGATTTTTCCGTGTTAAGTGATGGCAATGAAGAAAAACAATTATAAAAGTCAATTATAAAGTGTAATTTATTATTAAAAAAATACATAATGCACTGCATGTTCTTACAAAACAAAATATTATCCATTCAGCTTAGTTGAAATTCGAACTATACTGAGTACATTATCTGGCATAAACTTCAACCCTGTAGTTGAATCCGCGGCCTGCAGCTGATCGTATCCTGATTGTGACAGAGGAGCTTCCAACTCCTCCATTTAGGATGGATGGGTTTGCGTTCTGTGATGCTCCTACGCGGGTCACACGGATTGCAGTTATCCGGCCGTTTGTGGGGACTGTTATGTCTATCACAATTTGTCTACCCGTGATACCGTTCGAAGTATACTGGGCACTGGAATCATAACAAACACTATGGTCAAGAAAATTAAATTTTCGTATCAATGTAAACGCAAGTTTTAATTTCCAGTTATTAGTGTATAAGTAACGCTAGATCCAGAAATCATCACTGCTTCCTTACCATAATAACTGCAAATAGAGGACTATTTTATTTATCTTAGTGGTCTCCATCTATGTATACTTACTTGTATACCCGTGTACCACTGATGGCTCCCACGGACAAGTCACGTCGAGTTGCTATCGCAGTCTCCTCTGCTGCGTCAATCACGTCAATCAGCTCTAACACGTCAGCCAGAAGCACCGCTGGCCCCTCGTTGACGTCCACGTCAGCTGCGTCACGCAGCACCTTCACGTCAGGCACGTCATTGCTGACTACTGCAGCTGTTGCTGCCGTTGCTAACAACACCACTATCAGTGCGCTTTTCATCTGGAATTATGATTTTACCAATTTTGATGGATATCACAATGTTAAAAAAGTGGCACCACTCTGGAGTGTTATTTTAAATCTTTTTGGCTTGAAAGGTTCTTACCCATTCCTTTAATATATTTAGGATTAATCATTATAAAAAAACTTTTTTTTTTAAAAAGTACCGACTTCAAAACAAATACAAAAAAGTCTAAAATAACTTTTCTTTCGGAAGTCGGTGGCAATAGTCAATGACACAACAAAACAAAGCCACCGACTTCCGAAAGAAAAGTTATTTTAAACTTTTTTGTATTTGTTTTTGAAGTCGGTACTTTTTTAAAAAAAAGTTTTTATTTTACCCTTTTTAGTTTATTTATTACATATTCAACCCAAATTCTTGTAAAATACAAATTTTTTTACATATGCACTAATCTTGTAATCCGTCACAACATAAAAAAACCATATCTCTAAAACTACTGAACCGATTTTGATAAAACTTGCAGTGTACCCTAAGTTGATCAATACCTAGTACAACAAAAAAAGAATTACTTAAATCGAACTTATAGTTCCGGAGATATGCGTGCACAAACATAAAAACATACATACATACATACATACACTTATGAAATTTGGCACATTTGTTCAGACGCTGATATAGACTAACATATATGAAAACTGGGCAGTTCTGATAATATTACATACATACGGGTCGAATTGATAACCTCCTTTTTTTTGAAGTCGGTAAAAATATAAAGTCACTTACCTTTTCAACGATTACTTTGACTTGATGCACAGAACACCAAAGTGAACTCCTTTGAGGGCAGTGTGAGTATAAGTTATTATTATGAAGGAGCCAGTATTTATAGCGAAGTAAAAAAGAAAACCCGTGTGATAAGATTACCTCAGACCTACATGTCAGTAATTTAGGTTTCCATAACAACAATTTAAAAAACTAGTTAAATGACACCGATTTAATTATAAATACCGTTTGTATCTTTTACTCATGCAATATCAAATCAATATCACGCTTATCACGCTTCGGGCCAACGCTTACCGGGGTTCCAATGCTGTTTGTAAAAGTAACCATGGGCCTGAATCTTAAGGGTAGTTGAACGAAGAGATTGAATTTTTAGTCAGCAAGAGTCTGACAGTCCCAACGCTCTACTCAAGGCGGGAGGACTCATTTCATGATTTTACCACCCCAAAAAAAGGTTTTGTTCTATTGAAAAACAGATCTGCTGAGCAAGTGCATATCGAAGGTGTGTATTATCGAAGTAGTGTTTGTCGAAGTGGTGTCTGTCGAAGTAGTATGTTGTTCTGTCGGACTAATGCATGTCGAACATACACACAACAAAAAAAGTGTGCAATCTTTTTGAAAAAAAATCATTTATTATTTTTGTTAAATTCTTTTTGTTGCGGTTTATGACTTCTTTTTAGATTATTAAAAATATTAATTTAGAATATAAATCAATAGAACGGAGTCGTTTCGTTAATTAGCAATGGAGCTGTTAGTGGGATATAGATTTGAATTATGAGTTTTTACTTGTTTAATAGATTGGTTGTTAAACCGTACTCTATGGTGTGTGGCACCATAGAGTATCGTTTTACAACCAACCTAACATGTAAACTGGAGTTATTGCAGGTGGGTCTTTAGCTTTCTCATACTCACTCACACAAAATTTGTTTCACACATTATAATGGAACTTCTAGGATACCGCCTATTCGCAGACCGAAATCTTTAAATCGAAATCGAAGAGGTGTCAGTCCGAATTGAGAACCTCCAAAATAAGGCCAAACACCTGCTGTGGTCGCGGGACTGTTGAAGCAGGTTGCTGTGACCCTGGAATGTAAAGTGCAATTCAAGGAACAAAATGGAGACATGCAAACAGTATCTTTATAATTAAATCTGTGTCACACGACTTGTTGTTCATTTTGTTGATTATGAGAATGTAAATTACCGGCATATAGGTCAGATTATTATCTTATCACGCATGCACAACACACATGCATTTACTTTTTCATACCACTATAAATACTGACTCCTTCATAATATAACTTATACTCACACTGTCCTCAAAGTTCACTTTGGTGTTTTGTGGATCAAGTCAAAGTAAACGTCAGACTTTATAATTTAATACAATACCCTTAAAATAATCGGGGAAAGGAAAACTGAAACCTTTGGCTTGCTGTGGTGGAACATAGGGAAGAATAATGGTCTTCCAAGACAAACATATTTCGAATTCATATTACCCACAAAGTTTAATTCTTGAATTATTTTGTAATATCTAACACAATTGATAACATGATAATTCCAGATGAAAACCGTACTCTTCGTGGTGTTGTTAGCAGCGGCAGCAACAGCTGCAGTATTCAACAATGACGTGCCTTAGAGCTACCTGACGTTCCTGACTTGGAGGTGGTGCCTGAAGCACCTGACGTGGACGTCAACGAGGCACCAGAGGTGTTTGTATCTGACTTGTTGGAGCTGCCTGACCCGACTGACGCAGCGGAGGAGACTTCGATAGACACTCGACGTAGCCTCGCCGTGGGAACCATCAGTGGTACACGGATATACTAGTAAGACATAGACAGAGCATGAAGATAAAAAGTCCTCTTATTTGACAAAAATATGCATTTACCTTGAACTTAGTAAAGTAAAATGATGAACTTCATTTTCTTGTTAATAGCGTTTGTTGTGTTTTCAGTACCCAGCATAGAGCGAACGGTGTCTCGGGTCGTCAAATTGTGAAAGACATAACAGTCCGCACTAGCAGGCGGATAACTGCGATCCGTGTGACCCGCATAGGAGCATCACAGAACGCAACCCCATCCATCCTAAGTGGAGGAGTTGGAAGCTCCTTCGTCACAATCAGGATACGATCAGCTACAGGCCGCGGATTCAACTACAGGGTTGAAGTCTATGCCAGATAATGTGCTCGGAACAGAGTGTCAAAAAACTTAGTTTAACTAAGTTTTATGGATAGAGTGCATTATGTATTTTTTTAAATAAAATTATAAACTTATTTAATGTTTTTATTGTTCATCGACTTTATTACTTTACGGGGCCGTGATGTAGGCCGTCCTCTTCGTCACGCATTCCGGCTCCTCCTTCGCTAGCATAACTGCTTTGCAGAAGGAGGTGACTGCTTCCCTTTCTCACTCGCCCCGTAGAATGGCCTCAACCAATGCCGGGCGCTAGAGATCGCCATCCATCGCCTCCGTGAGGACATGGTGGTGTTCTGGCTAAGTGTAGTAGATGTCCATGTTTAGATCTATGTATCTACCCGCAAACCTCGAAACGTTTCTCCTGAGATTTTTTTCATAGAATGCATTTTTTATAGAAAACTTATCTCACATCATGACGCTGCGATTGTGGCAGCAAGACCCTTCTTTGAGGAGTGGCTGGAAAGGCTTCACAGCGTCCTCACCTTCCGCTTGACACAGGTCATGACCAGACACGGAAGTTTGGAGGTTCCTTTGTCTGATTGAGAAGGAAGAAACGCCTGGGTCACCTTTGCGAAGATCACCTGGAGGACACGGTGGAGCATATGATGCAGGTCTGCCCCGCTTGGGCAGAGCACTGCCGTGTCCTCACATTGGTCGCCTCGGCATTGGTAGAAGCCATGCTGCGGGGCGAGACGGAAAGGGAAGCAGTCGCAGCCGCCTCCTATGAAGCAGTCATGCTAGCGAAGGAGGAGGCGGTAGTACAAGACGGACAATCCCTCCCGTCCCGACCTGAGTGTGTTTTTTTTTTGTTTATGTATAACCAAGTTTGTAACTCATAAAAAGCTTTGGATACAATTTAATACACAAAAAATCTGACCCAAATTGGTACGCACAATATTGAGTGATTTACCATGTTATTTTAATATCATGGACTTCTTATAGGTGTTCCTATAATCTATAAGTAGAAAACTAATTTCTGTATATTTTTCAAAATTTTAGGTTCTAAAATTTTTTTTTCAGTAGTTCAGTACCTAGTTTCGGAGATAAGGGGAGGAATGGTCGATTTTCGTCTACTTTCTTGAATTACTTGGAAACCATTTATTTTAAAATTACACAAAACATACATTTGAGATCTTCTCAACAAGACCTTTCATTTGAATTGTCACACGATTCAATTTTCAATTTTTTTTTTATTTTCCCCTTCCCCCCCAAAAATTACCTCCCACATACAGATATGGGTTTCTTATAGGTTTTCCTATAAACTATAAGTAGAAAACTTATTTCTGTATTTTTTTCAAAATTTTAGTTTCAGTAGTTTCGGAGATAAGGGGGGGGGCGAATGGTCAAATTTCGTCTATTTTCTTGAATAACTTGGAAACTATTTATTTTAAAATTACAAAAAATACATTTCAGATTGTCTCAACAAGTCATTCATCATTTGATATGTCACACGATGCAGCTTTCAATATTTTTTTTTAAATTTTCGCCTTTCACCCCTAATATTACCTACCATATACAGATATGGACTTCTTATAGATTTTCCTATAATCTATAAGTAGAAAACTAATTTCTGTATTTTTTTCAAAATTTTAGTTTCAGTAGTTTTGGAGATAAGGGGGGGGATGGTCAAATTTCGTCTATTTTCTTGAATAACTTGGAAACTATTTATTTTAAAATTACAAAAAAAAAAAAATTAAGATCTTCTTAACAAGACCTTTCATTTGATATGTCACACGATGCAGTTTTCAATTATTTTTTTTAATTTTCCCATTCCCCCCCAAAAATTACCTCCCACATACAGATTTCATCTATTCACGTCACACCTCTGTGCTTGGGTCACAGGAATTGATATGTGTACCAAATTTCAACTCAATCGGTCTAGTAGATTCGGAGATAATTGACTGTAAGCGACAGACAGACGGACACACGAGTGATCCTATAAGGGTTCCGTTTTTGTATTCGGACGTACGGAACCCTAAAAACGAAGCACATTGAAAACAGGCAAGTTTTTCTAAATTAAGCTCTGTGAATTGAAAACCTTCTTTTGACCGAAACTATTGATCCAATTAATGGAACTTGCAGTTTATAGTTTGTATTCAATTTAATTTCGAAGCAATATCAGCCCAAAGAAGGTCTTTAACTAAAAATTAATTAGGTGCGTCCCCACAGAGCGCGCAGCCTCGTGAGGCATTTTACGCGCGAAGCAGCTCGGTTGGTGAGGACGTGTCTCGGGCGAGGCAAGTGACAGCGCTGCCGCTGTCGAGCGACTGAGCACCGAGCGCCCGAGCCATCCAGTGTCAGCTTTTGTTTTGCTCCCGTATATTGTTTCGTGTCTCGGTCGAAAAACAATAGACGCGTCCACACACAGTGAGCAGCCTCGCCTGTCAGTTTCCTCGCGCAGCAAACGCCTCGCGAGGTTGCTCGCTCTGTATGGACGCACCTATTTCAACAGAATGGAAATTGTTTATTAGTAAGTACTGCATGTTTACAATATGTCATTCTAAGTTAACAATCTACTGAAACTGACCTACTGATAGATATTGCATTGATTAATATTGATTATTATCAATGCAACAACAATTATTTGTAATCTATACATCTATACCTACATATAAATAAAATTGGAGTGTCTGTTTGTAATATTTAAATAACTGTTTTTTTCTACTTGCATATATGTATACGGTACATACACCAAAATATCATTTTTTACATTTTTTGTCTGTCTGTCTGTCTGTTTGTATCGGCTAATCTCTGAAACGGTTGGACCGATTTGACGGGACTTTTTTTGTCAGGTAGCTGATGTAATAGGGGAACAGTGTATAAGACGGGGACGTTAATAATCGCGAGGCATAATGGGGACATACACTCTTTAGGCATACTTAACACTAACGTAGAGCAAGCGCTATCAGGACGTCATTTGCAAGCGGCCAGACGCAAATAGCGTCCTGTTGGCGCTTGTGCTATATACGTTAGTTTTGTGTTAAGTTTGCCTTAGGTGTGTGATTTCCCATCATACCTCGTGTCCCTGTCTTATACACTGTTCCCCTAAGGAGTAACTTAGGCTACTTTTATTTTAAAAAAATCCTTTGTTTAAAAAAATACATTGTTGAGTTCCTACATCCACGCGAACGAAGTCGCGGGCACAGCTAGTTTCCAATAAAACAATACTTTATCAGTTATTGATAACCTACTGTGAATTTTTAACCTCGTTATTTATCTATTCTAATATTATTAAGCAAGTTGTTTGATTGAACGCTCTAATCTCAGAAACTTTAGTTCGAAATGAATTGTTTCATGTTGTGTTCGATAATCCATTTATAAAGGAATTCTATAATAGGCTATAGGTATATGTATAACATCACACTACGACCAATAAGGTACGAGTACTGGGTAAAAACGTGTGAAACAGACAGTCCTTAATAATTATGAATCCATCCATTGGTGCATTTAGCTGACCACCACGACAAGATCACGACTAAACTAAATTACCGAGAAATCAACGGGAAATGCCTTTAGTGCGGACCGGCTTAAAAATTACACCGCCTTACCACAAAAATATCTGTTGAACACTTGTCTAAAAAAAGTGTAACTGCAAAACGACCCTTATATCAATGTGAAATGTTGTTTTGATGTTGAAAGTTTTTAGACAAGTGTTCAACTGATGTTTATCTTTCTTGTGGTGAAGACGGACAGTGTTATGGTTAAGCGTGCTACGTCGTAGCAGCCCGCGTAGCCCGTAGCGACACTTCTACGAACGAGATCATTCAGTTGGTTCTTTACAAAACAGTTAAATAATCCCACAATTTTTATTAATAATTGAGTATTGAAATTGGGACACCGTTACAACTATTATTTTAATAATTTGTTTATTGAATAATTTGTTCCAACTTGATACGCTTTTTTAACGTGGTAAATCCAATGGGTCCTCCCACACTGGGTGGAGCAGAAGAGACTATCAGATTCGTACTGACTAAAATCAAAGGTGTTCCTTTAATAGATCTTTACGTTCCAGGGACACGGTTACCTGTTTAGACAATCCTATTGAAATAATCCTGAAAATCACCTGACCACTACAAAGCGTTAACGTTTTTCTCTTGCCGCTTGTCAGGGCCTGATCCACTGATCTAACAGGGATGTGCATTGTTTGCTAGTAGAAGTCATGGGTTGTGACGTCATGGTATCTAGTATTAGAAACCCCGGACTGATTTTCCATAGTTCAACAGAAAATATACTTAATAATGCTTACAATTCGTTTATAAATTTAAGAGCTCGAACTAAAACGCTGACTATACCGAATTTAAAAATACTTTCGACAGTTTCGACCACGATATTTAATTGAACTTAACTAAACTTACTAGAATTTTGCCATAATATACTACTCAAAACAAAATAAGGGCCACCTGGTTTTTATCGATTTATTAAATAATGTTTAAATATTACTATTTATAATGACTGAATCTGATTAATATTAATGGTTTTAGATGGAAATACACGAAAATGAAATATGTATTCCAATAAATCGTTAAAATAAACCAAATTGAATGAAAAGTGAGGAATTGTAGGAATGAATCAAGTTACATAAAAAATAAAAAAAAACGAAAAAATAACGTCTTTAATGTTCCAAAATGTTCTTTTAAGCGCTCTTTTAACTATGTTCTCTCTGTTCTGCTCATTTTATGGGAGGTGGAATGGTCTGGATTAAATAGCGAACATTTTCTTTTGGGATACTCTACCAGCAAGTTTTCAGACAATTTATGAGATCCAGCTGCGTGTTGATGGGAATTTTACGTTCTTTTTCACTCTTCTTTAACTCATCTCTTAAATGCTCAATAGAACTCAGGTAAAAATCCTGAGTGTCCACTGTAACATCGTAATTCGAGCGTAAGGGAATGTGTGCACTGTTAGTCGCGTCGTGTTCGCTCGAGCATTATCCTGCTTCAAGAAGAACTCAGGTACTTCTTGCTGTGCGAATGGGATAATGTGGAGTTACACCACATTCTCTACGCAATTTTGAAGAGTTACAGCACCCTCGTTAAGAAGTGCGAGCTCAGTTTTGCGTGATAGAGATAACCGCCCCAGAGCATAACTCAGAACTCGCCAGAACAGTCTGTTTTAAGAGTGCAAGGATCTGAAACCTCTTGTTTAGATCTTCTCTACACTCTTATGAATCAGTTTTTATTGAAAAAAATTAACCCACCAGTCATCAATAAAAAGCAATGAAGCCCAGTCAAAACAGTTCAATAAATTTTCTCATTCGCAAATGTTTCACGGTTTGCACCATACGCTGCAGTTAACTGGAGGCGAACCAAGCATCTTCTTGAGTATTGTTAGTCTTTATGGAGTCGATTCGGAATACTGTAGTCAATTATAGGGGTGCCTGTAGCTCGACGCAATGGAGTTTTTATGGTCCGCGCAGTAGATTTACGCTATATTTGCGCGGTTAAACAAACTTAATGGTCTCCTTGGGCTTTACTTACTTACTTTCTTCCTTGATCACGGCGTCTGGTGAGATTACCCGTCTTTTAAGACCAGTTTCAAGCATTTTGAACCACTCGTTGGGAATATTCCACCATTAAACCTGCCTCTTCTGGCTACGGCCCCCCTGGATTAAGGTGACACCTCAAGTGGCTGTTTTGCGTCCATATGTCTCCGAATACATGACATTATGAGACCGAAAGATCATTATAGCCTGCTTGCTGTATTAGTTGAAGAAAACTCCGTTAGAAGTTTGAAAATTAAAAAACACCATACCGTAAATTCTAAGTAATCTCAAATATCTAATTTAAAAAAAGTTATGAATTTCCAATTATGCAGTAGAAACAATATTAATACTTGAAAGAAACCATAACAAGATATTTAGTATTTATTATGTACCCAAAATAAGAGCAATACTTGTTTAAAGTGCAATTTAAAAAGTGGCCCTTATTTTGTTTTGACGAGTATATTTATTGAAAGAATTCCATTTAACCCGATTATAGGCAATTTGTTGCGCTGATTTCAGTATTTTATCAGTAACTGCTTCCAAACAGTTGTGCTAGCTCCGGACTATCTCAGGGAACAGTTCTTGGTCCTTTATTGTTCTTGATTAACATAAATTACATTATGCCATCTGAGAGCGTTTTAAGTTAGGTTTTTTTTTGTATCTAGACGACTTCTAGACTCTGTCTCTGTATTATAGACGATCTTAATATTTTCGGTAAAATCCTAATTAGGGATGATAGCCATTTCTTACAATTTGATCTGAACAGGATATTTCACTAAAGCAAACTAAAACGAAGTTAGTAAGTTAGATTTTTCCGTGTTAAGTGATGGCAATGAAGAAAAACAATTATAAAAGTCAATTATAAAGTGTAATTTATTATTAAAAAAATACATAATGCACTGCATGTTCTTACAAAACAAAATATTATCCATTCAACTTAGTTGAAATTCGAACTATACTGAGTACATTATCTGGCATAAACTTCAACCCTGTAGTTGAATCCGCGGCCTGCAGCTGATCGTATCCTGATTGTGACAGAGGAGCTTCCAACTCCTCCACTTAGGATGGATGGGTTTGCGTTCTGTGATGCTCCTACGCGGGTCACACGGATTGCAGTTATCCGGCCGTTTGTGGGGACTGTTATGTCTATCACAATTTGTCTACCCGTGATACCGTTCGAAGTATACTGGGCACTGGAATCATAACAAACACTATGGTCAAGAAAATTAAATTTTCGTATCAATGTAAACGCAAGTTTTAATTTCCAGTTATTAGCGTATAAGTAACGCTAGATCCAGAAATCATCACTGCTTCCTTACCATAACCCCATAATAACTGCAAATAGAGGACTATTTTATTTATCTTAGTGGTCTCCATCTATGTATACTTACTTGTATACCCGTGTACCACTGATGGTCCCCACGGACAAGTCACGTCGAGTGGCTATCGCAGTCTCCTCTGCCGCGTCGATCACGTCAATCAGCTCTAACACGTCAGCCAGAAGCACCGCTGGCCCCTCGTTGACGTCCACGTCAGCTGCGTCACGCAGCACCTTCACGTCAGGCACGTCATTGCTGACTACTGCAGCTGTTGCTGCCGTTGCTAGCAAAACCACTATCAGTGCGTTTTTCATCTGGAATTATGATTTTACCAATTTTGATGGATATCACAATGTTAAAAAAAGTGGCACCACTCTGGATTGTTATTTTAAATATTTTTGGCTTGAATGATTCTTACACATTCCTATAATATATTAAGGTTTAATTATTATTAAAATATAAAGTCACTTACCTTTTCAACGATTACTTTGACTTGATGCACAGAACACCAAAGTGAGCTCCTTTGAGGGCAGTGTAAGTATAAGTTATTATTATGAAGGAGCCAGTATTTATAGTGAAGTAAAAAAGAAAACCCGTGTGATAAGATTACTTCAGACCTACATGTCAGTAATTTAGGTTTCCATAATAAGAAATTAAAAAAACTAGTTAAATGACACCGATTTAATTATAAATACCGTTTGTATCTCTTACTCATGCAATATCAAATCAATATCACGCTTATCACGCTTCGGGCCAACGCTTACCGGGGTTCCAATGCTGTTTGTAAAAGTAACCATGGGCCTGAATCTTAAGGGTAGTTGAACAGAGAGTGAATTTTTAGTCAGCAAGAGTCTGACAGTCCAAACGCTCTATTCAAGGCGGGAGGACTCATTTCATGATTTTACCACCCCAAAAAAAGGTTTTGTTCTATTGAAAAATAGATTTGCTGAACAAGTGCATATTGAAGGTGTGTATTATCGAAGTAGTGTTTGTCGAAGTGGTGTCTGTCGAAGTAGTATGTTGTTCTGTCGGACTAATGCATGTCGAACATACACACAACAAAAAAAGTCTGCGATCTTTTTGAAAAAAATCATTCATTATTTTTGTTAAATTCTTTTTGTTGCGGTTTATGACTTCTTTTTAGATTATTAAAAATATTAATTTAGAATATAAATCAATAGAACGGAGTCGTTTCGTTAATTAGCAATGGAGCTGTTAGTGGGATATAGATTTGAATTATGAGTTTTTACTTGTTTAATAGATTGGTTGTTAAACCGTACTCTATGGTGTGTGGCACCATAGAGTATCGTTTTACAACCAACCTAACATGTAAACTGGAGTTATTGCAGGTGGGTCTTTAGCTTTCTCATACTCACTCTGTTACAATTATTTGTTGGACCGGGCATAGGTTGATATTTCGCGGCTGTGTTTATATAAAAGTAAAACATATACCTGCATTCATTGGCGTAACATTCCTTTAAATCGTTAGTTTCACTTCTCAGCATTAAATCTCTTGTCTAAAACCTTTTAAACTGTTTCACAATATTCATTGGTTCCTAAACATAGGTTACTTCTTGTTTACTTTCCACATGACAGATAGGTCACACGTCAGTTTTGACAGTTTAAGGCGCCATCTGGTGATCGCCGATTAACTATTATAAAATAATCGATATTAAAGCATATTGTTCAAAACCTCTTAAATAATATCGTTTGACCCATTCTTTAATAATTCTCAGTTTTTAGTAAAAGAAATTAATAATAAAATAAAATATCCGTAAACGGAAATGATTTGGTTTTTTCAATAGGGACTTTTTTCTCGAACCTTCCTTAGCCGCGTCACATTTTTAATCTGTGAACGTTGGCGTATTTTGTCTCTGATAATTGTGTTGACAGTTTATAACTTTGTTTTTACCCAAATTATAAATAGGACCAATACCCCAATAAAAGCTGTTATTGAATCAATAATTGGAAGAGAACGATAATGGAGAATATAATAGTATTGGATATCGTTGTGTATAATGTGTTGCAGACTTTTAGAAGTGTCGTTGGACAGTTTTAAGGTGAATTTGTGGTGCTGGAGTTTCTTCTTGTTGACCGGGTAATCATTAATCTCCTTGGAAATCGGGGAAAGTGGCTTGTGATGGGCACCCAAACTCCAGCTTGATATCCGGTGCAGGACATTCGTGGTCGGCAGTAGTGGTGTTCAAAGTTGCTTTAAGGCAATCACGTGCTTAATGCTTAATGCTTTATATATTAAACGCGCTTTTTTATATGCTTTATTAAAGCATGCTTTTTTAAACGCGTAGGCAAAGCATGCTGCCACTCACCGCGCTTGCTTTAAGTCAAGTGACTTAAAGCAAGCGCGGTGAGTGGCAGCATGCTATAAAAGAATATTACATCGCGTTTATGAATTACGATAAAACAGAACCGTTAAAAAAACAATGAACTTTCCTTCATCAAGATTATAATATCAATATTTCGTGTCATAATACTGAATTTATTGACACTAAAAAAGCACGAAGCAGCATTTATGCAAACACCTGATTTTAATGAAGGAGCAATGTTAGCGAACGAGAATGTGAGAAAAAACAAACCAAATTTTAAATGTCAATAAGGTCGAAAATGGCTTAAATCTGTTTTTTTAACTTGCTATCGTTAAGCAATTAAAAAAACAGGTTCAAGCGATTTTCGACCTTATTGTCATTTATGCAAACACCGGATTTAATGAAGGAGCAATGTTAGCGAACGAGAATGTGAGAAAAAACAAACCAAATTTTAAATGTCAATAAGGTCGAAAATGGCTTAAATCTGTTTTTTTAGCTTGCTATCGTTAAGCAATTAAAAAAACAGGTTCAAGCGATTTTCGACCTTATTGTCATTTATGCAAACACCGGATTTAATGAAGGAGCAATGTTAGCGAACGAGAATGTGAGAAAAAACAAACCAAATTTTAAATGTCAATAAGGTCGAAAATGGCTTAAATCTGTTTTTTTAGCTTGCTATCGTTAAGCAATTAAAAAAACAGGTTCAAGCGATTTTCGACCTTATTGTCATTTATGCAAACACCGGATTTAATGAAGGAGCAATGTTAGCGAACGAGAATGTGAGAAAAAACAAACCAAATTTTAAATGTCAATAAGGTCGAAAATCGTTTGAACCTGTTTTTTTAATTGCTGAACGATAGCAAGTCAAAAAAACAGCTTCAAGCGATTTTCGACCTTATTGACATTTATGCAAACACCTGATTTTAATGAAGGAGCAATGTTAGCGAACGAGAATGTGAGAAAAAACAAACCAAATTAAAAATGTCAATAAGGTCGAAAATCGCTTGAACCTGTTTTTTCAATTGCTTAACGATAGCAAGTTAAAAAAAACAACTTCAAGCGATTTTCGACCTTATTGACATTTATGCAAACACCTGACTTTAATGAAGGAGCAATGTTAGCGAACGAGAATGTGAGAAAAAACAAACCAAATTAAAAATGTCAATAAGGTCGAAAATTATAGATAGTCAATATACATATATTGCGTGTCCTATCACTGTCACTGTTTAGTTTAACACTATAAAACACGAATCAAAATAGCGTAGGTATGTTTATGAGAGCCAAAATCGTCCGCGGTGCTTATAACGATTACGCACACAACCGACCGGAATCGCTAGCATGCGACGACAGCCCGGCGCCCGCCCCACCCGGCCCCTGCTTAATGCTTATTCATTGCTTGTTGCTTTTCGCGCGACGGACAGAGACAGAGAGTTCGATGTAAAAGCAATAAGCAAATAGCAATTTGTGAGAGCCACGATAGCATTTGCTTTATGTTATGTGTATTAAGCACGGTGCTTTATTTTGCTTTATGATATATTAACCACCACTAGTCGGCAGAGGAAACGTCGCGTCATTCGCCTCTGAACACGCCGAAGTGAATCACAAGTTCTGGTTCCCAGTTGTAAAGGTGAGGATTTTTGTGGAGTTAGCGTTGGGTTGTGCATCCTCCTCCAGGGTGTGGGTGGTTTAGAGAATATTGTGATAATTCGAACGATTATTTCAGGATTCTTAATTGCGCATTCCTGGGTTGTGGCTTCGACCAGCGACCGGCTTTTCAACCTCATCCATAGCCGCCGAGGTGTCTTTCTCCTGAGCTAATTGTGAGTATTAAACCTAGCTAATTACCATAGATGGGCCGTAGGAGTTTTCCCAGTGTTTGCCCCAGTGTTAAATTATTGTTTATTCATGGACCCCGTAGTGACGTGGCGGACGCCACACAGGAACGGCATTTGAATGGAAAACTGGTTGTCCGTTAGATCCGGGCTGATTGATTTCTCCGCTCGGTCCCATAGGGAAAAGCAAATTAGTTTCACCTATATTATTGGGTCTCCGTATTGTCGATTGCAGGACAGGCCCCAGAGTAGCTCGTTCCGCCGCTGAGAACCAGAAGGGTGTCTGGAGCCCAGACGCGGAACCCGTTCCTGGAGCACGCCTGAAGCTTCCTGCGGGGACGGCTGCACGGCTGGCGGAGCCCGCCCGGCTATCGCGCCGTGCGAGACGGTTTTTTTTTCCTACCTCTTAACTTTTATTTTTTATCTTAGTACGGTTTCGGTGGAAACCGGACCTTATAAAACCGGTTTATTTTGTACCCGGTTTTGATCTCGGTACTTTTTTTTTTTTTTTTTTTTTTTTTTTTAGCGTGGTAAAATCATCAAATGAGTCCTCCCACCCCGGGCAGGGCGGGAGGGACTGTCAGACTTGTACTGACTAAAATCCACGGTGTCCTTCAATAGCCTTTTATGTTCCGGGGTCACGTAACCGAATTTTACTTTGATGGTCCTGGGCTCGTTCCTTCTTCATCCGGAAGCATTGTGGACATCTTCAGCACCAGGATTCGGGATTATTGAAGTCCCTGGCGCCCAATAACTTAACTAATATTATAAATACATATAACTGGAAGGTTCGGTTAATTTAACACTTAATTTTATTTTTTTTTACTTGATCGTAACGTTTCCTCGGAACAGTACTCGGGTATCTCCAACTCCCCACGCCCCAGCTCTTTCTGTTGAAGTTTAAACTGGCTAGCTAGGTTTAAAAATTATTAATAGCTAGAGGAATTTACATTTAATAATTATGTAAAAATTCATTCTGGAACTGTCAATAATTAATGTCGCATGGAAGTCAATCAATTATTAAACCGTGTTTGAATTTAATGTGTTGTTTCCTTCTAGCTTGATCCTTAACCCATAGGGAGAAAATATTTTATGTAACAACTCACACAAAAATTGTTTCACACATTATAATGGAACTTCTAGGATACCGCCTATTCGCAGACCGAAATCTTTAAATCGAAATCGGAGAGGTGTCAGTCCGAATTGAGAACCTCCAAAATAAGGCCAAACACCTGCTGTGGTCGCGGGACTGTTGAAGCAGGTTGCTGTGACCCTGGAATGTAAAGTGCAATTCAAGGAACAAAATGGAGACATGCAAACAGTATCTTTATAATTAAATCTGTGTCACACGACTTGTTGTTCATTTTGTTGATTATGAGAATGTAAATTACCGGCATATAGGTCAGATTATTATCTTATCACGCATGCACTACACACATGCATTTACTTTCTCATATCACTATAAATACTGGCTCCTTCATAACAAATTATACTCACACTATCCTCAAAGGAGTTCACTTTGGTGTTTTGTGGATCAAGTCAAAGTAAACGTTAGAAAGGTGAGTGACTTTATAATTTAATAAAATACCCTTAAAATAATCGGGGAAAGGAAAACTGAAACCTTTCGCTTGCTGTGGTGGAACATAGGGAAGAATAATGGTCTTCCAAGACAAACATATTTCGAATTCATATTACCCACAAAGTTTAATTCCTGAATTATTTTGTAATATCTAACACAATTGATAACATGATAATTCCAGATGAAAACCGTACTCTTCGTGGTGTTGTTAGCAGCGGCAGCAACAGCTGCAGTATTCAACAATGACGTGCCTGACTTAGAGCTATCTGACGTTCCTGACTTGGAGGTGGTGCCTGAAGCACCTGACGTGGACGTCAACGAAGCGCCAGAGGTGTTTGTATCTGACTTGTTGGAGCTGCCTGATCCGACTGACGCAGCAGAGGAGACTGCGATAGACACTCGACGTAGCCTCGCCGTGGGAACCATCAGTGGTACACGGATATACAAGTAAGTATACATAGACAGAGCATGAAGATAAAAAGTCCTCTTATTTGACAAAAATATGCATTTACCTTGAACTTAGTAAAGTAAAATGATGAGTTTCATTTTCTTGTTAATAGCGTTTGTTGTGTTTTCAGTACCCAGCATAGAGCAGGCGGATAACTGCGATCCGTGTGACCCGCATAGGAGCATCACAGAACGCAACCCCATCCATCCTAAGTGGAGGAGTTGGAAGCTCCTTCGTCACAATCAGGATACGATCAGCTACAGGCTGCGGATTCAACTACAGGGTTGAAGTCTATGCCAGATAATGTGCTCGGAACAGAGTGTCAAAAAACTTAGTTTAACTAAGTTTTATGGATTTGAACGTTTTATTTTCTAAGAACATGTAGTGCATTATGTATTTTTTATATAAAATTTTAAACTTATTTAATGTTTTTATTGTTCATCGATTTTATTACTTGACGGGGTCGTGATGTGTAGGCCGTCCTCTTCGTCACGCATTCCGGCTCCTCCTTCGCTAGCATAACTGCTTTGCAGAAGGAGGTGACTGCTTCCCTTTCTCACTCGCCCCGTAGAATGGCCTCAACCAATGCCGGGCGCGAGAGACCGCCATCCATCGCCTCCGTGAGGACATGGTGGTGTTCTGGCTAAGTGTAGTAGATTTCCATGTTTAGATCTAAGTATGCACCCGCAAACCTCGAAACGTTTCTCCTGAGATTTTTTCGTAGAATGCATTTTTTGTAGAAAACTTATCTCACACCATTACGCTGCGATTGTGGCAGCAAGACCCGTTCTTTGAGGAGGGGCTTGAAAGGCGTCACAGCGTCCTCACCTTCCGCTTGACACAGGTCATGACCAGACACGGAAGTTTGAGGTTCCTTTGTCTGATTGAGAAGGAAGTAACGCTTGGGTGTCACCTTTTCGAAGATCACCTGGAGGACACGGTGGAGCATATGGTGCAGGTCTGCCCCGCTTGGGCAGAGCACTGCCATGTCCTCAAATTGCTCATCTCGGCATTGGTCGAGGCCATGCTGCGGGGCGAGACGTAAAGAGAAGTAGTCGCCGCCTTTTGTGAAGCAGTCATGCTAGCGAAGGAGGAGGCGGTAGTACAAGACGGACAATCCCTCCTGTCCCGACCTGGGTGTGAAGACACATTTGATGATTTTACCATGATAAAAAAAAAGCTTATCTCACACGTTTCTAAGAGTATTTAATTTGTGACAAATTAAGCCTAACCGGAGTCCCTATGGCCCCATTAAGACTGTGTATAACCAAGTTTGTAACTCATAAAAAGCTTTGGATACAATTTAATACACAAAAAACGAGAATATTTTAGGATATATTTCAGATTCCGGTCTATATCTCCTTATCCGTGTTTTTCGGGAAAATTTTAAGAGTATTACATTTTTAAAATCAAGTTCAACTGGTGTAAGGCAATTGGTTATCGAATAAAGGCTCATTGAAAACAGGCATGTTTTTCTAAATTAAGCTCTGTGAATTGAAAACCTTCTTTTGACCGAAACTATTGATCCAATTAATGGAACTTGAAGTTTTTAGTTTGTATTCAATTTAATTTCGAAGCAATATCAGCCCAAAGAAGGTCTTTAACTATTCAACAGAATGGAAATTGTTTATTAGTAAGTACTTCATGTTTACAATATGTCATTCTAAGTTAACAATCTACTGAAACTGACCTACTGATAGATATTGCAATGATATTGCATTGATAAATATCGATTATTATCAATGCAACAACAATTTATCAGTTATTGATAATTAACCTATACTGTGAATTTTTAACCTCGTTATTTATCTATTCTTATATTATTAAGCAAGTTGTTTGATTGAACGCCCTAATCTCAGAAACTCTAGTTCGAAATGAATTGTTTTATGTTATGTTCGATAGTCCATTTATCAAGGAATTCTATAATAGGCTATATATAACATCACACTACGACCGATAAGGTACGAGAACTGTTTAAAAACGTGTGAAACAGACAGTCCTAAATAATTATGAATACATCCATTGGTGCATTTAGCTGACTGCCACGACAAGATTACGACTAAACTAAATTACCGTGAAAATAAGTGGGAAATGCCGTTAGTGCGGCTTTAAAATTAAACCGCCTTACCACAAAAAGATAAACATCCGTTGAAAACTTGTCTAAAAAAAGTGTAACTGCAAAACGACCCTTATGTCAATGTGAAATGCGTCAGGCACCTTTTTGCCTGACATTTATGCTGAACTGGGCCTGTTTGGAGCAGCCGTGGGGCAAACAATTTGTGTAACAAATAGATTTAGGTTATTTTATTTAAAAAAATCACTTGTTAATTTTACTTTTTGCATATTTATTATTGTGTATGCCCCGTGTCCGTACCAATAAACGTAATTTTCTTTCTTTTGGTTTTCTTTCAAATGTCGTTTTGATGTTGAAAGTTTTTATATAGACATGTGTTCAACAGCTGATGTTTATATCTTTCTTGTGGTAAGACGGACAGTGTTGTGGTTAAGCGTGCTACGACGTAGCAGCACGCGTAGCCCGTAGCGACACTTGCTACGAACGAGATCAGTCAGTTGGTTCTTTACAAAACAGTTAAATAATCCCGCAATTTTTATTAATCATTGAGTATTGAAATTGGGACACCGTTACAACTATTATTTTAATAATTTGTTTATTGAATAATTTGTTCCAACTTGATACCCTTTTTTAACGTGGTAAATCCAATGGGTCCTCCCACACTGGGTGGAGTAGAAGAGACTATCAGATTCGTACTGACTAAAATCAAAGGTGTTCCTTTAATAGCTCTTTACGTTCCAGGGACACGGTTACCTGTTTAGACAATCCTATTGAAATAATCCTGAAAATCACCTAAACACTACAGAGCGTTAACGTTTTTCTCTTGCCGCTTGTCAGGGCCTGATCCTCTGGTCTAACAGGGATGTGCATTGTTTGCTAGTTGAAGTCATGGGTTGTGACGTCATGGTATCTAGTATTAGAAACCCCGGACTGATTTTCCATAGTTCAACAGAAAATATACATAGTAATGCTTACAATTCGTTTGTAAATATAGATGTAAGAGCTCGAACTAAAACGCTGACTATACCGAATTTAAAAATACTTTCGACAGTTTTGATCACGATATTTAATCGAACTTAACCAAACCTACTACAATTTTGTCATAATAATTATTGAAAGAATTCCATTTAACCCGATTATTATAGGCAATTTGTTGCGCTGATTTCAGTATTTTATCAGTAACTGCTTCCAAATAGTTATGCTAGCTCCGGACTATCTCAGGGAACAGTACTTGGTCCTTTATTGTTCTTGATTAACATTGATTACATTATGACATCTGAGAGCGTTTTAAGTTAGGTTTTTTTTTTGTATCTAGACGACTTCTAGACTCTGTCTCTGTATTATAGACGATCTTAATATTTTCGGGAAAATCATAATTAGGGATGATAGCCATTTCTTACAATTTGATCCGAATAGGATATTTCACTAAAGCAAACTAAAACAAAGTTAGTAAGTGATTATTCTGTGTTAAGTGATGGCAAAGAAGAAAAACAATTACAAAAGTTTTAAGTGTAATTTATTATTAAAAAAATACATAGTGCACTGCATGTTCTTACAAAACAAAATATTATCCATTCAGCTTAGTTGAAATTCGAACTATACTGAGTACATTATCTGGCATAAACTTCAACCCTGTAGTTGAATCCGCGGCCTGCAGCTGATCGTATCCTGATTGTGACAGAGGAGCTTCCAACTCCTCCATTTAGGATGGATGGGTTTGCGTTCTGTGATGCTCCTACGCGGGTCACACGGATTGCAGTTATCCGGCCGTTTGTGGGGACTGTTATGTCTATCACAATTTGTCTACCCGTGATACCGTTCGAAGTATACTGGGCACTGGAATCATAACAAACACTATGGTCAAGAAAATTAAATTTTCGTATCAATGTAAACGCAAGTTTTAATTTCCAGTTATTAGCGTATAAGTAACGCTAGATCCAGAAATCATCACTGCTTCCTTACCATAACCCCATAATAACTGCAATAGAGGACTATTTTATTTATCTTAGTGGTCTCCATCTATGTATACTTACTTGTATACCCGTGTACCACTGATGGTCCCCACGGACAAGTCACGTCGAGTGGCTATCGCAGTCTCCTCTGCTGCGTCAATCACGTCAATCAGCTCTAACACGTCAGCCAATAGCACCGCTGGCCCCTCGTTGACGTCCACGTCAGCTGCATCACGCAGCACCTTGACGTCAGGCACGACATTGCTGACTACTGCAGCTGTTGCTGCCGTTGCTAACAACACCACTATCAGTGCGTTTTTCATCTGGAATTATGATTTTACCAATTTTGATGGATATCACGATGTTAAAAAAAGTGGCACCACTCTGGATTGTTATTTTAAATATTTTTGGCTTGAAAGATTCTTATACATTCCTTTAATATATTAAGGATTAATTATTATTAAAATATAAAGTCACTTACCTTTCCAACGTTTATTTGACTTGATCCACAGAACACCAAAGTGAACTCCTTTGAGGGCAGTGTGAGTATAAGTTATTATTATGAAGGAGCCAGTATTTATAGTGAAGTAAAAAAGAAAACCCGTGTGATAAGATTACCTCAGACCTACATGTCAATAATTTAGGTTTCCATAAAAACAATTTAAAAAACTAGTTAAATGACACCGATTTAATTATAAATACCGTTTGTATCTCTTACTCATGCAATATCAAATCAATATCACGCTTATCACGCTTCGGGCCAAACGCTTGCCGGGGTTCCAATGCTGTTTGTAAAAGTAACCATGGGCCTGAATCTTAAGGGTAGTTGAACGAAGAGAGTGAATTTTTAGTCAGCAAGAGTCTGACAGTCCAAACGCTCTATTCAAGGCGGGAGGACTCATTTCATGATTTTACCACCCCAAAAAAAGGTTTTGTTCTATTGAAAAATAGATCTGCTGAACAAGTGCATATCGAAGGTGTGTATTATCAAAGTAGTGTTTGTCGAAGTGGTGTCTGTCGAAGTAGTATGTTGTCGAAGTTTGTTCTGTCGGACTAATGCATGTCGAACATACACACAACAAAAAAAGTGTGCAATCTTTTTGAAAAAAAATTATTTATTATTTTTGTTAAATTCTTTTTGTTGCGGTAGATTATAATGACTTCTTCTTTTTAGATTATTAAAAATATTAATTATGAATATAAATCAATAGAACGGAGTCTTTTCGTTAGTTAGCAATGGAGCTGTTAGTAGGATAAGGATTAGAATTATGAGTTTTTACTTGTTTAATAGTATAGTTGTTACACAATACTCTATGGTGTGTAGCACCATAGAGTATTGTTTTACAACCAACCTAAAATGTAATCTGGAGTTATTGCAGGTGGGTCTTTAGCCTTCTCATACTCACGCCAAAATTTGTTTCACACATCATAATGGAACTACTAGGATACCGCCTATTCGCAGACCGAAATCTTTAAATTGAAATCGGGGAGGTGTCAGACTGAATTGAGAACCTCCAAAATAAGGCCAAACACCTGCTGTGGTCGCGGGACTGTTTAAGCAGGTTGCTGTGACCCTGGAACGTAAAGTTCAATTCAAGGAACAAAATGGAGACATTAAAACAGTACCTATCTTTATAATTAAATCTGTGTCACCCGACTTGTTGTTCATTTCGTTGATTATGAGAATGTGAATTACCGGCATATATGTCAGATTATTATCTTATCACGCATGCACTACACACATGCATTTACTTTCTCATATCACTATAAATACTGGCTCTTTCATAATACAACTTACACTCACACTGTCCTCAAAGGAGTTCACTTTGGTGTTTTGTGGATCAAGTCAAACCAAGAAAGGTGAGTGACTTTATAATTTAATAAAATACCCTTAAAATAATCGGGGAAAGGAAAACTAAAAACCTTTGGCTTGCTGTGGTAGAACATAGGGAAGAATAATGGTCTTCCAAGACAAACATATTTCGAATTCATACGAGTATTATCCACAAAGTTTAATTCCTGAATTATTTTGTAATATCTAACACAATTGATAACATGATAATTCCAGATGAAAACCGTACTCTTCGTGGTGTTGTTAGCAGCGGCAGCAACAGCTGCAGTATTCAACAATGACGTGCCTGACTTAGAGCTATCTGACGTTCCTGACTTGGAGGTGGTGCCTGAAGCACCTGACGTGGACGTCAACGAAGCGCCAGAGGTGTTTGTATCTGACTTGTTGGAGCTGCCTGATCCGACTGACGCAGCAGAGGAAACTGCGATAGACACTCGACGTAGCCTCGCCGTGGGAACCATCAGTGGTACACGGATATACAAGTAAGTATACATAGACAGAGCATGAAGATAAAAAGTCCTCTTATTTGACAAAAATATGCATTTACCTTGAACTTAGCAAAGTAAAATGATGAGTTTCATTTTCTTATTAATAGCGTTTGTTGTGTTTTCAGTACCCAGCATAGAGCAGGCGGATAACTGCGATCCGTGTGACCCGCATAGGAGCATCACAGAACGCAACCCCATCCATCCTAAGTGAAGGAGTTGGAAGCTCCTTCGTCACAATCAGGATACGATCAGCTACAGGCCGCGGATTCAACTACAGGGTTGAAGTTTATGCCAGATAATGTGCTCGGAACAGAGTGTCAAAAAACTTAGTTTAACTAAGTTTTATGGATTTGAACGTTTTATTTTCTAAGAACATGTAGTGCATTATGTATTTTTTATATAAAATTTTAAACTTATTTAATGTTTTTATTGTTCATCGATTTTATTACTTGACGGGGTCGTGATGTGTAGGCCGTCCTCTTCGTCACGCATTCCGGCTCCTCGTTCGCTAGCATAACTGCTTTGCAGAAGGAGGTGACTGCTTCCCTTTCTCACTCGCCCCGTAGAATGGCCTCAACCAATGCCGGACCCGAGAGACCGCCATCCATCGCCTCCGTGAGGACATGGTGGTGTTCTGGCTAAGTGTAGTAGATTTCCATGTTTAGATCTAAGTATGCACCCGCAAACCTCGAAACGTTTCTCCTGAGATTTTTTTCGTAGAATGCTTTTTTTGTAGAAAACTTATCTCACACCATTACGCTGCGATTGTGGCAGCAAGACCCTTCTTTGAGGAGTGGCTGGAAAGGCGTCACAGCGTCGTCACCTTCCGCTTGACACAGGTCATGACCAGACACGGAAGTTTGAAGGTTCCTTTGTCTGATTGAGAAGGAAGAAACGCCTGGGTGTCACCTTTGCGAAGATCACCTGGAGGACACGGTGGAGCATATGGTGCAGGTCTGCCCCGCTTGGGCAGAGCACTGCCATGACCTCAAATTGCTCACCTCGGCATTGGTCGAGGCCATGCTGCGGGGCGAGACGTAAAGAGAAGTAGTCGCCGCCTTTTGTGAAGCAGTCATGCTAGCGAAGGAGGAGGCGGTAGTACAAGACGGACAATCCCTCCTGTCCCGACCTGGGTGTGAAGACACATTTGATGATTTTACCATGATAAAAAAAAGCTTATCTCACACGTTTCTAAGAGTATTTAATTTGTGACAAATTAAGCCTAACCGGAGTCCCTATGGCCCCATTAGGACTGTGTATAACCAAATTTGTAACTCATAAAAAGCTTTGGATACAATTTAATACACAAAAAACGAGAATATTTTGGGATATATTTCAGATTCCGTCCGGTCTATATCTCCTTATCCGTGTTTTTCGGGAAAATTTTAAGAGTATTACATTTTTAAAATCAAGTTCAACTGGTGCAAGGCAATTGGTTATCGAATAAAGGCTCATTGAAAACAGGAAAGTTTTTCTAAATTAAGCTCTGTGAATTGAAAACCTTCTTTTGATCGAAACTATTGATCCAATTAATGGAACTTGAAGTTTATAGTTTGTATTCAATTTAATTTCGAAGCAATATCAGCCCAAAGAAGGTCTTTAACTAAAAATTCAACAGAATGGAAATTGTTTATTAGTAAGTACTGCATGTTTACAATATGTCATTCTAAGTTAACAATCTACTGAAACTGACCTACTGATAGATATTGCAATGATATTGCATTGATAAATATCGATTATTATCAATGCAACAACAATTTATCAGTTATTGATAATTAACCTTATTACCTATTCTTATATTATTAAGCAAGTTGTTTGATTGAACGCCCTAATCTCAGAAACTCTAGTTCGAAATGAATTGTTTTATGTTATGTTCGATAGTCCATTTATCAAGGAATTCTATAATAGGCTATATATAACATCACACTACGACCGATAAGGTACGAGAACTGGGTAAAAACGTGTGAAACAGACAGTCCTAAATAATTATGAATAAATCCATTGGTGCATTTAGCTGACTGCCACGACAAGATTACGACTAAACTAAATTACCGTGAAAATAAGTGGGAAATGCCGTTAGTGCGGCTTTAAAATTAAACCGCCTTACCACAAAAAGATAAACATCCGTTGAACACTTGTCTAAAAAAAGTTTAACTGCAAAACGACCCTTATGTCAATGTGAAATGCGTCAGGCACTTAGTTGCCTGACATTTATGCTGAACTGGGCCTGTTTGGAGCAGCCGTGGGGCAAACAATTTGTGTAACAAATAGATTTAGGTTATTTTATTTAAAAAAATCACTTGTTAATTTTACTTTTTGCATATTTATTATTGTGTATGCCCCGTGTCCGTACCAATAAACGTAATTTTCTTTCTTTTGGTTTTCTTTCAAATGTCGTTTTGATGTTTAAAGTTTTTATATAGACATGTGTTCAACAGCTGATGTTTATATCTTTCTTGTGGTAAGACGGACAGTGTTGTGGTTAAGCGTGCTACGACGTAGCAGCACGCGTAGCCCGTAGCGACACTTGCTACGAACGAGATCAGTCAGTTGGTTCTTTACAAAACAGTTAAATAATCCCGCAATTTTTATTAATCATTGAGTATTGAAATTGGGACACCATTACAACTATTATTTTAATAATTTGTTTATTGAATAATTTGTTCCAACTTGATACCCTTTTTTAACGTGGTAAATCCAATGGGTCCTCCCACACTGGGTGGAGCAGAAGAGACTATCAGATTCGTACTGACTAAAATCAAAGGTGTTCCTTTAATAGCTCTTTACGTTCCAGGGACACGGTTACCTGTTTAGACAATCCTATTGAAATAATCCTGAAAATCACCTAAACACTACAGAGCGTTAACGTTTTTCTCTTGCCGCTTGTCAGGGCCTGATCCTCTGGTCTAACAGGGATGTGCATTGTTTGCTAGTCAAGTCATGGGTTGTGACGTCATGGTAACTAGTATTAGAAACCCCGGACTGATTTTCCATAGTTCAACAGAAAATATACTTAATAATGCTTACAATTCGTTTATAAATATAAATTTAAGAGCTCGAACTAAAACGCTGACTATGCCGAATTTAAAAATACTTTCGACAGTTTCGATCACGATATTTAATTGAACTTAACTAAACTTACTACAATTTTGTCACAATATTTATTGAAAGAATTCCATTTAACCCGGTTATTATAGGCAATTTGTTGCGCTGATTTCAGTATTTTATCAGTAACTGCTTCCAAACAGTTGTGCTAGCTCCGGACTATCTCAGGGAACAGTTCTTGGTCCTTTATTGTTCTTGATTAACATAAATTACATTATGACATCTGAGAGCGTTTAAAGTGAGGTTTTTTTTTGTATCTAGACGACTTCTAGACTCTGTCTCTGTATTATAGACGATCTTAATATTTTCGATAAAATCCTAATTAGGGATGATAGCCATTTCTTACAATTTGATCTGAACAGGATATTTCACTAAAGCAAACTAAAACAAAGTTAGTAAGTCATTATTCTGTGTTAAGTGATGGCAATGAAGAAAAACAATTACAAAAGTTTTAAGTGTAATTTATTATTAAAAAAAAATACATAATGCACTGCATGTTCTTACAAAACAAAATATTATCCATTCAACTTAGTAGAAAATCGAACTATACTGAGTACATTATCTGGCATAAACTTCAACCCTGTAGTTGAATCCGCGGCCTGCAGCTGATCGTATCCTGATTGTGACAGAGGAGCTTCCAACTCCTCCATTTAGGATGGATGGGTTTGCGTTCTGTGATGCTCCTACGCGGGTCACACGGATTGCAGTTATCCGGCCGTTTGTGGGGACTGTTATGTCTATCACAATTTGTCTACCCGTGATACCGTTCGAAGTATACTGGGCACTGGAATCATAACAAACACTATGGTCAAGAAAATTAAATTTTCGTATCAATGTAAACGCAAGTTTTAATTTCCAGTTATTAGCGTATAAGTAACGCTAGATCTAGAAATCATCACTGCTTCCTTACCATAACCCCATAATAACTGCAAATAGAGGACTATTTTATCTTAGTGGTCTCCATCTATGTATACTTACTTGTATACCCGTGTACCACTGATGGCCCCCACGGACAAGTCACGTCGAGTTGCTATCGCAGTCTCCTCTGCTGCGTCAATCACGTCAATCAGCTCTAACACGTCAGCCAGAAGCACCGCTGGCCCCTCGTTGACATCCACGTCAGCTGCGTCACGCAGCACCTTCACGTCAGGCACGTCATTGCTAACTACTGCAGCTGTTGCTGCCGTTGCTAACAACACCACTATCAGTGCGTTTTTCATCTGGAATTATGATTTTACCAATTTTGATGGATATCACAATGTTAAAAAAAGTTGCACCACTCTGGATTGTTACTTTAAATATTTTTGGCTTGAAAGATTCTTACCCATTCCTTTAATATATTTAGGATTAATTATTATAAAAATATAAAGCCACTTACCTTTTCAACGATTACTTTGACTTGATGCACAGAACACCAAAGTGAACTCCTTTGAGGACAGTGTGAGTATAAGTAATATTATTAAGGAGCCAGTATTTATAGTGAAGTAAAAAAGAAAACCCGTGTGATAAGATTACCTCAGACCTACATGTCATAGTCATAATTTAGGTTTCAATAACAACAATTTAAAAAACTAGTTAAATGACACCGATTTAATTTATAAATACCGTTTGTATCTCTTACTCATGCAATATCAAATCAATATCACGCTTATCACGCTTCGTTTGTAAATGTAACCATGGGCATGAATCTTAAGGGTAGTTGAACGAAGAGAGTGAATTTTGAGTCAGCAAGAGTCTGACAGTCCAAACGCTATATTCAAGGCGGGAGGACTCATTTCATGATTTTACCACCCCAAAAAAGGTTTTGTTCTATAGAAAAATAGATCTGCTGAACAAGTGCTTAACGAAGGTGTGTATTGTCGAAGTAGTGTTTGTCGAAGTAGTATTTTGTCGAAGTTTGTTCTGTCGGACTAATGCATGTCGAACATACACACAACAAAAGTGTGCGATCTTTTTGAAAAAAATCACTTTTTCTTTTTGTTGCGGTAGATTATATTATGACTTCTTCTTTTTAGATTATTAAAAATATTAATTAAGAATATAAATCAATAGAACGGAGTCGTTTCGTTAATTAGCAATGGAGCTGTTAGTAGGATAAGGATTAGAATTATGAGTTTTTACTTGTTGACAAGACACAGACAAGACACAAGACAGTTTTTACTTGTACAACCTAACATGTAAACTGGAGTTATTGCAGATGGGTCTTTAGCTTTAGTTTCACACATCATAATGGAACTACCGCCTATTCGCAGACCGAAATCTTTAAATTGAAATCGGGGAGGTGTCAGACCGAATTGAGAACCTCCAAAATAAGGCCAAACACCTGCTGTGGTCGCGGGACTATTTAAGCAGGTTGCTGTGACCCTGGAACGTAAAGTGCAATTCAAGGAACAAAATGGAAACATGCAAACAGTATCTTTATAAATAAATCTGTGTCACCCGACTTGTTGTTCATTTCGTTGATTATGAGAATGTAAATTACCGGCATATAGGGCAGATTATTATCTTATCACGCATGCACTATACACATGCATTTACTTTCTCACATCACTATAAATACTGGCTCCTTCATAATACAACTTATACTCACACTGTCCTCAAAGGAGCTCACTTTGGTGTTTTGTGGATCAAGTCAAAGTAAACGTCAGACTTTATAATATAATAAAATAATCCTTAAAATAATCGGGGAAAGGAAAACTGAAACCTTTGGCTTGCTGTGGTGGAACATAGGGAAGAATAATGGTCTTCCAAGACAAACATATTTCGAATTCATATTACCCACAAATTTTAATTCTTGAATTATTTTGTAATATCTAACACAATTGATAACATGATAATTCCAGATGAAAACCGTACTCTTCGTGGTGTTGTTAGCAGCGGCAGCAACAGCTGCAGTATTCAACAATGACGTGCCTGACTTAGAGCTACCTGACGTTGACTTGGAGGTGGTGCCTGAAGCACCTGACGTGGACGTCAACGAGGCACCAGAGGTGTTCTATATCTCTATCTGACTTGTTGGAGCTGCCTGACCCGACTGACGCAGCGGAGGAGACTTCGATAGACACTCGACGCAGCCTCGCCGTGGGAACCATCAGTGGTACACGGATATACAAGTAAGTATACATAGACAGAGCATGAAGATAAAAAGTCCTCTTATTTGACAAAAATATGCATTTACCTTGAACTTAGTAAAGTAAAATGATGAGCTTCATTTTCTTGTTAATAGCGTTTGTTGTGTTTTCAGTACCCAGCATAGAGCGAACGGTGTCTCGGGTCGTCAAATTGTGAAAGACATAACAGTCCGCACTAGCAGGCGGATAACTGCGATCCGTGTGACCCGCATAGGAGCATCACAGAACGCAACCCCATCCATCCTAAGTGGAGGAGTTGGAAGCTCCTTCGTCACAATCAGGATACGATCAGCTACAGGCCGCGGATTCAACTACAGGGTTGAAGTCTATGCCAGATAATGTGCTCGGAACAGAGTGTCAAAAAACTTAGTTTAACTAAGTTTTATGGATTTGAACGTTTTATTTTCTAAGAACATGTAGTGCATTATGTATTTTTTAAATAAAATTATAAACTTATTTAATGTTTTTATTGTTCATCGACTTTATTACTTTACGGGGCCGTGATGTAGGCCGTCCTCTTCGTCACGCATTCCGGCTCCTCCTTCGCTAGCATAACTGCTTTGCAGAAGGAGGTGACTGCTTCCCTTTCTCACTCGCCCCGTAGAATGGCCTCAACCAATGCCGGGCGCGAGAGATCGCCATCCATCGCCTCCGTGAGGACATGGTGGTGTTCTGGCTAAGTGTAGTAGATGTCCATGTTTAGATCTATGTATGTACCCGCAAACCTCGAAACGTTTCTCCTGAGATTTTTTTCATAGAATGCATTTTTTGTAGAAAACTTATCTCACATCATGACGCTGCGATTGTGGCAGCAAGACCCTTCTTTGAGGAGTGGCTGGAAAGGCCTCACAGCGTCCTCACCTTCCGCTTGACACAGGTCATGACCAGACACGGAAGTTTGAAGGTTCCTTTGTCTGATTGCGAAGGAAGAAACGCCTGGGTGTCACCTTTGCGAAGATCACCTGGAGGACACGGTGGAGCATATGATGCAGGTCTGCCCCGCTTGGGCAGAGCACTGCCGTGTCCTCACATTGGTCGCCTCGGCATTGGTAGAGGCCATGCTGCGGGGCGAGACGGAAAGGGAAGCAGTCGCAGCCGCCTCCTATGAAGCAGTCATGCTAGCGAAGGAGGAGGCGGTAGTACAAGACGGACAATCCCTCCCGTCCCGACCTGAGTGTGTTTTTTTTTGTTTATGTATAACCAAGTTTATAACTCATAAAAAGCTTTGGATATTAATTTAATACACAAAAAATCTGACCCAAATTGGTACGCACAAAATATTGTGCGTACCAATTTGGGTCAGATTTTTTGTGTCCATGATATTAAAATAACATGGTAAATCACTCAATAGAGTGATTTACCATGTTATTTTAATATCATGGACTTCTTACAGGTGTTCCTATAATCTATAAGTAGAAAACTAATTTCTGTATATTTTTCAAAATTTTAGGTTCTAACATTTTTTTTTCAGTAGTTCAGTAGTTTCGGAGATAAGGGGGGGAATGGTCGATTTTCGTCTACTTTCTTGAATTACTTGGAAACCATTTATTTTAAAATTACACAAAACATACATTTGAGATCTTCTCAACAAGACCTTTCATTTGGATTGTCACACGATTCAATTTTCAATTTTTTTTTTTAATTTTCCCCTTCCCCCCCCAAAAATTACCTTCCATATACAGATATGGACTTCTTATAGGTTTTCCTATAATTTATAAGTAGAAACTTATTTCTGTATTTTTTTCAAAATTTTAGTTTCAGTAGTTTCGGAGATAAGGGGGGGGGGGGGCGAATGGTCAAATTTCGTCTATTTTCTTGAATTACTTGGAAACTATTTATTTTAAAATTACAAAAAAATACATTTCAGATTGTCTCAACAAGTCATTCATCATTTGATATGTCACACGATGCAGCTTTCAATTTTTTTTTTAAATTTTCGCCTTTCACCCCTAATATTACCTACCATATACAGATATGGACTTCTTATAGATTTTCCTATAATCTATAAGTAGAAAACTAATTTCTGTATTTTTTTCAAAATTTTAGTTTCAGTAGTTTTGGAGATAAGGGGGGGATGGTCAAATTTCGTCTATTTTCTTGAATAACTTGGAAACTATTTATTTTAAAATTACAAAAAAAAAAAAATTAAGATCTTCTTAACAAGACCTTTCATTTGATGTGTCACACGATGCAGTTTTCAATTTTTTTTTTAATTTTCCCCTTCCCCCCCAAAAATTACCTCCCACATACAGATTTCATCTATTCACGTCACACCTATGTGCTTGGGTCACAGGAATTGATATGTGTACCAAATTTCAACTCAATCGGTCTAGTAGATTCGGAGATAATTGACTGTAAGCGACAGACAGACGGACACACGAGTGATCCTATAAGGGTTCCGTTTTTGTATTCGGACGTACGGAACCCTAAAAACGAGAATATTTTGGGATATGTTTCAGATTCCAGTCTATATCTCCTAATCCGTGTATTTTTCGGGAAATTTTATTACATTTTTAAAATCAAGCTCAACTGGTGAAGGCACATTGAAAACTGGCAAGTTTTTCTAAATTAAGCTCTGTGAATTGAAAACCTTCTTTTGACCGAAACTATTGATCCAATTAATGGAACTTGCAGTTTATAGTTTGTATTCAATTTAATTTCGAAGCAATATCAGCCCAAAGAAGGTCTTTAACTAAAAATTAATTAGGTGCGTCCCCACAGAGCGCGCAGCCTCGTGAGGCATTTTCCGCGTGAAGCAGCTCGGTTGGTGAGGACGTGTCTCGGGCGAGGCAAGTGACAGCGCTGCCAGTGTCAGCTTTTGTTTTGCTCCCGTATATTGTTTCGTGCCTCGGTCGAAAAACAATAGACGAGTCCACACAGAGTGAGCAGCCTCGCTTGTCAGTTTCCTCGCGCAGCAAACGCCTCGCGAGGCTGCTCGCTCTGTATGGACGCACCTATTTCAACAGAATGGAAATTGTTTATTAGTAAGTACTGCATGTTTACAATATGTCATTCTAAGTTAACAATCTACTGAAACTGACCTACTGATAGATATTGCATTGATAAATATTGATTATTATCAATGCAACAACAATTTATTTGTAATCTATACATCTATACCTACATATAAATAAAATTGGAGTGTCTGTTTGTAATATTTAAATAACTGTTTTTTTCTACTTGCATATATGTATACGGTACATACACCAAAATATCATTTTTTACATTTTTTGTCCGTCTGTCTGTCTGTTTGTATCGGCTAATCTCTGAAACGGTTGGACCGATTTGACGGGACTTTTTTTGTCAGGTAGCTGATGTAATAGGGAATAGGGGAACAGTCTATAAGACGGGGACGTTAATAATCGCGAGGCATAATGGGGACATACACTCTTTAGGCATGCTTAACACAACACTAACGTAGAGCGAGCGCCATCAGGACGTCATTTGCAAGCGGCCAGACGCAAATAGCGTCCTGTTGGCGCTTGTGCTATATACGTTAGTTTTGTGTTAAGTTTGCCTTAGGTGTGTGATTTCCCATCATACCTCGTGTCCCCGTCTTATACACTGTTCCCCTAAGGAGTAACTTAGGCTACTTTTATTTTAGAAAAATCCTTTGTTTAAAAAAATACATTGTTGAGTTCCTACATCCACGCGAACGAAGTCGCGGGCACAGCTAGTTTCCAATAAAACAATACTTTATCAGTTATTGATAACCTACTGTGAATTTTTAACCTCGTTATTTATCTATTCTAATATTATTAAGCAAGTTGTTTGATTGAACGCTCTAATCTCAGAAACTCTAGTTCGAAATGAAATGTTTCATGGTGTGTTCGATAGTCCATTTATCAAGGAATTCTATAATAGGCTATATATGTATAACATCACACTACGACCGATAAGGTACGAGTACTGGGTAAAAACGCGTGAAACAGACAGTCCTAAATAATTATGAATACATCCATTGGTGCATTTAGCCTTACTGCCACGACAAGATTACGACTAAACTAAATTACCGTGAAAATAAGTGGGAAATGCCGTTAGTGCGGCTTTAAAATTAAACCGCCTTACCACAAAAAGATAAACATCCGTTGAACACTTGTCTAAAAAAAGTTTAACTGCAAAACGACCCTTATGTCAATGTGAAATGCGTCAGGCACTTAGTTGCCTGACATTTATGCTGAACTGGGCCTGTTTGGAGCAGCCGTGGGGCAAACAATTTGTGTAACAAATAGATTTAGGTTATTTTATTTAAAAAAATCACTTGTTAATTTTACTTTTTGCATATTTATTATTGTGTATGCCCCGTGTCCGTACCAATAAACGTAATTTTCTTTCTTTTGGTTTTTTTTTCAAATGTCGTTTTGATGTTGAAAGTTTTTATATAGACATGTGTTAAACAGCTGATGTTTAATATCTTTCTTGTGGTAAGACGGACAGTGTTGTGGTTAAGCGTGCTACGACGTAGCAGCACGCGTAGCCCGTAGCGACACTTGCTACGAACGAGATCAGTCAGTTGGTTCTTTACAAAACAGTTAAATAATCCCGCAATTTTTATTAATCATTGAGTATTGAAATTGGAACACCGTTACAATTATTTATTTTAATTATTTGTTTATTGAATAATTTGTTCCAACTTGATACCCATTTTTTAACGTGGTAAATCCAATGGGTCCTCCCACACTGGGTGGAGCAGAAGAGACTATCAGATTCGTACTGACTAAAATCAAAGGTGTTCCTTTAATAGCTCTTTACTTTAACTACTACTCTTAACGTTTTTCTCTTGCCGCTTGTCAGGGCCTGATCCTCTGGTCTAACAGGGATGTGCATTGTTTGCTAGTAGAAGTCATGGATTATGACGTCATGGTAACTAGTATTAGAAACCCCGGACTGATTTTCCATAGTTCAGAAAAAATACTTAATGATGCTTACAATTCGTTTGTAAATATAAATGTAAGGGCTCGAACTAAAACGCTGACTATACCGAATTTAAAAAAATACTTTCGACAGTTTTGATCACGATATTTAATCGAACTTAACTAAACCTACTACAATTTTGTCATAATATTTATTGAAAGAATTCCATTTATTTATTTATTTAAAACTTTATGCAACACCAAAGGTACATAGGCGGACTTAATGCCTGAGGCATTCTCTACCAGTCAACCTAGGGTAGTGGAGAAATAACATGGCAGGTGCATAAAAAGAATGAGATTATTATAGGTAATAGTTAAATTTAAAAGAAAAATATTATAAATTTAGATTAAATAAACATACATATATATTTGCTATAATATATAGGTAAATATATAATGTATAAATATATATATATATGTATATATTATATATATAAATAAGAAAGGAGATTGAGAAGACTCTGCTAATGGTGTAGAAAATAACGACGCAGCTTCCGCTTAAATGCAAATTGACTGGTGGCCGTCCTGATAGCGAGAGGAAGCGCATTCCAAAGAAGAATGGACTGAATGTGAAATGAAGAATGAATAAAATCAGAAGTATGAGAAGGGCAAAGTAAGAGAAGATTATTAGAAGAACGCAGATTCCTAGCATGTGAAGCACATAGATATTGAAAGTGAGGGATAAGATAAGAAGGAGGGGTCGGAGAATTAAGTAGGGAGAAAAGAGTGGTCAAGGCACGCAAATTACGTCTTTGTCGGATGGGCATCCAATTAAGCTCAGATCTATAGCTTGAAACATGATCATATTTTTTAAGATTAAATATGAACCGGATGCAGTTGTTTAAGAGCCGATCAAGCTTATCCAGAAAAACTGCGTTCAGGTCAAAGTAGCACACATCACCATAATCGATTATGGGGAAGATTAAAGTCTGCACAAGCATAGTCTTGGTTTTTGCAGGCAGAAAGTTCCTCAGACGATACAGGCCACGCAAGGTCCCGTTGACTCTCTGACAGACACTAGAAACTTGATTTTGCCAGCTGAGTGTCGAGTCAAGGTGAAGCCCGAGATCTTTTACACTAGGGCTGATGGGGATAACAGTTCCATTAAAAATAATAGGAGGAAGAGAGCTTATCCCCACCCGACCCATCATGCGCGGACTCCCAATCAGAATGGCCTGACATTTTGAGGGGTTCACAGACACCCCAAACCTATCAGACCAGTTCTTGACAGCGACCAAATCCTGATTCACATCTTCTATAGCGTCTGACAAACCCGCGCAGCTGCATACAGTTGAAGGTCATCGGCATACAGATGATACGAACACCGAAGACAGAGAGTTATAAAATTTATGAAGATAGAGAATAACAGTGGGGAAAGAATACCGCCTTGTGGAACACCAGCAGATAGGTCACCCCAACTTGACGAACTCTCGTCCACGCGAACCGACTGCTGACGTCCCCGAAGATAGGAAGAGAACCATTCCAGAGCCTCGGAAGAAACCATAAGATGTGAAAGGACAGAAAGGAGAATATCATGGCTGACGGCATTAAAGGCATTGGAAAAATCGATTAAAACCAAAACTGTTACTTTAGTATTCTCCATAGCCTGTCTAATGTCGCCAGTCACTTTAAGGAGAGCAGAGGCAGTACTGTGGCCTGGCCGGAATCCAGACTGGAATGAGCTAACAAGGTTATTCCGATAAATAAACCCTGAAAACTGCTTGTGGACACAGGCTTCCAGTACTTTGGAAAGAAAAGGAAGGATACAAATAGGTCGGAAATGGTTAGGTAGGGAAGGATTAGGGATTTTGGGAAGTGGGCGAACGAAGGCCATGCGCCACAAGGAAGGGAACTGTGCGGAATCAAGTGAAAAATTGATAATGTGGGTTATCGGAGGGAGAAGAAAGTCAAGGATTAAGGTAACCATATAACGGCTGATACCGTCAAAACCCATGGCCTTGGATTTTATAGACAGGATAATCTTTCTGATTTAACCCGATTATTATAGGCAATTTGTGCGCTGATTTCAGTATTTTATCAGTAAATGCTTCCAAACAGTTATGCTAGCTCCGGACTATCTCAGGGAACAGTACTTGGTCCTTTATTGTTCTTGATTAACATTGATTACATTATGACATCTGAGAGCGTTTAAAGTGAGGTTTTTTTTTGTATCTAGACGACTTCTAAACTCTGTCTCTGTATTTTAGACGATCTTAATATTTTCGGGAAAATCCTTATGAGGGAAGATAACCATTTCTTACAATTTGATCTGATAGGATATTTCACTAAAGCAAACTAAAACGAAGTTAGTAAGTGATTTTTCCGTGTTAAGTGATGGCAATGAAGAAAAACAATCATAAAAGTCAATTATAAAGTGTAATTTATTATTAAAAAAATACATAATGCACTGCATGTTCTTACAAAACAAAATATTATCCATTCAGCTTAGTTGAAATTCGAACTATACTGAGTACATTATCTGGCATAAACTTCAACCCTGTAGTTGAATCCGCGGCCTGCAGCTGATCGTATCCTGATTGTGACAGAGGAGCTTCCAACTCCTCCACTTAGGATGGATGGGTTTGCGTTCTGTGATGCTCCTACGCGGGTCACACGGATTGCAGTTATCCGGCCGTTTGTGGGGACTGTTATGTCTATCACAATTTGTCTACCCGTGATACCGTTCGAAGTATACTGGGCACTGAAATCATAACAAACAGTATGGTCAAGAAAATTAAATTTTCGTATCAATGTAAACGCAAGTTTTAATTTCCAGTTATTAGCGTATAAGTAACGCTAGATCTAGAAATCATCACTGCTTCCTTACCATAACCCCATAATAACTGCAAATAGAGGACTATTTTATCTTAGTGGTCTCCATCTATGTATACTTACTTGTATACCCGTGTACCACTGATGGCCCCCACGGACAAGTCACGTCGAGTTGCTATTGAAGGAATATACTGCGTGATTGTGGTAAATAATTAAAGTTATTTAATTATAATATCAGACTTTTATTGCACTATTTGACAATACATGAAAAACGGAACAAGGACGAAGTCCTTAAGAAAAAGGTGCCACATGCGCCTAAAAAAATAATAATTTGGTTGCGTTCCATTGTACACTAACATCCTCCCTTGGGACGCAACCCCATTTTTGTAATACAATACAAATGTTTCTCGGCTGTAGTGCCCTTAGTTAAATTATCTGCAATCATTTCCTCACCCTTAACATAACAAAACTTTATAGCTAAATTGTTAACATGGTCCTTAAGAAAGTGATAACGAATGTCAATATGTCGTGACCTGGGCAAGTAACAATCATTGTTAGACAATTTAATTGCACTCTGGTTATCACTGAAAATGACGAGCGGATTGCCCTGCTCTTGCCCGAGTTCAGCATGCAGTTGTTGGAGCCACAGCGCCTCCTGCGCCGCCGAAGACATCGCCATGTATTCAGCCTCGGCAGTGGACAGGGCCACAGTCTGCTGCTTCTGAGAACGCCAAGAAATAGCACCACCCTGTAACAAAAATATGTAACCCGTGCACGACTTTCTGTCGCGCACATCACTCGCCCAATCGGCATCACAATAACCAGTGATTTCCTCATTACCATCTTTGGTGTATATCAATTTCATATCTTTAGTACCCTGCAGATATCTGAAGATTCGTTTGACTGCAGTCCAGTGTGCAGCTGTAGGATTTTTATTAAATCTGCTCAGTGTGTTCACTGAAAATGAAATATCAGGTCGTGTACCTTGAGCCACATATAGTAAGCAGCCAATAGCCTGTTGGTATGGACAGTCAGTGATCTTGTCCTCCTCATTTATGTCACCAAGTTTCATACCAACTTCAAATGGTGTTTTCACTGGTTTACAGTCTGACATTCTAAATCTTGCTAATATTTCATTTATGTATTTTTCTTGATCTAGTAATACTTTGTCCCCATCTCTAGTAATATGAAGGCCAACATATTGGCTTGCTGGACCAATATCCTTCATTTCAAGGTGTTGTTTTAATTTCTCCTTGAAAACATTTTTTGTGCTTTCTTCAGAAGTAAACAGAATTAAATCATCTACCCAGATGGCTATGAAAGTATTCTTCTTTGCATTATAATAGACACACGGATCTGTTTTCGATTGTGTCATTCCTAAGTCATGCAGAACTGAATTTAATTTCAAGTTCCAGAGTCTGCTGGCTTGCTTGAGTCCATAAATAGATTTGTGTAGCATGCATACCTGAGATCCTTGCTTATACTCTTCTGGCTGCTGCATGTAAATGTCTCTATCAATCTCTCCTTGTAGAAAAGCAGATACAGCATCCATCTGATCTATTTCCTTTTTACCTGGGGGCAGATCTGTCAACGTCCATGTTTTATTTTTCATCAGAGAGGAATATTCTTCATCCATGGCCCTCTTCCATTCTGTCGCTTGTGGAGAGGTGAGTGCTTCCTCAACAGTCTGCGGGTCTGTTAAATCAGTAAATAAACACAATAAGCCTATCTTGTCTTCTCCTGCCTTATTTGGCTTATTCTTTAATCGTGTTGACCTTAATGTCACATTACTATTGAAATCTTGTCTAATAGCATGTGGAGGATAGTAAGTTTCATCAAGTTCCCCGGTGTCTGTGTCATACTCACTTGAGTCATCACTATTACCTCGTGTATCGGAGTCTTTACTGGACATCACAGGTGCAGAAGTGGACAACTCCTCCATGTTCATCTTATCTTTCTGACTGCCTGAGTTTGTATTTTCTTGTAAACCGGAACTGGCAGTAGCTGTTTCACTGTCTTTTACTGGAATATAAGTTTCACAATTAACTGGTACACTGACATCCTGAACATAGTTTTCAATGAAGGTGACATCTCTACTCTTGACAACTTTGTGTGACTTGGGGTCCATAAAACGATATCCTTTTGTGTTATCACAATAGCCCACAAATATCATTTTTACTGATTTTCTATCCCACTTTTGGCGTTTCTCTTTTGGTACATAAACCATAGCTTCAGAGCCAAATATTTTCATATGAGATAATACAGGTTTCTTACCTTTGCACATTTCATATGGGGTTTTACCTTGTAGTGACTTTGTCGGGGAACGATTTATGATGTATGCAGCCGTTGCCAGAGCTTCAGCCCAGTATCTCTTCTCTAGGTTAGCATAGAACAGCATGCACCGTGCTCGTTCTACTAAAGTCCTGTTCATCCTTTCTGCCACGCCGTTTTGCTGGGGAGTATACGGAGTAGAGGTCTGATGAATTATACCATGATTAGATAAGTACTTTTCAAAGTTAATGTTGCAGTATTCTCTGCCATTATCAGTACGAAGCTTGGTTATCTTATGATTAAATTCATTCTCTACTTTCAACTTAAAATCTTTAAATGTCTCTAAAACATTCAACTTATCTTTTAGAAAATATACATAGACCATTCGTGTGACGTCATCAATGTAAGTAATAAAATATTTCATACCGCCAAATGAAGTATTCTCCATGGGGCCACACAAGTCGGAATGTATCAATTCTAGTGGCCTTGTTGCTCTAGAACCTACATTTTTGAATGGTGTCCGTGCTTGCCTGCCTTCCATACAGTGAGTGCATGTGACATTACTTTGTTCCTGAGTCAGAGTCACACCGTCAGCACAACTAGGTAGCTTCTTTACATCTGGGATGTTCAAATGGCCCATACGCAGGTGCCACAGGTAAGTATTATTACTATTCTGAGAACTGGAGGCTAAATATGCATCTTCTTTAGTATTTATAGTATACAACTTGTTGCTCAATGTTGCAGTGCATACCACCTCACCTTTTCCATTTTGAACGTCACAACCCTTGTTATTGAAAGTGACCTTATATCCCTTGCTTACAATAGTGCTCACTGAAAGCAGATTGGCAGCTAGCCCTGGAATGTATAAAACATTGTTAACTTGTATCACATTATCTTGACTTATGTGTATATCCACACAACCAACTCCCTTCACGGCTAATGGCTCTCTGTTGGCTACAGTAACACTCTTTACAGATGGCTCGGTGACATTGTACATCCAATCCTCCCTACATGTCATGTGGGTGGATGCCCCTGAGTCAAGAAACCACTTGTAATCATTGAAGTTCACTTTGACAGTCGCTGAAAAAGCTGCTACAAAACTGCAGTCGCTGAAAAAGCTGCTACAAAACTGGAGCTTTCTCCTTTCTTAGCTGATTGTTTCCTGGGCTGTTTACAATTTTTGGCAAAATGGCCATGCTTATTACAGTTGTAACACCTTGGTCCCTTTGATTTCTCTGACTGCGCATTGTTTCCAGTTTTCTTACTATTCGTGTAGAATGCAGTTGACTTTGATGTGTTAATCTCTTGTATGAGTTTAGATTTAACTGAGTCAGCACTTATTTGGATACCTGAACTCTCTAATCCCATTATCATAGGTTTGTATTCGTCCGGTAAGCCCGCCAACATTAAAGTGCCAAGCCACTCATCGTTGACATCAAACCCAATATTGCGCAGTTTGTGTGCAGTATTCATAATCTTACTAACATAATCTTCAACGCTATTGCTTGACTCCAGTGTAGTATTTATTAAATCTTTAAGTAGACCTACCCTTCTTGTTAAGCCATTGTCATCAAAAGCCTTTTGTAAATTCACCCATACTTGTTTTGCAGTCTTGCATTCCTGAACATGTACGTAATTCTGTGGGTCCAACAACAATATCAGCTTCGACTTCGCCTTTATATCTTTAGCTGCATCAACAGGTTTGTCATCGGCGTGTTCGACGCAGCACCAGAGATCCTCGTGTTCCAAATATGTTTTCATACTGAACTTCCACGTCGCGAAGTTTTCTCTTCCGATCAGTTTCTCTAAATTGAACATATTTGAACCCATCTTGCTGGTTCTTCAACAGAATATGCAATTACAACTGTGATCGAAAATTTTCTTAACCTCAAATTTAAATTGCACCAACAATTTTTACGGATTGAAGTTGATTCACTTTTCTGATATTTCCAACTGTACCACTTCTGAACCACGCTCTGCTACCATGAAGGAATATACTGCGTGATTGTGGTAAATAATTAAAGTTATTTAATTATAATATCAGACTTTTATTGCACTATTTGACAATACATGAAAAACGGAACAAGGACGAAGTCCTTAAGAAAAAGGTGCCACATGCGCCTAAAAAAATAATAATTTGGTTGCGTTCCATTGTACACTAACAGCTATCGCAGTCTCCTCTGCTGCGTCAATCACGTCAATCAGCTCTAACACGTCAGCCAGAAGCACCGCTGGCCCCTCGTTGACGTCCACGTCAGCTGCGTCACGCAGCACCTTCACGTCAGGCACGTCATTGCTGACTACTGCAGCTGTTGCTGCCGTTGCTAGCAAAACCACTATCAGTGCGTTTTTCATCTGGAATTATGATTTTACCAATTTTGATGGATATCACAATGTTAAAAAAAGTTGCACCACTCTGGATTGTTACTTTAAATATTTTTGGCTTGAAAGATTATTGAATTATAAAGTCACTTACCTTTTCAACGATTACTTTGACTTGATCCACAGAACACCAAAGTGAACTCCTTTGAGGACAGTGTGAGTATAAGTTATTATTATGAAGGAGCCAGTATTTATAGTGAAGTAAAAAATAATACCCGTGTGATAAGATTACCTCAGACCTACATGTCAATAATTTAGGTTTCCATAAAAACAATTTAAAAAACTAGTTAAATGACACCGATTTAATTATAAATACCGTTTGTATCTCTTACTCATGCAATATCAAATCAATATCACGCTTCGGGCCAAACGCTTGCCGGGGTTCTAATGCTGTTTGTAAAAGTAACCATGGGCCTGAATCTTAAGGGTAGTTGAACTAAGAAAGTGAATTTTGATTCAGCAAGAGTCTGACAGTCCCAACGCTCTACTCAAGGCGGGAGGACTCATTTCATGATTTTGCCACCCCAAAAAAAGGTTTTGTTCTATTGAAAAATAGATCTGCTGAACAAGTGCATATCGAAGGTGTGTATTATCGAAGTAGTGTTTGTCGAAGTGGTGTCTGTCGAAGTAGTATGTTGTCGAAGTTTGTTCTGTCGGACTAATTAATGCATGTCGAACATACACACAACAAAAAAAGTTTGCGATCTTTTTAAAAAAATCATTTATTTTTTTTTGTTAAATTCTTTTTGTTGCTGTAGATTATATAATGACTTCTTTTTAGATTATTAAAAATATTAATTAAGAATATAAATCAATAGAACGGAGTCGTTTCGTTAATTAGCAATGGAGCTGTTAGTAGGATAAGGATTAGAATTATGAGTTTTTACTTGTATAATAGTTATCGTTTTACAAACAACCTAAAATGTAAACTGGAGTTATTGTAGGTGGGTCTTTAGCCTTCTCATACTTACGCCAAAATTTGTTTCACACATCATAATGGAACTACTAGGATACCGACTATTCGCAGACCGAAATCTTTAAATTGAAATCGGGGAGGTTTCAGACCAAATTGAGAACCTCCAAAATAAGGCCAAAATAAGGTCGCGGGACTGTTTAAGCAGGTTGCTGTGACCCTGGAACGTAAAGTGCAATTCAAGGAACAAAATTGAGACATGCAAACAGTATCTTTATAATTAAATCTGTGTCAACCGACTTGTTGTTCATTTCGTTGATTATGAGAATGTGAATTACCGGCATATAGGTCAGATTATTATCTTATCACGCATGCACTATACACATGCATTTACTTTCTCACATCACTATAAATACTGGCTCCTTCATAATACAACTTACACTCACACTGTCCTCAAAGGAGTTCACTTTGGTGTTTTTTGGATCAAGTCAAATAAACGTTATAATAATAATAATAATAATCTGTGGTCCGACTGTCAAAAGTGACTGACGTAAAAAAATTTCTTCTTCAATTTACATTTTAATTTTATTTTATTTGCCGCAAAAACTACCGTTTAAATATGATTCTGGTATCAATAATAACAAACAAAAATGAAAAATCAAGAACAACAAGAACAATACAGTAAAATAACGGAAAAAAGAAGAAAATGAATCCAGTACTTTTGCAATGATAACTAGAAGTCGAACCAAACCGCAGCCAGCACACCCAAGATCTCCGGGCTCGTCGCTGAGCTCCGCCTCGCAGCCGCCGGGACGCGCCTCACCAGTGGACGTCGTGTCATCGAGCGCTGCAGCCGCGTCGAGCTCCAGCGACGAGTTTTTCTCCCCGCCGTCGACGCCACCACCACCGCCACGACGAGGAAGAGGACGGCCACCAGCGGGCTTGGGACCTCGAGGCCAACAGGCCCCGAACAGGGTCCCCGCTGCCGGTGGAAATGTGTCGCGCATTCGTTGGACTCAGTCCATTAACGAAAATGTGATGCGCGCATATTATGGGGCTACAGAGGGAGGAATTAACCTTACGGCGTACCGAACCAGGATGCTCTCTCTGTTTCAGGTGCTTGAGCCCGCTGTCAACGTTTCGGCCCAACGATTGTCGGATCAGGTGCGCGTGATTCAACGTAGTCATAGGTTGGATGATGCTACACTTGATCGGCTGCGCTCGGAAGTGCAGAGTAGCCCTGTCGACAACCCTCTCGCAACACAGATAAACACCCATTCACCTGTCACTGCGCGAGTAAACCAGGATGTTGAAGAGGAGGCCGACAGGGTTATATCTGCAGATAACCAATGCAATGTGGAAATAAGGAGTGCTTTGGAGGATGCGATTCGTGAGTATCGGTTCACATCACCTGATCTTAGACCGCGGCTACCCCGTTTGCCCATGAATAAAAAAAACAGAGCCCTAGTGTGTGCCCTGGATGCGCTGTTACCAGATTTTATTGAGAGCAGTGCAAACCTTTGCGATACACACTCAATCTTGTATTGTACGGCTGTCGCGGCATGTCGTGTAGCTCATGTCAAATTTCCGAACACAGAAAGAACTGCACGACCGAAACTTGCCGTGCCAGCCTGGCAGTGCAGGATTGAGCGTCGTATCAATGAGGCCAGGGTGCTCATTGGGAAGCTCATCTGCTTCAGGGAGGGAAATACACGCCCAAGGGTGATGCGCTTTGTGAGGCGGGCTTTCTCGGGAACTGGTATCAGTTCTCAAGATTATATGTCCCGTCTCACAGAGCGCATTGACTTCCTGAAGCAGAAAGTTTATGCATGGGCGAACCGTATCCGCCGGTATAGGAGAAGAGTGGATCGATACACTCAGAATCGCATGTTCCAAAGTGATGAAAGGTGGGTATACAGAACATGGGAGCGACCCATTCTCAATCAGGGTGTTACTGACGGGCACTTGCCAGATAATGAAGCTATGAGTGCTTTTTGGCGAAGTATTTGGTCAGTGCCCGTTGGTCACACTGAGGGTGACTGGATGCGTGTGGTTGAGCGAGCGTGTGACTCAATCCCAGAAATGGAAGCAATTTCTATAACCTCACTTGACGTAGCCCATGCAGTCCGTCCGTTACCTAATTGGAAATCTCCAGGGCTGGACGGACTGCATAATTTTTGGATAAAATGGCTACGAGGGTCACACGCTTGCTTAGCTTCACAATTTCAGTCATCTTTAGAGACAGGGTCGCTACCAATGTTTTTTACCACAGGTGTTACCCACCTGCTCTATAAATCAGGTGGTACCGCGGAACCAAAAAACTATAGACCAATTACGTGTCTACCGACTATCTATAAAGTTCTAACATCCATTCTGAGAGCAAAAATTGCTTATCATATTGATAGTAATTCAATTATGTCTGCCTCTCAGAATGGATGTAGGAATTGGTCCCGCGGTACTAAAGAGCTGCTCCTTATTGACATGGCCGTAAGCCAACAGGTTCGTCGATCCCGGAGGGATCTGTCGACGTGTTGGATAGATTATAAGAAGGCCTATGACTCTGTGCCGCATGCGTGGCTCCTGAGGGTGCTAGAGTTGTACAAAATAAATGCAACACTTCGCACCTTCTTGTTGTCATGTATGCGGCAATGGAGGACGTTCCTTCTCTATCCGGGACGTCGGCAGATTCTCGAGAGCGACGAACCGATTAGGATTGAGCGAGGAATATTTCAGGGTGACAGTTTGAGTCCGCTTTGGTTTTGCTTAGCCCTGAATCCTCTTAGCGCACTGCTGGAGGATTCAGGTCTAGGATGACCTGAAACTTTTTGCCCCCACCAATTCGCAGCTGATGGGGCTACTGAAGATCACTGAAACCTTCAGTAGCGCCATTATGATGGAATTTGGTGTGGAGAAATGTGCGGTCATGCATGTAAGACGAGGGGGGATTATGGAATCTGAGAGCACCCAACTCTCAGATTCCATAAACCTTAGATCCCTTTCAGCAACCGAAACCTATAAGTATTTGGGTATGTCGGAATCATTGGGGATCAATGTTGCTGGCATGAAGCAATCGTTGAGGGAGCGCTTCTTTGGCCGCCTGAACAAAGTGTTAAATAGTCTTTTATCAGGCGGAAATAAGGTGCGCGCCTTCAATAGTTGGGTCATGCCGGTTCTGATGTATTCTTTCGGCATACTCAAATGGACTCAAACGGAACTTGACGCCCTGGATAGAAAGGTCCGTACACTGCTGACTGCAAATCGGATGCATCACCCACGGTCATCGGTGATGAGACTGTATATCCCGCGGAAGTGTGGAGGCCGTGGCTTACTCAATGCTAAGACCTTGCACAACCGCGAGGTATGCAGTCTCAGGGAATACTTCCTTGAAGCCGACGTGGGGATGCATCGAGATGTAGTTTCAGTGGACAAAGGCCTTACCCCGCTCTCCTTGGCTAACGAGAACTGGCGCAAACCTGTGGTATTGGATACGAATGACCGCAGGGAGGTATGGCAGAGCAAGGAGCTACACGGACGGTTCTACAGGGCCCTTCACGGACCTGATGTAGACCTTTTGGCGTCTGTAGCCTGGCTACGTTTCGGTGACCTCTTCGGGGAAACCGAAGGTTTTGTCTGTGCGATTATGGATGAAGTTATCATGACGAACAATTACCGGAAATATATTGTCAAGGACGGTACGGTTGACATCTGTCGGGCATGCCACCGTCCCGGTGAGTCGATCAGACACATTGTTTCCGGTTGTTCTCGTCTTGCTAACGGCGAGTACTTGCACAGACACAATCTAGTAGCTAGGATTATCCACCAGCAACTTGCTCTGCAATACAACCTTGTGGATTCTGAAGTACCATACTACAGGTATGTGCCCGACCCAGTTCTTGAAAACGGTCATGCCAAATTGTATTGGGATCAATCTATCATCACTGACAGGACTATTGTAGCCAATAAGCCTGATATAGTGGTGGTAGATCGCCGAGAGCGCCGTGCAATGATTGTTGATATCACCGTCCCTCATGACGAAAATCTCGTGAAAGCTGAAAATGATAAAAAAATCAAGTATCTTGATTTAGCACACGAGATTGTCGACATGTGGAACGTGGACTCAGCAGTCATTGTACCGATAGTCGTTTCGGTCAATGGGCTAATTGCGAAGAGCCTCGACCAACACCTAAAGAGGCTCTCATTGTGCAGCTGGCTCAAGGGCTTGATGCAGAAAGCAGTTCTCTTGGACACGGCGCGCATTGTGAGGAGGTTCCTCTCTCTAGAGCCCTAACCACCGGCACCTTGGACCCTGTTCCCGATGCTAGTGGGCCACTATTTTTTATATTTTTAAATTTTTTTTAATTTTTTTTTAATATTTAAAAATGTAAAGAAATATGAAAAATAATGAATAAAGAAAATAATAATAATAAAATATTTATTTGCGTAAAACATGGTATAAAAAGGTGTTAAATATAAAATATGGCACAAACATGTTTAGCTACGATAAAAACATAGCATGCAAAATTATAAAGTTTAGTGAAGAGGACTGCAACCATTCACATTTTAAAAGCGTCAAAATTTTTTATCCAAAAATTCCTTTAAACTATAAAAACTAGCTTCAATTAGCCATTTATAAAACTTAATTTTAAAGAATCTCAAATTCAAAGTTTTGAAATGCCTGGGTATCTTGTTATAAATACGCACACACATTGCAAGGCAGTTGTTATTATATTTAGCTAGTCTAGGTAAGTCATTAAGTACTAATTTATACGGATCACGTCTATTCCTAGGATTAACATCATTTGCCGTCTTAAATAATTGTTTATTCTTAGCTACAAACATGCATACTTCGTAAATGTAAAGTGACGGTAACGGTAACAAACCAAGTTTCTTGAATATTGGACGACATGAGTCATCAGGTTTAAGACCACAAATTGATCTCATGCACTTTTTTTGAGCTATGAATGCTCTGCAGAATTCAGTGCTATTACCCCACATTACAAGACCATATCGAAGTAACGATTCTACGTACGCGTGATATGACGTTACAGCAGTTTTTATGTTAGTCACATTTTTAACTTGTTTTAGCGCGTATACAAATTTATTAATTTTAGTGCTCACATTGCCTACGTGTTCTTTCCAATTAACATCTTTATCTATTATTACGCCTAAAAACCTTGTATGTGATACTTCTTTGATTTTATTAATATTGAGTTTAATGTCATTTTTGTAATTATTTGATTGATTGAATTGAATATAAACGGATTTATCTAAATTTATCATCAAATGGTTAATGTCAAGCCAATGCAGTAATTTGTCAATTGTTATGTTAATTTCTCGCTCATGATCTAAAATGGTATTTTGTTTTTTGTTAGATGTCACTATAATAGATATATCATCGGCAAATAATATACATTTATGTTTAGTTATTTTTATAATGTCATTAATGTAGATAAGGAATAGTATTGGGCCAAGTACGCTACCTTGCGGGACACCATATTTATTATGTCTATATTTTGATGAGTAAGATATTAGTTCATTATTTTCATTAAATTTATTGATTATAACACATTGTTTTCTATTAGTTAGATAGGACGAAAGCCACTGAAGTGCTGGCCCTCGAATACCAACAGCTTCTAACTTTTCTAGCAATATGCCGTGTGATACCAAGTCGAAGGCTTTCGATAAATCAAAGAAAAGGCCAGTAGTTATATTATTATTATTAATATTTGAGAGTACCTCTTGCATAAGAGAAAATATAGCTAGCGCTGTGGATTTGTTTTTTTGAAAACCAAACTGCCCTTCGTTTATAATTTTAAATTTATTGCAGAAGTCAGTTAGTCTTTTGTACATGCATTTTTCGTAAATTTTAGATAGGATGGGTATTAAAGTTATGGGCCTGTAATTATTAATATCACATTTAACTCCCTTCTTGAATAAAGGTTTTATTATGGACAATTTTAATTTTTCGGGAAAGGTTCCCTGTGAAAAAGACATGTTTATTAGATGAGTGAGAATAGGAGTCAGTTCATTACAGCAGGCTTTTATAATTTTTGTATTCAGTTCATCATAGCCCTCCGATCTGCTGTTGGACAGAGACATTATTTCATGTCGTACCTCGTTTATCAGCATTGGTCTGAGAAACATTGAGTTGGCAGATGTACTTTTGTAGAAGTCTTGCTTAGTGGATTTTTTCTCTGAAACTTGCTTTAAATTTACATAATGGTCATTGAATGTAGTAGCTATTTGTACTGGATCTGAAATTATAATGTCATTTAATTTTATAAATTCTATAATGTCATTTTGATTTTTATTATTGATTTCATTTTTAATAACAGTCCATGTGGCTTTACATTTGTTATCATGAGTATTAATATATTTTATATTAGCATTCTTTTTGGAATTATAAATACATTTCTTTAATAATTTAGAGTAATTAATATAATTAGTTTTATTGGTTAAATTTTTATTTCTGTAGTATAAATATCGTAGCTTTCGTTTAGTTTTACAACTTTGTCTTAAACCTTTACTTATCCACTTTTGCATGTTTTTATTATTCCTATTGATCTTAACTCTGACTTTTGGAAAGCAGAGATCATAAAATAGACACACTTGTTCATGAAAATCATTGAATGCGCAGTTTGCGTCAGTCTTCAGATAAATATCGGACCAAGACAGATTTTGCAAGCATTCCTTATATTTTCGGATATTGTCTAAGTTGAAATCTCTTTTATGAATGTAACATATAGCTGGTTTTTGTGGTTTCTGTTTAACAGGGAAGCTTAACATCTGTGCCGTGTCATGATCTGAGAGACACAGAGGTAGTACAGTGGCAGTTGCATTGGCAATGTTACTTAGAATATGGTCAATACAAGTCAATTTACGAGTAGGAACATTAATATGAATTTTTAAGTTAAAGTTGCTAGCCAAGTCTTGTAACCCATTTGTGATGTTACCTGTTTTAAGTGTATTTATGTTAAAATCACCTGCTATAACTATCTTCATTTTAGATTTGTACCTTTTTAGTAATTCATGTAAAAGATTATGTATATTTAGTTAAAAACTGATTGGGATCAGATTGTGGGGTTCTATAAATACATTTATGACTGCCAATTTATCACTTGTTACCTCCAAGCCGCAAGCTTCAAACGTGTTTTGAGTTGCATAGTTCTTCACGAATAATAACTCTTTATAATGTAAACCCTTTTTCACTAATATACAAGTGCCACCTCTTTGCTTTTCTCTGCAGTAATAAGAAGCCATTTCATAATTGTGTATTTTTACATAATTTTCATAACCTTTTTTTACAAAAGTTTCAGATAGACATATAATATCTGGGTCATTCTTCGCTTCTTTTAACTCTTGCATAGTAATTTCCAGTAATTCTTGTTTGGATAATAAACTTGCTATATTTTGATGGAATATCTTAAATTGGTGAGTTGTGTTGGTTTGAGATACGAAAAAATGATTTGCGTTTGTTTAAAACAGGAAAGTAATACGGTATAGTCCCTTTTTGACTGCTATGTTGTAAAGAGGAGCTACAGTCTTTTGGCGGTTTAATCTTATAGCTACTGAAATAATAAGGAATTGTCCCTTTTTTGGCTTCAAATCTCCCTTTTTTAGGTTCATTTGTAGAAACTTCAAACTTGAAACTTGTTTTGTTACGCGTTATTCTTTTCCTAATTTCGCTAGGATTTAAATATTTGTCGCTATAATCGCAACAATCTATTACATAATTTACCGACTTACAAATATCGCTTAGTTTCGTAGATATTTGATTAACAAAGTGACATTTTTTATACTTATTACAAAGACTTTTTATAGAATAGTTTAACTTTTTTACATTGAGATGCACATTATTGACGACATTCAATACAATAACGGTGTTGTTTATAAATTTATCTAATATAATTTGCAATTGAGACAACAGTTGGTTCGGGTTACAATCATTTTCGCCTACGCATATTATAAGTTTGTCTTCGATTGACAAATTAATGTTTCTACAGTTTGCTATAATTTCATTACAAGGCGCATTGGGCTTTGTTGAAGCGACGATTCTGTATTTTACATACTTTGTGTTTGTTCTTGAGTGAGAGATGGCTGCTGCTAGCCCGACACAACGCTGAGTACCGAAGATAAGTATCTTCCTTTGGGGGTCATCTAATTGGGGCCAGACCGCAGTGGCGCACACCTGCGCATTGGTGCTGCTCACATTATCTTCTTTATGTTCATGACGAGAAACAGGTTCACAAAGAACGCAACTATTTTGCATTAGTGCTGTAATACGGACCTTTAGGGCTTCTATCTCCAGCTGTGCGACCTTTAAAAGTTGTTTTTGTGTTATAAGTTCTTGTTCCAAGGAGGACACATTCACGCAGTCATTGGTTTCAACGTTCAATCTGGATGACGTTAAAGAGAATGGTGTAGGACGTATATTGTGTTGAATTGACTGCGCTCGCCTCTTTTTCTTACTAGTTGTTACCGGACTTGTAAACATACATGGTGACTGGCATAAAGTTAGAAAGGTGAGTGACTTTATAATTTAATAAAATACCCTTAAAATAATAGGGGAAAGGAAAACTGAAACCTTTGGCTTGCTGTGGTGGAACATAGGGAAGAATAATGGTCTTCCAAGACAAACATATTTCGAATTCATATTTCCCACAAAGTTTAATTCCTGAATTATTTTGTAATATCTAACACAATTGATAACATGATAATTCCAGATGAAAACCGTACTCTTCGTGGTGTTGTTAGCAGCGGCAGCAACAGCTGCAGTATTCAACAATGACGTGCCTGACTTAGAGCTACCTGTCGTTCCTGACTTGGAGGTGCTGCCTGAAGCACCTGACGTGGACGTCAACGAAGCGCCAGAGGTGTTTGTATCTGACTTGTTGGAGCTGCCTGATCCGACTGACGCAGCAGAGGAGACTGCGATAGACACTCGACGTAGCCTCGCCGTGGGAACCATCAGTGGTACACGGATATACAAGTAAGTATACATAGACAGAGCATGAAGATAAAAAGTCCTCTTATTTGACAAAAATATGCATTTACCTTGAACTTAGTAAAGTAAAATGATGAACTTAATTTTCTTGTTAATAGCGTTTGTTGTGTTTTCAGTGCCCAGCATAGAGCGAACGGTGTCTCGGGTCGTCAAATTGTGAAAGACATAACAGTCCGCACTAGCAGGCGGATAACCGTGTGACCCGCATAGGAGCTTCACAGAACGCAACCCCATCCATCCTAAGTGGAGGAGTTGGAAGCTCCTTCGTCACAATCAGGATACGATCAGCTACAGGCCGCGGATTCAACTACAGGGTTGAAGTCTATGCCAGATAATGTGCTCGGAACAGAGTGTCAAAAAACTAAGTTTTATGGATTTGAACGTTTTATTTTCTAAGAACATGTAGTGCATTATGTATTTTTTAAATAAAATTTTAAACTTATTTAATGTTTTTATTGTTCATCGACTTTATTACTTGACGGGGTCGTAATGTGTAGGCCGTCCTCTTCGTCACGCATTCCGGCTCCTCCTTCGCTAGCATAACTGCTTTGCAGAAGGAGGTGACTGCTTCCCTTTCTCACTCGCCCCGTAGAATGGCCTCAACCAATGCCGGACCCGAGAGACCGCCATCCATCGCCTCCGTGAGGACATGGTGGTGTTCTGGCTAAGTGTAGTAGATTTCCATGTTTAGATCTAAGTATGCACCCGCAAACCTCGAAACGTTTCTCCTGAGATTTTTTTCGTAGAATGCTTTTTTTGTAGAAAACTTATCTCACACCATTACGCTGCGATTGTGGCAGCAAGACCCTTCTTTGAGGAGTGGCTGGAAAGGCATCACAGCGTCTTCACCTTCCGCTTGACACAGGTCATGACCAGACACGGAAGTTTGGAGGTTCCTTTGTCTGATTGAGAAGGAAGAAACGCCTGGGTGTCACCTTTGCGAAGATCACCTGGCGGACACGGTGGAGCATATGGTGCAGGTCTGCCCCGCTTGGGCAGAGCACTACCGTGTCCTCGAATTGGCCACCTCGGCATTGGTAGAGGCCATGCTGCGGGGCGAGACGGAAAGGGAAGCAGTCGCCGCCTTCTGTGAAGCAGTCATGCTAGCGAAGGAGGAGGCGGTAGTATAAGACGGACAATCCCTCCCGTCCCGACCTGGGTGTGTTTTTTTTTTTGTTTATGTATGTATAAACAAGTTTGTAACTCATAAAAAGCTTTGGATACAATTTAATACACAAAAAATCGAACCCAAATTGGTACGCACAATATTGAGTGATTTACCATGTTGTTTTAATATCATGGACTTCTTATAGGTTTTCCTATAATTTCTGTATTTTTTTTTCAAAATTTTAGGTTCAGTAGCTTCGGAGATAAGGGGTTAATGGTCAATTTTCGTCTACTTTCTTGAATAACTTGGAAACTATTTATTTTAAAATTACAAAAACATACATTTGAGATCTTCTCAACAAGACCTTTCATTTGATATGTCACACGATGCAGTTTTCAGTTATCATTTTTTTAATTTTCCCTTTCCCCCCCAAAAATTACCTCCCACATACAGATTTCATCTATTCACGTCACACCTTTGTGACTTTCCAACGTTTACTTTAACTTGATCCACAAAACACCAAAGTGAACTCCTTTGAGGACAGTGTGAGTATAAGTTGTATTATGAAGGAACCAGTATTTATAGAAAAATTAGAAATAAAACGCATGTGATAAGATTATATCTGACCTTTATGCCGGTAATTTACATTCTCATTATCAACTTTAAATTAATCAACAAGTTAGATGACACTAATTTCATTCTAAAAATACTGTTCGCAACACCCTGTTTTTTTCGTAAAGTAAGTCCTATCTTTAGGCGGAGCTGAAGGGATTATTAGATTTTTACTGACTAAAATCCACCGTGTTCTTTCAATTGCCCTCCTCGTTCCAGAGCACGGCACCATGCTTATGGAGGCCAAACACTTTTGTGTTTGTATGATGGTTTTGAACTTGCATAACCGAAAGGCAAGCCCTAGCGTGTATGTGTTAAAAGTGTACAGTTATCAGTGCTTGTATCGGTTATACATGCAGTCTATTATGCGTGGACGGTTAAAACCATCATGGAAACCTTAACGTGTTTGGCCTCCATTACCTAGACAGTACCGCAACTCCGCTAGGCTTGATCCTATGCCGTCAGTTTGCTGAAAGATTCTTTAGGCGCGCGTTGAACACTACGCGCCCTAGACCCAGGTGTGGTGTTTGATGGACGGCGAGCTACCCATTACTCGCTCCTTGCAAGTCCGTGCCTGCGGTGGCCCAAAATACCCGCGCGATGTCCGACGCCACGGGCGTCTATCGTGGTGTCTGGGACGCGAGGTGGAGGAAGGACATCCTCCCTCACGCATTCCGCCTCTTCCTTCGCTAGTATTACTGCTTCGCAGAGGGAGGTGCAGTTTGTATTTCTTACTTTTGTGGCTGTCAGCTTCAGAGGAATCTCACTCCCTTTGGTAGTGATATCACTAACAAAAGGGGTGAGTTTTCTCTGAAGCTTACAATATCATCAATAACTTATTTGAAGGTTTGTTAGTTGTATATCATTGAAAAAAAAATCTAAAAAGAAATGAGGCAGATGATGACGTTAGCTTCTCTTTCATAGTAGATTATGCACCGAGGGGCTAAAGTTGTGTCTTATGTCACAGGCGTCATATTGAATCTCGAGCGCAACGAAGGATTCGGGATTTAACTCACGAGCGAAGCGAGGGAGTTAATACAAGAATCCTGAATGCAGCGAGGGATTCAAGCTAGCCCAAGGCAAAGACACCTTTAGCCCAGAGGAGGATACTCTACTTTTTACACCTACTGTGAGAAAATAATAGCCATAGTACGAAAAACAAAGTATTTATTAAATAAAAAAACAGTAAGAATAACATTTAGAACTATATAGGTTATATAGGTACACTTATATATTAATTCAAGTTAATTGTAACATTTGAGACATTAGTCCAGTTGTGCAAAGATATAGTTATGTTTTTATTTGGTACGTTTATAGATGTTGATGTGGAATTTATTTGAGTATTGCTCGTCAATGCTTCAGAATCTTGTATTTGCAGAGAAGCATTTTGGGTGGTGAAAGTTGGTGAAGGTGGTGAATGAGGCTCAGGGAAAGATGGAATGTGATGGTGTGATGTTGAAGGTTGTGGTGAAAAAGAATCAGATGACGTTTTTAAAGTGATGCTGTTACCAATTTGACAGCTTATTTTATTTTTGTTTTGTACAGAATTTTCAATGTATCCTTCTGCTACTGTATCCGATTTCCAGCCACCATGTCGTTTTATTTGGGTTATATCTGCTCCCGCATCCGCCAACAGTGTAGCTGACGTTCGACGAAAAGAATGACCCGTATAGAGCTCGATATTTGGTAATCCTAAGTATTTGGCAATTTCCTTCGGCATGGCACTCATTTTGTTCTTCCCAATCACTTGACGGGTGCATTTTCCACTACTGAACGCTACAAAAAATCGGTTAGTGTTTATGTTAGGAGGCCGCAGAGCTTGATACTTTTCCACAACCTTTACATATGCTCCGCGGATGACAAATGACCTTTCCTTTTTAGGGTTCCGTAGCCAAATGGCAAAAACGGAACACTTATAGATTCGTCATGTCTGTCTGTCTGTCTGTCTGTCTGTCTGTCCGTGTATGTCACAGCCACTTTTTGTCGAAAGTATAAGAGGTATCCTGTTGAAACTTGGTAGAAAGATGTATTATGTGAACCGCATTAGGATTTTCACACAAAAATCAAAACAAAACAAAATTTGGGGGTGCCCCCCATACTTAGAATTGAACTCAAAAAATTTTTTTTCACAAAACCCATACGTGTGGGGTATCTATGAATAGGTCTTTAAAAATGATATTGAGGTTACTAACATCATTTTTTTCTAAACTGAACAGTTTGTGCGAGAGACACTTCCAAAGTGGTAAAAAGTGTGTCCCCCCCCCCCGTAACTTCTAAAACAAGAGAATGATAAAACTAAAAAAAATATATAATGTAGACCTCAACCAAAACTACCAACGAAAATTGGTTTGGATGAGATACAGTTAGCAGTTATTGAGATATAGTACATTTTCAAAAACCGCAAATATAACTTTGCCATTCATACAAATACTATGAAAAACAAAGTTATATTTATTGTTTGTGTATATTACTTACTAATCTCAATATAATTATATCTCTAATCTATGCTTGCTGCTACGGAACCCTTCATGGGCGAGTCCAACTCGCACTTGGCCGGTTTTTTGGTTTTAGTGTCTGGCAACTTAATCAATAACAACTCTTCTGAGTGTTTTTCTATATCTTGGACCTTCATGTTTACCATTTCTTGACTACGACAAGCCCCATTCACTCCAATAATTAAAGCCACCTGTAACAAAAATAAAAATAAATTTTACTAACAACATACGTAAATTCAGTAAGTATACTTATGTGTTCTTGTTGCTATTTGCTACCATGTGGTATTTTATTTAGTTATAAATAAAATGATGTACTTACTTTTACGGCAAGATAGCTATGATCAGGAGCTTCATTTAAAAAAGTTTCAATATTCATAGGTGTGAAAACTTTCGATTTCTTTGATTGGTGACCTTCCGATTTCCTCTTTAGAAATGCTAATAGCTTAGCGTATGTCTTGATATTTATATTGTGTTTCATGCTTATTGTTGACCTAAGCATTGAATAAGTACACCATAGGCTACTTGACTTCTGAGTACAAGATAAATGCTGAAAATACACTAATAGAACTGGTTCCGAAATGGACTTGACGCCTTTCGTACTTTTCCATTTTTGGAAATTGTCATAGGCTTTTATATAAGTTTCCTTTGACTTTTCCGGCAGTAAATCATTGGAAATATTATTAGCTTCGGTTGTAATGAATTCAGGAGTACAATCACTTTCATCACTCGACATTTTATAATACTTTGTTGATAAATTTAAAATTTAAATGCCAAAAATTCGCGCCTTTATTGCGTCTACCAATAAGTAGCCAAGACACGATCAATTCGATTTTCGAAAAAAAAAGTATCTTCTATGGTTTTGTCGTGTTTGTCCTAATGATATCACTCTCATGGATGTGGCGTTTGTGTAAACTAAGTTTTATACAGGGCTGGTAGAATGGTTTTGGATGATTGGCTGTATGCATTTTGAATTTAGAACGTCATTGGAGATGCTCGTGAAAATAGAGTATTTTTGATAAAATGTGATAAATCGACTATATTATAGATAGGTTTTATTATTTATTTATTTATTTACAAAATCCACAGCAATCTTAGTGCAGTTTATTTAAAATAAATTAACTAATGTTACAGCCAATTACTATTACCTACGGTATTACGGCGCGGTACGGTATTTGTTATTATTAATGCCAGTTTTAATGTTATTTCATTCCTTTTAAAAAATGGTTCGTAGGTAGTTATCTAATTATTCTTACAATATTATGTCTTCGAAAACATGGCAACGATATGAAGAAGCAATCGTTATGATTTTTTAGGAAATCGAGAATATCATCCACGTGTAGTAAGGGTTTTGAGAATAGCTTTCCTCTTTCTGGCACACTAAATCAGACTTGGCTGTATGGGCTCAGCTCCCTTTGCCTGCCCCAAAGAGGGACGAAAAGAACCAAAAAAAAAATCTAGGCTGCATGGGCCAGATAGATCCCTTTGTCTTCCCAAAAGGGAAAAGAAAATTAAAAAAAAAAATCTTTCTGGCACCAAAGGGTGTTTGTTGTTTATAAACATATTCCAAATTCAAATCACATTATTGACCAGCGGGTAATAATGAAATCCAGTTCAACATTATTGACCGGCTGTGCCCTCGGCCACTAATGACTCACTTTAGGTTAAGGTTGCTTGACATATAATTTGACATTTTCGAGCAGGTGGTGTGAAAAATTCTTTTTAAACGAGTTGAAAAAGGCGTAAGTTTTTTAGGTTTTCACGATTATTTCAGAGGATTCTGGTCTGATCTCTGTGATTATTTTTTTGATCGATGCAGTATGCTTGTCGTTGGTCCCATAAAAATGTCATCCAATTTGATTCAGTAGTTTTTATTTTGCCTTTAGATGATGTAGAGAGAGGAGTATAGAGAGCGGAGGCCTGTGCCCCAGCAGTGGGAACATTTATAGGCTGATGATGATTATGAGATAATGTAGCTATCTAACCTAGGGATTACAAAATTTTTATATTTGCCTGGAGGGAGTTTGATTTACTATCGGTTGACTAAACGCTTGCCCCATTTTCATCATCATCATCAGACAGAAGATTTTCAAGGTTACGCAGTCGTCAGTCCACCTACTGGGGAGCCTGCCTACGCTGCGTCTTTTGTTTCGTGGCCGCCACTCGACTTTTTCTTCACCGTCGGTGGCCAGTTCTACGAGCTATGCAACCTGCCTATCTATGTCGCTTCTGTTTCTTCGGCGAATACCCTTGAACCAACGACCATTTATAACTAGACGCCTCATACACGATCTGACTAAAGAAAATTATTCTGTCAAGTCGCTGAGGTACGACGTAAGCGAGGGAGACGGGGTACTGCGTTCTGATTGGCTAATACTGCGTTCTGATTGGCTAACTCAAGGTCAGTGCGACGAGGGGACTCACAGGAGTGGTCGAGTCACGACGGTTATAAGATTTTTTTACCTAATGTGTTGACAGACATCGGTCGCCTGTGATTAGGAGTCTAGTTATATATGGTCGTTGCCTTGAACCAACAAATAATGAACAAAACCTATTTAAATCTAGAGCATTTTCGGGGAAGCACTTAATAAAACCTAGTTACCTTTACCTAGTTACCTACTTAGTAATAATATGATATCAATATTTGACAGATTACTTGCAAAAAAATAAAAATATCAGTCGATAATGCAGTGATAATGACAGTAGATTGTCTTCGATGACTTATTAAGGTGATTACTGGAATAAAGATAAGTTAGTACATAATAGATAGTCATCATCGTGTAAAATTTTAAATTGACATTTAAAACTAGGAATTTCTCCTGTATCGTGGGTCCGTTTACAAACATTTCAATTCACATAGAGCCAGAACTGAAACGACTAACTTTAGGTCATACAAATATTTGTTTCGGCGTGCGAATAAAACCCGCGAAATGCAGCTCAGCAGTCGATCACTCATCCACTGCTCTTATCTACAAAAGTTAATCTACTTACTACAAGAAATTAAAAATAGGTTGAAAACTTGTCCTAAAAAAAGTGCAACTGCAAAACAACCCTTATATCAACGTCAAATGCCTTTTTGTACTAGGACGGAAAACGTTTGAGTTTTTGGAGGACAATTACAATTTGCAAAATTGCCCTTGCGATTGGGTGTAGAGTCAATCCCATCTCATCCCATTTCCTTTAATTTTAATATTCGACTTTTAAAAGTGGCTGACTTTGAAGGCCTAATTGAAATAAATGATTTGACTTTTTGACTTTTGCCATTACTCACGGTCCGGATATTCATGGATTTTTTTTTTTTGGCGTGGTAAAATCATCAAATGAGTCCTCCCACCCTGGGCAGGGCGGGAGGGACTGTCAGACTTGTACTGACTAAAATCCACGGTGTCCTTCAGTAGCCCTTTATGTTCCGGAGTCACGGTAATGAGATAAGTCCTGCGACCCCGGCAGGCTTTGGCCCTCTAGAGGGGGGCCCCGTCATTATGCTAACGCTCTTTGAAGTGCGCGTGGAACACAACGCGCCGTCGACCCGGGCATGGTCCATGGTCGGGCAGCGAGTTGCCCTTTACTCGCCGCCCGCGCCTGCGGTGGCCGGAGATCGTCTTGCGACGTCCGTCGCCGTGGGCGTCCGCCACAGCGGGTTGGGCGGAGGGAGGACATTGTCCTCTCCCTCACGCGGCCCGCCTCCTCCTTCACGAGCATGACTGCTTTGCAGAAGGAGGCGACCGCTTCCCACTCCGTCTCGCCCCGCAGCATGGCCTCGACAAATGCCGGGCGCGATATTCACGGATTATCAAAAGTTTTTTTATACTTACACTTAAGTTAACAAAAACTGTTAGATGATGCGACCAGCACACCTAGGTACTAAGTTATACAATAACTTTTATTAAGGGCGATGGTACAAATTGACACAAACAGCGTCTTTATTATTAAATCGGTTTCATCCAACTAGTTCTTTATATCCCAATTGATTAGGATAATGTAAATTACTGACATGTAGGTCTGAGGTCAGCTTATCACATGCGTTTTCTTTCTACTTTCTCTATAAATACTGGCTCCTTCAGAATACAACTTATACTCACACTGTCCTCAAAGGAGTTCACTTTGGTGTTTTGTGGATAAAGTCAAAGTAAACGTTAGAAAGTTAAGTGACTTTATAATTTAATAATAATTAATCTTTAACACATTATTATTGGAGGAAAGGGAAAGTGAAGCCTTTGACTCGCTGTGGTGGAGTAAAGGCAAGAAGAACGTAATCATTATGTCGAATACTCACTCAAGGTAGGTGCTGTTTTCTCAAAAATTTTAATTCCTGAATAATGTTGTGATAATAACACAATTGATGTTATAATTCCAGATGAAAAGCGTACTTCTCGTGGTGTAGTTAGCAGCAGCAGCAACAGCTGCAGTAGTCAGCAATGACGTGCCTGACGCGGTGGTGTTGCCTGACGCAGCTGACGAGAACGTCAACGCCTTCGTTGACGTTCTCGTCAGCTGCGTCAGGCAGCACCAGAGGTGTTTGTAGCTGACTTGTTGGAGCTGCTTGACCCGACTGACGCAGCAGAGGAGACTGCGATAGATACACGACGTAACCTCGCCGTGGGGGGCATCAGTGGTACACGGGTGTACAAGTAAGTATCCATAAAAACAGTCCTCGTTTGCAGTTAATTGGAGTCATACGTAAGTTATGATTTCTTGATTTTGCCTAGATTATTTACATGCTTACATTCTAATTTATTGATATTTGACAGTATTAATAAATTAGAAATGTAATTAGCCCGTAATTTAAAGCTTTGAAAAATAACGGACACGTATTTTGTCTTTTTTTTTTTTTTTTTTTTTTAGGGTGGCAAAATCATCAAATGAGTCCTCCCGCCCTGGGTGGGGCGGGAGGGACTGTCAGACACTTACTGACTAAAATCCACCCGTGTTCCGTCGGATGCCCTTTACGTTCCGGGGCCACGGTATCCTCCTGGATTAAGAAAAATCATTAAGTCCCAATTAAGTCCCTAAGGGGTTGTTTTTGGGGTTGACAGTTTGTATGAAACTTTGTTACTACAAGTACTAGGAGTTTCAAATTTTGCATGCGGCTTCTTTTTAGGAAGTAGGTGCTACTTACGAAAGGGGTTTTTAGAAATTCGACCCCTAAGGGGTTGTTTTTGGTTGATAGTTTGTTTGAAACTTCGTTATCATAAGTGCTAGGAGTCTCAAATTTTGCATGGGGAATACTTTTAGGAGGTAGATGCTCACTTAGACGGGATGTTGCGAAATTCGACCCCTAAGGGGTTGTTTTTGGCATTGATAGATAGAGGTCTCAAATTTTGCATGGGGATTCTTTTAAGGACAAAGATGCTCACTAAGACGGGATGTTGTGAAATTCGACCCCTAAGGGGTTGTGTTTGGGCTTGATAGTTTGTATGAAACTTTGTTACTACAAGCACTAGGAGTTTCAAATTTTGCATGGGGGTTATGTTTAGGACTTTAATGCTCACTAAGAAGGGATTTTACGAAATTCAACTCCTAAAGGGTTGTTTTGGGGTTGAGAGGTAGAAGTTTCAATTTTTGCATAGGGATTCTTTTTAGGACGTAGATGCTGCCTATGACGGGATTTTCTGAAATTCTATCCCTAAGAGGATGTTTTTGGGGTTGATAGTTTGCATGAAACTTCGTTATTACAAATGCTGGGAGTCTCAAAATATGCATAGAGATTTTTAGGACGCGGCCATCGCACACTTTCGGTCACGCCGCAATCGCGGCAGGCATGCTAGCGAAGGAGTAGGCGGGACGTGTGAGGGAGAGGACAGCGTCCACCTTACAACCCAGCCGCAGTGTTAGACGTCCACTGCGACGGACGTCGCAAGACGATCTCCGGCCACCGTAGGCGCGGGCATGTGGACGGCGAGTAATGGGCGACTCACTGTCCAACCATTGACCATGCCCGGGTCGACGCGACGGCGCGTTATGTTCCACGCGCGCCTCACAGAGTGTCAGCACAATGACGGGGCTTCCCCTTAGAGGGCCAAAGCCTGCCGGGGTCGCGGGACTAACGAATACCGTGACCCTGGAACGGAAAGGGCTATCGAAGGACACCGTGGCTTTTAGTCAGAACAAGTCTGACAGTCCCTCCTACCCTGCCCTGGGTGAGAGGACTCATTTGATGAATTAAACACGCTAAAAAAAAGATGCTCACTAAGACGCTGCTTTGTTCTTGATAGTTAGGAGTCTCGCTTATGGGTTTGTTTTAGGACGTAGGTGCTACCTCAGGCGGGATTTTGCGAAATTTGAACCCCTGAGGGGTTGTTTTTGGGTTGATAGAATTTTTGTTGGTTATTGGTTTAGATTTTCCAAAAGTATCCCATAAGAAGGGGGTGGCCGGGAGTAGAAATTCACAGATAAAAAGTTCGAAATACGCGCAGACGAAGTCGCGGGCGAACTGCTAGTATTATATAAATTCAAAACTATAGTTTCCCTTCTACTTCATATTGTGGTAATTTGTCGCGCATCAAGCTGCATAAAAAATATTCTTATCTTCAATATCGAAACTCCGGTATGATCTCGCAAATTCCGGAATTGGAAACGATATTGAAAAGCTTCGGAATTCCGGAATTATACCGATTCCGGAATTCCGGAATTATACCGATTCCGGAATTCCGGAGGCCAAGCCCTACCCCGGACGTATCCGAGAGGGAACTCCAGTCCACGGGCGCACGTGGAGGTTTCCTGTCTTAGCACCCCACACGTATTTTGTCTTTCGTAAAATTAATCAATATTTTCCAAGATATAACGCACCAAACCTCGACGGGGGGGGGGGGGGGCGGCTCCTGAGCCGTTTAATCAATATTGTACTCAATTGTGCCAACTTTGAAAGCGTCGTATCCTCGTCAATTTGGTTTACGTACCAAAAGAAAAAAGATGGGAATAATATTTTTTAATAATCCAACTGACGGACTAATTAGACATTATTATTATAATAACGCTATGAACTATTTTTTTATTATATATTATTATCATAGCGTTTCTTGTATATCCAGTTCCCAGCATGCTTCGAGCGGTATCCCGGGTTATCACGTCATCAGAGACATAACAGTCAGCACGAACGGGTGGGTAACTGCGGTCCGTGCGACCCGCATAGGAGCATCACAGAACGCAACCCCATCCATCCTAAGTGGAGGAGTTGGAAGCTCCTTTGTCACAATCAGGATACGATCAGCTGCAGGCCGCGGATTCAACTACTGGGTTGAAGTTTATGCTAGATAATGTGCACTGAACAGTTAGAATTAAGAATATTCAGTTTTATGGATAACGTTTTGTTTTGTAAGAACAAGTAGTGCATTATATTTTTTTTTTTATGAATAAATACATTTTAAACTTAAATGATTTTTAATGTTTACTGACTTATGTAAAGATTAGGACAAATAATAGAAATACGAAAAGAGTCAAATCAATCGTAGCCATTGTTATGATTGTAAATGTACTGATAAAAGTTATTAAAAAAATACATGTGGCACTCGGAGACTGCCGCGGTGAAGCTTTTGCATAACATTTTTATTTATTTTAAAAGAATAAAATCGCCTACCGCGTATACCTATTTAACAAGAATATAATTTATTTAAAATGTTTGTGGTGCGCTACTGTAACAAAGAACTTCTTTGCTGTAGGAGAATTTTATAAGTAGGTTTCATTGTGAAAACTCCTTTTGTAGCTGGCCGTTTCGGCCGTGCGCTGCGTTAAGCGGGCGTCCGTCGCGGGTGTCCGTCGCGGGGACCCGCACCGTGCTCCGTCGCGGACAAATTTAACCCGTCGCGGACGCCCGCGACGGTCTCCCGCCTCTCGCAACGCCGCCAGTCCAATTTGATCGCGCGGGTGTACAGTCGATATCATGACATATTATTATGTCACGTCTAGATTGTTGTGAGGAGAATTTAACGCAACGGCGCTCACTGATTTCCTAGAAACATCTCCGCTCGCATGCTCCGTCACACGGACACTCGTCGCCCGCGGGGCGGGTCCGCCGCCCGCACCGCGTGCGACGGGCGACCCGCTGCACGCAGCGCTGATCTATGAGATTACATGAAACAGCATGCCACGCGGGCACCCGCGACGGACGCCCGCTTAACGCAGCGCACGGCCTTAGAATTAGTAAGAAAAAGTAAATTGTTTTTATGACGGATATTTTTATGATTGCCGAAGTCTCCCGAACTGAAACGATGTTAGACGATGCGTGGTGTCAGGTATTTTCCTTAGGTTTTTTCGTTAGGTTTTTGGAAATTTTTAGATTCGGTCGCCGCGCCGTGCCGCGCTCAGAGCCCGCAATAAAAGCTATGCAACAGCTTAAAAAATGTTCAAGCAAGTCATCGGCAATGGATCGCTAAAGGTAACTGACGGAATAGGGTGGTTTTTAATAAATCAGGTCAGTCATTCTCTTTCTCTCTACACAAAGCAGAAGTATTTAATGGATAAAATTCCACCCACAATAAAAGTGTAAATAAGTTTTCTTTCGGCAGTTGGTGGCTTTGTTTTTATTTTATTGTTTTTTTTTTGCCATCTACTTTTTTTTTGGTTGTATTTATTATTTTACCCTTTTCAGTCCAAATAATGCTACTAACGGGCTATTTCAAAATTCCAAAAGGTCACAGAAATGCTGTAAGTCCGCCGTTGTACAGCCTTGTTACTTGGGACGTGACGTCTACCAACCCGCACTGGGCCCGAGTGGTGGATTATAGTTCCTATCACAGGGAAGCCTGTGTCCCAGTAGTGGGAACAGGTTAGGCTGATGATGACTCTGAAAGAATTTTATCACATGTGATAAAATTATATCTGACCTACATATCGGTAATTTACACTCTCATAATTAATTACGAAGTGAACAACTATTTAGATGACACCGATTTAAATTTAATGTACGATAAAATTAGTAGCATTTTCAAAGGACTGAAGGTCAGACATAATCTTATCATGTGCGTTTGCTTTCTAATTTAACTATAAATACTGGTTCCTGCATAATACAACTTATACTCACACTGTCCTCAAAGGAGCTCACTTTGGTGTTTTGTGGATAAAGTTAAAGTAAACGTTAGAAAGGTAAGTGACTTTGTAATTTAAAATTAATAACTAACATAGTCGATGAAAATAAATCTGGTTCGCTTTGAAAGAATTTAAGGTCTTCAAGTTAAAAAAAATAATCGATAATAAAATATTTTTCATTCATATTGGTGCTGTAAATTGTAAGCCCTGAATTATGTTGTAATATCTAAAAAAATATATATTATAATTCCAGATGAAAACCGTACTCCTCGTGGTGTTGTTAGCAGCGGCAGCAACAGCTGCAGTAGTCAGCAATGACGTGCCTGACGTGAAGGTGCTGCCTGACAAGGTTGACGTGGCCGTCGACGAGGTGCCAGAGGTGTTTGTGACTGACGTGTTGGAGCAGACTGACCTGAGACACGTAATTGACGAAGCAGAGGAGACTGCCGTAGAAAGTCGAAGACACCTTAACGTGGGGACGATCACTGGGAAACTGATATACGAGTAAGTATTCATAGACAGAAAATTTGAGATGAACATCATTTTTGAACGGGATTTGAACCTGTGACGTTCGGATTCAGTACATCCGATGCTTTTACCAACCGAACTACCGAGGATCTTACCTACTAGCGATGTTAGGAATACATTGAAGAATTTGATCCTTTGTATTGAATCCGAAAGTCGCAGGGATAATCCCGCTCACGGTTAAAATCTTTCTGATCTTTGAAAATTTAGACGAATGCGTATTAAATGTAAAAATATAAACTTTGTCGTATTTCCAGTGCCCAGCACGTTGCCGGCGGTGTCGCGTATACGCAAGTTGTGAAAGACTTAACAATATTCTCGAACGGGCGGATAACTGGGATCCGTGTGACCCGCATAGGAGCATCACAGAACTCAACCCCATCCATTCAAAGTGGAGGAGTTGGAAGCTCCTTTGTCTCCATTAGGCTACAATCAGCTACAGGAATGGGATTTCACTACTGGGTTGAAGTCTATGCCTCATAGTGTGTTCAAACAGTATGAATTTAGATTATTCAGTTCTATGGATAACGTTTAGTTAAGATCAAGTATAGCATTATATTTTTTTAAATAAATATGTTCAAAACTTATTTTATGGTTTTATTGACTACAATTTGAAATAAGTAGTGCACCTTATTTGCATATAAACAACATTATAAATAATCTAAATAATATAATATTATTAAACATTAGCCACAAAGTAAAACAAAGGCTTTAGAACTATTCAAATCTTATTTAAGTGACCGCAACCAATATACAGATGTAACTAGAGTCAATTTAAATACTAAACGGGAAATAAAATGCCTATCAAATTGTAGGAATCTTTACTATAAATATAAATAATATAATTATGGTGGGATAACACAGGGAAGTATGCTATGGCCATCTTTATTTTTTATATTGTATAATAATGACCTATCACGACGAATAAACCATCCAATGATCTTCTTTGTTATGACAGTGCAGCTATGTTTCAATAAACTTATATGAGGGTAAAACACCCTTTAAATGGTTGATTGATTTGGCAAAAATATCAGAATTTAGTAATTAGTACCAGAATTTTACAAGGCACAGCGACGTGCAACGTTGCTGAGTCGTGCATTTTTACGTAACGTTAACGTGAATTTGCACGTCACGTCAACGTACCGTTCCACGTTACCACACCGTTCCACGTTGACGACGCGTCGTGACGTGGAGATGTGGACAGGCTCTAACGTGGAAAATGGAGGCAGACGGCTTAATTATGTACACAGCTGAGTAAATCTGCATGCTGTTTTCATCTCGGCAAAGAAAGTTAATTTACTAACAGTACTAATAGCATGCCATTGCATTGTTTCCTCAGTATAGAGATTTGGCATTATATTTTGGAGAAAAAACTAAAACTGTGTGGAAAGAGAAACTATATTTAGAACTCAAAAAAGATGTATGTAAATGATGTATAGTAGGGCTTAAAACTTCTGATAGTTGCGAGCCCGTCTTCAAATCATTAAAGATCTTGACTTTCCCATGCTTATATACGTCGCAGTGAAATGAGGATATTAGGGATATCACGAAATCCCGGTAGATGTGGAATATTCTTGCTTAGTACGTCTTACTAAAAGTATTTAGTGATATGACAAAACACCAATTTATCGTCAGTGATATGTCGTTTCACAAAACTAAATCTAAAATGTCAGAAAACGTCGACGGAGCACCGCTTCACGGTGCTAGTCATTAGTCATTTATTCATAAAAAATAGACTTGTATCTGACATCAAAATAATAAATTAAATTATATAAAAAAGACACTAAAATTATTCATTTTAAATTTCAATTCACTAACAAAACAAGAAGGAGAAAATATAAAATATAATTTTAATAAAAATGCTACAATTCATTAATGACATGAAGACATTCCAGAACCAGAGTCACCGACATAGCTCATAAAATTTGCAAGTTGTAGTGGCAATGGGCAGGCCACATCGCTCGTAGAACTGACGACCGATGGGGAAGAAAAGTTCTCGAGTGGCGACCACGGACCGGAAGACGCAGCGTAGGTAGGCCTCCCACTAGGTGGACCGACGACATCGTGAGGGTCGCGGGCAACCGATGGATGCAAGTGGCGAATTGTCGTTCGGCGTGGCGGTCTAAGGGGGAGGCCTATGTTAAGCAGTGGACGTCTTCCGGCTGATGATGATGAAGACATTTGTCCAATAGGATTTTTTTCAAATTTGTTTTAAAAGAGCTAGTGTAGACCGCTCTTTTCAGATCTAAAGGCAACCTGTTAAACAACTGTACAGACTGGTAATGAGGACTGTGTCTTACAACCTTGAAATTTGGGTTGATCTTTAGGGTCTTTTCGACGGGTGCCTTCCCTTATTTCTCGTTCTTCTGTCGTTTCAAATTCTAGAATGTATTTAGCTAAGTTAATCAAAAGTACAAAGACATAAATACGTGGAACTGTGAGTATGCCTAGCTGCATAAAATGTTGTCGGCAACTTTATGTTTAAGGTATACGGACTATCGTTCGACCTTTTCTGCAGAACAAAGGCTCTGTTAATATTGTAATCTTAGCTGTTTCCACAGTGAAGTATGCTATATCTAATTTTTGACTCGACTAACGCAAAATAAACCACTTTCATTTGATCTATACTAATTTCGTTTCTTAGAGCTCTCAAGGCATAACATGCGGAAGATATTGCAGCATCTATTGCCCTCAGTTCAGGTTTCCAGTTTAACAATTCGTCAATTCGCATACCTAAATAATTTACTTCAGTGACGAGCTCGATTTTGTCTTCATTGCAATCTTCATGTCAACTTTTATTCGGGCTGTTGTTTTAAATAACATTACTTTTGTCTTATTGATATTAATAACTAATTTATTCGCAGTGAACCGCACACGAAAAGCTTGCAATGCTGCATTAACTTTCTCTGTAAGTTTTACTATGTCGTTAGCTGCTAAGAAATGGCATTAGTGTCATCTGCGAAAATTACTATTTCAATGTCCGATAAATTTGAATTTAGATAATTGATTAAATCATGAATAAACATTATAAATAAAATTGGTCCCAGGATAGATCCCTGTTGGACGCCGGACTCCTACTATTGCTGTATTTGTATGCATTTTTGTAGCCGTTGTATTGTATTTTGTCAACTTCAACATACATTTTTCGGTTTTTTAGATACGAAGAAAGAAGTTTCAAGGCTTTGCCTCTTATACCATAATGACTCATTTTTACAAGAAGCAACTTATAGTCTATTGTGTCAAAAGCGGAACTTAAGTCCAGAAAAATACCTGCAACTCTCATATTACTATTTATGCTTCCTGTTACTTTAACATGTTTATAATCAAATTGTTTGGCAAGTATGTTGGATATATCAATTGGGTCTACTATCAATCTATAACTTTGAGCCGTAACTGCGGATGTTCTGTTTTAGCTTTATTAGTACATTTTTTCACAACTTTCATGACTTCTCTACTCAAATTTTCGGATCTGTTTATTTGCATCATAATTGCAATTTTTTTAGCTTTTTCTTTTTTATACTTTAAAACACTTAGTTCGAAATTATTACCGTTAGATACACATAAAAGGCGTTTCATTTTACTGGATGTTCTTATTCCCTTAGTGATCCATTCTGATTTCGACTTTTTCGTAAGGCTTGTTTTACATTCTCTTATTTTATAGCTTTTAGGAAACAATTTATTAAACGTTTTGGGAAATGTATTTATTCCCATAGACGACCAGTTTTCTTTAAAAATTTCCTGTGCAAAAGATATCCCATTTTTCATGTTGATTACTCTTTTATTTACGAGAAAAAACGTTGCTCCTACTTCTGGGTGGTTTAAAAAAATAAAAGGGTCTGGAAGACCCCGCCATCCCCTTCCAACCTGTCCGAGTCGGGGTGCGCCGTCATTTTTTTTCTCAGTGCTCCGTTGCGTACACTCTTACTTAAATATCAGCTGAACAACTTTGTGCCTTTGAACGAGAAGAAGACTGACTTCATTGGCACTCTGAGGTTCAGCTTGGTTAGGTTCCTTTAATCCCCGTAGACAGTAAAAGGAGCCCCGGCAAGCGTGGCTCCATCGCCCTTAACTTCCTTACTTTATTCATCAACAGTATTATTTATTTCACTACATTTAGTTTACTGAAATGACATATCTCTGACTTTGTATTAGTATTTTGTCATATCACTAGATACTTTTAGTAAAAAACGTGATAAGCAAGAATATTCCACATCTACCATTAATGTTTTTATTTGTGCCAGACTTATTAATTACATTAAAAAAAGAATTAGTTAATTTTTTTTTAATTCAAATACCTAATTCTAATCCCAAAATATGCATCCTTGCGCGGACGAAATTGTGGTAGAATACTCGTTAACTGTGTAGACGATTTTTTACAAATGTTACATGTTTTCCCTCTTGTAACTTTGTATCCATAAGACGTACGGAATAAGTATAAATACCATTTGTTGTGGTATTTTATTGTCTTTAAATTTCTCTTCGATATTTTTGTTATAAAGTCAACTGGTGAAATAGAACAAATTTGGGCCCCTTCCATCCAAGATGGCGGCTAACGCAGACACTCCTTTAGGTCGAAAACTTACATTTTTCATGAGGAGCAATAAAAATAAAAAAAAACTACACCACCCTTTGTAGGGCAAAACTCCCCGTTGACTGGACTATTGTGTAAAACTAAAAATACCGTGTTATAGTCGTGCTACGCCCGCGCCGCCGTGGCTAGTCGTGCTACATCGTAGCAACATGTGCTACGCGCAGCGCTACGAGACGCGTAGGTTAGTCGGTTCTCTTCAGACATAATCTAATAATCTCGCATTTTTAGATAATGAATCATTGAGTACGAAATAAGGAAAAAAAAAATGCCCTTGGATTTATTTGTTAAACATTCTACACGATGAGATACAATCATTATCTATGTAAGTTTAATTGATTGGTATGTAGGTCAGATATTTATCTTATCACATGCATTTCTTTCTACTTTCACTATAAATACTGGATCCTTCATAATACAACGTATACTCACACTGTCCTCAAAGGAGCTCACTTTGGTGTTTTGTAGATCAAGTCGAAGTAAACGTTGGAAAGGTAAGTGACCACATATTTTACAAAGAACAACATTTTTTCTGGGCCCTTTTTGTGTGTGTTTCTCGGTACTTTCAAATATTAACAAATGTATGAAAATGACTAATCTTCGAACTTGTATAACTTGGCCGAGAGCAATCCTACAACTTTTGTGCCATAGTAAACAATTGCTCCAAATTACTATTACCTACTACCCACATAGGTACTACTTTTTTCTTTGGCACTTTCAGAAAAAGGCCCAAAAATGTATGGAGCGTGAATGTTCTCCATTAGAAATCATAATTTATTTGTTGATGAAAGAGTATTTATAAGCAATTAGGCGCGTCCAAACAGAGCAAGCAACTTCGCGAGGAATTTGCTTCGTGAAGCAAATGCCTCGCGAGGCTGCTTGCTCTTTGTGGACGCATCATCATCATCATCAGCCTTTAAATGTTCCCACTGCTGGGACACAGGCCTCCTCTCTGTGAGAGGGAGTGGACCGTAATCTACCACGCGGGCCCAGTGCGGATTGGTAGATGTCACAATCATGTCTTCGAATTTTTGGTTCTAGGACATGCCGGTTTCCTCACGATGTTTTTCTTCACCGTTTTGAGAGCAGTAGTGTTGAAATAAATTACACATAGTAATGCGCCTGACGTGGTTCGAACCCACAACCTACAACTCGTAAGTCGAGGCCGATACCACTGGGCCACCACTGCTCATACCACTGCTCTCTCTCTGTGTGGACGCGTCTATTGGTTATTTGACAGTATCAATATATTACAAATATCATTAATCCGTCAATGTGCTCAAATACACTGCGAGCCTAGCGCGGTGGCGGCGGCGGGCGCGATAATATTGAACGTATTAAATCGCCGCTCGTGGCCACACTGAAGTGACTTAGGCGGGGGCCTAGCGCGATGGCTACAAGCGATTTTGCGAGCCTATGCGTTGCTAGGCAACAACAGATATAACTCCCGGGTGGCAGGTGTAGCAAACCATTTCGGTCTTATAGTCAGCGCCATCTAGTTATCAAGACATGCACTAAAATACTACCGTAGGAGGTATTTGTAAATATTTAAATTATTTTTACTGTACTTGACTGGAATCATGTAGAATGGTTGATAATTTACTTGTATACAATCCTAAACAACCTACAAAACATTTTAAAATGAATTTCTTTAAACAAGATTTATCCCACCAAAAACATTTCATGTAAAACTAGCTGCTGCCCGCGACTTCGTACGCGGATCCTGTTGCTAATGCCAGCGACACGGGGTCGTCAAAATCGAAGATCTTATAAGTCTGTTGTCCAATTTCAAGAGCCCGGGTAAAAAAATAAATGGGAGTTTTGGCCTGTAGAGTCAAATTTTTATTCATATTTATATTCATCGTCATCAAAAATTAGTTCTAAACTGTTACTGCCGGAGGAGTATTCCAAGCGTGTGTGGAGGTATTCCCAGCTTATGTTATTTTAAAATTATACAGTGAAATTAGTGATAGCTTTGATTTCCACATCAGGTGTTCCAGATCTTCAATTTTATACGTCAACAGAGAGTGCTTATCAGGCTGAACAACTTTGCTAAGACGTCATTCCTATATATGTTGTGGTGTAGCTGGGCTCTTGGTGTTCTACATCAGGTGTTCCAGATCTTCAATTTTTATACGGCATTTTTATGCTTATCAGGCTGAACAACTCTTGCTAAGACGTCATTCCTGTATATGCTATAGTGTAGCTGGGCTCTTGGTGATCCACATCAGATGTTCCAGATCTTCAATTTCTATACGGCAACAGAGAGTGCTTATCAGGCTGAACAACTCATGCTAAGACGTCATTACTGTATATGTTATAGTGTAGCTGGACTCTTGGAGTTCCATATCAGGTGTTCCAGATCTTCAAATTTATTCTCTCAGCAGAAAATGCTCATCACGTGGAACAATTTTTGCTTTGGCACCATTTTTTTTATCTCTTATAGTTTAGCTGGTCTGTTGCAGTTCTGCACCAGGTGTTCAAGTTTTCAAGATAAATTATAGCCTATATGTTGGCCAGACTTAATACCTATACAACAAAAAAAGAATCATTCAAATTCGTTCAGTACTTTTTGAGTTTATCCCGGACATACATACAGACAAACAGACAAACAGATAAACAGACAAACAGACAAAAAATCCAAAAACTATATTTTTGGCTTCGGTATCGATTGTAGATCACACCCCAAGTATTCTTTTAAAAAAATATTCAATGTACAGTTTTGACTATCCTACCATTTTATTATATGTATAGATGTTGCCAGACGACCACATAATGTTTAGCCTGTGAAAAAGATATCAGATCTCATGTTAAGCCAAACTTCTGAATCTACACGGCCTAACTCTACCGACCCTAACATCACAAATTCTACATATCAGTAAAATGTATAGCTTCGCCGTTTCGCTACCGTCGAGAAGGTGATGCGAATATTTAGTTTCCGAAGCAACGAAACAGCCAAGCCATACATTTTTACTGATATGTAGAATTTGTGATGTTAGGGTCGGTAGAGTTAGGCCGTGTAGATTCAGAAGTTTGGCTTAACATGAGATCTGATATCTTTTTCACAGGCTAAAGGATTTGTCACACTGGATGCGTTCTGCGGCCTGCGGTCAGGTCAAAATGACGCAGCCCGCATCTTTACATGAAATGTTTTTGGTGGGATTTCAGTTCTTTTTGTAAGTTGCTAGGCAGACTTAATTTTTTTCTAATTATGTTTTTGGGTAGAAAACTTCCCAGTGGCGTTTACGCAAGTTTGACAGTACTTATTAATAGGTTTTTTGTTTCTGTCTAGTACACTGTCTACAGTACCGTGTAAACTTATATGTCCTAATTCATAAAATTGGTGAAAAATCTCATTCAAACTTCCACCCTCCCCCTCTAATTTTAGGGGATGGGGGTCGAAAGTTATAAGCTTATCTGGGGGCATGATAGTGGTTTTATAACTTTTTTTTTATAACGCCCACCCCCCATTTTAGGGGATGGGGGGTGAAAGTTATAAGTTTATGATTTTTTTTTGTTGGTTGTATACTAAACTGAGATTACATACCAAATTTCAGCTTTCTAGTACTTCAGGAAGTAGCCAAACATTTTGATGATCACCAGTGTGTCAGCGTGTCAGTGACGAAATCAGTGTATTTTAGATATCAATAAAATCTAAAGTGTTAGAGCTATTAAATTGAAACTTTGTATGTTTAATAAGTCTATTAATGACATCACATCCTGAGAATATGATCTATCTGCTACATCGGAAACCAACTCTATAAGGGTTCAAAAAAACGACGAAACACTTCGAGAAAAGGTAGGTAGTGCCCTTGCGCTTCGCTTGGCTCGTCTTGGCGGGGCCACTACCGTGGCCCCAGATAGGAACTACTTTGTACCACCGGTTTGCAACACCTGAAGTCGCCCAAACGCTTGATCGGCAGTGTGGACACAGATCGCGCCCGCCACCGCGTCCGCCATCGCGCCCGCCGCCGCCGGCGCGCTAGGCTTCCAATGTGGACACACACATTTAGAGTTTTGAAAAATAATGGACACTTATTTTCTCTTTTGTAAAACCATTGAATTTTTACCAAGCACATCAAAACTCTAGAGTGGGGGCTGGTGACGTCAGAATTCAATAAAAATAGTACTAAACTGTGACGTATTGAGGAGCGGTTTTAGTCCAGTGGAATCAGCCCCGACTTACAAGTTCTAGGTCGCGGGTTCGAACCCAGTCAGGCGCTTTGTGTAATTTAATTCATCACCACTGCTCTCAATACGGTGAAGGAAAACATCGTGAGGAAACCGGCATATTCTAGATCCAAAAAGTCGAAGATATGTGTCATATACCAACCCTCACTGGGCCCGCGTGGTGGATTATGGCCCACTACCTCTCACAGAGAGGAGGCCTGTGTCCCTGAGTGGGAACATTTAGGTGTAGTGCCACTTTTGAAAGCGTCGTACATCTCCGTTAATTTTTATTGTAATAAGAGTCGAATATTTTTGATAATACAACTGACGAAAAATAAGAATTTTTCAGTCTCATAGCCAATTAAATTAGAGATCCCTACGAAAAGTAAAAATGTAAATCAAGTTGTTAAAAAACTACTGAATCATAAAATAAGTCACAATCTTAATAGATTCGAAAACTATTGATGATATACAAGCACTCTTGCAGCTTTAAAACAAGATTCACGTTTTCCAATTAAGTGGAATTTTCAACCAGAAACTGTTTTATTGTCCTACTAAGAGCAAAAGCGGTATCTCAAGAAAATCGTAAAGTTGATTTTTATGCCATCGTATGAATCATTTAAGGTAAAATTTAATTAGGGTATGCGTATTTTTTAAAGCTATCCGATGGCTTTTGAGGATTTTGAGAAATCGCTTTTACACATAGTAGAGCAGTATAGACTATTTAGGGTGCCGAGGCAAAACAAATACTAAACATGTATACCAATAACTTCAGAATCTTCGTTTGTCTCTTTTGAACTGTGTATTCACACAGTCGGAGTCATATTTGTTAACAGAATTGATATAATAATTCCAGATGCAGAACTTGTTCCTCGTGATGTTGTTAGCAGCGGCAGCAACAGCTGCAGTAGTCAGCAATGACGTGGTGAAACTGCCTGACGCGGATGAACTGGTGTTGTTCCCTGACGCGGCTGACGTCGACGTCAACGAGGCACGAAAGGTGCTTGTGACTAACGTGGAGGAGCCGACTGACATGACTGACGCAGAGGACACTGCGGTAGATAGTCGTCGTAATCTAAGCGTGGGAACTATCTGTAGTACACTAATATACAAGTAAGTATACATAGACATTACATTAAGAGAATAAAGTTCTATACGAAGTAAATATACTAGTAAGTTAATTGGAATCATGGTAAGAAAGCAGTGATGATTTAGTGATTTATTATTACATGCTAAATCTTACGAAAACATATCCGCACTTGGCCCGCGTGGTAGATTACGGCCCACTCCCTCTCACAGAGAGGAGACCTGTGCCCCAGCAGTGGGAACATTTATAGGCTGATGATGATGATGATGAAATCTTACAAAAAGTCTAATAATTTAATTAAAACTTGTTAATATTTGACAACTATGTGCGACGTTGCCAACTTTCAGAATATGCGCTCTTAAGTGTCGTATCTCCGTCAATTTTGAAGAAAAAATATGAGTCAAATATTTTTTAATAATTTCACTGACGGATTAATAAGACTTATCCAGTCAAATACCATATTGAATCGTCGATCAACTACGTATGAAAATTCTAGAGTGGGGGCTGTGACGTCAGAATCAAGTGAAAGGTACTTGTGACGTATTGGCAATTAGTATTCGTAATATTAAAAATGTAGTACCGTTACATGAGTAAATAAACAGGTATCGTCGTCAATTTTTGTTAACGTAGCAAAAGAAAAAATACGTGTAAATTGTTTTTTTTTTAAATCTGAGCCCCTATCACGAGTTTTCACTATTTTACTTTACAGCTTCTGTCCAGAATTTACAGCGTTTCTTGTATGGAAAAATGGAACAGCGCCTCTGGTGTACGAAGAAAAAACTATTTTTTTCCTTGAAACTAAATGTCAAAGTTCCAGTTTACTTTACGTCACAATAACTAAAAACTCAGGATAAGGCCTCTGACTGACGTAGTTATAATTTTTTTTCAGTTAAAAATCCTATTGGAAATCAACTGCATTTTCTTAAACATTTGTTCCGTTTCCAGTTACGAGCACCTGGTGAACGGTACGGCTCCGGGTCATTCTCATGTGACGGACATAAGAGTGGAGGCGAAGGAGGGGTGGATAGCTGCGATCCGTGTCACCCGCATCGGGACGACACAGAATGCAACCCCAGCCATCGTGAGTGGAGGAATTGGAAGCGCCTATGTCACAATCAGGATACGATCAGCTGCAGGCCGCGGATTCCACTACAGGGTTGAAGTTTATGAATTAAAATAAAATTAAGTTTTGTAAGAATATATAATACAGTAATGTAATACAGTGCAGTACATTTAAAATAATAAAATATTTAAGTCGCAAGTTATGTTTTTGTTCTTGATCATAACTTTAATTTCCTTAAAGGTTAAGACATAATGCATAAAAAATAATTAAAAACAAATTGAGTTAAACTGTTTTATTGAAAATAAATAAAATTACGCAGATAGTGTACGCGAAGCTTAAAAAATAAAAATCGTTCAAAAATATAAAATTGAGGAAAAAAATATTCAGGCATTATTTGAAATGATTGTTCGTAACAAAAAATGTTTTTTATGGACATGTAGTGTAATAACCCACCAAAATAGACAAAGTCGTGCCAAGTCTAAGGTTCCTTACTGCGATTTTTAATATTATTAATGTTGTGTGACTTGGCCTTAGTAAGGAACCTTAGACTTGGCACGACTTTGTCTAGATTTACTTTTAAGAGTTAAACAAGCAGCTCCATCGAGTTTTTGCTAGTTTTTTACAGAATGTTTTTGGTGGGATTTCACTTCTTTTCGTAGAAACGTGGGCATATTTTTTTTTTGTTTTTTTTTTGACCTTGTATTTTTGACATCAAAATGAAGCGGCCTACCAAGTTGAATATTTTTTGTAAAGGCGGTATGTCGATCTCTAATAGTTTGGTTAGGCCTTGTGTGTTCTAATCAGGGTAACCAGGTACTCCAGATCTTCGATTATCCTAGTTTTTAGGGTTCCGTAGTCAACAAGGAACCCTTATAGTTTCGCCATGTCCGTCCGTCCGTCCGTCCGTCTGTCCGCAGCTTAGCTCAGAGACGCCCAGCACTAGAAAGCTGTAATTTGGTGTAAATATACGGATTTGTTGCGTCAAAAAAGTGGTAAAATAAAATCTCGTAAAATATTTTTTTTTAGGGTACCTCCTGTACACGTAAAGCGGGGATGTTTTTTTTTTTTCTCGCGTACCCCTTAGTGTGTGGTATCATTAAATAGGCCTTTAAAAAATATTGGTAGTTTCCATCAACAATTTTTTGATGAAAAGATTCGTTTGTGAAATATTAAGCTTTAAAGTGCTAATTTTTGCCCTACTCGAGTGTCCCCCCCCTCTACCAGCTAAACGGTTATGTTTGGGGGTGTGAAAAAATTTACAATAGTAGTATATATAACGAAGTTTAAAAGAAAATTATCATGACTAAGTGGGCTTTACAAGTTTACGAGTAATAGTTGACCAACTTATAAAACGTACTGGGATAACATTTTCCTAAACAAAATGTATCGGAGAACAACTGCAAATGTAAGTTTGTCAACTTCATTTTTACAGCTATAATAGGTAGTGGAGTGGAGTGGAGTGGAGTGCAGTGGAGTGGAGTGCAGTGCAGTGGAGTGGAGTGGAGTGGAGTGGAGCGGAGCGGAGTGGAGTGGAGTGGAGTGGAGCGGAGTGGAGTGGAGCGGAGTGGAGTGGAGTGGAGCGGAGCGGAGTGGAGTGGAAGGGAGTGGAGCGGAGCGGAGCGGAGTGGAGTAGAGCGGAGTGGAGTGGAGCGGAGTGGAGCGAAGTGGAGCGGAGTGGAGTGGGGTAGTGTGGGGTGGAGGGTCGAAAACCGCTTGAACCTTTTTAACAGGTTCATAGCGATTTTCGACGTGCCTTGACACCTCTCAAGTTTTTTTTTTTAATACGTCATAAATCGTAAACCTTTCAAAGTTGGAACCAACTACAAGAACTTTTATAGTATGTTATTACTTGCTGCTACGGAACCCTTTATGGGCGAGTCCGACTCGCTCTTGGCCGGTTTTTTTTTTATAGTTTTGCCTTTATGTGGCCATTAAACCCTAACTCTGTACCAAATTTCAGCTCTCTGAGTTTATGGCAAGTACTAGTTCTATTTTGATGATCATGAGTGAGTGAGTGAGTGAGTGTCGTAAATGCGAAACTTTGCTTTCGCTTAACTTCGGAACTAAATGACCCAGAGAATTGAAATTTTGGATTTTAAGTATGTGGACGAAAATTTCTACGTTCTGGTCTTATCCAGAGGTTCTCAAATAGGGGCCTGAAAATGCGGCGGTTCCAGTAAAGGATGGTACGGCAGTGTTTGCTTCGCGCTCGTCTTGGCGGGGGCACTGCTGTGCCCCCCGATAATTTTATCAATAAATACATTTAAAATTATTTTCAATTGTGTTTTTCGTTGATTTTACTACTCGCAAAAAAAAGGTCAGGCAACTATGACTACCTAAAGAGACTGACTTTAGAAAAGAAAAAAGTAGCCCCGCTGTAGGAATATCTCTTGTATCACGGTTGCATTAACAAACATTCAAACTCACACGAACAACCAGACCTGGAACAACTTCTTTTAAGATTATACATTTATTTGTTCCATGCGGGAATCGAATCCCAAATCGTACACTGACGTTGTGTAGACGTGTGACGTCACATCAGTTGTGAAGGAAACAAAACTCATTTAAGATTGATTTTCGTTTATCATTTCGTCGCATCTTCAGGCTTCATTTGAGAACCTCTGGATAAGATCAGAACGCAGAAATTTTCGTCCACATACTTAAAATCCATAATTTCAAGTCTCTGGGTCATTTAGTTCCGAAGTAAATTGTTGAGCATATCTTTGTCTTGAAGTCTTGAATTTCCTTTTGGAATTCCCAAAAACGTGTTTGAATGGTTCGTATTTTGGATTTATATTCTTGATTAAGTACTTACTTTGACTGGTTTGACCGAGGTGAAGTTTGTGAACTTGGAAGCTTTATTTACTATTTCATGTACTATTTCAGAACCTTATAACGGGTACAAATCATTAGCACTGGCACGGCGGACGCAAATGTCACAACGCTGAAAGCTGCTGAAGTTCAGAAGTTTATTTAGGTACTCGTACGAGTATGTATGGAATCCAATGTCGAGGGTGTTAAAAAAAAAGGAGGTTATCAATTCGACCCGTATGTATGTAATACTATCAGAACTGCCCCGTTTTCATATATGTTAGTCTATATCAGCGTCTGAACAAATGTGCCAAATTTCATAAGTGTATGTATGTATGTTTTTATGTTTGTACACGCATATCTCCGTAACTACAAGTTCGATTTAAGTTTTTTTGTTGTACTAGGTATTGTTCAACTTAGGGTACACTGCAAGTTTCATCAAAATCGGTTCAGTAGTTTTAGAGATATGGATTTTTTTATGTTGTGACGGATTACAAGATCAGTGCATATTATGTAAGAAAATTTTGTATTTTACAAGAATTCGGGTTGAATATTTAATAAGTAAACTAAAAAGGGTTAAATAAAAACTTTTTCCAAGTAACCGACTTCAAAAACAACAACAAAACAAAAAAGGTCGAAATAACCTAATTAATAACTTCTTTCGGAAGTCGGTGGCTAAAAATCAATGAAATAATAACCGACTTCAAAAACAACAACAAAACAAAAAAGGGTGAAATAACCTAATTAATAACTTCTTTCGGATGTAGGTGGCTTTATTTTTTTATTTCATTGATTTTTAGCCACCGACTTCCGAAAGAAGTTATTAGTTAGGTTATTTCACCCCTCTTTTGTTTTGTTGTTGTTTTTGAAGTCGGTTACTTTTTAACCGACTTCAAAAAAAGGAGGAGGTTCTCAATTCGTCGGAATCTTTTTTTTTTTATGTATGTTCCCCGATTTCTCGAAGACGCCTGGACCGAATTGGAAATTTTTTCTTTTGTTTGAAAGGGTATACTTCCCAAGTGGTCCCATGATCATCAGGTCAGGATCTGATGATGGGATCCCAGGGAAATCGAGGGCAACCTTCAAATTTTATAGGCACATGGTACCATTTTCATATATTTTCTAAAGCTGTTCAAGTATTTGCATCTGATGATCATCATCTCAGGTGGATGAGCCGATGATGGAAGGTACAACTCCTCAACGGCTTGAAGTAGGCATCGACTGATTTAGTTTGTGTTCGCATATCTCCGGAACTACAAGTTCGATTTAGGTAATTCTTTTTTTGTTGTACTAAATATTGTTTAACTTACGGAATACTGCAAGTTTCATCAAAATCGGTTCAGTAGTTTTTGAGATAGGAAATTCTATTAGCTTATTGTGCACTTGAGCGATGTTGTTACCGGTGCTACGGATTACAAAATTTTAGTGCACATGTAAGAGAATGATTTATTTGACAAGAATTTGGGTTGAATATTTAAACTAAAAAGAGTAACATAAAAAACTTTTTCAAAAAATGTAACCGCCTTCAAAAACACCCACAAAAAAGGGTAAAATAACCTACAAAATAACTTTTCTTTCAGAAGTCGGTGGCAAAAAAGACAATGAAATGAAAAAAAATAAAGGCACCGACTTCTGAAAGAAAAGTTATTTTGTAGGTTATTTTACCCTTTTTTGTGGGTGTTTTTGAAGGCGGTTACATTTTTTTGAAAAAGTTTTTTGAAAAAGTTTTTTTCAATAGTCAGATAACTTTTATCTTAGGAATAAAAATTGCGGTTTGACATATTTGCTGTAGATAACCTGTCAAAATCAGCCCTAAGATGTATTAAATATAGTATTTTATTATGTTATGTTACATGTGAGTTTATGTATGTGTGCTTTTTCGTGTTAGTATTATTACAGTGGCTATTAATAGCTAGTAGTTAATACGAATCACGCTCTATCTGTCAAGAAGTCCAGAGAAAGAATAAACATACACGATATTATTTTTTATTTGAGAACCAAGTCTCTTTTTAGGGTTCCGTAGCCAAAAGGCAAAAACGGAACCCTTATAGACTCGTCATGTCTGTCTGTCTGTCCGTCTGTTTGTCCGTCCGTATGTCACAGCCACTTTTCTTCGAAAGTATGAGAGCTATCCTGTTGAAACTTGGTAAGTAGATGTATTATGTGAACCGCATTAGGATTTTTACACAAAAATAAAAACGAAACAAATTTTGGGGGTACCTCCCATACTTAGAATTGAAACTCAACAATTTTATTTTCACCAGACCCATACGTGTGGGGTATCTATGGATAGGTCTTTAAAAATGATATTGAGGTTACGAATATAAATTTTTTTCTAAACTGAACAGTTTGCGCGAGAGACACTTCCAAAGTGGTAAAATGTGTGTGGGCCTGTAACTTCTAAAATAAGAGAATGATAAAACTAAAAAAGTATATAATGTAGATCTCAACAAAAACTTTCGACGAAAATTGGTTTGGATGAGATATAGTTAGCAGTTTTTGAGATATATTACATTTTCAAAACCGCAAATATAACTTTGCCATTGATACAAACACTATGAAAAACAAAGTTATTTTTATTGTTTGTCTATATTACTAATCTCAATATAATTATATCCCTAATCTATGCTTGCTACTATGGAACCCTTAATGGGCGAGTCCAACTCACACTTGGCCGGTTTTTTTTATTATTTAAGTTTTGATTTTGAAAGTTCTGACCTTTGTTTGTTTAAGTTAAGAAAAGATGTAGATCTTTTGCTAATTTGAATGGATGATTTTACAACATATTGTGCTATTTTAACAGAATTCTTGAATGTATACAAGCCTTCATATAGATTAATATTTAATTAATATGGAAATGTCAATGAAAACAAAATCAATAAAAAGTTTTTAATTTATTTATTTACAAAAATATTATAATGCACTACATGTTCTTATAAAAAAAATGTTATCCATAAAACTGAATTGTTTTTTTTTCATTCAAACAGTTCTGAGCACATTATCGGGCATAAATTTCAACCCTGTAGTTAAATCCGCGGCCTGCAGCTGATCGTATTCTGACTGTGACAAAGGAGCTTCCAACTCCTCCACTTAGGATGGATGGGGTTGCGTTCTGTGATGCTCCTATGCGGGTCGCACGGACCGCAGTTACCCGCCTGTTCGTGCGGACTGTTATGTCTCTAATGACATGATAACCCGGGATACCGCTCGCACTGTGCTGGGTACTGGAAAAACAACAAACGATATCATCAAGAAAATGTCTATCTACTTTTTTAAGATCTTGCATGGTCAATTTGGGGGTAAGCGAATGTTTTTGTCAAATACAAATATATTTACATTAATAATGCTAGATCCGGAAATTATCACTGCTTTCTTACCATAACACCAATTAGCTACAAATGAGGACTGTTTTCTTTATGGTCTGTCTATGTATACTTACTTGTATACCCGTGTACCACTGATGGTCCCCACGGCGAGGTTACGTCGTGTGTCTATCGCAGTCTCCTCTGCTGCGTCAGTCGGGTCAGACAGTTCCAACAAATCAGCTACAAACACCTCAGGCGCCTCGTTGACGTCCACGTCAGGTGCTTCAGGCAACACTACCACGTCAGGCACTTCATTGCTGCCTACTGCAGCTGTTGCTGCCGCTGCTAACAACACCACAAGGAGCGCGCTTTTCATCTGGAATTAAAATACTGCCAATTTAGATAGATAACACAAAATATAAAATAAAGTAGCATCAATCTTAAGTCTTATCTGAAAATTTTTAACTTGGAAGAAGATATTTCTTGCCTTTATTCTGTAACTGCGAGTCAAAGCTTTCACTTTCCTTTTTCTCGACTATATTAAGGATGAAATATTTTTATTTTATTATTAAATTATAAAGTCACTTACCTTTCCAACGTTTACTTTGACTTGATCCACAGAACAACAAAGTGATCTCCTTTGAGGACAGTGTGAGTGTAAGTTGTATTACAAAGAAGCTAGTATTTATAGTGAAAGTAGAAAGAAAACGCATGTGATAAGATTATAATATGACCCACATGTCGGTAATTTACAATTGCGATCTATACTAGTTAGATGACACCGATCTAATTATAAAGATACTATACGATTGTGTCTAATGCTTGTGCGATAACAGAAATAACAACAATAACATGTAGGTTAAATTGTTTAGAAATAAAACATGTAGAGCAGTGGTGGCCCAGTGGTATCGGCCTCGACTTACGAGTTGTAGGTCGTGGGTTCGAACCCCGTCAGGCGCATTAGTTTGTGTAATTTATTTCAACACCACTGCTCTCAAAACGGTGAAGGAAAACATCGTGAGGAAACCGGCATGTCCTAGAACCAAAACTTCGAAGACATGTGACATCTACCAATCCGCACTGGGCCCGCGTGGTAGATTACGGCCCACTTCCTCTCACAGAGAGAGGAGGCCTGTGTCCCAGCAGTGGGAACATTTATAGGCTGATGATGATGATGAAATTGTTTAAAAGGTACTTCCAATGGTATTTCAATTTCGGTACTTGTAGATTTCATCTAAAAATACAGGTTTATCCGAGCGTGTCTGGAGCGAACCGACCAGCTAACATATCCGGAAGCGCTGCTTTCTACATCATCATCATCAGCCTATGAATTTTCCCACTGCTGGGAGACAGGCCTCAGTGTGGTTTGGTAGATGTCACATCTCTTCTAATTTTTATTTTTAGGACATGCCGGTATCCTTCACCGTAACCTGCTTGCGACGTACGGTGGTGATATTGTAATGGTTTATCGCTTCACTCTTTTCGAAATATATTTTTCGGGTAAGTAATATATGATATAACTACAAAATCTCTAATATTTACAAGAGATAACAACTGAATATATAATTTTATTTGATATAACGATCTCTTAATATAATAAACGATTAACATAATTTTGTAATGACTAATTTCTATAATCATAACAATCAATGAATATAAAATCGTTTTGTATACCACTCAAAAGACATAAAACTTATTTGGGCTATTTTTTTTCCTGTAGGTAATCTAACTCTGATGTACCTAGTAATAGTACCACCTACCATGAATGCTCGACGAAGCACCGCTTCACGGGGCTCCTATTTCTGCGTGCAAGGTTTAAAGTAACCTAACACTCTTAGAGATTTTAATATTCGACGTTCGAAAGGTGTTCGAAAGTGCGTCTTTCATGGCCTAATTGAGATAAATTATTTGACTTTGAAGCAGGAGAAAAATATGGGTGCGTCTCATTTCATATAAACTTATTTGATATATTTTCATTTCAATAACGTTCACATGATATAATCAACGTGAGAAATACCAACGATTGATATAATTTCTTTACACATAATGTTTGTGTTATTCTAAAACTCATTTCATATAATTTTATTTGATATAACGTTTATTTAAGCGAAAATCGTTATGATAACGTTTGAAGCATATAATTTAACGTTTAAACCATTTTCTTTGTACACTTTGGCTTATCCTTTGGACTTTGATTGTTTGCCTTCACGAATGCTATTGTTATTAGAAAAAAATTGTATCCCAGAGCGAGCGAAGCGAGCTCGGGACTTGGGACATCCCGACACGGACAGGTTAGGTTCGTAGGGGGTGGCGGGGTCTGAAAGACCCCGCCATCCCCTTCGTGTTAGGTTACTTTAAACCTTGCACGCAGAAATAGGAGCCAGCATGCCAGATAGTAATCAGTTATTTGACCTAGGATGCAAGAGCGAGCGAAGCGAGCTCGGGACTTAAGGCACCCCGACACGGACAGGTTAGGTTCGAAGGGGACGGCGGGGTCTGAAAGACCCCGCCATCCCCTTCTGTTAGGTTACTTTAAACCTTGCACGCAGAAATAGGAGCCCCGCGAAGCGGGATTCCGTCAAGCCAGCATGACAGGTAGTAATCAGTTATTTGACCTAGGATGCAAGAGCGAGCGAAGCGAGCTCGGGACTTGGGGCACCCCGACACGGACAGGTGTTAGGTTACTTTAAACCTTGCACGCAGAAATAGGAGCACCGCTTCACGGGGCTCCTATTTCTGCGTGCAAGGTGCGAAGCGGTGCTCCGTCGAGCATTCATGGTAGGTGGTACTATTACTAGGTACATCAGAGTTAGATTACCTACAGGAAAAAAAAAATAGCCCAAATAAGTTTTATGTCTTTTGAGTGGTATACAAAACGATTTTATATTCATTGATTGTTATGATTATAGAAATTAGTCATTACAAAATTATGTTAATCGTTTATTATATTAAGAGATCGTTATATCAAAAAAAATTATATATTCAGTTGTTATCTCTTGTAAATATTAGAGATTTTGTAGTTATCTATATATATAAAAGCGAAAGGTCACTCACTCATAGGACACGAAATCTCGGAAACTACCAGTGCTAGGGGTTTAAAATTTTGCATAGGGGTTCTTTTTAGGACGTAGGCGCTCGCTAAGACGGGATTTTGCGAAATTCCACCCCTAAGGGGTTGTTTTTGGGGTTGATAGTTTGTATGAAACTTTGTTACTACAAGTACTAGGAGTTTCAAATTTTGCATACGGGTTCTATTTAGGACGTGCACGCTACTTGAGACGGAGTTTTGTGAAATTCGACCCCTAAGGGGTTGTTTTTGGTGTTGATAGTTTGTATGAAACTTTGTTTCTACAAGTACTAGGAGTTTCAAATTTTGCGTACAGGTTCTATTTAGGACGTGCGCGCTACTTAAGACGGAGTTTTGTGAAATTCGACCCCTAAGGGGTTGTTTTTTATGTTGATATTTTGTATGAAACTTTTATACTACAAGTACTAGGAGTTTCAAATTTTGCATACGGGTTCTATTTAGGACGTGCACGCTACTTGAGACGGAGTTTTGTGAAATTCGACCCCTAAGGGGTTGTTTTTGGTGTTGATAGTTTGTATGAAACTTTGTTTCTACAAGTACTAGGAGTTTCAAATTTTGCGTACAGATTCTATTTAGGACGTGCGCGCTACTTAAGACGGAGTTTTGTGCAATTCGACCCCTAAGGGGTTGTTTTATGTTGATATTTTGTATGAAACTTTTATACTACAAGTACTAGGAGTTTCAAATTTTGCATACGGGTTCTATTTAGGGCGTGCATGCTACTTAAGACGGGGTTTTGTGAAATTCGACCCCTAAGGGGTTGTCTTTGGTGTTGATAGTTTGTATGAAACTTCGTTACTACAAGTGCTAGGAGTCTCAAATTTTGCACGGGGGTTATTTTTAGGACATAATGCTCACTAACACGGGGTGTTGCGATATTCGAACCCTAAGGTGTTGTTTTTGGTGTTGATTTGTATGATATTCATTACTACGAGTGCTAGGAGATTCAAATTTAGCATGGGGGTTCTTTTTTGAGATGTAGGTGCTCACTTAGATGGGACTTTGCGAATTTCGACACATAAGGAAGGGTGCTCCCTCACCGCGAGCATTCACCTGTAATGTAACGTTACAGATTCGTACATTCGAAGACAATAGAGCATCAATTTGCGCACTTTATGTTACACTACAGGTGAATGTTCGCGGTGAGGGAGTGCCTTAAGGGGTTGTTTTTGGGGTTGATAGATTTAAGTCTCAAATTTTGCATTCTTTTAATTACGTAGGTGCTCACTAAATCGGGATTTTGCGAAATTTCACCTCTAAAGGGTTGTTTTTGGGGTTTATAGTTAGTATGAAACTTTGTTACTACAAGTACTAGGAGTTCAAAATGTAGCATGGGGTTTCTTATAATGACGTAGTGCTACTTAAGACGGAAATTTGCGAAATTCGACCCCTAAGGGGTTGTGTTTGGGTTTGATAGTTTGTATGAAACGTTGTTAGGTACTACAAGTACTAGGAGTTTCAAATTTTGAACGAGGATTCTGTTTAGGACCTAGATGCTTACTAAGATGGGATTTAATAAAATTCAACCACTAAAGAGTTGTTTTCGGGTTGAGAGACAGAAGTTTCAAATTTTGCTTGGGGATTCTTTTAAAGACGAAGGTGCTAACTTAGACGGGATGTTGCGAAATTCGACCTCTAAGGGGTTATTTTTGGGGTTGATAGATAGGAGTCTCAAATTTTGCATAGGGATTCTTATTAGGACGTAGGTGCTGCCAATGACGGGATTTTCTAAAATTTTATGCTTAAGGGGATCTTTTTGGGGTTGATAGTTTGCATGAAACTTTGTAATTACGAGTGCTGGGAGTCTCAAAATATGGTTAGCGGTTTTTAAGAAGTATATGCTCACTAAGACGGGACTTTGTTCTTGATAGTTAGGAGTCTCAAATTTTGCTTATGGGTCTTCTTTGAGACGTAGGTCCTCGAAACTCGACCCCTGAGGGATTGTTTTTGGGGTTGATAGAATTTTTGTTGGATATTGATTTAGATTTTCCAAAAGTGTCCCATAATTATGGTGGCCGGGAGTAGAAATTCACAGTGGAAAAGTTCGAAATACGCGCGGACGAAGTCGCGGGCGAACTGCTAGTATCATATATTACTTACCCGAAAAATATATTTCGAAAAGAGTGAAGCGATAAACGATTGCAATATCACCACCGTACGTCGCAAGCAGGTTACGGTGAAGGATACCGGCATGTCCTAAAAATAAAAATTAGAAGAGATGTGACATCTACCAAACCACACTGAGGCCTGTCTCCCAGCAGTGGGAAAATTCATAGGCTGATGATGATGATGTAGAAAGCAGCGCTTCTGGATATGTTAGCTGGTCGGTTCGCTCCAGACACGCTCGGATAAACCTGTATTTTTAGATGAAATCTACAAGTACCGAAATTGGAATACCATTGGAGTACCTTTTAAACAATTTCATCATCATCATCAGCCTATAAATGTTCCCACTGCTGGGACACAGGCCTCCTCTCTCTGTGAGAGAAAGTGGGCCGTAATCTACCACGCGGGCCCAGTGCAGATTGGTAGATGTCACATGTCTTCGAATTTTTGGTTCTAGGACATGCCGGTTTCCTCACGATGTTTTCTTTCACCGTTTTGAGAGCAGTGGTGTTGAAATAAATTACACAAACTAATGCGCCTGACGGGGTTCGAACCCACGACCTACAACTCGTAAGTCGAGGCCGATACCACTGGGCCACCACTGCTCTACATGTTTTATTTCTAAACAATTTAACCTACATGTTATTGTTGTTATTTCTGTTATCGCACAAGTAAGACACAATCGTATAGTATCTTTATAATTAGATCGGTGTCATCTAACTAGTTTAGATCGCAATTGTAAATTACCGACATGTGGGTCATAATTATTATAATCTTATCAGATGCGTTTTCTTTCTACTTTCACTATAAATACTGGTTCCTTCATATAATACAACTTATACTCACACTGTCCTCAAAGGAGTTCACTTTGGTGTTTTGTGGATCAAGTCAAAGTAAACGTTAGAAAGGTAGGGGAACAGTGTATAAGACGGGGACGACAATAATCGCAAGGTATAATGGGGACATACACTCTTTAGGCACACTTAACACAACACTAACGTAGAGCAAGCGCCATCAGGACGTCATTTGCAAGCGGCCATTAACAAATGGCGTCCTGTTGGCGCTTATGCCACGTTAGTATTGTGTTAAGTTTGCCTTAAGTGTGTGATTTCCCATCATACCTCGCGTCCCCGTCTTATACACTGTTCCCCTAAGTAAGTGACTTTATAATTTAATAATAAAATAAAAATATTTCATCCTTAATATAGTCGAGAAAAAGGAAAGTGAAACCTTTGACTCGCAGTTATAGAATAAAGGCAAGAAATATGTTCTTCCAAGTTAAAAATATTTCAAATAAGACTTAGGATTGATGCTACTTTATTTTATCAAAATTGTGTTATCAATCTAAATTGGTAGTATTTTAATTCCAGATGAAAAGCGCGCTCCTTGTGGTGTTGTTAGCAGCGGCAGCAACAGCTGCAGTAGGCAGCAATGAAGTGCCTGACGTGGTAGTGCTGCCTGAAGCACCTGACGTGGAGGTCAACGAGGCGCCAGAGGAGTTTGTAGCTGATTTGTTGGAACTGTCTGACCCGACTGACGCAGCAGAGGAGACTGCGATAGACACACGACGTAACCTCGCCGTGGGGACCATCAGTGGTACACGGGTATACAAGTAAGTATACATAGACAGACCATAAAGAAAACAGCCCTCATTTGTAGCTAATTGGTGTTATGGTAAGAAAGCAGTGATAATTTCCGGATCTAGCATTATTAATGTAAATACACACATCAAAAGTGTCTAGAGATCAAGCATTTTTATGCGGATTTCTTGAGATTGAGATGTGGCTTTGTAATAAATTTATGATTTTATAAATTTATATGGATCCTTTTTGGTGCATTTCATAATCTGAATCAGGAACTGTGAATCAAATTCGAGTAAAAGATGAAAGTCAGCTGTCAATATTTTCCCTATAAAAACATACAACGCATTGAAGACATTATTAGTGCTACTGTTTCCCTACTACTGATTAAAACCAACGTTATTATGGAGCGGCGACGTCATTTAAGCAGGGAAGAAATGCTCAGAGCCGTGGGAATGATAGAAGCTGGTTCCCGGCAACGTACTGTGGCTTTAGCTCTGAATACAAGTCAGAGTGTTATCAGTCGACTTTGGACACGTTACCGAAGCACTGGTACCGTGGCTGAGCGCCATGGAGGACGGTATCGCTGCACCACACGGAGACAAGACCGATACATTCAAATCTTAACTCGAAGAGCTCCAACAATAACCGCCATGATGTTAGCCGTGAGGCTTCATCACTCTTCAGGGAACTTAATTAGCGACCAAACAGTCAGAAACCGCTTGCATGAAGTGAACCTTCATTCCCGAAGACCGCTACGGGTACCACCTATAGCAATGCACAATCGTAGGATTCGATATCAATGGGCTCTTGAACACAGAAATTGGGCAGAAGAACAATGGCGTTTCGTGTGCTTTTCTGATGAGTCTCGTTTCGGTATGAGACCGGATACAAGACGTATACGACACTGGAGAACCCCTGGACGCCAACAGCGATTAAAATCCTGCCAGGAAGTCCATCCTTATAGTGGTGGAACCATCATGGTGTGGGCGGGTATTTGGATCGGCGGAAGAACTGAGTTGATTTGGATCAGAGGCAACCTCAACGCTCAAATTTATGCTGAGACGATTGTATCAGACGTCATCGTTCCTCTACAAGTGCAAATCGGTCCCTTATTTCAGTTAATGCATGATAATGCACGACCGCACACCGCAAGAGTTGTAAGACAGACTCTCGCCGCAGCTAACATCAATGTCCTGCCCTGGCCTGCTCAGTCGCCAGACTTGAATCCGATTGAGCATGCATGGGATATGCTACAGAGAAGAGCTCTGCCGAATATGGAGGGTATCCAGTCGCAAGAAGACCTTTTTTTGTTGTTGCAACGAACATGGGCGGCCATTCCACAGCGTGATTTGGATGAACTCATTTTGAGTATGCCAAACCGATGTTCTTGTGTTGTTAGTGTTCGCGGTAGAAACACGGATTATTAATTGTTTAAGTTACCCAATAAAATTTTAAAGAAAACTGTTATTTCAGTCTTTTTTTCGAACTTTTGTGTTAGTGGTTCAAATGTCAAAAATCCCTTTATTAGGAAAATGGCAAATTTCTTTATTAATGCAAAGGTGACTTGGTTTATCGTTACTGTGACAAACGAAAACACTTTATTTGATGAATCCTTAAAGAAAATTTTAATTAATATCAATCAGGAGAAAAGTTATTGCAAAAATATATGTTGATCCCTAGACACTTTTGATGTGTGTATATTTGTATTTGACAAAAACATTCGCTTACCCCCAAATTGACCATGCAAGATCTTAGAAAAGTAGATAGACATTTTCTTGATAATATCGTTTGTTGTTTTCCAGTACCCAGCACAGTGCGAGCGGTATCCCGGGTTATCATGTCATCAGAGACATAAAAGTCCGCACGAACAGGCGGGTAACTGCGGTCCGTGCGACCCGCATAGGAGCATCACAGAACGCAACCCCATCCATCCTAAGTGGAGGAGTTGGAAGCTCCTTTGTCACAGTCAGGATACGATCAGCTGCAGGCCGCGGATTTAACTACAGGGTGGAAATTTATGCCAGATAATGTGTTCAGAACTGTTTGAATGAAAAAAAAAAACAATTCAGTTTTATGGATAACATTTTTTTTATAAGAACATGTAGTCATTATAATATTTTTGTAAATAAATAAATTAAAAACTTTTTATTGATTTTGTTTTCATTGACATTACTTTGCTTTCCATATTAATTCAATATTATTTCATATGAAGGCTTGTATACATTCAAGAATTCTGTTAAAAAAGCACAATATGTTGTAAAATCATCCATTCAAATTAGCAAAAGATCCACATCTTTTGTTAACTTAAACAAACAAAGGTCAGAACTTTCAAAATCAAAACTTAAATAATAAAAAAAACCGGCCAAGTGTGAGTTGGACTCGCCCATTAAGGGTTCCGTAGTAGCAAGCATAGATTAGGGATATAATTTTATTGAGATTAGTAAGTTATATAGACAAACAATAAAAATAACTTTGTTTTTCATAGTGTTTGTATAAATGGCAAAGTTATATTTGCGGTTCTTGAAAATGTACTATATTTCAAAAACTGCTAACTATATCTCATCCAAATCAATTTTCTTTGAAAGTTTTTGTTGAGGTCTACATTATATATTTTTTTTAGTTTTATCATTCTCTTATTTTAGAAGTTACAGGGGGGACGGACACACACATTGTACCACTTTGGAAGTGTCTCTCGCACAAACTGTTCAGTTTAGAAAAAAATGATAAAAAAAACGCGGCAAATTCCTAGACTAATATTTTTTTTGTCGGAAAAGCAAAGGCATCAAGCTCATACGGCCTCGTCGGTTTTAATTTTATTTAATAATATAACTGCATAATATAAATTTGAAAAATTCATATCCTGTAAGTGTCTTTAATTATGTGACCACCACTGTATATAGTAACCTCAATATCATTTTTAGGGTTCCGTACGTCCGAATACAAAAACGGAACCCTTATAGGATCACTCGTGTGTCCTCCTGTCTGTCGCTTCCAGTTGAGTTTGGTACACATATCAACTCCTGTGACCCAAGCACAGAGGTGAGATGAAATCTGTATTTGGGAGGTAATTTTTGGGGGGGATGGGGAAAATAAAAAAAAAGTTTTAAAAACTGCATGTGTGACATATCAAATGAAAGGTCTTGTTGAGACAATCTTAAATGTATTTTTTTTGTAATTTTAAAATAAATAGTTTCCAAGTTATTCAAGAAAATAGACGAAATTTGACCATTCCCCCCTCCTCCCTTATCTCCGAATCTACTGAACCTAAAATTTTGAAAAAAATACAGAAATTACTTATAGATTATAGGAAAACCTATAAGAAGTCCATATCTGTATATGGGAGGTAATTTTTGGGGGGAAGGGGAAAATTAAAAAAAATATTTGAAAACTGCATTGTGTGACATATCAAATGAAAGGTATTGTTGAGACAATCTTAAATATATTTGTTTTGTAATTTTAAAATAAATAGTTTCCAAGTTGTTCAAGAAAGTAGACGAAAATTGATCATTCCCCCCCCCAACCCCGTATCTCCGAAACTACTGAACCTAAAATTTAAAAAAAAATACAGAAATTAGTTTTCTACTTATAGATTACAGGAAAACCTATAAGAAGACCATATCTGTATATGGGAGGTAATTTTTGGGGGGGAAGGGGAAAATTAAAAAAAAAAATTGAAAACTGCATCGTGTGACATATCAAATGAAAGGTATTTTTGAGACAATCTTAAATATATTTGTTTTGTAATTTTAAAATAAATAGTTTCCAAGTTATTCAAGAAAGTAGACGAAAATTGATCATCCCCCCCCCCCCAAACCCGTATCTCCGAAACTACTGAACCTAAAATTTTGAAAAAAATACAGAAAGTTAGTTTTCTACTTATAGATAATAGGAAAACCTATAGAAAGTCCATGATATTAGAATAACATGGTAAATCACTCAATATTGTGCGTACCAATTTGGGTCAGATTTAAAAAAACGTGATAGGTAACATCGTACGGAACCCTCTTCACCCGAGTCCAACTCGCACTAGGCCGGTTTTTTTTCTAAACTGAACAGTTTGCGCAAGACAAGCTTCCAAAAAGGTAAAATGTGTCCCCACCCCTGTTTAAAAGGAGGGTTTGCTTATCTGACTTAACCTGGGTGAAGGCATCCAACAGATCTGAAACAAGTGTCATTCGAAGCGTCTGGAAGATGAGATAATTTTTACTATGCTGAAATTCTTCAAGTGTGTGGGGTTTTGGTCGCGGGACTTATCTCATTACCGTGACCCCGGAACATAAAAGGCTATTGAAGGACACCGTGGATTTTAGTCAGTACAAGTCTGACAGTCCCTCCCGCCCTGCCCGGGGTGGGAGGACTCATTCGATGATTTTACCACGCTAAAAAAAAAAAAAAAAAAAAAAAGTGTGTGGGGTTTACCTGGAATACCTGAATATTTCAAACTTAAATGACCTAACTTAACCTGGTTGATGTCAGCCAACACATATCAAATAGGTATCATTCGAAGCGTTTGTAGCTAAAATTATTTTTTAATATGGCGACATTCTTCAAAGCGGGGCAAACCTACAACGTATGCTTCACGGTGTCCTCCGGGCGATCCTCGCAATGCTGACACCCAGGTCTTCCATTCCAATGAGACACAGGAACTTCCCGTAACATCCATATCCGGTGAGAACCTGTGTTAGGCGGACGGTGAGGATGCTCTGGCACCTCTCCAGGCCAGTAGACCACATGACCAGTAAAGAGTGCTCGGCCTCAACTCAGGAGCGAAGCAGGGCGTCCGTGGTTCAGAACGACCTATTAGTACTGAGGCAATCGTTCACGTCCCTCTGAACGAAGCTTTAACGGGGTAGATAAATATTCGTGGTATTACAACAATGTTTTAAAACTTCACTCGAGTTGAAGGAAGCACAACATTACAACACATTTAATGATAAACTCATCTGCTTCATTTAAAAATGAAGCAGCTTTTAAAAATAATGTAGTTCAGAACAGGTACAGCTGCTAACCGTACTAAAAATTGTACTGACCAGAACCAGTTGAAGAGGACACAAATGACAGAATGAAATTTGAAATTGGAATATTCAAAAATTTAAAAATCGAAATACATAGATCCAACAGGAAAGAGGTTGAGGCAACAGAGGAGGTGGAATACCCACTCTGTTACAGTTCTTAATAGTATTGACTAAAGTCTACTCAGGAAAGCTATTTTTGAAGAAGAATTATTAGGAAAGCCGACCCCAAAGAAAGATGGGATAAGCCCGCAATAAGAAGACTTTACCAAACCTGCAGTTTCTGATTTAGAAATAAATTAATCATATCTTTCAATCAGAATTTTAATCTACCTAAAAAGTGCAGATACTTGTTAAAAACAAAGTCAAAGAAACCGAAATTTAAATTTTGATAAAATAGGGGAAGAACAGTGAGATAAGGTTTAACATCTTTATCGCAAAATCGAAATTTAATTTTTGGATGACCTTGACAAAGAAAAATGTACAGATGACGAGAAAATTGTCAATAGTTAAATACCTTGTCTTCTTTTTATTGTATCATGGTGGAAATACATTGTTATCCAAGGGGTGAAAGTTATTTATTCAAGTCCCGAGGCAGGGTTTGGCGCCCGTAACGTAGTGAGGGCGCTAATAATTCGAGGGACTAAATAAGTAATTTACATCTTTCACATTTGTTGTTTGTTGTAAAAGAAAAAAACAAATCACACATGAAAATGACTAAAAATGAATGATTCGGCCATTAGACTCATGTAGACCTCTATTTAAAAATTAGGGTTACTCACTCTCACCAATCTGTACATACTTGAAGGTGGAATATTCGTCATTAAACACCCAGATCTACCTATATACAAAAGCCACAGAAAATAAAAATAATGATTTTTCTCACGGGGATCCTACTCGTCTAGCGGTCACAATGTGCAGGAGCATTTTGTTCCAAAAGAACTGCTATAGTATGTCTGTCAAAGTCTACAACAAGATACCTAAACAGATTAGAGAACTCCCATTTAATTATTTTAAAAGCCGGCTTAAAAAATGGTTATCAGACATTGTGTTTTACAATATAAGTGAATTTCTAACATTATAAATAAGTCCAATCGTACCTAATGTTGTACCAACATATATTATTTTGTTGTGTAATATCCATTTGTAAATGTTTTTTATTTCTTATTTTTCTTATAATTGTTTTTGTACTTGTTCAAATGTTGAATGTTCACCTTCAATTAGGGCGTTATCATACTAGCGGATTGCGAACGTCCTCAAAGCGGAGCGGGCCCGCAACGAATTCGTTACGGACACATAACGAACACGCAGCGTATGCGCAGCGAATTCGTTGCGGACGCGCAACGGGATCGCCGCGAACAGCAAAGTGGACGCCATTTTATACTGCCTCAAACAAACGCCAGCCCGTCTGCCCCACCTCACATAAGACCGTAACGAAACACGAATGTGACAGGACGTACGTATCAACATGGCAGTGAGTGTATTGTACGGCGCTAATTTGCTACAAACACGCGACGAAAACGTCACGTATTTGCCACGCGTCCGCGAAGTCCTCGCTGCGCATCCGCGGCGTGTACGTGACGCATTCGCTGTGTGGCCGCTCCGCCCCGCAGCCGCTTCCAAACCGCTAGTATGATAACGCCCTTAATTGTTTATAAATGCTTTTTGTTATTTTTTTTTTTGCGTGGTAAGATCATCAAATGAGTCCTCCCACCCCGGGCAGGGCGGGAGGGACTGTCAGACTTGTACTGACTAAAATCCACGGTGTCCTTCGTTAGCCCTTTACGTTCCGGGATCACGGTAATGAGATAAGTCCCGCGACCCCGGCAGGCTTTGGCCCTCTAGAGAAGGGGCCCGTCATTATGCTGACGCTCTTTGAGGCACGCGTGGAATTCAACGCGCCGTCGGTCGACCCGGGCATGGTCCATGGTCGGGCAATCTTGTACCGTATGCTCTACTGTGTCCTCCGGGCGATCTTCGCAGTGGTGACACCCAGGCGTTTCCTCCTTTCTCCTCAGACACAGGTACCTCCCGAAACTTCCGTGTCCGGTGAGGACCTGCGTCATACGGTAGGTCAGGACGCCGTGACGCCTATCCAGCCACTCTTCAAAGAGGGGTCTTACCGCCGCGATTGCGGCGTGCCCGGTCGTCGGCTACGACAGTCGTCCCCTCCATACTGCCCTGAGATCGCGCCGGACCTCTTCCCGCCGTGTCTCGACTTCTCGAGGCAGCGGGCGGATACACCCCGGCGCCAGCGCTGCGCCTCCACGCGCCACTCATAGACACGCTGGAGGGCAGTCGCCTCCAGATCCCAGGGCAGTAATCCGGCAATGAGGTTGGCCGATTCGCCGGCGATCGTGCGGTACCCGCGGATCATTCGGATTTATTGTTCACCTTAGGTACATTGATAAAACTACACTAATCTGACAACAATTTGTTAATTTTTCACACAAAAAGGAGCCTTAATTTTTTTTGAAAATATTATCATGTCGTACATAGATTATATATTTCTTTTATTTACAAAACAGCTAAGCTGCTTATTTATTCTGCTATATTTGTAGAACAACTGATTGGGCATTTTATTTACAAAATCTACAAACTTTTAATAACAACTTTTAACTAAATATTTGTTTCTTCTTATTTTACTTTGTGCGGCTTGATAAAAATAAGGCAGATGCCTAAAATTAACTGGATTCGCTTCTGAAATTAACTGGATCCAAAATCCGCGATCTTCTTTCATTAAAAATCTTGTACCACCAATTTTTCGCAGGTCATGAGTGTTGGCGCTAAGGAGCTATCTGTCAAATTGAAATATGATTCATTCCTAGTTTGGGCTCGATGTCATAAGGCGTAGGATACGTTCGTAACTAAGGCCGAAACCACGAGTCGTGCTTAGAGATAAGACCCCCACGCCAAATTGTTGTCCTTCTCTGGCCATTTCTGCGTCCTGTGCCCGGGCACCGTTCGTACACCCCTATTTTTGGCACTGGCTTTACAAATTGAAATGAATGATGATTTAACTTTTGTCGCTACCTATACTATACGTTCTATGATTACATAAACAAAATGTAATAATATTTTAATTAGCAAAAATTAAATAAGATTGAAATCTTATCATTTGTTCATCAGTTTTATTGCACTATAAAAGCTGACTTCTTCAAATGCATTTAACAGTTCTTTCTACCTGCACGCTAAGGTTTTCGTACATCCGTGAAATTTTAAAGGTAGGAGTTTTAAATTGCATTATTTGCCTGATATAAGGTATTTTTACTGATTTTATAATACAAACAATCTCTTCATATTCCGCCTACTCCATTCGACAAGCAAATGTTGTAACAATAAAAAAAATATTTTATTTTAACTAAATCTAAAAGACCTACCGGTTGGTATAATTATTATTATTCGTGGTCGTTTTACATATAAGTTTGTAATAACCAATGTACGAAATATCTACCTAATATTCACCTACGTTTAATTCACCTACGGTTAATTCACCTGCGGTTAATTCACTACGGTCTATTCAGCTACAATAAATTGTGGTATCATGAAAAATGTCGACGGACCACCGCTTCGCTTCGCGGTGCTCCTACGACTGGGTGGTTTAATAAAAAAATAACCGCGGTGGGATGGGTTATGGGACAAATGGCTAGACGGAGAATATTTCTAAGAAATATTTTTATAAATAAAACTGCATTAATACCTGTTCAGCCAAACGCGGAATAATCGAGGAGCCTTGATTTTGTGCGTTCCAACATGCATTTGGCCAGTTTTTTTCTGCTACTTTTCTTACAAATTGTAATTCTTGAATAATGTACCTAATATCTAACTTTATGTCACAATTTCAGATGAAAAGTGCACTTCTAGTTGTGTTGTTAGCAGCGGCAGCAACAGCTGCAGTAGTCAGCAATGACGTGCCTGACGCGGTGGTGCTGCCTGACAAGGTTGACGTGTACGTCAACGAGGAGCCAGAGGTGTTTGTGAATGACTTGTTGGAGCTGCCTGACCCGACTGACGGAGCAGAGGAGACTGCAATAGACACTCGACGTAACCTCGCCGTGGGGGCCATCAGTGGTACGCGTGTATACAAGTAAGTTTTTTTTTAAACGCTGCCCGCACTAGAAATTTCTCCTGTATCGTGGGTGCGTTTACAAACGTAGAAACTCACGTACACAAACAACCAGACCCGAAAAAACTACTTGTAGATCATCATATAAATATTTGTTCCGTGCGGGAATCGAAACCGTGACACGCAGCACAGCAGTACAATCGCTCAGCCACTGCGCCGACCGCGTAATCATCCAACAGAGCAAGAAGACATAATGACAGGCCTGTTGGTCTAGTGGTTAGTGACCCTGACTGCTATGCCGGAGGTCGTTCGATTCCCACCCAGGACAAATGTTTGTGTGATGAGCACGATCATTTTGTTCTGTGTCTGGGTGTAATCTATCTGTAATATGTATGTATTTAGAAAAGTATGTTTATCAGTTGTCTAGTACCCATAACACAAGCTCTGCTTAGCTTAGAACTAGATGGCGTTGTGTGATAGTTGTGGAATATTATTATTATATTATTATAATCCTCATTTGTAGTTAATTGGAGTCATCTTAAGAGAGCAGTGATGATTTCCATGATTACACACGAATATTTGGAGTTAAAAAAAAAACGAAAGACGTGTGTAACCACAGAAATATTAAAAACAGGAGAAGTGGCAAGGGGGCGTGTCCGTGAAGCCTTGGTGTTGAGCGTTTCGGTCAGCTATCACTTGTACTACTTTATTCTTGTTTTCCTATATTACTCCGACTGTATTGTTTTTGCATTAAATACATTGCTCTTTTACAACCACCTCAGTCTATTACTGAGTGACTTGACAAGCAATTTAAAACTGACATAACGATACCTCCAAGCCGTAATCTCGCATGGTGCGTCCGTTGTATTTGAGCGGGAGAGTCGTATCCGCCCCCCGTGTCGCGACAACACACAATGATAATTGTTTGTGTGAGTAAATTATACGGTAAAAGTACGCTGTAGTGTAAAGAATTAGGTTTATATTTAAATGCCTGAGTTATCGATGGAGCGTGTGCGTGTGTGTTTTGACAGAATTGTGTGCGCAATATTAGCGTTATGGAGGGGCTATTGTGGCTTCATCGGATTTCTATACATTTTGAATTCCACGCCATATCTCCTTTAATATATCTATATGTGTAACCCACAAATTGAATTAGTAAAGTAGGGAAATGAACTTCATTTTCTTGATCATAGTGTTTGTTGTGTTTTCAGTACCCAGCATATAGCGAGCGGTATCTCAGGTCGTCAAATTGTGAGAGACATAACAGTCCGCCGTAACACTCGTATAACTGCGATCCGTGCGACCCGCATAGGAGCATCAATGAATGCAAACCCGTTCATCCTAAGTGGAGGAGTTGGAAGCACCTCTGTCACAATCAGGATACGATCAGCTACAGGCCGTGGATTCAACTACAGGGTTGAAGTCTATGCCAGATAACGTGTTCTCAGCATGTTAACAGTTTACACTATTCACTTTCATGGACATGGTTTTGTTTTAAACGGATAAGTTTTTATATCAATAAATAAATTAAAAAAAAAAGTTTTTTTTATTACATTATTTAACTTTCCATAAATATTAGGACATTAAATCAAACTACCTACCTACTCTTATTGAAAGAATCAAAATAAAAGCCGACATAAACGTTATCGAAAGTGAAAGCTGTTATTTTGTGGAATACGTAGTATTCTAATTTTTGGTTGGAATAAACATGTTGCCGTCAAGCACAGCGTTGCTAGAAATAAAATACTACTGAAGGTTCCCTTTTTTTCAAAAAGTTTTTATTTTACCCTTTTTAGTTTAGATATTCAATAAAAATCTTCATAATAATCGGCGTCTTTAAAAATCTACAATCAAGTAAGCAAAAAACGGATCCACGCGAGCAACGTCACGGGATATACACTAGTGTTATATACTAAAACCTTCTCCAGAATGTAATGAACACCGAACACTTTCCTGAAAACCGCATCAAAATCGGTTCAGCCAATCGCGAGATAATCGCGGACAAACATACATACATTCATACATACAGGTCGAACTGAGAACCTACTTTTTTTTTAAAGTCGATTAATAAAGTCGATCAATAAAAAAAGCTATTTCGTTAGCACCATCAGTAATTAATTAATTAACCTACATAGAGGGGGAGAGGGGTACCCAAATGATGCCAAATGATGTTGCTAACTTTGATTTTTAAAAAGCATTAGATGTGGTCTGTGTGAAATAATTTGCTTTTACTCTATATTTACTCCTAGAAAGTACACATTATTAGTATCTAATTGTAGTAAGTACTTAAAATTAATAATCAATTTTCAATATAGTCGATAAAAGGGAAAGTGAAAACCTTGTCTCGCTGTGGTGGAATAATAGCAAGGAATCAAGGTCGTCCAAGACAAAAAAAAAAAAATCGTGTGAGACATTAATATTTATGTCGTACTTTTTACAAAAAAAAAAATTAACTCACGAGCAATGTTGTAATATCTAACACAATAAAATTGTTATTATAATTCCAGATGAAAAGTCCACTTTTTTACGTGGTAAACTCATCAAATGTGTCCTCCTAAACAGGGCGGGACGAGAGGGACTATCGATGGCGCTGCGCAGACGTTGGAAAGACGCCAACGCTAACACGCCAGTGGGCATTTTTTTGTCATGTTTTGCATTTCTTTTCTCGCATGGTTTACAGATTTGCTGCCGTATAATGAAATGATCCAATCTTCACGTACTTTTATTTGATTTTTAAATGGAAGTGTTACTAACAAAGGGACGTTTTGGCAATTTTTATTTGGGATATCTTCTTCTTTGCGTGTCGATGTACTCAAATTACATCCGACCAATACGTGGCTACCCGCACAACTCTGTCATTTGCCTCGTTCAAGTCCTGGAAGGTGCAGGTGGTTGGGCAGGATGGGCACGACAGGCGGTGGGACATATCCTGTACAGAGGCTCCGCACTGGCATTGTGTTTGGGATGAGTCTAGTATACCCTGCATTTGACCAGATTATTTTTACAGCAGCCAACCTGGGCTCGCAATCGATTGAGAGATTTCCAGATCGGCCACTGCAGTTCAGAACCAGGAAGGAATAAGGTGCTCTGCTGGATTAAGGAAGTGAGGAGGAATGGGGTTACTTACTCTCCACAGTTCACATCTCTCATCTGAGGCATCATTTTCTGTGGAAGTTGTAAGTCTCAGAAAGCTTTTACGAGTTAAGCGTGAAGGAGGTAGTTGATGCCCATACAGCGGATGACGGTTATCTCGCTCCTGTTTCCCCTTTTCAATGTTACGAGCTATTTCGCGCCGAACGTGTGGTGGAGCTATGCCTGCCAGAGGATATACCATTGCAAGAGGCGTTGGTTTTAAGCATCCCGTTATGATCTGACAGGTATCATTCAGCGCTATGTCAACTTCTCTGGCATGGGCTGAACGATGCCACACTAGGCATGCGAACTCCCCAGCAGAGAAAGAAAGGTATAGGCCGGCAGTGCGGAGGACCTGTGGAGATGCTCCCCAGCTGGTGGACGTAAGGCTGCGAAGACTGTTGTTTCTAGTCCCAACTTTCTGTTTGGTTTTAAGGCAATGGAACCTGTGAGGGATCTGTCCAGGGACACCCAGGTATCGCGGTTGAGAACAGTGCTCCACGTCGACACCCCGCCACGTGACACTGAGAACCCTATTTGCCTGTCGGTTGCGGAGATGGAACGGGACTGAGTCTTGGATGGATTTGGTCGTAAGGCGTTTTCGTAAAATTTTCCTAGTGCTTCCAGAGCTTCCGTCAACTTTCCTTCAGCCTCCTCAAAAGAATGTGTCTGGGCGGCTAGAGCAAGGTCATCTGCATATAGGAAGCGTTTTGTCAAAGGCGGACAAGGCTGATCGTTGGTGTAGATATAAAAAAGTGCCGGAGCCAACACCTTGCCTTGTGTCAGTCCATTTTTCTGACAGCGCCACCTGCTCTTACTGTTGTTCTGATAAACTTGAAATCGGCTGTTATTTAGAATAGCGCTAAGTATGTGCACTATATTTTATTAGTGCATGTATGGTGTATGTATATTTGGGATATAAATAACACTTTCGGGTTAGATCAGTAAGAACTTTACTAAGGACCTAGGCAAAATAAAATTATCATATTTATTTAAAAAATATTATATTTAACCATAACTAAGATATTTATTTTTGCAAGCACAATGAACTTGGAAGATGGGATGGCGCAAGAGTATCGATACAGTTTGCGTCCCACACTAGAGGCTTACCCATCTTCCAAGATACTATATAGATCTATATATATAGATAACTATAGTACTTAAAAATATTAGTTATATCTTAGGGCTATCACAAAATACTTTAATTACTATCACTTTAACTGTTCCCGCAACCAATAGAGGCGTAAATGCTTATAGTATACGAGAAACCGAATCCTCTAACTCCTAGTATATTGATGACAACAAAACTCTGTCCCAGGCCTCCAGACTTGATGGTAGGGATCGCATTCGTAGTGGTGCCCGCTCGGTCAATATGGATGGAGGTGATGTTGGTCAGAGGAGTGCCTCGGTAGGTCACATCCTGGTCGTGAATTACGAACTGAGCGGCTGCCACATTGTGAGTGATTCTGGAAAGGAATACAATATAAAATATTTAGTATTCAATAGGTGCGTCCACACAGAACGACCAGCCTCGCGAGGCATTTTCCGCGCGAGGAAACTGCCTCGCGAGGCTGCTTGCTCTGTGTGGACGCGTCTTTTGTTTCTCGACCGAGGCACGAAATAAAATACGCGAGCATAACAAAAGCCGACACTGGATGGTGCGGTCGCTCGCCCGCGGCAGCGCGCGCTCTTGCCTCGGCCGAGACACTCGCGCGGCAAATGCCTCGCGAGGCAGCGCGCTCTATGTGGACGCTCCTAATCAAAATTGGCTGTTTGACAGTATTAATAAATTACAAGGGTACAACCGTACACTACATCGTCATCTTCCTGCCCTTATCCCATTCTACTTGGGGTCGGCGCAACACGTTTTTTTCTTCCATTCTCCCATATATACATCATATCATTCCTTAGACAATCCATCCATCTTTTCTTTGGCCGTCCTCTTCCTCTCCATCCATCAACATTCATACCGTACACTACAACCGTACACTACAATGATAAAAAACGTTATTCCGAAATTCACAAATATGAATTTCAAAATACTGATTTTCATATTCCTAATATGAATATCACAACTCCGAATTATCATTAGAAGAAATTCCTAGAGTAAAACAAAGCTAAACAAAACTGCCGTCGTACGTCATGGGTTTGTATTTTTTTTTATTTCATTGTCTTTTTTGCCACCGACTTCCGAAAGAAAAGTTATTTAGTAGGTTATTTTACCCTTTTTTTTGGGGTTGTTTTTGAAGGCGATTACATTTTTTTTTGAAAAAGTTTTTATTTTACTCTTTTTAGTTTAAGTATTCAACCCAAATTATTGTGAAATACATCATTTTCTAACATGTGCAATAGAATTTTGTAATCCGTAGCACCGGTATAACATCGCTCATATAATACACTATAAGCTAATATCCCTATCTCAAAAACTACTGAACCGATTTTGATGAAACTTACAGTATTCTCTAAGTTGAACGGTACACCAAAAAATAGAATTACTTAAATCGGACTTGTAGTTCCGGAGATATGTAAACACAAACATAAATCAGTCCATGTCTACTCCTTGCTGTTAAGGAGTTGTACCTTCCATCATCAGCTCAGCTATATGAGATGATGATTACCATACGCAAGTACTTAAATTACTTCATAATATTTGCGAAAAACCATGTGTGGGCCCATAAAATTTAAGGGTTGCCCTCGATTTCCACGATTCAATCATCAGATCCTGACTTGGTGACTATGGGACTACTTTAGAAGTATCTCCATTCGAACAAAAAAAGAATTTTGAAAATCGGTCCATAATTGGCGGAGCAAACGCGTAACAAACACACAAAAAAAAAAAAAAACGGTCGTTTAAAAACTGCCGTCGTACGTCATACATATACATTTGTTTCGAGTGGAACTGAAAGCCAACAGAATAAACCCAGATGACTGATACGAACCTAGATATCAGTCTATCGTCAGGGCCGATCACTCCTACCCTCAGACTCTGTCGTCCTACTGGTACGGTCCGCTGTGGCACGCCATCCTGGTCATATTCAATTTCGCTTAATTCATCAACTTCAGCTTTTTCCACTTGAGCCTTCTCTGGCACTTCAAGTACTTGATTGTAGACTGTTGTTGCTGTAGCAGTTGCTAACATCGCAAAGAGAAGTAAGGTATTCATCTGGAATTAAAAAGAATGGTTGAATGATCTCTTATATCTCTTCGGCATCTTATATTCCACCAAAGTTGTGATACATTGCTACGAATGCGTTTGATATCCCCAATGATATTCATTGGTCCATAGCCTGGCGTTAGTGGAAAGGGATTCAACCAAGCTATGTTTTTTTTAAGGTAAGATGCGGGTTGTGTTGTGCGAGCTATAGGTGCGAGATATGGCTGCGTGCTATAGATGCGTGCTACGGATGGTCAGGGGTGGATAAGCTATGCTTGGTTTTTTGATACTTCATACAGCTCGTGCGACGCATCTTCATAGCGCAACAATTACTCGTTCCGATATATAGCTTTGCATTTTTAAAAGCGGTCACATAATTTTGAGGAATAACTGCATAGCACATCCCGGCTGGTGGAAATAAACACAACAAGATGGACAGAATGTCCAGATTCCTGAGCACTGAGAATTGAAGCCGAAACGGGAAGAAAAATCTACTTCGTTCGATTCCTACGTATAACAAGTGAACATCGATAAAGTTCTCCAAATCTCAAAAGTTTCGGGCGGCGAGTAATGGGCAACATGCCGCCCGACCATGGACCATGCCCGGGTCGACGGCGCGTTGTGTTCCACGCGCGCCTCAAAGAACGTCAGCAAGATGACGGGGCCCCCCTCTAGAGGGCCAAAGCCTGCCGGGGTCGCGGGACTTATACCATTACCGTGAACCTGGAACGTAAAGGGCTAATGAAGGACACCGTGGATTTTAGTCAGTACAAGTCTGACAGTCCCTACCGCCCTGCCCTGGGTGGGAGGACTCATTCGATGATTTTACCACGCTAAAAAAAAAACTCAAAAGTTTTGTTTTCAATGCGGAACCTGGACATTTTTATAAGTAAATAGACTACTTAAATTATATTTTAAAAAATAACTTACCTTTATAATATCATGGACCGACTGAACCTAATGCGTAGAATGCAAATAATAATATAAAAATAAAATCTGAAGGCAGTTTTATAGTGCCTTTGAACTGTCGAACGAGTGATAAGATTTCAATCTAATATATCATTACCTACTTAAAAGTTGTTAATTATAGGTGTGACCTACTTAAGTTAACGTTTAATATTAGTCATGCATTGTACAGGTAAAGACAAAAGTTTAATAATATTGTTTTCCGGGGGGCGGCCCTAGTTTCTCCACCTAGCTGGAGCACAGAGACTATCAATTTGGATTTGGGTCCCGTGCTCCAACTAACGCAAGTTTTTGTTTCACTGTACAATAACGTCATCAGTTGGAGCACGGGACCCAGATCTAAATTGATAGTATCCGTGCTCCACCCGGTTGGAGAAACTAGGTGGAGCACGGGTCCGCCCCTATATGATTGGCAGCTGCGTTGCGTGTCGTGAGTTCGATTCCCGCACGATTCCGGGTCAGGGTCAGTTTGTGAGTTCAAATTTTACAAAACGCATCCACGTTATACTCGTAAGAGAAATTTCAAGCGTGGGACAAAGGCACAGGGCAAATACTTCGTTAATATACACCGTGACTTTTTAGTCATTTTATAAAAGTGGTCCACTCAATGTATCCGACATAAAATACCTCTAGGCGCGTTTAATATTTTTTTTATCAATAATAATATATTTTTTTAATCTACACTAATATTATAAAGAGGAAAACTTTGTATTTTTGTTTGTTTGTTTGTAATGGATAAACTCAAAAACTACTGGTCCGTTTAAAAACAAACTTATAAAAATAAAATAAAAAAAACCGACGAAAAATTCCAATACGGGGGGGTCCAGAATCATGTCCTGGACCCATGGTATTCGTTTGTGCGTTGATGTCCCTAACACCCTGTATTTAAGTGATCGAAAACTTTTTTTGATGTGTGTACGTTGTATTCTTAAAGAGCCAGTAATATAGTGAAATTGGCAAGCAAACGCATTTGATAAGATTATAATTATCTGGCCGACATGACGGTTATTCACATTCTGGGGCTATGACCGCTTTAATGCCATTTTATTTTTTTGTAAATCCCCGAAGAACAAAAATCCTCGTAAAGGGCTAATGAAGGACGGCATGCGGGCGGCGAGTAAAGGGCAACTCGCTGCCCGACCATGGACCATGCCCGGGTCGACGGTGCGTTGTGTTCCACGCGCGCCTCAAAGAGCGTCAGCATAATGACGGGGCCCCCTCACTAGAGGACCAAAGCCTGCCGAGGTCGCGGGACTTATCTCATTACCGTGACCCCGGAACGTAAAGGGCTATTGAAGGACACCGTGGATTTTACTCAGTACAAGTCTGACAGTCCCTCCTGCCCTGCCCTGGGTGGGAGGACTCATTTGATGATTTTCTGAGTCCGTGAACGTGTACAGCGACGGATGTACTAACGTAACTAACGTCAAAAACATAGTTGTGGACGGATAATACCGCCACGGCTGAATATCTCCCTCTGATGAAGAAGAAAGAAGTCCTAGCAGTCCTTTAGACGCGGCGCTAGTGTGTATGTCATTACATCAAATTGCAATTTTCCTCACGTTATAAGTCACGGTGTCCTTCAATAGTCCTTTACGTTTCGGGGTCACGGTAATTCGTTAGTCCCGCGACGCCGGCAGGCTTTGGCTCTCTAAGGGGGCCCCGTCATCATGCTGACACTCTTTGAGGCGCGCGTGGAACACAACGCGCCGTCGACCCGGGCATGGTAGATGATCGGACAGCGAGTCGCCCATTACTCGCCGCTCGCATGCCCGCGCCTACGACGGACGGAGTTCGTCTTGAGAGATGGCGCTGATTCTAAGGAGCTATCTGTCAAGTCATTGTATCATTCATTCTTAATTCGGGCCCGTTGTCACAATGTCCGTAACTAATGTCGAAACCATAGGTTCCGTGCTTAGAGAATAAAGCCTCAGGATAAGATGTGATCACGAAACATCAGGCTACTGTAGGACTTGAGAAAACCGAAGAAATCATCGTTTTCATCATCTGAAGGTATAATGCCTTTCATTCTTCGAATCATCGAGCGTATAGATACGAGTTGCTCAAATAATAAGTCAAGGCATTGATGAAATGTAAGTTATTTGACACTTTTTTGTGGTGGTTTTTAGGAATAGACGGTTTTTTTTTTGTTACTGGCCACAACATGAAGGAACTACAGGCATATCACGGTGTGGCTGAATCAACGATCGGTCTACGACATACAGAACAAGTGTTACATTCCGGCTGGCTGAAATGCAAACGACAAAGGAAAAATAATAGTTATTTGTGCAACAAGAGAGCAAAGTCGTTTTTTGCTGCGAGTGCTGATTTTGAATCCTGAGTGTGGCGAGGGATTCAAAGGCACGAGATGCAAAAAACTTTGCTCTCGTGTAACACACATAACTTTTCACTTCAGCAGCGAGAACACTTTAGGAGATAAAATAATAAACAGGAATAGATTGAAATAACTATTACCTTATTCAGCTCTTTACGCCAGCCCCGAAATTTTATTCCCGCTCTTTTATTTAAATTAAGGCGTGTTCGGAAATTATAGCACCCATGATATTTTATTATTCAAAATATTTACGTAACATTATTGAAACTAGAAATAAATATTTACAGGTTAAATATCACTTTTATTTTCAGTAAATACTTATTTTCGTTTAAATACTACGTATACATATAAGGTAAAAAATCAATAAATTACACTAACACATAATTATCTTTTTGCAAAATTTCTTTAGTTAGTACAAACCGAGCGTGTTTGTCTTTGAGGTCGAATTCAAAATCGGAATTTCGAAAGGGCTGGTCTTTGTCCCTCTCTCTTTCTAATAGCGGGAAAGAGATGGAGCGTAAATGTTTCGAATTGTATGATTAACCCAAGGCTGAATAAGATATTCGCGGCTTTCTAAAAACAAAAATTAAAAAGTTAATTTGTAGTGAGACAGAGTAACTTTTTAATTTTTGTTTTCAAAATCGGAATTTCGAAAGGGCTGGTCTTTGTCCCCCTCTCTTTCTAATAGCGGGAAAGAGATGGAGTATAAATGTGTCGAATCGTATGATTAACCCAAGGCTGAATAAGATATTCGCGGCTTTCTGAAAACAAAAATTAAAAAGTTACTTTGTCTCACGCAGTGAGCAAAATCGCATTTTGCTCACTGATTTCAGGCAGCAAAACCTACATGTTTGAGCTACTGAAGTGAAAAATATTTTCCTTTTTAATATTTTATTTTTCCTTTGTCATTTATCAGGAATTAAGATTTTTCTACATGATAAGAAAAAAAACCTAGTATGGGTAGACCGGAAACAATCTTGCATTCTTTAAATTAATACTGGCATTAGCTCGCGGACATGCCCGTGATAAGTCGAAAATTATTCCACTTCATTTCCCTGCTTTTGTCAAACACCCTTGCGAATTTTATAGACATTACTGTCTGAAATTTCCATAGACAGAGAAAACTTGATGGTATACCAATATGTTGTACAACTCGTTAACAAATTTTTAATCTTTCTCTGGAAAGAAAAATTCGATTGCGGATTGGTGAATTCCATTTAACCTTCTGGATTTACCGCATATATTGTTCTTTGTTCAAAAAAAAAGCTTTACGCAGGTGCATATAAAATTTTAGAAATTTTATATTGTTAATTTCAATTCAGTCTTCATGGAAATATTTTTTCCGTTTTGTTTTACTAATGCAAATCATTAATTATAATTAATGAGTTGAGAAGATAACTATCATTAATTTATCTTATCAATATTTTACTATAAAAGTCTCTGCTTCCGATTATTAAGACCCAAATGGTTGTATTTTGTGGATCAAGCAAAAGTATTATTTAAGGTAATGCTACTTTTAATGCATGTATTTGAATTTTGTATTAGTTGAGAGATTAGCTGCTGAGCAGCGTGTTCTGGGTTCGATTCGCGCACGGAACAAATATTAGACCGGCCATGGAGTTTCATGCCCATTCTTCTCAATAGAGATCTACGCTTTATAAAGGGCAACCACAATACTTTACAAGTTATAATGCCTGGTGATCGTGACTGGGATTTCAGTCCTTCTTTTTTTAATCTTAATAAACGTGAAATAAATGCTTTCCGTCGTACCACAAAAACTTTTAAACGTCTGTTGAACACTTGTCTAAAAAAATTTCAGATTATGACGTTGAAATAAGGTCGGCTATGCAGTCACACTTTTTTTAGACAAGTGTTCAACAGACGTTTAAAAGTTTTTGTGGTTAAGTTTGAAATTCGATGCAATTGTCAGCAGTATAACTTGCAGATGCGGTCTCTTCTATGCGTTATGCTCGCAGCACTATCCACTCGTTGCGAGGCAGCTCAAGAGTTCCACCAGATAGAAAAGGGTGTATATGTCTTAGGTCCTAAAGATAGCGGCGAACCCGGGGTGGTTTTAGAGCCAGAGAGGGGTGAAAGACCTATAGTTTCTTTAATACAAGCTCAAGGTGACGAGGAGAACGGGTCCACACGAAGTAACAATATCAGTCAGGGAAGCATAGGATTGTGGGATCATATGTTGGCTTAGTAAGTGACCCTTTTTATTTCGAAGTTGTGTGTGTTAACGGAAATGTATGTAATCTATCATTGAATACGACTTTTAGGAAATGTAATTCCTAAAATCGCCTGGAAATATGTGAAACCTAACCAAACTGAACCTCAGGGTGACGTGATGTCTACTTTCAAAGGCGCTGTCAACTCTTGGGCACCCCGAAGTTTGGTTTGATTCCTTTAAACCTTGCACGCGGAAATAGGAACCCCGCACAGTGGGATAGGGCTCCGTCTATCTGCACTCGTAAGACATTTTTTTTTATACATTGCCTAGATAGCTTCGGAGTGGTAGACATTTCCAAGGAGTTCTATACAATTCCGATATCATATATTTCCGGTAACATAATTACTCGTACATATTTATTATCTATAAAAAATGCTCGATTTGAATTAGGTTTTATTATTATTTTTAATTACACCATGATGTTCCTTGAATTCAAAACTAAATTTAGCCAAATCGGTCCAGCCGTTCTCGGGTTTTAGCGAGACTGAGGAACAGCAATTGATTTTTATATATGTATAAAGATACAATAAAAATTAAACAATTTTGTTTCAGCTACAACCCTCAAACTCCACCTTTACCGAATGAGGTGGTAATTCAAGATATCCCCTACCAAGGGACCGCCCTCACGCGGATCAGTTTCATCCGCGCAATCCAGAAGTCTGGACAGCCGGCTACCGCGAGGATCTTATCCGGAGGAGTAGGAACGAATTTTTTGACCATCAGGTTGACATCGGCCAGGGGCAGTGGTTTCCAGTACCATATTGATATTTGGGGACGGGAGATGAGACCAGGCAGTCATGAATAAATACTATATCCACTCATTTTTTTTCTTTTAATTAGACCCCTTTCAGTTTTGGGGTGGCAAAATCATCTAATGATTCCTGCCCTAGGTGGAAGGAAGCCGTGTACCTTCAATTGCCTTTTACGTTCCAGGGTTCCGGTAATGTGTTTAGTTAGTCCCACGACCCTTTTATGACCCTTAGATAAAGTATGTTAACCACAATCTACATCAGCACAGTTTTAAATCGGAGCTTCTATGTAATTAGAAAAAGTTACAAAACTGAAGTCATCTAAAATTATTAAATTAAATATAGATTTGTATTTGGAGGAACAGGGCCATGCATGAAAACCAAGGTACCTCTAAGGGTCAGTTAAGACCGAGACGCGAAGTGACGCGACGTGACGCAACGATACTGCAAATGTGTATCTTATCACGTAGTGAAAAAAGTTAGATTTTGAGTCGCCAATAAAATGCAGCGCGGCGCCGCGCTGGGTTGTGACAGGTGTATCTTTTCGTGTAGGAAATAGAGTTAGATTTTGAATAGCTCTATTGATATGTGCGCGCAGCGTCACGTCTTGGTCTGAGCTGACCGTAACTTTTTAGGGTTTTGTGTCTGATGAACTCTCTGTCTGACAATCAATGTTAGAATTTTCTATAAATATAATTATGTTCTAAAATCGTAGAGAACTTTATAGTAAAGCGATGCACGATTTGATGTTTAGTTTCTTCCATCGCTCCATAGATGTCGCTAGTTGTCTTTTCTTTGACGACTGAATTAGTATTTATTTTACTGGTGTTTTACATAAGCAGCAATTAATACTTTTTACTTAGTATGTTCACTTTGTTTTGGCATTATTTGAAGACAAGCACATGTGTAACGTTTTTTCTAGTAAACAAATTCTGGTTGGTCAAATCTAATTCCAAAGAATATGTTTGAAATAATATTATTTATTAAAATCACAAACTTACTTTACTAAAAGTTTAAACAAACATTTTTGGAGAATTTAGGTGATCGTAGCAGTTAGCTGCGCCGTAGCAGACCGCGTAGCGCTACGTCGTAGCATCCGTGTGTGAGAACGGATTGACGATAATTATGTATTTTCACGGCAAACATTAGGATTGTGTGAGCGATGCATAACATTTTTAGAAGACAATAATTCTGTGTATTAACATTTACAGCAATATATCTCTTAAACCAATATACTTTATATTTCAGCAATGCTTCTCCTTGCAATAAAGTTTAAAATTGCGCAACCAACGTTGGCACCCGGCCAACTACTGATATATCACACACCTTAGTAGGAACACCATCTGTTTTATAATATAATGGCCTTATTTTCTGTGTTAGTAATACTTAGATATTTGGCAGAGCAGTGGTGGCCCAGTGGTATCGGCCTCGACTTACGAGTTGTAGGTCGTGGGTTCGAACCCCGTCAGGCGCATTACTTTGTGCAATTTATTTCAACACCACTGCTCTCAAAACGGTGAAGGAAAACATCGTGAGGAAACCGGCATGTCCTAGAACCAAAAATTCGAAGACATGTGACATCTATCAATCCGCACTGGGCCCGCGTGGTAGATTACGGCCCACTCCCTCTCACAGAGAGAAGGCCTGTGTCCCAGCAGTGGGAACATTTATAGGCTGATGATGATGATTTGGCAGAAGCTCTTGTTGTTTGCACATAATCAAGCTGAAGCGGCAATGGGCCGGTCATTTTAGTCGTAGAAACGATGACGGTTGAAGAGGACGTGTTGTGTGAAAATAGCGATTCGGCAAACGTGCCTACGTTTTATACCCTTGGGTCAATCCCTTGGGTCACACCCGTGGGTCAATCCCTTGGGTCACACCCGTGGGTCAATCCCTTGGGTCACACCCGTGAGTCACACCCGTGGGTCACACCGTTGGGATGCCCTCAGGCAAAGGGAGCGACGATCTTCGCAAGGTATCTGTTAAAAGCTGGCTGAAAGTAGCTGGTGTTTGAGTGAAATGGCCTGCATTGAGTGAGAGACCTATTTCCAGCAGTAGACTGCTGTTGACGATATACTTATGAAACTTAAGGGCGCATAACCAGAAAGTTGGCAACGTCGCAAATAGCTGTCAAATATTTAAGAGTTTAAATTAATTTGGTAAATTTACTGTATGAAAATAAGAAATATGGCTATGTAGTGCACTAAAACATTGATTAGGGAATGCAATCATTAATATCGTAACACCGAATATATAGTTTTAGACGTAAAAAACGTATTTGGAAACCTTCCAAATGCTTTTTTTATACCTGAAACGATTACAACATCAAATTCAGTGTTTTAATTGCATTCCTATAACAATGTTTTAGTGCACTACAGAGCCATATTTCTTATTTCCATACAGTAACATTGCTAAATTAATTAAAACTTGTTAATATTGACTACTATTTGCGACGTTGTCAACTTTCAGAATAATTATGCGCTCTTAAGCTATTAGACTTAGCAGTCGATTGACAGATGTCGTTACTGTATTGATATTTTCAACAGGCGAAAATTGAGTTCTGAATCTTCAACTATTACCAATTTAGTTGAGGATCAGCAATGATCTTCAATTGTCTTCTGTAACGACAATGAACACCATACATTGAATCGGGTCGCGGGACTGTCTGATCAGGTAACAGTGTCCCTGGAACGTAAAGGGCTATTGAAGGATCACCGTGGATTTTAGTCAGTACGAGTCTGACAGTCCTTCTTGTCCCGCCCTGGGAGGGAGGAGTCATTTCGTGATTTTAACACGATAAAAAGAAACAGTGAATCGAATTTAATATTTTCTTTGTACTTACACATCGTTGAAATTGAGACTAAGTGGTAAACACTTAAAACTACACATTATAATGACGTAGCATTAATCAACACTTCATTGCACTTGAAACTAAGGTACTTCTACGTCTTAAATAAATAACAATGTTAAAATAATTTGATGGCACGATTTAAGAAAGAAAGAAATACGTTTATTCAACACAGGTAAGACTCACGATGTTTTCACAAAAAATACAAAAAAAAAAAAATGTGAAGGAACACAAAAGGTACTGTTATCGGTATGATTAGCGTGGCAGCTGAGCAAGTCACAGCTGTGCTGCATGTCGCGAGTTCTATCCCCGTATGGAACAAATATTTGTATGATCTAGAAGTTGTTTTGGGTCAAATACCCAAACAACTACTTCTAGTATGGGAATAAATGCGCCCGGGATACAAGAAAAAGTCCTATTGCGGGGCAATTTAGAAAAAACAGGTCAAGTGCGAGTTGGACTCGCACACGAATGGTTCCTTACAATGGTACGGAACCATTCTGTATCTGTAAAATCGGCAAAAAATCACGTTTGCTTTGTCTGGGCCTTATTTCTTTTTTGTATTTGTTGTTACAGCAGTGACGGAAATACATCACATGTGATAATTTCAACTGTCTAATTACGAGTATTACCACGGTTCATGAAATGCAGCCAGATAAAACACGGACAGACAGACACAAATACGATGTGTAATGTGTGTACGATGACAAGGATACAGACAGCGAAGTCTTAGTAGTAGGGTACCGTTTTACCCTTTGGGTACGGAACCCTAAAAATGATATACCTTCAATAACTACTCGACGAAAATTTTACTGAGTTTGCGATTACTAAACACAAAACATGTTTTTTTTTTATATTAAATGGGTTTGCTCTTGACCTTAGTCTAGGTCAGGAATGACTAAGACATGGTCGACGATGGAGCTTACCCAGAAGAAGCCTGTTCACTCTAACTTTGAAGAGATTAGGGTTGTATGCGTTCGGAAACACAGACGCAGGCAGAGAGTTCCACTCCTTCGCTGTCCGCATTATAAAAGACGTTTGGAAACGCTTAATGCCAATTGGTGGTATAGCAATGAGATAAGGATGGTAATTTGCCGTGCGTCTAGATGTGCGATGATACTCGTAGAAGGGGGCTGGTGGGATGAGGTCGTGGAGTTCATGGGCACACTCACCGAAGTACAGTCTGTAGAAGACCGACAGGCAGGCAACTTTGCGTCGATGAGTCAAACTATGGAGCTTGGCATTCACGCGCCAACGAGCCTCTTAGCTCTGCGTTCCACTGAGTCAAGAGCGCAAGCAAGTTGATATTTAGCTGAGCCATCCCAAAGGTGGCTACAGTATTCCATGCAGGATCGGACTTGAGCTTTGTAAAGAGTTAAAAGTTTCGTAAGTACATAAAACGTTTCGTAAGTAACATAGCTACCCGATTTATTGACTGAAAATGTTAAGTGATTCCAACTTTTCCTCGCTAAGACTCGAGATGAGATCTTTAACGATACATAATATTTATCGGACAATATACTTTGCTTTTTGTGTAATGTTTGGCATAAACAGAAATAAGTAAAAAAACCGGCCAAGTGCGAGTTGGACTCGCCCATGAAGAGTTCCGTAGTAGCAAGCATAGATTAGGGATATAATTATATTGAGATTAGTAAGTAATATACACAAACAATAAAAATAACTTTGTTTTTCATAGTGTTTGTATGAATGGCAAAGTTATATTTGCGGTTTTTTAAAAACTGCTGACTATATCTCATCCAAACCAATTTTCGTTGGAAGTTTTTGTTGAGTTCTACATTATGTATTTTTTTAGTTTTATCATTCTCTTATTTTAGAAGTTACAGGGGGGGGGGGGGCACACATTTTACCATTTTGGAAGTGTCTCTCGTGCAAACTATTCACATTAGAAAAAAATTACATTAGTAACCTCAATATAATTTTTAAAGACCTATCCATAGATACCCCACACGTACGGGTTTGGTGAAAAAAAAAATGAGTTTCAATTCTAAGTATGGGGGGTAACCCCAAAATTTGTTTTGTTTTTATTTTTGTGTGAAAATCCTAATGCGGTTCACATAATACATCTGCCTACCAAGTTTCAACAGGATAGCTCTTATACTTTCGACAAAAAGTGGCTGTGACATACGGACGGACAGACAGACAGACATGACGAATCTATAAGGGTTCCGTTTTTGCCATTTGGCTACGGAACCCTAAAAACGGTTAAATTTCACCCCTTCCCTTCTGTTCCACCTAGGACTGGAGGACTCTTTTTGAGGTCTTTAACAAAAAGGTTCCTATATTTTCAGCATGTCTGCAATAAAAGGGTCCGATTTTCAGCACAGCTGCAATATTTACCAAATTTTGATGCAATAGTTACCTATATTTGCATGTCCGACAGGGTCCATATTTGATCTTTTTATATGGAACATAGGTATACTTATGGAATACAATTTAAAGAATTGAGTATTTCCACAGAATAATAATGATAAAACAAAATTACGCCGTCGTTTTCGTCCATGTGACTGTGTATTATTTGGAATGGGAACTAAGAATCACTTATCGATAAGATAATAATTACTTCACTTCTCGGTTTCGTCAAAATTTTAAGTGATTATGATGAAGTAGGATATTGAAATGTAGTGTTTTTATATCTATACTAAGTGGTACAGATATGAAAAGATGAATTCTAGTTAAATACTTAAAGTGTGTGTTAAATATAAATTCTAGTCGAATGCGTTCGGTGAACGAACGCTGAACAACATTCCAAACATCATCATATCCATGGAGTTTCTTGCCCGTTCTTCTCGATAGAGAGCTACGCCTTTTTTTTTTAGGTGGTAAAATCATCAAATGAGTCCTCCCGCCCTGGGTGGGGCGGAAGGGACTGTCAGATTCTTACTGACTAAAATTCACCCGTGTTCCTTCCGATGCCCTTTACGTTCCGGGGTCACGGTATCCTGGGTTAAGAAAAACCCGCGACCCCAGCAGGCATTTGGCCCCATAAGGGGCCCCGTCAGTTTACTGACAACTCCCCGAAGGCACGCGCGAAACACGACACGACGCACAGTGTGCAAAATCTCGGCTGGACCAGACATCATGAGTGAAACTAAGCAAGAGATACCTTATAATATTCTAAATTCATTCATAATTTTCCGGCGTTGCAATTCTTTTTAGTTTCAGAGAAATTAAACTCCAAAGTTAATCCATTTTCGGTATTAAGAAAGTACAAAAAGTACGATTTCTCTGATAAGAAAACTTTCATTCTAAATTTCTTGGCCCAGTTATATTACGCATATAAGACGACATTTATCAAGCTTTGTTACATCTCCGAAATACAATGGACGATGGAGTAAATTCAAGATTTCATTAAAAACGTTTCAATTTTTTTTTATCGTTCTTACTGCGTGCTTAGCGATCAAACTTATTAAATATACTTAGAAACTTATGTTGTCTATAACTCAGAAAAAAATCACTTGTTAATACTGTAAAGCGAACGAGATAATCGTTTCTAAACTTTGTAATGCCAATAGCGCCTGTGATTTTGTTAAGGCAATTTTACTTAAGGTGGTTTGCTCTTACATTTTCTAAAGGCACTAAGGCAACTTTGATTTGCTAATGATGAACAAGACGACGACATCGATGAACTTTCTGAAGAAAATGTAATTCAACATGACATGCGTGACAACTAGCATTTTTGAAGAGTAAACCAGTTTTAAGTGACAACTCTAAAAATATTTCTTTCCTCTTAGTGCCTTTAGAAAATGTAAGAGCAAACCACCTTAAGTAAAATTGCCTTAACAAAATCACAGGCGCTATTGGCATTACAAAGTTTAGAAACGATTATCTCGTTCGCTTTACAGTATTAACAAGTGATTTTTTTCTGAGTTATAGACAACATAAGTTTCTAAGTATATTTAATAAGTTTGATCGCTAAGCACGCAGTAAGAACGATAAAAAAAATTGAAACGTTTTTAATGAAATCTTGAATTTACTCCATCGTCCATTGTATTTCGGAGATGTAACAAAGCTTGATAAATGTCGTCTTATATGCATAATATAACTGGGCCAAGAAATTTAGATTGAAGGTTTTCTTTTCAGAGAAATTGTACTTTTTGTACTTTCTTAATACCGAAAATGGATTAACTTTGGAGTTTAATTTCTCTGAAACTAAAAAGAATTGCTACGCCGGAAAATTATGAATGAATTTAGAATATTATAAGGTATCTCTTGCCTAGTTTCACTCATGATGTCTGGTCCAGCCGAGATTTTGCACACTGTGCGACGCGCCACCGACTCGGGCTTGGTCCTTGGTCGGACGGCGAGCTACCCATTACTCACCTTCCGCAAGCCCGCTCCGCCGCTGTGCCCTCTCCAGCGTGAGTGTGAGCGTCCACCCGACAGGCTATTCGCATGCGTGCAAAGAGACCCCTTAGAACTCCAGTCCACTGGCGCGCGTGGAGGTTTCCTGTCTTAGCACCCCAGAGAGCTACGCCTTGGAATGGGCATCTGCCGTACTTTCACAGTTATTATGTCTTGTGACTGGGACTGTAGCACCATATTTTCGTGATATATTTGTTTTTACTTTGATTATTCCAAAGTGCCTGTAACTGGGGTGCTAAGACAGGAAGCCTCCACGTGCGCCCGTGGACTGGAGTTCCCTCTCGGATACGTCCGGGGGGAAGACCAGTTTTTCGGGACGGTGCACCCTGGGAAGCGGGCAAAAACTCTTCCTTAGGCACTGTGTGTTTGGGTCTCTTTGCCCGTATGCGAATAGCCTGTCGGGTGGACGCTCTAACGCGTGACCCTCTCAATAGCCGAGGGCACAGCGGCGGAGCGGGCTTGCGGACGGTGAGTAATGGGTATGCTCGCCGTCCGACCAAGGACCAAGCCCGGATCGGTGGCGCGTCGTGTTTCACGCGTCACCGACGCACAGTGTGCAAAATCTCGGCTGGACCAGACATCATGAGTGAAACTAAGCAAGAGATACCTTATAATATTCTAAATTCATTCATAATTTTCCGGCGTTGCAATTCTTTTTAGTTTCAGAGAAATTAAACTCCAAAGTTAATCCATTTTCGGTATTAAGAAAGTACAAAAAGTACGATTTCTCTGATAAGAAAACTTTCATTCTAAATTTCTTGGCCCAGTTATATTACGCATATAAGACGACATTTATCAAGCTTTGTTACATCTCCGAAATACAATGGACGATGGAGTAAATTCAAGATTTCATTAAAAACGTTTCAATTTTTTTTTATCGTTCTTACTGCGTGCTTAGCGATCAAACTTATTAAATATACTTAGAAACTTATGTTGTCTATAACTCAGAAAAAAATCACTTGTTAATACTGTAAAGCGAACGAGATAATCGTTTCTAAACTTTGTAATGCCAATAGCGCCTGTGATTTTGTTAAGGCAATTTTACTTAAGGTGGTTTGCTCTTACATTTTCTAAAGGCACTAAGGCAACTTTGATTTGCTAATGATGAACAAGACGACGACATCGATGAACTTTCTGAAGAAAATGTAATTCAACATGACATGCGTGACAACTAGCATTTTTGAAGAGTAAACCAGTTTTAAGTGACAACTCTAAAAATATTTCTTTCCTCTTAGTGCCTTTAGAAAATGTAAGAGCAAACCACCTTAAGTAAAATTGCCTTAACAAAATCACAGGCGCTATTGGCATTACAAAGTTTAGAAACGATTATCTCGTTCGCTTTACAGTATTAACAAGTGATTTTTTTCTGAGTTATAGACAACATAAGTTTCTAAGTATATTTAATAAGTTTGATCGCTAAGCACGCAGCAAGAACGATAAAAAAAATTGAAACGTTTTTAATGAAATCTTGAATTTACTCCATCGTCCATTGTATTTCGGAGATGTAACAAAGCTTGATAAATGTCGTCTTATATGCATAATATAACTGGGCCAAGAAATTTAGATTGAAGGTTTTCTTTTCAGAGAAATTGTACTTTTTGTACTTTCTTAATACCGAAAATGGATTAACTTTGGAGTTTAATTTCTCTGAAACTAAAAAGAATTGCTACGCCGGAAAATTATGAATGAATTTAGAATATTATAAGGTATCTCTTGCCTAGTTTCACTCATGATGTCTGGTCCAGCCGAGATTTTGCACACTGTGCGACGGGGCGCGACCCCTTATGGGACCAAATGCCTGCTGGGGTCGCGGATTTTTCTTAATCCAGAATACCGTGGCCCCGGAACGTAAAGGGCATCCGAAGGAACACGGGTGGATTTTAGTCAGTAAGAGTCTGACAGTCCCTTCCGCCCCACCCAGGGCGGGAGGACTCATTTGATGATTTAGCCACCCCAAAAAAAAAAGTGCCTGTAACTGGCCTAATTGAAATAAATTCTTTGATTTCTATACAAACTTTCAAATTATTATTTTTCGAAAATACTGACCCGAATTTTAATAAAAATCATGTTGCCGATTAAAAAGCTATCCGAAGTTTACAAAGTTTCCAGGCGACATTTTCAAAATGCCTTATTAAAAAAGATAATAAAATTGGAAATCTCTGTTTCTGTGGAAAGTTTAAAATCAGTTTAATTTAGCTGTACACTATTTGTCGAAAATGTTCTCATTTTTAGGGTTCCGTACGTCCGAATACAAAAACGGAACCCTTATAGGATCACTCGTGTGTCCGTCTGTCTGTCGCTTACAGTCAATTATCTCCGAATCTACTAGACCGATTGCGTTGAAATTTGGTACACATATCAATTCCTGTGACCCAAGCACAGAAGTGTAACGTGAATAGATGAAATCTGTATGTGGGAGGTAATTTTTGGGGGGGAAGGGGAAAATGAAAAAAATGTTTTGAAAACTGCATCGTGTGACATATCAAATGAAAGGTCTTGTTGAGACAATCTTAAATGTATTTTTTTGTAATTTTTAAATAAATAGTTTCCAAGTTATTCAAGAAAATAGACGAAATTTGACCATTCCCTCTCCCCCCTTATCTCCGAAACTCAGTAGTTTAACTCAGTAGGTTAACTAATTACTGCATTTTTTTCTAAATTTTAGGTTACTGAACCTAAAATTTTGAAAAAAATACAGGAATTAGTTTTCTACTTCTAGATTGTAGGATAACCTGTAAGAAGTCCATATCTGTATATGGGAGGTAATTTTTGGGGGGGAAGAGGAACATTAAAAAAAAAAGAACTGAAAACTGCATCGTGTGACATATCAAGTGAAAGGTATTGTTGAGACAAACTTAAATGTATTCTTTTTGTAATTTTAAAATAAATAATTTCCAAGTTATTCAAGAAAATAGACGAAATTTGACCATTCCCTCTCCCCCTTATCTCCGAAACTACTGAACCTAAAATTTTGAAAAAAATACAGTAATTAGTTTTCTACTTATAGATTATAGGAAAACCTATAAAAAGTCCATATCTGTATATGGGAGGTAATTTTTGGGGGAAGGGAAAAATTAAAAAAAAAAATAATTGAAAACTGCATCGTGCGACACATCAAATGAAAGGTCTTGTTGAGACAATCTTAAATGTATTTTTTTTTTGTAATTTTAAAATAAACAGTTTCCAAGTTATTCAAGAAAATATACGAAATTTGACCATTCGGGGCCCCTTATCTCCGAAACTACTGAAACAATTTTTTTTTTAAATACAGAAATTAGTTTTCTACTTATAGATTATAGGAAAACCTATAAGAAGTCCATGATATTAAAATAACATGGTAAATCATTCAATATTGTGCGTACCAATTTGGGTCAGATTTAAAAAAAACATGATAGGTAACATCGTACGGAACCCTCTTCACGCTAGTCCAACTCGCACTTGGCCGGTTTTTTCTCAATTTCACCTGACCGATTCCAATAATTTTTACACCATGATATATTTTTTTTTCAAAAATATTTTTAATCAAATATTTATTACCAGTTAATACAATCACCGTACGGTTAGGTACCTGTTGCTAAACTATTATCACGAGTATATAACACAGGAAACGCGGTTTTTGAACGGACAACCAGGTAAATTTATCAAGCTTATAACTTTGTGATTTTTTTATGATACGGTTTTAAAATTTTGTATTTGTACATAGATTCTTTACACAAAAATACTAGACAGGTGTATCGGCTTTCGCATAAACAAAAAATAATGTTGTATTTATCTTTCAAGGTTAACTCATTATAACCTTTTTTATGGAAATCAAATTTGATTTTAAAGTAATACATTATTTGCGAAGGTATTTTCATTAACAAGATAGAATCCTTATCCAAATAGGGTTTCAAAAATAATGTTGTATACGTAAATCATCGACGATAGGATTGGTCCAGTGGCTGAGCAATCGGCTGCTGCACCGCGTGTTGCTGCTTCGATTCCCGCACGGAACAAATATTTGTATGTCCTATAGGTAAAGAACTATGGCTACCGAATATGGCTAAGTATGGCTACCGAATCCTCTGGACTTTGTTTAATCAACGGTCGTGTCATTTAATCAGCAATGTTATCGAACGGAAATTAGTTATTTATACAAAACAAACCCATAAAAATAAAGTGATAATGTTTATTTTTACTACATTAACTGATATCAGATAACTTGTGATTGGAAATTATAAAAGTGACTACTATATTTTTACATAAATATAAAATTATTTGTCGTGAAAGCCGTCATTTCGTGAAAGAGAGTGAGAGGCTGTAATCCACCATGCAGGCCCAGAGCGGGTTGGTAGATGTCACATGTCTTCGAATTTTTGGTTCTAGGACATGCCAGTTTATTCACGATGTTTCCAACGTTTTGAAATCAGCGGCGATGAACAAAATTTAAAGTCGAGGCCGTTAATATTGAGCTTCCATTTCTTAAGTGTTATAAATTTTATTTTAATTTAATGTAGTAAAACTATACGTAGTTCTTAACAAAAGCGCATAAAAGATTTTCTAAAGAAAATATCTTCTAACAGTAACAGTACGTTTGTTTAAGGAAAATGCTCATTTAAATACAAATATGATAACAATATCTAATAAAAATGGTGATGACAAAGGCGTTGTTAGTTGATATGACAATATAATCGGATGATTTTCATGATTCACTCTAGATTAATTGATAGTTCGTGAATGGGCTTTTATTTAATCTGTATATTTGTCTGATAAAATGAGGTTGCGATCAATTACTTAATTATTTTATTGTGTAAAATATCCGATTGGTCATCTTTTTAACGGTGTTTTATTTTGTATAGAAGATATGATTCGGTCACGCTGTGGAATTACTTTATGGCATACTAAGATAAAGTTAATTTCCAGGAACAATTCATAATTTTTATGATTCGTTACTTACGAGTTGTGACCACAAACTAATTAGGCCGATTATTGTCAATTTCAGATCGTGAATGAATCCAAAGCGTGTTTATAATACCAACCTTATTTTCAACTTTAAAGGAGTGGAAGTTGGAAATTATTCATCGGAACGTATTTAGCTAATCTACTCAAAAAATCATGCATGTAGGGTAAAACTAGGAAATATGCCCTAGTTGACAAAACGCCCCATCATTCTAACTATCAAACCTACTGCTTGCATACGCGACTGTGGCCACAACATGGCCGACTCGGCCATGTTATACGACAACAGCGGCCAACCTCGCGTGTGGTTCCAAGCAGTAAGTTTGAGTTCTAGAATGATGGGGCGTTTTGTCAACTAACTATTCTTTGTTTTTTTTTGTATTATTAAATGTAAGTCCTTTCTTTTATTGTGTTCATTTTAATTTTAAATGTTTTGTGTATCGTGGTCCCTTTTGCGCCAAATAAATGTTTTTTCTTTCTTAACTAGGGCGTATTACCTAGTTTGAAATGCACATAAAAATATTTGTGGAAATTCTTAAACGAGCATGTCATTCGTTAGTTAATAAAGTCACCCACACATTATTAAAACGCGACGCCACCCGATGAAACGTGATGCGTGTTGAGTAGAATCAAATGTATTGTTTTCTATAGACCAGAATCACACTATGAACATCCGACGCGACGCCATGCCTGCACATTTGTTCGAGGCAACACGCATCACGTTTCATCGGGTGGCGTCGCGTTTTAATAATGTGTTTCCGCCTTAGTTCACATTCAAATATTAAAGTAGTAAATAGATTGATAAAAATCACCGATGTATCTAGTTACAATAAAGAAAAATAACAGACTGTCTACCAATGCTGGCACCAGGCCAAGGACTGAAATATCAGATATTACTGAGGGAAACAGTTAATTTAATTACCATCTTTAAAAATTTCATGTCACGGTAATTGTGATTGAATTCTCTGTCTTCAAATTTTTGGTTCTAAGACATGCCGGTTTCCTCACGATTACTCCTTCACCGTGACAGCAGTGGCAATGAAATGAATAACACAAATAATGGGGTTCAAACCCACGACCTACAAACTCTTATGTCATTGGGCCACCACTGCTCTACTACTGTCACAATGAATCACTCTGTATTATCAGAAAAACACTGGTCGTAAAAATGGGACACACCTACGTTTGCTGTGGCGATAAATTTTATTTGTACATTGACTCATTCTAAAGTCAAGAAATATTGATAAAGAAGTAGGTACAGACGCCAGCACATCAACAAATCTGCCTTTCTTTATTAGATTTTCAATCTTACCACAATAGTTGAAGGCTAATTGTTCTATTGGTAAAATTTGATTTGTGGTAGGTTGACCTGCCTGGCGACTGTACATCGATTGTATGTATTATGAGGTTTTATCTATTTTATGTTTTTTGTTATAAAGCTATTCTTTATTTGACAGAACAGTAAAAACTGTTTTTACTGTACCCTTATCATGAGTTTTCACTATTTTACTTTACAGCGTCTTTCCAGTATTTACCTACAGCGTTTCTTGTATGGAAAAATGGAACAGCGCCTTTGGTTTACGAAGAAGGAACTATTTTTTTCCTTGAAATTAAATGTCAAAGTTCCAGTTTACTTTACGTCACAATAAGTGAAAAATTATGATTTAGCCTCTGTTCTGGGGTATTTTTGCATCCAGAGTTTACTTAAGTAAAGGCGCGTTTCATACCTTTTCAATTGACTTTCAAGGAAAAAAATAATTCCTTCTTCGTACACCAGAGGCGCTGTTCCCTTTTTTCCATACAAGAAACGCTGTATATAATGGAAAGACGCTGTAAAGTAAAATAGTGAACACTCGTGATCAGTGTGCTTAGTGCAAGTTTTTTTACGTTTTTTTTTTTTTATTTTTTATTTATTTATTTGTCATCAGGCAACGAAAGCCCATAGATAAAATACACAAACATAATCTTATAAGTAATAATAAACTACTACATATTCAATACAAAAAGTGTTAGTAAATAAAACTTAAACTTTTATGCTATAGTAACGTTTATGCTATAGTAACGTTTAACCGCGTTTGGCGCTCTTATTGGCTCGATCCAAAGGCGTGAGAACTGTCAACCAATGCGAGCGCCAAACGCTGTTAAACGTTACTATCACGTCAACGTCAAAAAACTCGCACTAAGCACAAAGGGCTCAGTTGGGCACTATGCAAGTAAAACCTGCATGCAATATGCACTCTCAAAACATGTTTCCAATTCAAGCTAATTGTATGCAAATGTGACGTCTAACTTGTATGCAACACTTGAACAATGGAAACGCGCCTTTAATACACAGCTGTCTTCTTGTTATTTTGATCATAACTATTGTATAAAAAACTATTGTTACAGGTGGCCTACCTAGTGGTTCAGCTCAGGGAACGAGATGGCGCTAGACGACTTGTATAGCTCTGTCTCTTTCCCATAGCTTAAAGACTAACGCTTTAAGAGCGCATATTCTGAAAGTTGGCAACGTCGCACATAGTTGTCAAATATTAACAAGTTTTAATTAATTTGGCAATGTTACTTTATGGAAATAAGAAATATGGCTCTGTAGTGCACTAGAAAATTGATAAGGGAATGCAATAATTAATATCGTAACACCGAATATATAGTTTTAGATATAAAAAAATATTTGGAAACTTGTCGAATGCATTTTTTACACCTGAAACGGTTACAACATCAAATTTAGTGTTTTAATTGCATTCCTATATCTATTTTTAGTGCACTACAGAGTAATATTTCTTATTTACATACAGTAAATTTGCCAAATTAATTAAAACTTGTAAATATTTGACAGCCATTTGCGACGTTGCCAACTTTCTGGTTTTGCGGCTTTAAGACGTCATGGTAGGCACCTGATCCAATAAATAAATATTTTGTCCGCTTACGTTCAAACAATTTGGTTAACTCAATTTCATTTTAACTCGATACTGCCTGTCGTTATTTATTCGGAATCGATGCAATACGAAAGTAGTGTACAGTATTTTAAAGTTCAAAATAAATTGTTATCAATTTTCGGTGCACTATATCTGAAATGTAGATAAACAATAAAGTGACATATCATGCATTTGCAAGTATAATCATTTTCCTTTGGTGTTCCTCCAATTGACAAAGGTACCGTATTGTAAAAGTATAACACCTTTGTTATTGAGATCAACATTTCCATGAAACGGCTGCGCGTGTGGTGTGTCATGTATCAATGTTAGGATAACCTTATCGTCATTTATTGTATCTGATACTATATATACTATCACCCATAGAATCTTAGTTACTATCGCAGTGCACTGTAAGAAGATAGCATCTGTGTCTTTTACTGAAAGAAATACTGAAAATGTAAGTATTTTTGAACGATTTTTTCTTGAGTTTCTCAATTGTTAATTATTTCAACTATGTGTTATATACGAGTATATCCATGTAACAAACTATTGGCACGTTTAGGTATCTTCGGCTATTTATACTATGGTGGAGCATTTACAAATATTTAGATACAAAATTTTTAATATTTTAAGATACACCATCCAAGCCGCTTCCCGAAATACTCTCACCTAGTTCACCTGCAAATGATTCCTGTATATAATTACATGACACATGTACACAGCTAATTTTAATAACTATAAATTGTATTTTTTGTTTCATTTTGTATGTCAATAATATTGGTACCATAAATATCATTTTTGACTGGTACTTTTTTTTTAGCGTTGTAAAATCATCAAATGAGTCCTCCCACCCCGGGCAGGGCGGGAGGGACTGTCAGACTTGTACTGACTAAAATCCACGGTGTCCTTCAATAGCCCTTTATGTTCCGGGGTCACGGTAATGAGATAAGTCCCGCGACCCCGGCAGGCTTTGACCCTCTAGAGGGGGGCCCCGTCATTATGCTGACGCTCTTTGAGGCGCGCGTGGAACACAACGCGCCGTCGACCCGGGCATGGTCCATGGTCGGGCAGCGAGTTGCCCTTTACTCGCCACCCGCATGCCCAACTCAAGGTACTTTAAACTAAATTGTTATTTATGTATTATTTCAGATGAAGTCTTGCCTGTTCCTCCTCGCTGTGCTCGCAGCACTTTTTGCGTATAATGACGCGGCTGCAGTACAAAATGGCGTCTTTAGGGCAAACATGCACCAAGGATATGTCGGGGCAGGAGATAGATTACTATATAGGTTGGTACTTAGAAATATTTTATCCTTCTGGATTATGGGAGAACTGGCTCAATCCTAGGCCACATGTTTGCCTGTAGGCTAGATTAAGGCAAAAAAAAGAAACTTTTTGGGTGAATTTGGCAACAAAACTAAACGAAGTCCATTTTATCAAAATAAATGTATAAATCACGTAAGACTTAGGTACAGCTCAACCTACCCGAATCTGTCAAATTTTACCAATCGAATTTTAATCTTCCACTATTGTGATATGGTTGAAAATCTATTAAAGAAATTTGACAGATTGAGGTAGGTTGATGGGCTGACGTCTGTACATTAGTTTTATCGTCGGCTGACTCATATTTTAAACCAGGTACAACAACCACTCGACAGACAGTATTTTTCTTTCAGATATTTTCTTACACTTTCCTGTTAAGAGTAGATAATTAAACTTTTTTGAAATTTCATAAATTATGCAAAAATAAATAATTGACTGTCTTTATGGAAAGTTTAAATCTATCTCATTTAATTGTTACACTACGGGTATATTTTGAAACTGTTCTCTTAGACATTTGTATCCTGCTTATACAATATATGAAATTTCTTTTGAAAAACCAAATCCAAGAGCTTGTATGAAATTCCGTAACATCAAATCATAAAGACAAGAATACACAATAAGACATTTAAAGGCATACATATAGTTATGCAAGGTAGATTGTGCCACGAATCTCCTGATTTGCGATATGATAACATCAGTTTGTCAGGCATGCAAGATAACAACATAGCCTTATTACATATCTTTCTATAAATTATATAATGTATGTTCTTGCCTTAATTTTGCGAATGATTCACACTATTATTGTGATAAATAATTGTGATAATATGCTACTGATGACTTAGCGGGTTTATTGTCCGATGTGATGTGACGAAATTATCTAGATCTTCCGGACTTTGCCGTTATAACATTGTGTCATCGTATTGATTACCGGATCACTCGTATTTATCATAAAATTATCGTGCAAGCTGAACTGTTGGTATCTTCAATGGATTTTACCCATATCTCTTGATTAGGATAGATTGTTACTTTTTCCTTGATCTTTCCTTTATATTCATATCTCTTTAGTTATCAGATGGCTTATAAGATATTTGATTTCGGGTTTGTCCCTCATGAATTTAACTTTATAATCTTGTTTTTCTATTTCGTTTAGAATCTAGTTTGCAAAATGAGTGTTTTTGACAACATTATCTAAAAACTAACTACATAACAGCACGTTACAGACGTGCTGTTATGAAATATATGCCTATAATAATAAATACTACTGACCGATTTCGATCACAGTGGAGATTAGCAATTTACACGGGATGTATTAATAAAAATATAATAACAATATTCCACAACTATCACACAACGCCATCTAGTCCCAAGTTAAGCAGAGCTTGTGTTATGGGTACTAGATAACTGATAAACATACTTATATGTATATTTCTAAATACATAAATATTATATAGATAAATTACACCCAGACACAGAACAAATGATCGTGCTCATCACACAAACATTTGTCCTGGGTGGGAATCGAACCCACGACCTCCGGCATAGCAGTCAGGGTCACTAACCACTAGATCAACAGGCCAGTCAAGTGCACAAGACGTAGAAATTAAAAAACAAGACCTCATGAAATGTAATAGCGTAGTCAATCAACAATGAGACATTCGAAAACACGGTATACGAATTATTTTGTAACAAAGGCTATAATAATTATTTTTCTCTTTTTCCAGTAACTACTTTTACAAATCGCCAATTATGAACTCGGTGCAGTACCAGGACATCACTTACCGTGGAGCCAATAACGTGCGTATATCATATCTCGCGGCGACCGAGGTCGGTACTACCCAGTGGGGCATGCCCCTCCTGGCAGGAGGCGTTGGTTGGAGTAATGCCACCATCAGGTTGACAACAGCTAGGGGCTACGGATATTACTACTATGTCGAGATTTGGGGCCGATAAGAATTTTTAGATGGATATTACGACGAATGTATAATTTTTACGATATTTTTTTTTTCATTTCTTTATTATTCGAATATGGAGATTTAAAGAAAAGTGTAAACGAAAAAGCGGGATTTAAAAGAATGGGTGGTCTAAAATAAGGGTATTATTTTAAAGTATTGGTTTGTTTAAATGAAAAAGAATTATGTGTTTTTTTTATTGTGATTAGGTGTTATTAAATGTTATGTAATTTATTTATGATTTTTTTATTTATTTTATTTTTCTCTGCAGGAGAAATAATAAAAAAAACACTATTTACTCCCTTTGTATACACCTCTTACTACAATCCTTCTAGCTACATTCATGTTAAATTTTTCATTACATCTGAGAGCTTAATAAGTGACAATGTTTTCATTTACAGACGCTAGCCATACAAGTGTAGATTTAGCCAATTATAACACTTGTGTTTGAAGGGCAAAACAGCTAATTTAAATGACAAGAATAGGCGTTTATGACCCGGTTTCAACTAACACAGAGAACAAATTTAATAAGCATAAGATCACAGTTTATAGCAGATATGCAGTTTTGACTAGAAATATTGTCACCTCCCATTTCAAGCCACTCAAATATATTTGATGAAATATGAGTGAATAAAGTAAATATAATTTACTGTAAAGTGAGTTGTTAAGATGTTTATGATTTTTATGAAACAGGATGAGTAGGATAAGATTTCTTAGTTGCCTAACGTTTGTGTCACAATACTTTTGTTTAGTTACAGAAGTTTAACAACATTTTCTAATAAATACTTATTATCATGTATTTTTATCAGCTAAAAACTCCAGGGTCGTAACATCTGCCCTAAATAGTGATACACTGTTGTACACATAAACATAATAATATACAGAGTGATTCTATAACAATGTTTTGGCTTAGTTACTAAAGTTAAATAACGTTGTATAACTAAAACCAAATTATTATTTTGTATTTTTATCACCAAAAAGTTAAGGGCATTTACCCCACATCGTGTTACTTTTTTTTAATAATTTGTCTCTGCTAATTGTTGGACTTGTTAAACATAAAATAAAAACTCTGAAAGTACTGTACTTTTTGGGAGCAATTCAAATCAAGCTGTATACAGGATCTTTCTTTCAAATTGGCCAATAGGGAGATATGTGAATCCGTAAAATATACAAAAAAAAAACTTTCTTAGGAAACTTTAGCGGCTTTTTTACGTTATTTTTTTTTTTCTTAAAAACACTGGTAATTTTTTTTGTTCATACAAATTGTATGAAAACATATTCTGCTCTTGATAAACTTCTGCCGTCCCCGATTTTTTCTTCTGGTACAAAATCAAATGATCCTTACATGAAATAGAGTCGAAAGACGTATTACTAATTTTGCCTATTTCACTAATTTTTGCGGACAACACACATTTGACCAAAAATAAATATCCTTAAATTTTAACATCAAAAGAAGCTAAAATCTCCTAACAAAGTTTTTTCTTACGTTTCTTACGGACTCAGATATCCCCCGTAGGCCAATTTAAAAGTAAATGTCTTAACACACTATGCCGAAGTTACGCGACCGAAGTTCGGCGGCTGATTTCACGTTCCGACGTTTTGGCTGATATGCGACGTATTGCAGGCGTAATTGTGCTGAACTTCGGTCGCGTAAATTCGGCATAGTGTGTTTAGACACAAAGACCCTGTATGGTTCCGCTTAAAAATAATTACATTCAATTTTAACTTCTTTCGATATAGCTACGGTTGACTCACTTAAGTTCGCTTTTAAACCACCCAGAAGTAGGAGCACCGCGGAGCGGTGCTCCGTCGACGATTTGTATGATATCGCACATACAGTAACAGCGATATTAATTGTAGCTATATAGCCCGTAGTTGAATTAACTGTAGGTGAATTATCCATTAGGTATTTTGTACATTATTTATGACAAAACTTATATCAAACGACCATTGGTTAATTACATCGAAAGTAGTTAAAATGAATGTAGTTATTTGATAAAGAACCTCCTGTATACGTGTGTTTCGTCTATCATGTCAACATTTTATGTTTCGTAGTTGTTTTTAATTCTAATTAATACAAAGTTATCGGTTCGCACTCAGTGGGTATAAAATATGCCTGACATTCTGTTCTTCCTCAGTTCATAGTTAACACGGGGTTACGTCACCTGTTTTCAACGCAAAATCAGTTCAGTGCTCAAAATGTGGAAAGTAATAATCTTATCAGCGTTCCTGAGTGTCTGTCAAGCAGTTAAGACTAGCGACATTTATGGAACTTACACAATGGTTATAGGAACTCCGATGTTTGATGGAATTCTGAGTCTACCGCCACCCTTATGCGTGAAAATGTCTTATGCGGAAGATTCACGTAAAGTACAGTGTACTTGCGCAGACGGAAGCAATAGTACTCTTGTAGAAATGCAGTTACTGGAAATACTGCCTCCATCGAAATCTGAAAAGTACAATGCATATATACGAGTAAAATCGTCATTGCCTACGTTTGTGGTCGGCCCAGAAACTGAATTGAATGACACTGCCGTGTTGACACTCTTTCATGTCAAGTGCGATTGTGCTGGCCAGGAATTTGTCTTCCGAAATGTTATCAAATTTGTGAACGAAAACTATGTCCAAGTATACGTTTATATGCGATATACACCTGACGCAGACACAGAATACATCTTGCTGTCCAGGAATTTACCCACTGCTGTTGAATTACAAGGTGATATTTCACGTATAGATTCAGAAAAAGCTAAGACCGCAACAGTGCTGTGTAACCAGGAAATTTACGAAGGATTGCGTCCGAAGAATTAATTTCTCATTATCTATCTGTTATTTTAGGGTCTAAATTTTTTTTCAACTTTTCTTTACGTAGTTTTTCATTAATCGTTTTTTTGGTCATTTTATTTCATTGGTAATTCTTACTTCACAGTGGAAACTCTGAAGAATAAATAGTTATTGTTCTTTATGTTAATAAACTCTTTTATTCATAAACCGTGTTTTATTACTTGGTCTAATTAGTTATTGTCATGTTTAACCTATATTAGTATCTAGGTATACAGTATGCTTAGTGGGACTTTTGGAAACCGCCTTTTAGAAACCGCCAGCAATAAAAATGTAAATTAACTTTCTTTCGGAAGTCGTGAGAAAGTTCACAATTTAGAAACATAGGACCAAACTGATTAATGTTAATAATTATGTGGGCACAATCAAGACACGATAGAAATATATGTTCATCATAATTATGAATATAGAAATTCGTTCGATATATGGACAGTCGAGCACACCGTATTCCCTGCAGTCAGACTTTGTGGACGAACTAGAGACCACGGCGTTCTCACTTTCCGCCTAATGCAGGTCCTCAGTGGACACAGTTATTTCGGAAGGTACTTGGTCGGATTCGGGGCGGGAGCAGTGGTGACCCCTGGGTGTCACCACTGTTTGTACTGCACGAGGAAGCATATGGTGACGGTCTGCATCGCTCGGGTGAAGTACCGTCGTGTTCTCACGCAGGCGATATGCGACAGCAACCTCTGGCGTCTGGCACTGGTTTAAGTCATCATACGGAGTGAGTGGAATGGGAATCAGTGGCCTCCTTCTACGAAGCATGTAGTAATGATACTGGAGGTCCCATGCGGAATACAAAAAGGGTTTGGACCACGAGTGAAAATATGTAATGTTTCAGAATGTTAGCCTGTCTTTCATGTAGAAACACAGGCATTGTTTCAATAATAAAACCAGGCAATAAGTTAACAATCCTCTGTACTTTTTAATTGTAGGCCATCCACGAGGGGTTACCACATCAAACAAAGGTTTTTTTTTTCATATTTTTCTTTCTCATTTCTCATAATGAGCAAATCATACGATTGTGTTAAGATAACGATTTATTTTTATAAACAAGTGGCACTTCTTCGCACTTGTTATCGTTTCATCATTATTTTATTATAAATAAATTAGTCATCGATAACACACTTACAAATATCTTATCTAATATACCTGCTGAGTATATAAACTATCTGCTGGAGAAGGTAAAGCATATTCTCACTTGTTCTTCAAGTAGACAACAATTTTATTGTGTTTTTAACGGGACTACTTAACAAAAACTTAAAACGTAAGTATTTAAATTTTGCAATATTATTCTTAGAGTATCCATCAATTTAATAAAGCCTTTTGTTTATAATTAAGTTCGCCTTTTTATGTAATTGGAGCCATCATTAATTGTCTTTATTGTGACATTTCAGATGAAGGCGTGCCTGTTCCTCCTCGCTGTGCTCGCGGCACTGGTCGCCGTCAATGACGCGGCTGCAGTACAGAATGCCGCCGCCAGGGCCAACATGCACCAGGGAACCTACAGACCAGGAGACAGACTACTTCACAGGTGTGTACCTACAGTTAAATGAGATCGTCTTCTTCAGTAGATCTGACTTAATAATCTTGTGAAAAAATAAGCTATTTAGCAGTATTCAGTCAGACAGTAGAATGATATTTTCTCAATTGCTCACAAGTTGAAATATGTATGGATAATCTCAGCAAATTCATATAATCCCTGCGCAACTTGCATACACCCTTACATATTGTGTTACTTGTCGTAACTATTATTTGTTATAATTTTAATTTTTTTTGGGCTGAATCTAAAATGCTGTGACTGTATAATGGTAAATGTATAACTACTAGGTGTTTAAATACTGTACCTTTTATAAATAAATCAAAAAATATCTAAATTATAGAATTGTTGACAGTATTGAATATGAGACAATATTTTCCAACAATTAGAAAGATAAGATAGGAACTTAAGTAGACCACTTATTATACGTTTCTATTCCACTTATTATTAAGAACGCTCCATAAATAAATCAGTACAACTTTTATTAAATATCTTGCTATTTTTCCAGTGCGTACTACTCCAAGAACCCAATCTTCAACGCCGTGCAGTACCAGGACATCACTTACCGCGGAGCCAACAACGTGCGTATCACCTACCTCGAGGCGGTGGAGGTCGGCGCCACTCAGTGGGGCATGCCCACCCTCAGGGCAGGAGGCGTTGGCTACAACCAGGCCACCATCAGACTGACATCAGCCAGAGGCTACGGATATTACTACTTGGTCCGAATCTACGGACGTTAAACTTTTAAAAGATGAATGGACAACTTTTACGACGAATGGATTTTTTTACGATTGGCATAAAGTTACACAATATCTTATTCGTTAAAAACAAAGATTTTATTAAAATTATGTTACATGAAAAAATCTGATTAGGTTAAGCGGTAAATAAATTATTGTTCTAATATATAAATTGACCAAACCATATTTTTTTCTTTTATTTTCCATAGTGAGGTACTTAATAAAGAGCTTATTATTTCGTTTTGTCCCCTTCTAGAAATCCTTCTTGCCTGTAATTGCTTCCCAAAAGTCTTTGTATTGCAAGGCAGGTATTGAAGATAAAAAATATTTTATGAAACAACTGTACTAAACTCACTCGTTTTACATAACACATGAACTAAACTCGCTAATCAACAACTTGTGAGCCAAAAAAAGCCTTTAAACTTTTCAAAATCAATACATGAATATAACTCTCTTGCTCAGCAACTGTGCTTTCATGATCTATGACTTACGAACCAGTTTAGTGTTATTTATTTAATCATTTATGTACATAAAACATAATTAAGGACAAACCAGAACTTAATAGTACAAAAGGCACGGCTTCTAATACATTATTATTTTCTTGTTCTCATACACTACTGTCTACATTTCTTTTTTTCATCTCTGACGCAGATCCGCTGGTAGAAATTTCTTTTATAAATTTATTTATAAAAGAAATTTCTTTTATAAATTTATTTATAAAAGAAATTTCTTTTATAAATAAAATTTATTTATAAAAGAAATTTCTACCAGCGGATCTGCGTCAGAGATGAAAAAAAGAAATGTAGACAGTAGTGTATGAGAACAAGAAAATAATAATGTATTAGAATGAATGTCTTAACTATCTATAAAATATTTATTACATATTAGCTTTCTAATATAATAGTTTATTTACTTAGATGATTCACTCATGAAAGGGCAGAAAGAAGTGCAACTTATGTATTTTATGGAGAATTCTAAGGAATTGGAGATGTAATTTATTAAACCAGGAGTGGAAAATATCAGGGTAATTAAAGTTGTGGTCCTTTAGAAATACGATTGTTATTAGGGTTCCGTACGTCCGAATAGAAAAACGGAACCCTTATAGGATCACTCGTGTGTCCGCCTGTCTGTCGTTTACAGTCAATTATCTCCGAATCGACCGATTGGGTTGAAATTTGGTACACATATCAATTCCTGTGACCCAAGCACAGAGGTGTGACGTGAATAGATGAAATCTGTATGTGGGAGGTAATTTTTGGGGGGGGGGGGGTTAAGGGAAAAATTTAAAAAAAGTTTTGAAAACTGCATCGTGTGACATATCAAATAAAAGGTCTTGTTGAAATAATCTTAAATATATTTTTTTTGTAATTTTAAAATAAATAGTTTCCAAGTTATTCAAGAAAATAGACGAAATTTGACCACTCCCCCCCTTTTTCTCCGAAAGTACTAAACCTAATTTTTTTTTAAAAAATACAGAAATTAGTTTTCTACTTATAGATTATAGGAAAACCTATAAGAAGTCCATGATATTAAAATAACATGGTAAATCACTCAATATTGTGCGTACCAATTTGGGTCAGATTTAAAAAAAAACGTGATAGGTAACATCGTACGGAACCCTCTTCACGCGAGTCCAACTCGCATTTGGCCGGTTTTTTTTTATGTACTATTTGCTCTTGGTGTCAATCAAGTTCAGAAGCAGATTGGTGATCGTGAGCCAGGTCGGCCTCATGAATCTTACTAACGCTAGTGGGATCCGTCAGCCGTCACCACAGGTAGTCTTCGCGTCATTGTCTGAGCTCCTGCTTACCGTAGCATCTTAAGGGAGAAGGTGGAAGGATACCTTTGATGATATTTCCACCTTAAAAACAGGTTACCTACAGGTACAGGTTTTGATGTTATCTTAGTAAACAAACTACCAAATCTATAGTAGCATTAGCAATCAGCTCTAGCAACGAACTCCTGTCACGACACCAGAGGACACCACATACATACGATAGCAGCTGCATTGTGTTACCTATGCTATTCATGTCATCATATAAAAATGCCCCGACACTAACAATATTGCCAGAAGACAATAACAAACCCAAAGGTTTCCGAAATTGAGTTATAGATGAAAACTACGGTTTTTCGTGGGTGGTGGTTTTAAAAATGGGGCGGTACAATTCCGAGAAGAATGCGACATGAACAATATTCTTCGGCTGGGAGACATTTGGGAACTAAGCATTTTATTTCAATCGTCGATCCCTCAATGTATTTATTAAGACCAGTAGGCGTAGCATGGCGCCGTAGAAAGGGGTTTTGTCGGCGGAAGAAAAGACAAAATGACAGAAGTAGAAATATTTTTAGCGTTTTAAGCATGATAATGTAAAAAATATAGAAAATAAATGTTTCTGTTCTTCAATACTGTATGAATGGTGTCCTAATTGTGCAAAAAAACAGTAGATTTTTATAGAAATAACGATGAAACAACTTTGTCTATTCTTGGTAGAATAGAGATAGAATCGCAATGCTACGCGTGCTGGGTCCATAGGCCGAAAAATAAACAAAAAGTAATTCAAATAAAAAGCCTATCAATCATGGCAAAGGTGTGTGAAACATAGTCTATGAGGTTCTTTCTTCAAAAGACCATCGCAGACTGAATTGACCTGAATGTCTGGACTTTAAAGGAGACAGTGACCTCTGAGTTTGTTTCGGCTGTTTCTTCTCAGAGTAGTCAGGTACGAAACACCGGCCTCATCTAGTTTGTAAAAAGACGACGTGTAAAAGTGTTTATACTTAGTAACCTAAAATAAATATCATTACATTATCGGTACATCTGCGATATGTAATCCAGTGCGACCTACCAGTAATGACTGTATACGAAGCTAAAACGTGGGCCTCGCCATAGACCAGGTCCACAAATTTAAGGTTGCTCGGTATGCAACATAGAGAGCAATGCTCCAGGTTTCTCTGGTGAATAGAATTCGTTTCGAAGTCATTTGCCGGAGAACTAAAGTTACCGATATTGCGCGTAGAATTAGCATGCTCTAGTGGAAGTTGGCCAACCATATTTGAAGACGGATTGAAGGTAGATGGAGCAGACATGTGTTAGAGTGGAGACAGCGTATGGCCAAACGAAGTGTAGGACACCGTACAGCACGATGAATCTTGAAGAATCTGGTTGGTATTCATTGGGAGACTTACGTCTTGCAGTGGACGGCAATTGGGCCCCTAATCCGTTATTGCTTTACTAGTTTTCCTTTAATATTTTCTTAAGGTTTTCCCTAAACAACAAAGATTTAGATAATATTAAGATAAGCATCTATTTTTATAAAACGATGACACTATTTACCACTTGTTTTGATCAATTAAGTGAATTAGTCATTCATAGATAATACATTCAACACTATCTTATCAAATAAACCTGATATAGTATATAAACTGTCTTCTACACAGAGAAAAGCATATTTACATTGAGTTTCAAGCAAATAGCTACTGTAGCTACTGTGATCTTTTACGAGATACCAAATAAATATAAAATAATAAATGTAAGTACAATTTTTATTTAATTTTTTAAAGCAAGTCTCTAATGGCATCTAAACTTTGTGAACTGGTTAACAATTTGAGCTATTTATTAATTGTTTATATTGTGTCATTTCAGATGAAGGCCTGCCTGTTCCTCCTCGCTGTGCTCGCGGCACTGGTCGCCGTCAATGACGCGGCTGCAGTACAGAATGACGCGGCTGCAGTAAAGAATGAAGCGCCTGCACTACAGAATGCCGCCGCCAGGGCCAACATGCACCAGGGAACCTACAGACCAGGAGACAGACTGCTTCACAGGTGTGTACCAATACCTACTCAATTTTTAACTTAGTTTCCTAAAAGACAGGATTGATATTCGACTGATATTATGGTATTAGCAATCTTAATTATAAACTTGAGGAAAAGTTGAGCAATTATTATTCCATGTTAGTTATAAGCCTTTATGTTGAGATTCCACTGAAGCAGTGACAGTGACTATGAAACATAATTATACTATCTTTTGTCTTCTTTGTGATTGATAAATTTTTCTTCAGTTCGTTATCGACAATGATCGACACTTAATCACAAATAAATAAACTTAACTTCTTTTATATTTTTCCAGTGCGTACTACTCCAAGAACCCAATCTTCAACGCCGTGCAGTACCAGGACATCACTTACCGCGGAGCCAACAACGTGCGTATCACCTACCTCGAGGCGGTGGAGGTCGGCGCCACCCAGTGGGGCATGCCCACCCTCAGGGCAGGAGGCGTTGGCTACAACCAGGCTACCATCAGACTGACGTCAGCCAGAGGCTACGGATACTACTACTTGGTCCGAATCTACGGACGTTAAACTTGAAGATGAATGGACAACTTTTACGATAAATGAATTTTTTGAATGATTGGCACAAAATAAGGATTTTATAAAAATTATCTTATCTGAAGAAATCTGATTAGGTTAAGTGATGAATAAATAAATTATTTTTATGATATCTAAAATCACATTTTTCATTTTTTTCCCCTTACTGAGATAATAAGAGATATTATGTCGTTTTTGCTTTTTTACAAAAATGCATAAAACGTTCATGTTAAGAAAGCAACTGCACCCTTTGAATGTCGTTAATGGATGAAAAATATTTTATGAAAGAACTAAACTCACTTTAGTCTTAAAATCGCTTTTTTATTTGCATCTTCGTACTTCTTTCTTGTTCTTACTTCGCCTTCTTCATGAATCATTGGCAAGAAGTGCAACTTACGCGTATAATAGAGGATTTGGGAAAACGAGCACAGCTATTGTTATTGTTACTGTTTGACAAAATCTCGAAATTCGGACACCCCATTTTGCCCAAATATTTCTCAGTTATTGGGTTGTGGATGTCAGACAGGCAATCGCTCTATGTAAAATAATGATAAGCAGCTGCATCTGGTCTGGCTGGAAGCCAACTCTAATATATCTAGTTGGGTAAAGGCTAGACAGATGATGATGGGGAAATAGAAGGGGGCTTTACTTTCCTTGAGTGGCACATGTCGTCTTTGAAAATCTACAATCAAGTCAGCAAAAACGGGTCCACGCGGGCAGTACCTATCACGGAATATACATTATTGTTAATATAATAAAACCTTCTCCAGAATGAAACAAAAAAAACCGCATCACAATCTGTTCAGCCAAATGCGAGATAATCGCGGAGAAACAAACTTAGAGGTCGAATTCAGACTCGACTTTTTTTTAATCTGGTAAAAAAACGGATATCTACGGTGTCCTTCAATAGCTCTTTACGTTCCGGGATCACGGTAATTCGGTAGTCCCGGGACCCCGGCAGGCTTTGGCCCTCTTCCCTTACGGTCGTCATTGTGCTGAGACTCTTTGGGGCGCGCGTGGAACACAATGCGCTGTCGACCCGGGCATGGTCCAGGATAGGATAGCAAATCGCCCATTACTCGCCGCCCGCATGCCCAAATGTTTTATGATTTAGAGGCTTTCTTTCTTAATAATATATGGAAGTTCAAAATGAATTGGACGGAAGTTTAGAAGAAAAAATATTAACTGCTACCGATTAAATAAACCCCGTGTAGTAGGGTCTGCGTGAGAGATGAACGTTTTTTAATTGCATTGCAACGGCAACTTGCAAGACGTGAAGAGCTCTAAGCTCATCGCTGTACGCTACAGAGTATAGTTACAATTTTCAAAAAAGAATTATAATAGCCCATACAGACTCACGGTTAGGTTAGATACAAAAGGAACATGCCATGCAACCAAACCATACACACGTGTTTCGCCCCATCGGGCATCCTCAAAAGTCAACAATATTTCATAACATTTAATGGTCAGTATCGGCAAAACGTGGTCGGTATAAAGTCTTTAGTAACGTGGGTAGGTTTAGGTCTGTAAGTTTGTTTGTTACCTTTTCACGCCTAAACTACTAAACCAATCATCTTGAAATTTCGCATTTAACTGAGGCCTTATCATGAGTTTTCACTTATACTGCTGTAAAGTAAACTGGAACTTTGACATTTTCAATTGACAAACAAGGAAAAAATTAGTTCCTTCTTCGCACACCAGTGGCGCTGTTCCATTTTTCCATACAAGAAACGCTGTAAATACTGGGAAGACGCTGCCGCTGTAAAGTAAACTAGCGAAAACTACTACAGAAACGGACATGGGGTACGTCACATCGCGAAAATATATTAAAGTACCCAAGAAAAACAACAATACCGTTCAGATGATTTTAGATGGCGCCACATGTACGATTCGAATAGATGGCAAAATTTAGTATGAAATAATCCTTTCCCTTGTGTATAGGGCGAGTGTACGTCATGCGACAACGTATGTCGCAATAGCAAACGTTAGCAAAAGCAAATGTTCGCAGTAACGTACATCGCAATAAAGAACTTTCGCGATAAAGTACATCGCCATAAAGAACTTTCGCGACTACGTACTTCGCAATAAAGAACGTTCGTGATAACGTACTTTGCAGTAAAGAACTTTCGCGATAACGTACTTCACAGTAAAGAACTTTCGCAATAACAAACTTTCGTAGAAATGTAACGTAATGAACTACGCAACGATGATGAACACTTGTTTCGGGCTTATAATCTACTACTTTTTTACTTATTTATCCATAACATTTTCCTCAGGTTTTTCCTAAATATACAATCTTTAGATAATCTTAAGATAAGCATTTTTTTTAATGGTGACACTACTTACCCGTTGTTTTGTATCTATTAAATGGATTAGTCATTCATAGATAAAACATATTATTTAACTCTATCTTATCATAATTATGTAGCTGATATTGTATATAAACTGTCTCCGACACAGAGAAAAGCATATTTACATCGCAAATAGCTACTGTAGCTGCTGTGATCTTTTACGAGAAACCAATAAAAAATAAAATAATAAATGTAAGTACAGTTTTGTTGAATTTTTAAAAGTAAATCACAGTGACATCTTAAACATTGTGAACTGGGTAACAATTTGAGCTATCATTAATTGTTTATATTGTGTCATTTCAGATGAAGGCTTGCCTGTTCCTCCTCGCTGTGCTCGCGGCATTAGTCGCCGTCAATGACGCGGCTGCAGTACAGAATGACGCGGCTGCAGTAAAGAATGACGCGCCTGCAGTACAGAATGCAGCCGCCAGGGCTAACATGCACCAGGGTACCTACAGACCAGGAGACAGACTACTTCACAGGTGTGTACTCTATATTAAATTATTACTTAGTTTTCTAAAAGACAGTAATGATATTCGGCTGATACTTGGTTAATGACAATCTTAAAATAAAATTGAGGAATAAGTAGACGAAACTGAAAACCATATACTATCTCTCGTCATCTTTGTGATTGATAAATTTTTCTTTAACTCACTATCCAGAAAGCTCGACATTACTAATGAGTGACTTAAAAACTAAGCATTTTAATTTATATTTTTCCAGTGCGTACTACTCCAAGAACCCAATCTTCAACGCCGTGCAGTACCAGGACATCACTTACCGTGGAGCTAACAACGTGAGGATCACCTACCTCGAGGCGGTGGAGGTCGGCGCCACCCAGTGGGGCATGCCCACCCTCAGGGCTGGAGGCGTTGGCTACAACCAGGCCACCATCAGATTGACGTCAGCCAGAGGCTACGGATACTACTACTTGGTCCGAATTTACGGCCGTTAAACCTGAGGACAACTTTTATGACAAATGGATTTTTTTAATGATTGGCACAAAAATAACGCATCCGAGGTGTAACTTCAGTTTAAATAAGGATTTTATAAAAAATATGTTATCTGAAGAAATCTGATTAGGTTAAGCGATGAATAAATAAATTATTTTTACATTAACTAAATCACATTTTTCTTTCTTTTTTGTCATTACTGAGATTAAGAGATTATTGTCGATTTTACTCTTCTCAAAACTTTGCCCAACTCTAGGAATTACTCTAGTACAATGGGTATACAATTATTTTAACACAAAAACAATCAGCTCCGGAACATTTACCATAGACCATACAAATATTTGTTCGTTCGTTTTGCGAGAATCGAACTCGCGACATGCGACGTAACCAATCGCTCAGCCACTGTGATATTGTAGCTATATCACAAAACAATTTTTTTGTTGTAATTATTGCTTCCGAATGGTCGAAGTAACCGCACATTTTGAATGTTGATATTGCGAGCCAAGTATTTCAGAAGATGAAAAATATGTTATAAATAAATTAAACTCATTTTAGTTTTAAAATCGTTTTTACTTTTTTTTATTTTACGTCGTATAATCATCAAAAGACCCAGGGCAGGGCAGTAGGGACTGTCAAACTTGGACTGAAATTTTTTTATTTTAGTGTTTTGGACCTCGCGGGGCCCGTCTTTTTACTGACAGCGCGCGTGGAACACGACGCGCCATCGACCCGGACTTGCTCCATGACCGCATAACTTTTTAGTTGTAAGCTGTCCGGTTACTTCATCTTCTTCATAAATCATTAGCAACAACCTTTGCAACTTACGCTTTGGGGAAAAGAACACAGTTGTTACCGTAAGTCAAAAGTTCAAAATTCGGACACCTAATTTTGACAAATTATTCCTCAGTTATTGGGTTGTCTCCGGCCACCGTAGGCGCGGCCATGCGAGTAATGGGCAACTCGCCGTCCGACCATGGACCATGCCCGGGTCGACGGCGCGTTGAGTATCATGCGCGCCTCAAAGAGCGTCAGAAAGATGACGGGGCCCCCCTCTAGAGTGGCAAAGCCTGCCGGGGTCGTCGCGGGACTTATTCCATTACCGCGACCCTGGAACGTAAAGGGCTAATGAAGGACACCGTGGATTTTAGTCAGTACAAGTCTGACAGTCCCTCCCGCTCCGCCCTGGGTAGGAGGACTCATTTGATGATTTTACGACGCTTTAAAAAAGTTATTGGATTCTGCAAGACAGGCGCCTTCGCTCTTAAAAATAATGATAGGTATTCAGCTGCACTTGGTCTGGCTGGAATCCAATCCCAACATAATATGTAGTTGGGCAAAGACTAAGAAGATGACGATAGGGGAATAGAAGGGGTTTTTTATTATCCAGGAGTGCCACATGTCAGGTTAATAAAAAAACGAAAATACGGAGTGGTTCAAAATGCAAATGTATTACTATCTAGAGGCTTTCTTTCTTAATAATATATGGACGTTCAAAATGAATAGGGTAGTTTAATGCATAAATAAATCGAAGACTGTTTATTCCGTCAGTTAAAGTATTGAAAATAATGGCTATGTATTTTTGTTTTTTTAATCTTTGAAATTCGGGAGTGTGGGCTTGTGACGTCATAACGCCTGTAAAATTATACCGTGACGTTATGTAATTTTTAGTAATGTTGTTATTTTTGGTTTACCTACGTCACAAAAAAAATATAAGGGTTAATTTTTTTTACTTATTTTTTTTATTTATTTATTTCATAATCATACTTTCAATATAATTTTATTTTTGAGTAAAAATGTTTATAATTAGGAACTGCTACTACTACCAACTAAATAAAATCCATATAGTAGAGTCTGCGTGACAGCTGCGCGTTTTTTATTGCATTTCAACGTCAACTTGCAAGCCGTGAAGTGCTCCAAGCTCGTCCCTTTATGTTACAGGTGTACAAGATGTTACAATTTTGAAAAAAAAATGTTATAGCCCATACAGACTCACGGTGAGAAGTCACGGCGAGATATCTACCCGAGACATCTATTAAAATAAAAGAGAGATTGAGAATACTCTCACATTCACGATTCTTTGGGCTTGTCGCCGTGAGTGTGTATGTGCTATTAGAACATGTGACAATTACAAGTATGTCTGTCCATGTACCTCCGATTCAGGTTATCTCTTGGGTCTACTCTCTATTTTAAGTTTTTTTTTTTATTTCTTCGTCAGTTGGCTAATTAGCTGTTATTTATCTATTCATAAAATAAAGAAAATCTAACCGTGTGTTGTGGTGTACTATAATATTTTCAAACTGACGGACGCTGATATTTGCGATACAGTTGTAAAATTTTGTAGCTATACTACTTTCGTTCCAAAAAAAAAAAATTTTTTTTAATTATGAAAGTTTTCAGCACAATTCAACCAAAAAGTAGCTGCTTCTCTAAGATATGAAAGAAACTGGCCCGAGTGAGACCAGTGCTAATATTTTGAGGGTCACTTCGTTATCTCTTGTTTAAATACTGCGAGCTTGCACCTCAGGGACGGGACGCGGAGCGTATTTATAGCTAGCGGCTAGCCGTAGGAGGTGTGACGCCGTGCTGCAGCTGGTGCGGTGCTGGTATAACGTGCCATGTCACAATTATTGTGAAATAACCCTAATTTCTCTTGTATTTAGGGCCTATAATCTACTATTCCTTTACCTATTATTATTTTCCTTAGGTTTTCCCTAAATAACAAAGTCTTAGATAATCCTAAGATTAGCAAGTTTTTTTTATTGATGACACAACTTATTATTATATCACTTGTTTTGTATCCATATGAATTAGTCATTTATCGATAAAAAATTAAAACTATCTTATCAAATACATGATATAGTATATAAATTGTTTTCGACGCAGAGAAAAGCATATTTACATTGAGCTTCAAGTCAATAGCTACTGTAGCTACTGTGATCTTTTACGAGATACCAAATAACAATAAAATAATAAATGTAAGTACAGTTTTTATTGAATTTTGAAAAGTAAATCACAATGTGAACAACAACATCTAAAATATTGTGAATTTGAGCTATCGCTAATTGTTTACATTGTGTCATTTCAGATGAAGGCTTGCCTGTTCCTCCTCGCTGTGCTCGCAGCACTAGTCGCCGTCAATGACGCGGCTGCATTACAGAATGACGCGCCTGCACTAAAGAATGCTGCCGCCAGGGCCAACATGCACCAGGGAACTTATAGACCAGGAGACAGACTACTTCATAGGTGTGTACCTATATTAAATTATTACTTAGTTTTCTAAAAGACAGTATTGATATTCGGCTGATATTTGGTTAGTGACAATCTTGAAATAAAATTGATGAATAAGTAGACGAAACTGAAAACCATAATACTATCTCTCGTCATCTTTGTGATTGATAAATTTTTCTTCAATTCGCTATCGAGAAAGCTCGATATTACTAATGAGTGACTTAAATACACACATCAAAAGTGTCTAGGGATCAAGCATTTTTATGCGGATTTCTTGAGATCGAGATGTGGCTTTGTAATAAATTTATGATTTTATAAATTTATATGGATCCTTTTTGGTGCATTTCATAATTTGAATCAGGAACTGTGAATCAAATTCGAGTAAAAGATGAAAATCAGCTGTCAATATTTTCCCTATAAAAACATACAACGCATTGAAGACATTATTAGTGCTACTGTTTCCCTACTACTGATTAAAACCAACGTTATTATGGAGCGGCGACGTCATTTGAGCAGGGAAGAAATGCTCAGAGCCGTGGGAATGATAGAAGCTGGTTCCCGGCAACGTACTGTGGCTTTAGCTCTGAATACAAGTCAGAGTGTTATCAGTCGACTTTGGACACGTTACCGAAGCACTGGTACCGTGGCTGAGCGCCATGGAGGACGGTATCGCTGCACCACACGGAGACAAGACCGATACATTCAAATCTTAACTCGAAGAGCTCCAACAATAACCGCCATGATGTTAGCCGTGAGGCTTCATCACTCTTCAGGGAACTTAATTAGCGACCAAACAGTCAGAAACCGCTTGCATGAAGTGAACCTTCATTCCCGAAGACCGCTACGGGTACCACCTATAGCAATGCACAATCGTAGGATTCGATATCAATGGGCTCTTGAACACAGAAATTGGGCAGAAGAACAATGGCGTTTCGTGTGCTTTTCTGATGAGTCTCGTTTCGGTATGAGACCGGATACAAGACGTATACGACACTGGAGAACCCCTGGACGCCAACAGCGATTAAAATCCTGCCAGGAAGTCCATCCTTATAGTGGTGGAACCATCATGGTATGGGCGGGTATTTGGATCGGCGGAAGAACTGAGTTGATTTGGATCAGAGGCAACCTCAACGCTCAAATTTATGCTGAGACGATTGTATCAGACGTCATCGTTCCTCTACAAGTGCAAATCGGTGCCTTATTTCAGTTAATGCATGATAATGCACGACCGCACACCGCAAGAGTTGTAAGACAGACTCTCGCCGCAGCTAACATCAATGTCCTGCCCTGGCCTGCTCAGTCGCCAGACTTGAATTCGATTGAGCATGCATGGGATATGCTACAGAGAAGAGCTCTGCCGAATATGGAGGGTATCCAGTCGCAAGAAGACCTTTTTTTGTTGTTGCAACGAACATGGGCGGCCATTCCACAGCGTGATTTGGATGAACTCATTTTGAGTATGCCAAACCGATGTTCTTGTGTTGTTAGTGTTCGCGGTAGAAACACGGATTATTAATTGTTTAAGTTACCCAATAAAATTTTAAAGAAAACTGTTATTTCAGTCTTTTTTTCGAACTTTTGTGTTAGTGGTTCAAATGTCAAAAATCCCTTTATTAGGAAAATGGCAAATTTCTTTATTAATGCAAAGGTGACTTGGTTTATCGTTACTGTGACAAACGAAAACACTTTATTTGATGAATCCTTAAAGAAAATTTTAATTAATATCAATCAGGAGAAAAGTTATTGCAAAAATATATGTTGATCCCTAGACACTTTTGATGTGTGTACTAAGCATTTTAATTTATATTTTTCAGTGCGTACTACTCCAAGAACCCAATCTTCAACGCCGTGCAGTACCAGGACATCACTTACCGCGGAGCCAACAACGTGAGGATCACCTACCTCGAGGCGGTGGAGGTCGGCGCCACTCAGTGGGGCATGCCCACCCTCAGGGCAGGAGGCGTTGGCTACAACCATACAACCATTAGACTGACATCAGCCAGGGGCTACGGATACTACTACTTGGTCCGAATCTACGGACGTTAAACATTTAAATGAAAAAAATGGACAACTTTTACGACTAATGGATTGTTTTTGGCGCGGGCAATGCAACACTGTGATTAACGATATAAGATGGATTGTATTATAACACTGATAAGTGCAAAAAATCTGATTAGGTTAAGCAATAAATTATTGTATTAAAAGTATTTATGTTTTTTCCTTATATTAAGCTTTTGCTTGAATAAAGTTGAGGTTGGAGAAAGGTAACTTGCACCGTTACTTTTCTTGTTTTTTGTCTCGACGAATTTCAATAGTATCTTAGTGTGACATTTCAATTAGTTATCTCATCTTTGCAGTAATTTACCTAGCTAGTAATTGGATTGTGACTATTTTAAGGTCAATAATGCATTTATATTCAGGAGTCAAGTTATCACCAACCTTTTTCAACTTGTAACAATAGTTCTTGTTCCGTATGAAGTACAAATTTACAAGTAGTGTAAAATAAGTTTTTTTTACACTAATTGTAAATTAATGATGATACAAAAATAGCATTTTGTAATTCAGATTATAATAGACCTGATAACAAATGCTTTATGACTTTTGCAAAGTTGAGGTCGACCGCGACACACTGCCACTGGTGGTATCTGATCATGATCGTGGAGCTATGACATGGCTGGAAATGGCAGAAAATAGAGAGATTTAGTGGGAAAATGGAAAGCCTTACCCAGCAGTGGGAGAAGCTGTGAGCTACCAAAAAAAAATAATTACCTGCGATTTCGTCTGCTACTCCTACCGCCACCGGTCGTAGCGACTGTTGAATAGATTTTCTCATGAATGTGGCTATGATTACATAATCATCATCATCATCTCAGCCATAAGACGTTCACTGCTGAACATAGGCTTCCCCTTTAGATTTCCAGTTATACCGGTAGGAAGCGACCTGCATCCAGCGTCTTCCGGCGACCTTTATAAGGTCGTCTGACCATCTTGTTGGTGGACGTCCTACACTGCGCTTACTAGTTCGTGGTCTCCACTCTAGTACTTTTCTGCTCTGCGAGCAATATGGCCTGCCCATTGCCACTTCAGCTTGCTAATCCGGTGGGCTATATCGGTGACTTTAGTTCGTCTACAGATCTCCTCATTCCAGATTCGATCACGTAGAGAAACTCCGAGCATAGCCCTCTCCATAGCTAGTTGAGCGACTTTGTGCTTTGAGATGAGGCCGATAGTGAAAGACCACGTTTCGGTGTCATTACATTACTATCTGTTGCTAGAGGCTTCGCCAGCTACAACTCGAAAAATATCCCACAGGAAGATAAAATCGGAGTAAAAACTATCCTATATGTTAATCCAGATTATAAACTATCTGTGTACCAAATTTTATTCAAATCCGTTCAGTAGTCTTTGCGTGAAAGAGTAACAAAAATCCATCCAATAAACAAACTTTCACACTTATAATATACTAGCTGTTGCCAGCGGTTTCACCCGCTACAACTCAAAAATCATCCCATAGGAACATAAAATAGGGATAAAAACTATCCTATGTGTTTATCCAGGTTATAAACTATCTATGTACCGAATTTCAACCAAATCCATTCAGTAGTTTTTGCGTGAAAGAGGAACAAACATACATCCATCCAAACAAACTTTCACGTTTATAATATTATAAGTAGGATAGTTGGATTTTCTATATCCGACAAGTAGCTTCAGAGATTAGCGCTTTTGAACGACATCCGTGAGCTCTCTGAAGAGTTATTTATATAGCAGCTGCAGCTGTTTTAGCTTATCTGGGATTCGTTATTGCCATAACTACATTCTAGGTAGGGTATTTATACGGTCGCGGGCCTAAAGAGTAACCGTGGCCCCGGATCGTAAAGGGATAGTGAAGAACACCGTAGATTTTAGTCAGTAAGTACAAGTCTGACCGTCCCTCCTACCCTGCCTTGGGTGGGAGGACTCATTTGATGATTTTACCATGTTAAAAAGGGTATTTTCTATGGTCAAATCATCAAATAAGTCCTCCATCCAGCACGACGTCTTGTCGACGGGAGAATAGACTAAATGACAGACGTAAAACATTTTTATCGATTTAAGCATAGCAATGTTTATAGAATAGTTACGTTTCTATTCTTTAATGGTGTAAGAATCGTGTCATACTTGTGCAAAAAACAGTCGATTTGTATAGAAATATCAATGAAATAACTTTGTCTTTTCTTGGTAGAATAGAGATAGAATTGCCATGCTACGCGTGCAGCACTGGATGGAGGGGAAGGAAATGTCAGACTCGTACTGACTAAAAGTCCACTCTGTTCTTTAAGTACCCGTAGTCGTTTAAGGTGCCCTTTTTAGATAGCTCCTAGAAGTTCAAGACAGGGTTGACAAAAATTACGCTCACGGGTCTCTTGCATAATGTGAGCAAAGAAAACGTGACGTATTTAATAAATAAAGATAAAAGAAACAAACAAACTTTCAGCGCTTTTCAGTGAGACCATTCATGAGCGTTTTCCCACAAAATTAATCAATTTTTTTTTATTTTCCTTAAAGATTCTGCTCAGTAACAAAGTTTTTTATTGGAATTAAGATATCGGGTTATTTTTATAGTACAATTTTGTGGTGATATCACCACTTCATGTGATCAATTAAGTGAATTAGTCATTTGATAACACATGCAATACAATCTTATCTTATTTATTGACTTGGCTACTATATATACTGTTTCTTGTAGAAAGGAAAACATATTCACTTTGAACAAGTAGTGAGCTACTGTCATCCTTTGCAGAACTTCCTAATAACAATATTGAAAATGTAAGTACTTTTTAATTGCCCTTAGTTTTCCATATAATACGTTTAATATTAAAAACGTGGAAAAAAATGGGCTGAAACAAAAAAATGCTTTAGTTGGAGCACGGGACCCAAATCTAATTTGATAGTCTCCGTGCTCCAGCCAGTTGGAGAAAATAGTTGGAGCACGAGTCCGCCCCCAAAATATGCACTTCATGAATGTTTTAGGAAACTTTAGGTCCTTCGAGCTATCAGTAATTGTTTATATTGTGTCATTTCAGATGAAGGCTTGCCTGTTCCTCCTCGCTGTGCTTGCGGCACTGGTCGCCGTCAATGACGCGGCTGCAGTACAGAATGACGCGGCTGCACTACACAATGCAGCCGCCAGGGCCAACATGCACCAAGGAACCTACAGACCAGGAGACAGATTGCTTCACAGGTGTGTATCTATATTAATGTAGAAGTTTTTTTCTTTGCTCGATTCAGAACGATCTGTGCATGATCTTTAGCGATGTTTTTGTAATTAGCTAGTCAACAGGTATTCATCGCGATACTATGTTACGAAAAGTACGATAAGATATGAAATCTAGTGGAGCACTTACAGTGTTATGTCACGAAATTGTGACGAGTAGAGGCAGATTATTTAGGTTGTTGTACTTTGTACATTCGTTTCAAAGTTAATTCGCCACATTTTGTAAATCCCATACTTTGGTATCGAATTCGTCATTTACATAAAAAATGTGTCTAAATTCGTCACATATCGTTAAAGATTGCCTTTACGAAAGGCACGAATACAATTTTTTTATCATTTTTAACATGTTGATATAAGTACATAGTATATCGGCAAGTATCGAGAATGTTTGATAAAATTAATCCTTCGAAATTAAGCGTAATATTGAAACTAATATTTTGATAATTTTTCTAGCTCGTACTACTCCAAGAACCCAATCTTCAACGCCGTGCAGTACCAGGACATCACTTACCGTGGAGCTAACAACGTGAGGATCACCTACCTCGAGGCGGTGGAGGTCGGCGCCACTCAGTGGGGCCAGCCTTCACTCAGAGCCGGAGGTGTTGGCTACAACCATACAACCATCAGACTGACGTCAGCCAGAGGCTACGGATACTACTACTTGGTCCGAATCTACGGACGTTAAACTTTTTTTAAGTGTATGGACCACTTTTACGACGAATGAATTTTTTTACGATGTGAGCCAGTGTATGCGCGGTGATCGATAAACGAAAGAGTTTTAAAATAGCAATTTTATTTAAAACAATCTGATTAGGTTAAGCAATAAATAATTTATTATTTAAAAAAAAGACATGTTATTTATTTCTTTAATTTCCCTTGGTGACATTGAAAAAGCTGCAATTTTCGTAAGCTATTGGCAATGTAATTTTTTGCGGGCTTTATCTTCTTTATACGAGGAAGGCCAAAATTAAAGATTTAAAAAATATTATAAGTAATCATAACTAATTTTCCTTTGAAATTCAGTAATATAATTGTACTACGAAAAATGACAGTGAAAATTCTGTTGCTAGACCATAGAATATGCCAGTAATTATTGAACTGAATTAAGTGATTTATTGATTTTTGAAAGACGCAGCGTGGGCAGGCCTTCCACTATGTGGACAGATAACATCGTGAGAGTTGTGAGCAACCGATGGATGCAAATGCCGGATTGTCGTTCGACATGCAGTGGACGTCTTCCAGCTGATGATGAGTCAATGATTTTACCGATATTGGCCAAATCTTATGCAGTACACACTGGATCACCAATTTCTTTATCAAAGTAAGCATAACATTAGACTTGCTTGTAAGATTATGCTTATTTTATAAAATGAAGAAAACAAAAAAAATATAAAATTTATTTATCTACTCTCATATCGTTAAATTCAAAATACAAAACTCAAAACGAGTTTATAATGACGTACTTTACACACAGTATATCGAAATTAAATTAAAAAATTAAATTATGACACTATTTCTCTAACAAAATAATGTTATAATAATTTTTTTTTCTTTACGATACAGATTACAGATCATAGATACATCCATTTGATTTTTTATCTGTGGCTGCGCGCGCTGTGGCCCATGCGCGGTGTTAACGGGAATTTTGGCGCCATAATACTGTGTCAATTTTTATCTTTTATTTGATGAATTCGTGTTCAATGAAAGTAGATAAAGTAGTGTATGAAACTGTACATAATGAGGGGTATTATACACGAGTGTGAGTTTAAAAAACGAGCGAAGCGAGTTTTTTAAAAGTATCACTCGAGTACCAGTACCAGTTTCATAAACTACTATTATATAACTTTTTTCATAACGTTGTACTATAATGCAGCCTACGTCTTTCAGTTATCCTAAATACATATCCAGTGACTAAATTAAACAATGAAAAGAGTTCCCCCAAATAGTCTAATTCGTAGCAATTCTAGGAATTGTGTTATTTAGGGGGATTCCTTCATTGTAATAATATTGTAGTAGAATTGGGAAAGTTGTCTCTCAAAAATTCGGCTATAAGCTTCCTCTTATAAAATCTAACATAGCATCGGGCAACATTTATAGTATTAGGGAGAAATGAAGAGTCGTAGAACTGTCAAAAAACTCTGTCCCGCACGAGGAATTTCTCAAGTGTCGCGAGTGAAACATAGAAACTCACACACATAAACACCCAGACCCGGAAAAACTCATCATCATCATCAGCCGGAAGACGTCCACTGCTGAACATAGGCCTTCCCCTTAGACAGCCACGCCGAACGACAATTCGCCACTTGCATCCATCGGTTGCCCGCGACCCTCACGATGTCGTCGGTCCACCTAGTGGGAGGCCTACCTACGCTGCGTCTTCCGGTCCGTGGTCGCCACTCGAGAACTTTTCTTCCCCATCGGTTGTCAGTTCTACGAGCGATGTGGCCTGCCCATTGCCACTTCAACTTGCAAAACTTGCAAATTTTACGGATACAACTACTTGTAGGTAATACAAATATTTGTTCCGTGCGGGGATCGAATCCGACACGCTGCGCAGCAATCCAATCGGTCAGACATTTCGCTAATCGTGCCATGTGAAGGAACAGGGCGGTTTTTATTAGTTGATAAGATAGGTTGACAGACTTTCCGCTTCAATCAGGAGGAGGATGATCAGTTTATGATTTTTACACCCCAAAACAGAAAAAGAAACGCCGTTTATCATGGCGCTTGCAACAGTGCCGAAATTCAAAACAAATAATAAATAAACATGGTAAAAATCCCGTTTTAAATCCTAATAATAGTGTTAGTGACCCTGTCAGCCTAAAAGCTTCTCGGAACGGGAGGTCGATTGGAGCTGCCCCTGCAGTCTCGACAAATATAACGACAAAAAACTTTTTGAAAAAAAGGAAACCGACTTCAAAACCAAAGACAAAAAACTGTGAAATAACTTTTCTTTCGGAAGTCGGTGGCTTTGTTTTTTATTTCATTGACTATGGCCACCGACTTCCGAAAGAAAAGTTATTTCACAGTTTTTTGTGTTTGGTTTTGAAGTCGGTTCCCTTTTTTTCAAAAAGTTTTTTATTTTTCCCTTTTTAGTTTAAATTTTCAACAAAAATCTTCATATAATCGACGTCTTTGAAAATCTACAATCCTAGTAAGCAACAAAAACGGATCTATGCGGGCAACTTTACGATATATCCATTATTGTTATATACTAAAACCTTCTCCAGAATGTAATGAACACTTTCCTGAAAACCGCATCAAAATCCGTTCAGCCAAACGCGAGATAATCGCGGACAAACATACATACAGGTCGAACCGAGAACCTATACTTTTTTTGAAGTCGGTTCAAAATTGGTCGTTAAGTCTAATCGATGTCAAATTTCTGTAATAGATTTTCAACCTTATACTTTGGAAATAAAATATAAAGGAATTTGATAACGATACGACTTAGCGACCGATTTTTGTTGCTGTCTAATGTCGAGACTGCAGGGGCTGGTATCTCCACCGTTTTGCATTTTTTACTGGATGTGTATGTTACGGGCGAGAACAAATAGTCTGATATTGAATAAATTGATATGAGGAATTTATTAAAATGATCACAACGAAACGTTAGAGAGTTTCTAGGCACTTGTTGTTCGCACGATGTCCGATGGTCAAGAGCTACGTCGCTATTGGGTCTGCCACACGCACAAGCTTCACCACAGTTCTGCCTGCGCAAGCTTCTCGCATGAAAAAACAATACACGGACGGCAACACTGAACCACACTGAACGTCGAACCACACACACAGGCAAGTACGCGCAGGCCAGGCTTGCGTGTGGTAGGCCCATAAAGCTCTCGTCGGCTCGCACGAACGTCAGGCTAGACTCTGTCGAAGCGCGCCAACTTCACACTTGCGTTTCGTTGTCAACAGATGATCCATATACTATTGATCATTCCGATAAGCTTACAAAATACAAAAAAAATACAAAAATATTTATTTCATCTCAAACATTGTGTCATACATAAATAGAGGCAGCTCCAGTAAGTTACAGAAGTACTTGTGTCGGAGCTGTCTCGCTCTTCCCTAATGTGCTATCTTAACAATGAAAGTAATGAAGCTAAAGAAAAAGAAAAATAATTATTAAGCAGCTCATAGATGTGTGAGGAGCACATGTGGTGTGTGAGGAGTGTATGTGTTTGTGTGTGTGTATGTGTGTGTGTGTGTGTGTGGGTATCCAGCATGTTAATTGTTAGCTCATCCTAATTAGAATGTTTTCTGCATCTTCATATGTTAGGGATCTCAACCAATTAGTTATCGTTTTTTTACAGTCGTATAACAGCAAAGAATATATATCACATTTAAGATTGAGTTTATTATAGATGTAGGTGGATTGTGTAACATACTGACGTCTGGCAAATGCTGATCGTACCCCTGGAGAGTAGGCAACAATATCTTTGCGCCTTCTGGTTTGAGTTGCTGGGTCAAAGGGGAGACATTTATGCAGGGTTAAGGTCACATTTAGAATATAAAGTTTTCTAATTGATAACAGGTTACTGACTGTATAGAGATCTGTTGTAGGGAACCTAAAGGAAGGAAAGCTTATATTACAAATTGTTTGAGTGTACTTTTTTCGCTTGAAGATTTGACTTCATCTGGTATCTGAGTCAGTTAAGCGACCTCTGAAAACCCCACAAACCTCCGGCATGGCTTAAGATTGTATACAGATATTTTTATCATATTGATGATTTTTTGGTAATTCTATTGAAATGTTATCTTATCACATACGCTTGCGATTAGTTTAATACCTTTTGCAGATAAAACACACATTCAACTTTCAGGTATAATAGATAGCTGTTGTGTTTTTTACTGGATTACCTTACTTACCAATCTGAAAATGTAAGTACTTATTTTTTTCAATCCTAACCTAACATAACTTTGTATTTTTATCAATCAAATTATTGTAGAAATTGTATCTTTATAAATGCTCCCACATAATAAATAATAGCAGCGCTAAAGTCATTTGAAAACTGGTAAAAATGTGACGTTTCAGATGAAGGCTTGCCTGTTCCTCCTCGCCGTGCTAGCAGCACTAGTCACCTGCAATGACGCGGCTGCAGTACCGAATGACGCAGCTTTAATACAGAATGACGCGACAAAAGAACAGGATACCGACCCCAGTGGCAACTTGATACTGGGAACTTACACAAACGGAGACAGACTGCTTCACAGGTATGAACCTAAATTAAGCTTCTTCGTAAGTCTCCGATAATTTACGACTTTGGTATCCATTGACGCGTTCTTGTGTACGAACCTTTATGGATTGAGACTTGTGTTGCGTTGTGTACGGAGGACCTAAACCTGAGCGCTCTTATTCTGACTCATGATGCGATTGGATCGATTTCAAACGCCGATGAAATCATCAACCGGAAAATCGTCCTTATAACTACGACATAATGATGCAATTTGTCTGATTTATGTCGTCGTAGCAAAGCCTGTTTTTTACGACTGAAAGCTTTAAATTGTACTGTTTTTTTTTAATAGTAAAGACAACTGAAAGTTTAAGTGTCTAAACACACTATGTCGAAGTTACGAGACCGAAGTTCGGCGGCTGATTTCACGTTCCGACGTATTTGGCTGATATGACACACCATAAGTGCCGAACTTCGAACGCCGAACATCAGAACAGATTAAATTTGCCTCAGTCCCATCTTAAAATGCACTCTTCTAGTCCATATTCAATGTCAATAAAAATATATAATAAATTACCAGAGTATTTAAAACAAATGGAGAAAATAAATATATTTTTAAGGAAAGTAAAAGAATTTTTAATTAATAAAAGCTATTACTCATTAGACGAATTTTTAAATGATAAATTACTTAAATAAATAAATTAGAGATAGTTAATATATTAATACAGTAATAAATAAAATGTAAATAAATAAAATATAACTGAAATACAATACATTATAATTATTTAATATTAACAATCATAAATTATCATATTTAAATCTTAAATTTCTACATAAATTAATGACATAGGAAATATTGATAACAACGCTCTTCCTCTCTCCAACCATATCCAAACTTTGCTGTCCCGACAGGGTCCATAATTGTTTCTCTCTATTAGTATTTTTACCACCTGTATTATGTACATTATGGATTGCAATAAATCATTTGAATTGAATTGAATTGAACTTACGCGGCAGAAAATCGGCGCGGGCGGCTCCCTGCTGGTCCCCGCCCCCGGATCTTCGTCGGTAATCGAACCGAACTTCGGTCGCGTATAATGTTTGGTCACAGAATAAGTTGACGCTGAATTTACGCCCGACCGAAGTTAGGCTGTACGCTATGACGCGACGTAATTTTGGCATAGTGTGTTGTCAGTAATTCAAATAGCATTGCAGGCGTAATTGTGCTGAACTTCGGTCGCGTAACTTCGGCATAGTGTGTTTAGACACTTAAATTGTCGAAGTAATAAGGATGATTTTTTATTTGTAATTGGCCGACTATAAAGACATATCGGCTACCTCGATTGTCTAGTGGTCTTAAGCCTAAATACTGAGCATGAGATCTCGGGTTCGATTCCCGCAATCCCAATAAAATTTTGTTCGAAAAAGTGCTACCTATTCGATTTTTCCATTAAGGATTTTTCAGAAGCAGCTTCAAAATCTAGAATATTGACCAGTTGATGAGACCTCACTGGCATTGGAGTGCACTCGTCCCCTATTAAATGGGACAGCTCAAACAATTTTTATTTATTTTATTCAAGTTCCGCTATCCCCAGTAATGGGAACTCTTTTAATGGGGACAGCGAGAATACACTGATATACCTAATTCAGATGAGTCCCACTAACTAAACGTCTTGTTTTTTTTTTCCAGTCGGTACTACAGAGTGCATCCTCAGGGTGCTCCAATTAACTGGGTCGTCCCTTATGTAGGACCCAACAACGTGCGTATCACGTACATAGAGGCGGTGCAGATCGGTGCTCCACAACCCGCCACCGCCACACTCGAAGCAGGAGGCATCGGCTTCAACCATGCAAACATCAGACTTAGATCAAGCTCAGATTCCGGATTCTACTACTTGCTCCGTATCTACGGCCGTTAAACGTACAGCCTTACTACAAAAACTTAAATATTTGTCTAAAAAAAGTGTGACTGTAAAACGAACCTTATTTCAACGACATAATCTGACATTTCTTTAGACAAATGTTCAACAGACGTTTACAAGTTTTTGTGGTACGACGGTAAACGTCTCACTACTAAAAAGTTAAACATCTGTTGAACACTTGTCTAAATAAAACTGTCAAATACAAAACGGCATTTGACGTTGATATAGGGGTTGTATTGCATTAACACTTTTTTATACAAGTGTTCAACAGATGTCTAAATTTTATGTGTTACGACGTAAAGGTTTTTATACGCATTAATGCCTGCATCGCGTATTGTTAAGCTATTTTGAGGGAAAAAAAATCGGCTGCGAGTAGGACTGAGATATTCGGTCACAACGAGCAGGCCTGCGGTGGTCTAATGATGAAGTTCCGGCAAAGTCATGGGCTATTCATTCACGAAATGAATCATTTGGAGTAATGCTTTGTGGCCATTTTAGACCCTCTGCTTGCAGTCGAATTATTCTTTCTTCAACAAAGCATTTGATGTGATTATTGAAAGTGCGTCTAATGGATTTTTATGAAACTAAAAACGCATTTGAGTTGTAATGAATTGTTTAATAAAACCCTTTTTTGTATATTATCAGTGATATTGTATACTTATTTAACAAAAAAAAAAAACGTAAATTCTATAGAATTATTGATTATAATTCAAAGTTAAAGTAAACAGGCTTCTTCTGGGTAAGCTCGCTCCATCGTCGACCTTGTCTTAGTCATTCCTGACCTAGACTAAGATCAAGAGCAAACCCATTTTACATAAAAAAAATGTTTATTATTTTTCACGTTTTGTCTTGTCACAAACTCGTAAACCTGTTATATTTATACGATTAAATAAATCTATTAAGATTAAGGAACAAATATTTGTTTATGATATATTTTTTTCCTGTTCTTTTTTTTCTAGAATACTTTTAATCTGGGGCCACGGCAGTGGCCCCGCCAAGACGAGCCAAGCGAAGCGCAAGGGCACTCCTACCTTTTCTCGAAGTGTTTCGTCGTGTTTTTGAACCCTGATAGAGTTGGTTTCCGATGTACGAGATAGTTCATATTCTCAGGATATGATGTCAATAATAGACCTATTAAACCTACAAAGTTTCAATTAAATAGCTCTAATACTTTAGATTTTATTGATATATCTAAAATACACCGATTTACACACTGATGATCATCAAAATGTTTGGCTACTTCCTGAAGTGCTAGAAAGCTGAAATATGGTAAGTAATCTCAGTTTAGTATACAACCAACAAAAAAATTCATAAATTTATAACTTTTAACTCCCATCCCCTAAAACGGGGGGGTGGACGTTATAAAAAAAGTTATAAAATCACTATCATGCCCCCAGACAAGCTTATAACTTTCACCCCCCATACCCTAAAATTAGGGGGGGTGGAAGTTTGAATAAGATTTTCACCAATTTTATGAATTAGGACATGTAAGTTTACACGGTACTGTAGACAGTGTACTCGACAGTAACTAAAAAACCTATTAATAAGTATTGTCAAACTTGCGTAAACGCCACTGGGAAGTTTTCTTCCCAAAAACATAATTAAAAAAAAAGAAAAAAACTTTAAGTCTGCCTAGCAACTTACAAAAAGAACTGAAATCCCACCAAAAACTTTCATGTAAAATGTTGCCAGACGACCACATAATGTTTAGCCTGTGAAAAAGATATCAGATCTCATGTTAAGCCAAACTTCTGAATCTACACGGCCTAACTCTACCAACCCTAACTTCACAAATTCTACATATCAGTAAAAATGTATGGCTTGGCTGTTTCGTTGCTTCAGAAACTAAATATTCGCATCACCGTCACGTAGCGGAACGGCGAAGCCATACGTTTTTACTGATATGTAAAATTTGTGAAGTTAGGGATCGGTAGAGTTAGGCCGTGTAGATTCAGAAGTTTGGCTTAACATGAGATCTGATATCTTTTTCACAGGCTAAACATTATGTGGTCGTCTGGCAACATTTTACATGAAATGTTTTTGGTGGGATAGTATATTTTGAAAATATACAAAATAAACATAATTTCTTGTCAGAACACAGTTTTATTTTTTAACCCAAATCAAAGTTTAACTGCACGGATTACGCAGTGGCAATCGACTATTACGCTGTGTGTAAATATAGTGCAACTGTAATTTAATGCCTATCGGACCTCCACATCCCAGTAACTGGGTAATACTTACCCCATGGTAAGTAAGACTGGTTGTCAGACTTTCGAGCTTCTGACTGTGATTAACGACTGTCAATAATCTACAAATGACAACCGGGACCAACGGCTTTACGTGCTTTCCGAGGCACGGAAGAAACTCGTTATAACAGACGGTCAGCCATCCACAGACCAACCTCAGCAAGCGCGGCTTTACCCGGAAGATCGGTCTGTGCTGCTATAATTATTTTGTAGATTAACAATATCAATTAAATACTGTTGCGAGCCGGGTTAGGGATATTTTTTTATTTATTTATTTCGTATCATCTAAATCAGGGTAGAAATTTCTAAAAAGTTCGACGATCGACTTAAAATTAAATTAATCCTGGATAATACACTATCTTATCATTGAAACATGTTTGCTATATAAACTCGTACTATCTACAGTGCCGTAAGTCATATCCACGTTATCCTTCAAGTAGACAACTACTGTGTGTGATCATTTACGGGAAAATAAATCTTCAAACGTAAGTACTTTTTAATAATCCAATGTATTCTGAACTATAAATTTCTTTTATCTGAATAACTGGTTGACTGTCACCCCACACATCACATATATCTCGACATCCTCAGCACCGCTAAACGCAATCGTTTTTCGTCAAACTGTTTTACAGCCCAGCATATTCTGATCCATACAACAAAATGTACAATTAGCAACTTATAAAATAATGGTATAAAATCTTTCGGTCAATTAAGCCCTCATTAGTTGTTTATATTGTGACATTTTAGATGAAAGCTTGCCTGTTCCTCCTCGCTGTGCTCGCGGCACTAGTCGCCGTCAATGACGCGGCTGCAGTACAGAATGACGCGCCTGCACTACAGAATGCAGCTGCTAGGGCCAATATGCACCAGGGAACCTACAGACCAGGAGACAGACTGCTTCACAGGTGTGTTTCCATATCAAAACCAAGGTCCATGTTCAGCAGTGGATGTACTGCTGATATGATGATGATTATTATTTTAGAAAATAATATTTTAGTAGCATAGTGGTAATCTGCGCTGCAGGTAGGCAACGTGACTCAGTAATAATAATTATACACGTAATTTGTAAGATAAGACTCAAATTCGAGTATTTTCTGCAAACGTAGTATAGGACGCCCTGCGGCAAGATGGGTCGATGATTTGAACGAATGTGTCTGGCAGCGGATGCGCCCCACATATGTCCCTACCAACTAATGTAGCAACGTGTAATTAGACTGTAAATATGTATAATTAGATAGTAAGTAGGTACCAATGTAAATAATTTTTGTATATAGCTTCAGTTTAATTATTTAGTTTTAAGATGCACGTAGCCAGTAAGTTCTCACGCTTTGGCACGACGAATCTTATGTATTTTTTAGGTATTATCTATCGGCTAAGAAGCTTTGAAGTAATAGATACAATAGGCTATTCTCCAGGCCACGCCGTACACAGCTGCAAGGTTATTAATGTTTTATTGCACGCAGCTGCAGTGTGTTGTTTTTGTAAATTGCATTGTGAGCTAGCAATTAGGAAAATGTGTTTGTCGGAAGTGTAACATTTATGGCCTGGTGCCATAAACGAAATGCCGACTGTAATGTTTTAATTTTTTATAACGCTGGGCTTCCCAGAGCGCATCCTGTATTGTGTTTGGTAACAATGCTTACTATAGTTTGAGTTGTAAGAAGTTTGCCGCCAGCGAACTTCTTTGTTACACTTCCGACAAACACATTTTCCTAATTGCTAGCTCACAATGCAATTTACAAAAACAACACACTGCAGCTGCGTGCAATAAAACATTAATAGCCTTGCAGCTGTGTACGGCGTGGCCTGGAGAATAGCCAATTGTATCTATTACTTCAAAGCTTCTTAGCCGATAGATAATACCTAAAAAATACAAAAGATTCGTCGTGCCAAAAGCGTGAGAACTTACTGGCTACGTGCATCTTAAAACTAAATAATTAAACTGAAGCTATATACAAAAATTATTTACATTGGTACCTACTTACTATCTAATTATACATATTTACAGTCTAATTACACGGTACCTACTTACGATCTAACTATACATATTTACAATCTAATTAAACGTTGCTACATTAGTTGGTAGGGACATATGTGGGGCGTTAAGCCGCCACAGATGCATAATGCCCAGGACCGGGAGGGTTGGCGCTCTTTGGGTGGGGCTTACGTTCAGCAGTGGACGGCAATATGCTGATAATATACTTCTTCCAAGTAAAACACTGGAAGCAAGAATTCAGGCTTCAAGCTATTATTTAAAAATTCACAAAACGAAGGATTCTTTTTTTAATGAAAAATTTTATATTTCCAGTGCGTACTACTCCAAGAACCCAATCTTCAACGCCGTGCAGTACCAGGACATCACTTACCGTGGAGCTAACAACGTGAGGATCACCTACCTCGAAGCGGTGGAGGTCGGCGCCACCCAGTGGGGCATGCCCACCCTCAGGGCAGGAGGCGTTGGCTACAACCATACAACCATCAGACTGACGTCAGCCAGGGGCTACGGATACTACTACTTAGTCCGAATCTACGGACGTTAAACTATTAAAAGATATAATGGACTTTTATGAGTTTAGATTTTAATTTGAGGGAAACTATTTTTTTTTTTGTAAAAGATAGATTCAATTAAGACAATGTTAAATGTCTATAATAAAAATCTGATTAGGTTAAGCAATAAATTATTTTTAAGATACTTATGTTTTTAATTTATTTTGTGGACTGCTTCGTTGGTCGAGACAGTGGTCGAAAATGCAGCTGCTGAGATGATGTACCACCGAGTTCGATTCCCGAGTCTGGCTTAACGTTACTGGGTTTTTCCATTAAGAATTTCTCAGTAGCAGCCACTAAATCTGGATTTGTGCCTAGTTAAAGGCAATAGACTCTCCTTTTCACAAGGGACTTAAATAAAACTGACTGGGAGGAGTGCCATTAGGTGCTCCTCGGAATCACCCTTCGGGGATTACAGGTGTGATTTTGTTTTCTGTTATGTTATGAGTGCATAGTTTGGCTCATTCAACTCCGAACTCCATAATCATTCTTACCATTACTAAAAATGCGAGTTTGTGAGGATGGATGGATGGATGGATCTTTGTTGTTACTCTTTCACGCAATAACTATTAATTTTGAAATACAGATAATTTATAACCTAGGAATTAAGGCATTTTTTTTATCGTGGTAAAATCATCAAATGAGTCCTCCCACCCAGGGCAGGGCGGGAAGGACTGTCAGACTCGTACTGACTAAAATCCACGGCGTCCTTCAATAGCCCTTTACGTTCCAGGGTCACGGTTATGAGATAAGTCCCGCGACCAGGAATTAAGACATAGGATAGTTTTTATCCCAATTTTATCTTCCCGTGAGATATTTTTCGTGTTGTAGCGCTGGCAACAGCTAGTAAGGGAGTGTACGTCTAGAGTCGTTTACGTGAAATCAAAATCTAATAACATAGTGGCGTCATATTACGCCGTCTCTGTCTTATAGAGGTCTTTTTTTTTTTTTTTAAATCATTTATTTAGAGGCTTGCAGCACATTTGTACGAGGTCAGCCTCGTAAGGTAACGCTAATACATTTAAAAAATAAACTAAAATACTATCTATAAACTAAAAATATTTAAAACACAACCACTACCTAATTTACATAATTACCTATAAAAAAATCACCTCTCGCCAAAATGATAAATATCTATTTACCAGCATCCAGTTAGGCTGAAGGCTGATCCCTACAGGATTAGAAAAAAGATTCGACTGACAAGATCTTTGCTGGTTACACTACAATTTTTCTCAGAGATATCAGACATTATAAACCTAGTTGCATCTATAGAATGCTGTGATTTCCAGATTCCTTTTTTAATAATGTAAAGTCCCGAATAGAGAATATTTAAGTTATTTAAATACAACAAAATTACAACAACAATCAAGACAGAAATAAAAATTATCACCAGGGTTATCTCTGTGTTGTAAGTACGTTTACAAACCTACAACAATCAGACCAGGAATAACTTATAGGCCACCTCATTATGCCTAATACTATATTTTATGCAATTTAATGGGCACATAGGTAGACCCTGTTATGTATTACGACATAGGATATTTTTTATCCTGGTATTACGTTCACGTGGAGTAAGTTCCGACTACCAAGCGGACGAAGCCGCGGACTGAAGCTAGTTTTGTATACGTTGTCACGTGTTTACAAACGCTTCATGCGTTGAATTGACAATGATAATAATTATTTTATTAGTAATATTAAGATCTTGATTTAATATGGTCAAGATTTATATCTGTGATAATTATCAGTTTGAATGGGGATAGTAATCTCCGTAAAGTGACACCTGTTTGAATAAAATTGTTAGATAGATAAATTATATTCCTAATTACATTCTTTTTCTTGGTAAAGTCATCAAATTTGTCCTCCCACCCAGGGCAGGACGGGAGGGACTGTCAGACTTGTACTGACTAATATCCACGGTGTCCTTCAATATCTCTTTACGTTCCGGGGCCACGGTTACCCGACAGTCCCGTGACCCCGGCTGGCTTTGGCCCTTAAGGGGGCCTCGTCATATTGCTGACAGCTCTATGAGGCGCGCGTGGAAGACGACGCGCCATCGACCCAATTCTCATTTACTTGACTTATTGGAGAGGGCTATGGTCTGAGTCTCTCTGTCTGAGTCTCTTTGTGTGATCGAGTCAGTAATGAGGAGATTCGTAGAAGAACCATAGTTCCCGACATAGCCCAGTGAATTAGCAAGTTGAAGTGGCAATGGACAGGTCAGGTAGCACGCAGAACTTCTTTCTTTCTTCTTTTTTTTTCTTAAAAAAAAAGTTGTCCCACACTAGGAATTTCTCCTGTATCGTGGGTGCGTTTACAAACATAGAAAGTCACATACCTACACAAACACCCAGACCCGGAACAACTATTTGTAGATCATACAAAAATATTTGTTCCGTGCGGGGATCGAACCCGCGACACACAGCACAGCAGTCCAATTGCTTAGCCGCTGCGTCAAACGTGCCGTCAAAAAAAAAAAGAAAAGAAGAAGAATCTGTGTGGGAGGTCTATGTTCAGCAGTCAATGTTCTACGGCTGAATGAGTTATATTCTAGTGAGATAATTATTTTTGAGTAATATTATAGCGGGTAAAGTCGCTAGCTAAGTCTGTAAAAAAGTGTTTTTTTTTTCCTCTAAAAAGTGTTATTTTTCCCTCTAATAAAAGGGTTTTTCCTTCATCATTTTCCTTAATGATTCTCCTAATCAACAAGATTTTGATTGCAATAAGATAAAAAGCTGATTATATTTAGCACTTATTGTGATTGAACACATTTTATTAGTCATGGTAGATAGCACGTTCAAAATAATCTTATCATGTCTTTCTGAATACTATAAATGCTACTTCTTCCACAAGGAACATCACATTTACGTAGTCAGCTACTGTGATATTTTACGTGACTATACCTAACTAAAAACTGAAAATGTAAGTAATTATTAATTATTTCATGAAATACTTAATAATTAGTTACCTTGGTCCTGGCTGTCATTTCTAGAGCTTGGTCAGAAGCTCTAACGTCGTATCACAAAAGTTAAACATCTGTTAAACACTTGTCTAGAAAAGTGTAACTGCATAACGACCCATAAATCAAATTCAAATGCTATTATGCAGTTGACAGTTTTTTAGACAAGTGTTCAACAGATGTTTTTTGTAGTAAGACGGCTAAAGTCTGATAAACAGCAGTCTTACCAAAGGGTATTTCCCAGTTACTGGGTTGTGGAGATCAGTTAGGCAGACGCTCCATACCTGCATCCTGCTTGACTGGAAGCCGATCCCAATATAATTGGGCAGAGGCTAGGCAGCTGATGATATATTAACAATTACCATAATTCACTGTTTATGTGTCATTTCAGATGAAGGCTTGCCTGTTTCTCTTCGCTGTGCTCGCGGCACTGGTTGCCTACAATGACGCAGCTGCAGTACAGAATGACGCACCTGAAGTGAAGAATGCCGCCGCCAGGGCCAACATGTACCAAGGCTCTTACCAGCCCGGTGACAGACTGCTTCACAGGTGTGTACTTAAAAAAAACTAATTCTGTTTTTCTTTATTAGTAGCCATTGCCATGTCTATACGCTCATTTCACAGTTTGAAACGTAGGATCGGGAAATTTTACATTCTGCGTCTATTTATTTTTTTTACATTTATTCATTTTATAATCATAAAAAAAATACAACTTTCATGACAAATGGTTTTTTATGGCATGAACTAATTTTCAACGGGGAGCTAATTTTTTTTTAAAAAAAAAAGGGTTTTCAACTTTACGGTTTTGAAACAAAGTGTCGGGATTTTTATTTATGATATTTTTTATTTTATTTTAAGGGGCTTTATAATGACCAACAAAACAAAAATAAAAATTTCAACTAAATCTCATAACAACCACTTATAATTATGACATCCTTAACATTGCACTCCCTATTCCTTTATGTAGATTTCCATTAACATTCTATATAAAATCCTGCCTTCGTCTGAAAAAGGGAAAAAGCAAGGATGCTATTTCAAACTCCCTCTTCAAACGAATCGTTTCTTTGCCGTACGTTCCGGTCATCGACACAAGACATGATAAATATCCTCAAGACTAAATGAATTGATAGTGAGATCTTAGATTACAATACACGTAATTTATGCCGCCACAAGATAAGAACTCGAGTGTTTTAACGAGTGGAGTGAACACGTGCACGAATCGACCAATCACACTGGTTTAAATCCACATCTTATCTCTTGTCTTCTATGATTGGTATATTTTTGCAAGTTTTTACTACAAAGAAAACGTGCCTTAAATCATAATATCCTTACCGTCTTACTACAGAAAAGTTAAACATCTGTTGAACACTTGTCTAAAAAAAGACAAGTGTTCAACAGATGTTTAACTTTATGAAGTAAGACAGTTCATGTTTTTATTGAGAGAAATCGACATAATTAAGGAACATTATGATTCACGATAAAAACTAAACATCTTCAAATCTTTCCAGTGCGTACTACTCCAAGAACCCAATCTTCAACGCCGTGCAGTACCAGGACATCACTTACCGCGGAGCTAACAACGTGCGTATCACCTACCTCGAGGCGGTGGAGGTCGGCGCCACCCAGTGGGGCCAGCCTTCACTCAGAGCCGGAGGTGTTGGTTTCAACCAGGCCACCATCAGACTGACGTCAGCCAGGGGCTACGGATACTACTACTTGGTCCGAATCTACGGCCGTTAAACTTTTCAAATATAAATTGTCAATTTTCAAAAATAAACTTTCATAGGGCTACATTTTCATCGGGGGTCTAATTTTTCAACTTAAGAGAGGGTTTCAAGTTGTGATACAAATTACTTAAACAATTTATTGATTTAAATTCTTGTTGCGTACAATAAAAAATTCTTACAGCACGTAATTATCGTTTTTTTTTTACTTTTTATTTCAGCTGAGGATTAATAAACAAGTGTACATTAATGTACCTTAAATTGATAGCTGAAAGTAGCAATACCCAAGACTAAGAGGGTCATAGTTCAGCGGTCGCCACCTGTTGCTTTATGCCGCTTAATGGCTTTTATATCTGTTGTAATGGTTAAAGGAAAATCTACTCTGCCTAAGGCGGAATGGTAATCTTGAGTTCTTTATTATCCTGATTCTAATGCTTTTTTGCACGAATAATCTAAATGTAAAATAAATCCTAACCTTTCTGAGATGATTTACAGACTTTAAAAAAAAAGAGGTTATCAATTCGACTCGTATGTACTCGTATGTAATATTTTCAAAACTGCCCAGTTTTTGTATATGTTAGTCTATATCAGCGTCTGAACAAATGTGCCAAATTTCAAAAGTATGTGAATTGTGTATGTCTATGTATGTAGGTAATATAATATAATATTCCACAACTATCACACAACGCCATGTAATGTAGGTATGTATGTATGTTTTTATGTTTGTGTTCGCATATCTTTTCTAATTCTTTTTTTTTTGTACTAGGCATTGTTCAACTTAGGGAATACTGCAAGTTTCATCAAAATCGGTTCAGTAGTTTTTGAGATAAGGAATGTTTTGTTGCTTACTTGGATTGTAGATTTTCAAAGACGCCGTATCGTTTCGTATAATCACGAACATTTTAGCTGAATTTTTAAACTAAAAAGGGGAAAATAAAAACTTTTTGAAAAAAAATAGGAACCGACTTCAAAACCAAACACAAAAAGTGTAAAATAAATAAAAAACAAAACCACCGACTTCCGAAAGAAAAGTTATTTTACACTTTTTTGTGTTTGGTTATGAAGTCTCACTGTGTTCGAATCTGTAACGTTACATTACAGGTGAATGCTCGCGGTGAGGGAGCAGCCTAATAAAAGATAACTTGCATGAATTGATAAAAATAGATACATTTTCCGCATAATTATCGCGATTAAAACATCTATCTCTTCAATTAATTAATTTACTTCCATTGTTGTCCTTTTACCGAAGATACCGCATTTTTATCTTTACCAAAAATCTGTTCATAATGGGCCGCTACCTTTTGTTTTAGCGTGGTAAAATCATCAAATGAGTCCTCCCGCCCAAGGCAAGGCGGGAGGGACTGTCAGACTTGTACTGACTAAAATCCACGGTGTCCTTTAAAAGCCCTTTACGTTCCAGGGTCACGATTACCTGTTTAGACAGTCCCGCGACTAAGAATTATTTACATAAATAGGACTTGTAGTTCCGGAGATGTGTGAAATCAATCGATGCCTACTCCTTACTGTTAAGGAGTTGTACCTTCCATCATCAGCTCAGCTACATAAGATGATGATTACCATACGCAAGTACTTAAATTACTTCATAAGATTTCAGAAAAACGATGTGTGGGCCCATAAAATTTGAGGGTTGCCCTCGATTTCTCCTGGATCCAATCATCAGATCCTGACTTGGTGACTATGGGACCACTACAGAAGTATATTTTATCGAACAAAAAAAGAATTTTGAAAATCGGTCCACAATTGGAGGAGTAATCGCGTAACAAATACAAAAAAAAAATGTAGATCATCCACGTAGCGGTAATCAAAAAAATGCTCACAAAATAAAAAGTACTGAACCAAATTTGATGAAATTTTTATGGGACTTAATGGAAAGTATACTGCATCGAACAAAAGAAGAATCACACAAATTGGACTAGAAACCTCGGAGTAATCGGTGTACATACATAAAAAAAATACCGACCGAATTGAGAACCTCCTCCTCCCAGAAGAAGCCTGTTCATTCTAACTTTGAACAGATTAGGGTTGTTTGTGTTCGGAAAGACAGATGCAGGTACAGAGTTGAGTGGAATGCGGACAGCAAAAGAGTGCCTTTGCTGTGCGCATTATAAAAGACGTTTGGAAATGCAAAGGTCTTTTAAATATCATGGTGCTTAGTTTTCTCAGCCGGCGAGGTCTGAGTAGCTCGCTGTCTGATCAAGGGCCGAGATCGAGTCGTGTTCTACGGGCACCTGAAGGAGCTCTTAGGTGTACAGAAACCGAAAAACAGTACCTACTGTTTACGAGGAAATCAACAATAACGTACATATGATAAGAGATGGTGCCACGTGTCTTCCGAATTATGACTGTAACATATTATTACAAGCAGAGTAACGCGAGCAAAGCCGCGGTCTAAAGATGGTTAATTATGAAACATAGTGTGAGTAGGTGCTTACCTATCGATAATATCTGCCATTCTTAATTGAATTTATTGCTAATAAGTTTGATAAACTAATGTTAAATTGATTCGATTTTTGCGCGAAATTGATTGATATTAATCATCCAATTTACAAAAATCACACATAAGCCGAAAGGATGAGAAAAAGTAGAAACTTAGGTACTAGTTTTTGAGCACGGTTTTGCTTTACAGAATTCGGACTAAAAGGTTAAGTATTTCTAATGAGAAAGTACATTAAGTAGCACATTTGTTGAAACCAGTTATATTCGAGGCGCTAGGTCAGCTAGACAGCGAGCTCGGCGTGACGCGACGCTAGCGTGACGTGCTTACTTTCTATGAAAATAACGCCGACAACATCACGCTAAACATCGGAGCCAGCGTAACGTATTTTATGGCAACTTAAATATTTTCATTATAAGTAAGCACGCCAAGGATACACCAAGCTAGCGTCGCGTCTCGCGCGTACGCTGTTTGGCCGAGCCTTTAGAGCGTCCGCGTCCATCCAAAATCTAACAAATGAATATAGACATTTAGACTTTTTAATTGTGAACGTGATCCACATGTCTAGAGTGTTGATACTACATTAATTATAATTATTCGATCTTAATGGCTGATTAAGTAAACAATGGGTTGAATATGATATTTATATATATTTGTATTAATAAACCGCCTGTATCGCTCTTTTTTTCTACCGCAGTTTGACAAATGTCTACATTTTTTTCTTAAACTTTAGGCATGGACCATTTTCACATTTATCACGGGTCCACAAATGAAGACATTCTTTCGAATATTAATTAAATCCCACGCAAAACATTTTCATTTTGCTATTTATTTATAGTACTTATCATATTAAAATTTTCGTAAAAATCTAGGAATTTTTTTTATATGTTTTACGCCCTTTTCCTGTTAACTTATAAAATAGTGTGGTATACTCGTATGTAATAATTTATGAGTTTTCATCATATTATTTCTTAGCTTTGATATTCATTTAAGCAGCCCCTCTGCAATGGTAGAGTAGTGGTGAGACTTACCTGAAACAAAAGAAAATAAAATTAGGTTCCACTTTATTAATACAAAAATAAGTATTAGTATTATAAAAGGTTATTTTGTAGAGGGCGTAAAAACCATCAGCATTGCTGTCAATGGTAAATATGCCCAAAAAGCTAACATATTCCCATAAGACCAAAACGCTAGAAATTAATAATAATTATCTATTAGATCTTAATTAGTTGCTATCTCGGATCTTTGCCTGTAACCAATCGACAACCGAATTTGCGTGACCTAGCTTAAGGATGCCCTAGTCGGCGGGTCGAACTCATTGGCGGGCGGGATTAAAATGCATGTTATTTCATCCAACATGACGTATCAATGAGATGGATGAGCAGTAAGAAGCTAGGGCACCTACGCACACATACTCCAACCTTTGACTGACTCATAGGTACATGCGTAATTTCATTGTAGAATGGACTACTGCAACTTTTTCAGAGACCTTCGGGAGTTTGGATATTATAATAAAACTACTGAATGTATCTGTTCAAAATAAAATAATTTACATTTTTGAACAAATTACCTATGCCTGTATGGTAATTTTTTACAATTTACAGTCTTCTTTTGTTATTTATTTGCTCCCGAAGATGCTTTAAAATTAGTCTTAAAATAAGGAAGTTTCGACACTCATAACTCATAATAGATGTTTTTTTTACTTTTTTGTTTCCATATAGAGCTAGATAACGATGAGATGAATGTGAATCATTGTTTATTTTGAATGTATACCGTCAAATGTTGGATTAATCTCCAAACTACGTTTGTATGGAAGAATGACCGACTGGCGTACCCTTAAAGATAAAGCGTCAGGTTCAAAGTTCAAGCTTTATAAACATCCGGTATTGACACAGTAATTAGCAGAAATAATAATAATTACATTTATTGATGGTACTACCTTAAAGTACCGAATGACACAGACTTTTGATAACTTAATCTAATCATTTACGATACTTATAATAAATAGCGACTGAACTGTAAAGTTGATCTGTAGTCGACCTGCACTTCAAGGTGGTAATCTACTGTGATTTCTTAAATAAGCGATAAATTGTTCTATTAATGTAAGTGCTCTTATTATTTCACCTTTTTCTGGTTCATTATCAATTATAGTAGGTATGCTAATGATATCACGTTTTTGTTAAATATCGCCAATAATGCCATTGATTGTTCCGAACTTCTTTCTAGAATATCTCTCCGTACTCATCACGTCAGCTTCAGGCAGCGGCCATTGCTTAACGTACCTTTTGCATCAACAAATTACAGGCAAAATGCCTACCTCTTACGTAGTGCAAAAAGTTTCAACAGTCTCTCCCCTAACTTAGATGTTGACCTCTTTAGAACCAGCCCTAGTGCATTAAGACGAGCCTTTAACAAAGACTATTTTAATACAGACCAGCAATATAAATAGTTAAGAACACTGATTGTTACCCTTTTTTGTTTTCCTTTTCATCTTGTTTTTAGCATAATACTTTCATTTTCTGTGATTTATGACTTAGGTATTTTTAAAAAGAAACTCTTTTTGTTTTAATTTTAGATTTAAGGTACATAGTCTTTTTACTTGTGAAAGCTTTTAAATGGCAAATGTTAATGCAATTGTTATTACTAACCAATGTATTAGTCTGTAAGCTTTCCGAACACTAAATAAATAAATAAATAGTAGTATAGCTAGTTCAAAATAAAATTAAGTATTGCTAGAACACAAGCGGCTATTCACACAGACTGCGTTAAAACAACCAGTTCATCGAAATTTTTCGATGGTATCGACATGATTGGTCGAATTCCGACCAACTTTCGACCAAATCATTAACTGTTAGCTTGGTGTACTTCCAGATGAAGAGTTTCATCATCATCACGGTGCTAGCAGCACTGGCAGTCTGCAATAACGCGGATGTCATCCCTGAAGAAGATTTCATTTTGGCCGAGGAATCTAACGAAGTGTTCCAGAAAGATTATGGTCTAGAAAGCAGATCTAGCAAATGGAACGACGATGATCTCATCTTGTTTTACGAGTATGTACTTTATGGTTCAGATTTTTTGGTTCTTCTTATCGTGTCAATGACAACCTATATCGACTCGGCACAGAATTGGGCCACGAGTTTAGCGCTCTCCGAAACGTCCATCAGCTCCTGTAACGAACAGTTGACAAGACACACATGCCTCGTTTGTGGAACAACACCACACTTACACTCCAGAGCTGAGAGATTTTTGGTTTATTTTATATTGTAGTTAAATTATCACCAATTTATAAGGGCAGGACGGGAGAAACTGTCAGACTATTACTGATCCACGCTAATCCTTCAATAGCCCTTTATGTTCCAGGGTCATGGTTAATAAGACAGCCCCGCAACCCCAGCAGATTTTTTTGGGTAAAAAGCAAAGGGCGCAAAAGCCCGTCCACAGATATTCTCTCTAGATTCCGCATACAAGGCAATCTATTCACGTTACACGTTCATGCATTTGCCTTAAGTTGAAGTTCGTTCTTAATCCTCTCTTGATGATCTGGTGTGTGAGTCTTGCATATATTTCACCTCATGACGCTGGCAGAATAGTCTGCGTCGTCGCTGGCTCAATTAACAAACAGGAAAAAGAATCCTGTCTTTTAAATGTCATCAGTGAAGATATATTTTTTGTCTGATAAAAAGCCGCGCCCGCCACTGCATCAGTTTTGATTAGTATCATTTCATTCTTAATCAGTCAATTAATCATAAATCGATAAATATAATCAACAAAAAAGAAACAGGAAAACAGATTAGCTCGTCAGCAGTAGGTGCTTGTTACTACCTACTAGGTTTTTTTTTTTAATTTGTTTTGTCAACATAGTAAAAGATCTGTTTCAAAGATTATGTTCGTTATAAGTATAGTATTTCAAGTTCAGTGAATACCTATTATAAAACAGGTCGACGCTGATTAATTCTTAATCTATACTTTAACTTATAAAGCTGAACAATTTGTTTGGTTGAACCACAGAATACTTAATAGTACTACGTACAGAAGTGTCACTTCCCAAAAAACAAACAAGTGTAAAATCTTTGCTCAAGAGAATAAAGTAAAAATATGTACCGAGCGCGTGCGAAACGGGTGGCGGACGGCAGCCGACTGTGAAACCCATCCACGGTGCGCCCGCGTGTACTTGCAGTTTCATACTACAAACACCGTGGACGGTGCTACATCGTGAAGTGCGCCAAGCGTGGTTGAACGCGCTAATCTTAGGAACTAATAGTACGAATAATAAAAATATTTTTTACGATTGATAGTATATTTATCGAAAAAGACTATAGGCTAGATAACATCAAGCTAAGACTAAAAGGAGCTGAGCAGCGGGGGTGAAACCCCGGTGAACAACTAGTGTGCTTAACTGCTTAAATAATGAAACTTATATTCTTCGCCCAAAAACAACGAGAAAGAAAACAAGAATTTTACAGGAAATTAACAAGTTTTAATCCAAATTTTTATATTTCCAGGGAATTAGTGAACGTGCCGGCTGTCCCGAACGTAGTACAAGTGCGCGAAGTAGCGTTCCGAGGTAATTCTACAACTCAGATTAATCGCATCGTCGTCCAGAATGTTCCAGCACATACCTATGTCGGAAATTATTGGACTCACGCCCTTGTGAGGTTAACATCAGCAGCTGGCCGAGGAATTAACAGCCGAGTTCAGTTCTTTGGACGCTACAGTAATTGGCTTTGAATTTCTTCATCTTCCTAGCCTTTTCTTAACTGTGTTTGAGTCCGAATTTATTGACACTATGGAAAAACTGTTACTAATGTATTCACATATTAAGTTTGTTATTAGTTTACAATTTTGAAAGATTACAAAAAAAAATAGAAAATTTAAAATAAATCCGAAATTATATAAACATGTTTTTTTTTAATATACCATCTAGAGATGGTGTACGTATTCGCATAATATTCGCATGAATATATTATGCGGATGCGAATGCGAATGTCTAAAAGTCTGCGTATATATGCGGATGCGAATGCGAATATTCGTAATTTTTCTAATTTGCCTGGTCTTTTCCCAACTGTCTCATCTCTTCCTCACGAGCTCTACTTCCAGCCTAAACGTATACTGATCAATTCCAGTAAGTATTTTGAATGACATGACTAAATGATTATCTGATCTCTACCACCCAGTTACTGGTGCAAACCGGTATCTACAGTGACTACAACAGATAACCTCGTATAGACGCCACACGTTTGTGCGTTTGACATAACTTAAGCTTAAATTCGTTCTCTATCCCCTCAGTATTAATTAGACACTAAAGCCGACACTAACAGTTTCTAGAAATCTACGTAAGACTTGAACTTGACTTAAAAATATAAAACTTATCAGATAGAAGACGATAAACATAGACAATACAAAAAGAGTTTAAGTAAGGATAGGTAAGTGTACCGACAGGTTGCCTTGTCTTCGGTATCTAGAGGACGTTATCGGTGGTCCGACTACTATTTTCGATGTAACCAAAACTTTAATGAAATCATTTTGCTCGGAGGTCCTCCCCGACCTTACTTTATGCAACGACATAGTAATTAAATGTACAACACTTTTTGGGACACACCCACCACATTATTCCCAAGCTACTGCAACTCCTAAAAGCCAGAATCAACAGTGGCAACCACCAGAAAAGCGCCCAGACAATGAAGCTCGACGTGTTCCGGAGAATGAATTTACCTGTCTTGGCTCCTGCAACGAAATTAATCAGAAAAGAATAGTCGAGGAGTAGGAAAAATATGTTTCCACTTCCCTCCATGTCAAGCAGGAGACAGAACAAAACAAGGCCAATAGGCACAAAGGGACATTACAACTGGGAGAAGTCCAGCCCAGTTGCCTAGCACCACGGGTAAAAATGACTACTAATATGAATAGGTCCAAAATTATGAGCTGCCATATTTGATTCCAATAATAGATAAGGCAAAAACGCTTGAACGCATGGAAGTTTGTTCGAGTTTCCACAAGGTCTAGTATAAATGACTCCAGATGTAGTCCGAACAGTAAACAACATAATATTGCGTTCGTTCTGCCGAAGAATACACTCCCATAGAATATGTGTTATAACCTTACATTTTACAAGTGTAAAACCTTCATGATACGTTCTTCATTCTGTTGCTTGCAAGTTACAAAACCATGGTAAACGCGGGTGAAGAGTGACACTTTTTGATGATTATACTTACTGAAACTTAATAAGTACTAAAGATGATACTTTTTGGCCAAAATTGGTCGAAAACTGAGTCCGAAACCAAACCTTCAGTTGGATACTAAAATATTTATTTGTAACACACCCACATATTTGTAACATCCCATATTCATTTCCTGAACATGAAAATAGGCACAGTTTATTGATATAAACACCTTACAGGCATGTTGGAAGCATCAATAAATTAAAAATCTATATAGACCGTCAATTAGGGGTTCCTTACTTGAAATCGAATGCCGTATGATCGAATAACAATGGGGATGGCAACCCAAAGCTATTCGTAGATGTCGCTGCGATCGTTGTCCCATATGTCAGATTACTGTATAGCTTGTACAAAAAACAAACACGTATTTTGTTATAAAAATTGAGTTTATTTAAAAAAACAAATATGGAAATTTTATTCGTCAATGCAAGTGCATACACTAAAACAAGAACTAAGACGCCGCGGTGCATCTACAAGAGGAAAAAAAAGTGATTTAGTTGAGAGGCTAGAAATTTGATTCTACTACATTAAACACACATTTACTTGTAGTTAGGATTTAAAATTGTATTTTTTTAAGTAGGTATTACATGTGCTAGCCTCTACAAAGAATATAGTACTGCTTCTGACGTTCTATATTGAGAAAAATGTCATCAAGTTTTGTGTTTGTCTTCTTCATCTAATTTTACATCTATTTTATAGATTGGAGCAATATGATAAGAATTTTAACTTTCTAACACCACAACTATCACAAATCTCGGTCCCGGTGATAATTCTTCCACCAGAAGAACCATTTCATGATATAAAGAGCGATGCAATACTTTACCTCCTATATAAAAGTAGATATTATTTTCAAAGGTGTATTCGATTGTTTAGTTATGGTATAATCATAGAATTTCATTAATAAATTCAACTAACGGCCTGTCCCGGCTTCGCAAGGGTATATTTTTGTTTATTGTATAGCTTTTCCTTAGTGATAATACAATTTTTGTTCTCACAGCAGTCTCAGCAGCTACCCATTATTTCTTGATAGTGTGAATTGTCGGAAATTTGTATGTTCCATCATTATTACAGCCTTTTACACAACATCTAGTCATTTTACATCAATAAAACGCTTTTTTTTCAGAAAATTCCTTTGATTTGACAGTTCTTTTGGGACACAGTGTCAATTTTCACTTTGACACTTGCCTTCCCCATCGATGAATTGTTAGCTCGACAGTTCATTACTTCGATGCATCAAAATCTCCAATAACTATGAGCTCGAAACAACGACAGCGCGAACCCCATATCTTGAATCATCATTTCTCGAACGATCATTTAATCGATTAACAGAGTAGTTTTGGATTTTTCGTTAAGTGCAATTTAATGAAAACAATAGGTATATGTGTAGAAATATAAATCAGAGTTTTGAATGCGTATTTACAAAGATAACATTTATAACGCTTCAAAATTCGAGAGTGGGGGCTCGTGAAGTCAGAAGCAAGTAAAAACTGTACTTGCTTGTGACGTATATTGGTAATTTAAAAAAATCGTTTCTTCCTCAATTTTGGTTTACGTTGTTACGTAAACCAAAATTGAGGAAGAAACGATTTTTTGCAAAAATACGTTTCAAATTGTTTTTGCTAAGCTAGTTATAGTTCTTTAGTCAAATATGTAGTTACATTATCTATCAATTTCTCAACGGGTTTAGTTAAGTTTCAAGTGGATATAATATCTTCTTAGACACACACACGTGTCCATAAATCATCATTAGCCCTCCCCTGAATTTATATATTTACAATAACACGGATTTATATTGATAAGATAGTACTAGTATCTTAAATCTGTGTTTCGTTTATCTATAAGATTAAAAAATATTATTCTGCAATACATTTTTAATTTATACATTACCGAAACCGAAAAACTCATATTTTGTGGGAAATATAAATACGTATAATATAAATACATACTCTTCTTAAAAGTTTTCTCGTTGGCCATACTGCAAGAAAAAATAAATCACTCTAAAAGTTTATTTCATTATGAGTTGTACTAAATGCAATCAAAAACGTCATATACTAGAAACGACAAAAGATGCAATTATTTTGTTCTATAGGTATATCAGTGGCGCTAGGTGCAAAGTACTAGGTGGGGGTAGTGCTATTCGATTGCAGCGCTCATGGTGGCGAAAAGTAGAACTAATGTAGGATTGTCTAAGAGTACATTCAGCTTTGCCAACTGTTAAAAACGCGCTAATCTCAGGAACTTCTGGTTCGAATTGAATAATTCTTTTTGTGTTAGATAGCCCATTTATCGAAGAAGGCTATAGGCTATATAACATTACGCTATGACTAATAGGAGCAGAGCAGCAATGAAAAAAAGTTGTCAAATCTTATTGAGAGCTACCATTGCGTGCGCTGCGTAAACGGTTTACATTACGCAAAAATTATGTATGACGGAATTGTTATATACCGTGTTCCGGACGATATACATAAACTTCGACCAGATGTTCAAACCACGGAAGTAAGCATTTTTCATTATGGACACATTAATAAATTCTTATTTTTTATTTTTTGTTAATTTTCATACAAACTAAATACCTAGACGTAAATAACCCGATATGCATGCCTCTTTATCCGAATTGGCAACGTCATTCATAACATTTGGCGGGCTGAAACAAATGAAATGCAAATAGTATTTGATAGATTTCAAATTAAGATACTTTCTCACTGCATAGCTCAATTAAATTTCATTAAATGAAATTACAAATATCTTTGTAACGAAGCCTTTTTAAGTACTACTTCCTTTGCTGGATTTGATTTGTAAAAGCCATAAAAGTATTTGCTAAAGTTTATGGATAACGTGAAGAACACGGTGTATATAAAGTCCGCGACAGCATATGTCTATCTTTTAAGATTAACTCACCATAACCTTTTTATGGAAATCAAATTTGTTTTAATTTAAAACATTTCTTCCGACGATGTTTATATGAACATAACATTAATTTAACACAAATAAATTTTAAATTTAATCATTACAAGCATTTAATTTTGAACAAAATTGCCCTTGACATTATTTGATTTTAATGAATATCTGACGAGATATTGTAGTTTCTTCAACGGCAGGTGTTGGGGAGCAGTCGAAATACGACGGCTCAGTTTCACAGTACATTCAGCTCTGCAATCTATACGTATTTTTTTTTTATAATCGCATTATTCCGCCGTCGTTTTCGGTGCCAATAGGCTTACCTTTAATCTTATCTATTCTATTGTTAACACCATTTATGAAAACACAATAAAATAGTGGCTAGTTGATAATTTGAAGATAATATCTAAATAAAAAAACGATGCGGAGAAGTACTTGGACGCCTAAGTGTATTATTGCCCTTTTGTGTTTCATTGTTTTTGTAAATTTTAGTTCGTAATATTTATAAATTTTAAGTTTTTGGTTCTGTCTTCATTTTAATACGTTCTACCTAAGTAAAAAATATAGAATATTTATAAATTATAATAAAGAAATAAAACATTGAATTTCATGCAAATCTTGTCGACGTTCGTGTTAAAAAAAAAAAGATAAACTTTATTATATTTCTGTACCTACAAGGAATTTCCCACCGGAAAAAAAATCAATGTTTCATAAGCCAATCGTTAAATCAGCCACATCGAGATAATTATGTTTGAAAACATCAGGCGGATTGACGAAAAAATATACGTATGCATATGTTTTTGTCGACTGTGCCCCGTTTCGTATCCACTAACTGCACTCCAACTACGATAAGTGAGATTAGAAGGGGATGGCGAGGTCTAGAAAACCTCATTTTTTTTAACTACCCTGAAATAGGAGCCCCGCTAGTGCCCCAAGCCGGTTTTGCGGCAAAAAATACGTTTTTCTCGTTGATCCAACTGACTTTATGCTATGCAATGATATATAAACTATAGATACGTTGTCCGCACTCTAAAATGGCAACAAAAAATGAAGCCGATTCGCCACATTGCGCGTAGTTGCGTCTCACTCCCGCCGTACGGTGTCATATTTTCTTTCTCTTTCTTCACGCGTATAAGTAGTTCTAGTTTTGTCGCCGTTTTTAAGCGCCGCGATGTTCGTTCATGGCGTGTCTATATATAATAAGTCATTGATGCTATGTGCCTACGCATATTAAGATGTGGCTAATTCAACGATCAGCCGACGACATTTACAAAATTTCTTTTATTTTATTTTTTATTTTATTTTTATTGTATTTGGGTGGCTTACAGCTAACAATACATAAGTAGATAATGAGTTGATCAACGATCAGCCATTTAAAAGCCTCCACAGTTAGCAAAAAAAATACTATTGTTGCACACAAAACAAAAAAAAAAAATAACATGGTCATATTGTAACTTACAGAATATAAAGGCACCAGCACACCAAGCTATCCCAATCTGTCAACATCCATTAATAGATTTTAACCTTATGACAAATGCATAGGGCTCAATTTTACTCGGTAAATTTTACAGACCGGGCAGTCCGATGCGCTGGCGTCTGCACGAACAGGGAACAGGGCCAAATTAAATATAATATTGACTTCAATACCTGTACAGCATGCAGGCATGCATGCATAACCATTACAAAATAAATTATTCATCAAGAACAACACAACTTTTAGACAAGATTGTACTAATTGAAGCTAAGCTACTTGTAAACAAATCAATTGAAGGGTGTTCGTTCATTACAACTTGGTTAAATGCTTTAATTGACCGAAGCAAAAAAGAATTGCTACGATAAACTGTGCGAGCGTAGGGGGCACGTAGAGGATTTCTCAGGCGTGAATGCCGAGATGGGACATTCAGAGACAGTTTCGAAAGTAGTTCAGGACATTCGATCTTTGATTGTGCTATTTTGGCGAGAAAGCGTATGTCAGATATATTTCTTCGAGTTACAAGTGGAACTAAGTGAAATCGAGTGCATCGTTCCTTGTAACTCAAATAAGGGATTCTGAATTTGTAGAACTTCCTTTGAATTCGCTCCAATCTGTCCGAATGCACTGCGTAATTCGGATTCCAAATTTGACTACCATATTCGAGGTGACTGCGGACGTAAGCACAATACAAAATTTTCAAAGTTTTCATTCGTCCAAATGAACTAGCATTACGAATAATGAATCCCAGCGCTTTGGAAGCTTTTTTGGCAATGTTGTCAACATGATAATCAAAGGTGAGCTTACTGTCCAGAAAAATGCCAAGATCTCTAGTGACATGAGTTCTTGATAAAATTTTATTTGCGATATAATAATTAAATATTATTGGTTGATTTTTACGAGAAAATGTGATTACTAAGCATTTAGAGATATTAAGATCTAATCTAATCTTTTATTGAACGAAGTTTTATAATTCCCTCCAGAGTGCTCGCTTCATTTATTAACTCTTGTACAAACTTTTTAAAATCTTGGGAATCTATATAACCTCCTCCTGCCTAGAATTATTTAAATACATACCACTTTAAACTTATGCTAGCCTAGTACTTTTTTTTATGGTTAGTAATGGACAAGACTATTTCACGTAACTTGTAACACCAAACACTAGAGTTGTTTTGAAGTAGAGTTCCATTGTAGCACTATCGGTTGCGACAAATAGGAATTTATTTGCTCATTTTTTACCAGAGTGGAGACAAACGGTATTTTTTTCCCGATAGTCGCCTGTGTACAGACATGGCATGCAGCTGTCAAATTTTTTTTTTTTTAATGTTTAGATATAGTTAGTTATTAATTTCTCTGTTATTATGTAATTTGCATGCTCTTCTGAAGAAAAATAAAATATTTTTTCTTTCTTTCTTTCTTTTTCTTTCTTTCTATGATTTCGAGATTTATCAGATATATTTAATTAAAAATATAAGATTTTTAAGTTCTACTAACTAAACTGATCCGGGCGAAACTACCCATGCACATTTTAAAAAGTGGGTCTCTGGCCCGTAGGCCAGTTTTTGCGGGGGCGAGATGTCCCTTAACCCAATAAATCAATTGCTGTTCGTTAGTTGCGCTAAAACTCGAGAACGGCTGGACCGAATTGGCTAATTTTGGTTTTGAATTATTTTTGGAAGTCCTGGAAAGATTCAAAAGGAGAGTAAATACGATAAAAAAAATGATTCTGAGTCGATACGAAGTTAGCTGGGTCAGCTAGCATTAAGATAATTATGTTTGCCAATCTGATATAGTGGTTGATCTGTATAAATATCTGATAAAACTCATTTAACTGATAATGTCTAAGATAAAATTGATTCTGATTGAAACTTTTCAACCAATAAATTGATAAAATTGCGTCATACACTAAATGATCAACAAAACATCACTAAAATAATAATATAATTAATAAGGTGCGTCTAAATGGGCAATTTTCACTGCTATACATGGCTGCAATACAATCGCCGGCAATATTGCCAGAAATTGCAGCCAGACATAAGCAATATAGGCAATATTTTGAGTGTGGCCCGGCCATATAGCCACACATTCTAGGTACAGATACCAGCAGGTCAACCTACCCCAATCTGTCAAATTTTACCAATCGAACATTAACCTTCTACTATTCTGATATGGTTGAAAATCTATTAAAGAAATTTGACAGATTAGTACATTGGATGGTAGGAAATGTTGCAGCCACAAATTGCATTAAAAATGTACCCTTTTAGATGCACCTTAAGAGTAGGCTAGTCGGTCATTCTTCCATACAAACGTATTAGGGCGATTACTCCTCTGTTTAAGGGTATAGATTCAAAATAAAATGATCTATACCTACGTACATTCATCTCGTCATTATCAAGGCTTGTATGGAAAAGTTAATAAAAAAATAGTTATGAGTGTCGAAACTTCCTTACTTCAGCACTAATTTTAACGTATCTTTTAGGGAGAAAATAAATGACAAAAAGGAAGACGGAAAATTGCAAAACTGTCACCATACAGGGTTACATCATTTGTTCCAAAATACAAATAATTTTATTTCGAATAGATACATTCAGTAGTTTCTTCATAATATCCATATTCTCGAAGATCTTTTGAAAAGTTGCAATCGTCCATTCTTCAATGAAATCACGCATGTTTGCACTTTGGGCCCTATCAGAAAACCAGCTCTGTGACATTTCAAAAAAATGTCGCAGCACATGCTGAGATAGGAGCCTTTTGGGCTCACACAGGACTATTTATGTTCTGTTTGTTATCTTTCTTTTATGTAATTTTGTTTCTCCTTTGTATTTATTTTTCTTCTGTATAGTTCTGTTGTTCTGTCTTGTTCTTTTTCTTCTGTATAGTTTTGTTTGTTCTGTCCTGTGTGTGTCAATAAATCCTTTTTCTTTCTTTCTTTCATGTATGAGTCAGTCGACGGTTGGAGTTTTTTTGGATTTGTGCGTAAGTGCTCTACTTACTGCTCATCCATCTCATTTGCACGGGATGTTGGGTGAGATAGCATGCATTTTAATCCCCTTCTTAGTTATTTTAGTACACTTTTTTTTTAGGGTGGTAAATTGTTCAAATGAGTCCTCCCACCCAAGGCAGAGCAGGAGGGACTGTCAGAATTGTACTGACTAAAATCCACGGTGTCCTTCGATAGCCCTTTACGTTCCGGAGTCACGGTAGCTCGTTAGTCCCGCGGCCCCGGCAGGCTTTGGCCCTCTAAGGGGGCCCCGTTATTGTGCTATCAGCTCTTTAAGGCGCGTGGAACACGACCCGGGCATGATCCATGATTGTACAGTGAGTCGCCCATTACTCGCCGTCCGCATGCCCGCTCCTACGGTGCGCGGTGGCCGGACATCATCCTGAGACGTCCGTTGCTGTGCGCGTCTCTGCGACTGGGACGTGAGGTCCTTAAGGCAACCAGGACAGGCAGGCCCTAAAGGCTTGACTGAACTGACTGGCTTGAGACTTGACCGAATCCCAAATGATTGTGTTGATAACAAAATAATATTCTCAGACGAATGACATTTAGTTAGTGTCACCAAAATTACCCAAAACTAGTTTTCCTTACCTATAATTGCAGGATTAGAGATTAGAGTGACTCAACACGCATTTGAGATGGTAGGTACTATCTTATCGGCTTAAATCCGTGTAATTGTAATGTATATTCTGGGCAGTGCTAATGTTGATCTAAAGTCACTCAGCGTTCCAAGGAGCTAGATCTACTGGCAGCTTTTACTGAACAAAAAGAGATATTGATAATGTAAGTACTTCAAGTTTGATTTTAAATTTTTAAATTGATTTTGATTGAATGTGTTGTCTTTTATCACATTAGTTGTTCTGTTCATTATTTTTTCATTTTATATTTCTACTATTTTTATTGTATATTTTTTTTAGCTTTATTTAAAGTTACTGTACTCACGGAGAGGAGGCCTTTGTCCCAGCAGTGGGAACATTATAGGCTGATGATGATGAAACCGTAGGTACAGAAGCCAGCACATCAACTTATCTGAAACTATCAAATTTCTTTTATAGATTTTCAACCTTATCACATTGTGGAAGGTAGATATTCCATATTTTGTAAAATTTGACAGATTGCGGTAGGTTGATGGCGCCTGTATCTAATTCAAGCATTTTTTTTTTGTTTAAAAGTACTTTCTATCATTAAGTTGTTGTTTACATCCTAACTTATTTATTTTACGGGTTTCTGTATAAAATAAGTTCATCGTTCATCTTCTGATATTTTCGAGTTTATCAATTTCACACATTTTAAGTAGTTTGTGGTCTTGACAGTTTTTAATTCATAAAATCTTCTAAATTATGATTATACCTAATATAAATTTTTGTTTATTTCTCGTGATATTGAAATATTTTTTAGCTTTTTTTTATTATTATGAATGATTTGTGTATTTTTTAAATATTATACGCATTAATTCATGCGTCGCGAATGACAAAGCTTTTCTTTAAGCTTTGGAAAGAAAAATTCGCACCACGAGCGGGATTTGAACGTGTGACAAAAAAAAATCTATACCTAGAATTATTTGATTTATTTGAAATCGCACTAAAAATCTGTATTTATTATTTTTGACGAATTTAACTGATAATGTCTAAGATTATTTCAGTATGTGATAACCGAGTGATGATGAAATTTCAATCATGATGAATTATAGATATGACTTACTCGTATTTATCATAAACATGAAAATTTGCCACTTTATCATTCGAGCCGTCGTTAATAGGGTATTTCACGCCCCCACTCTCGAATTTAGATGCGTTATATCTTTGTAAATACAGGGTGAAATTTTATTAATGAACAATATTTTAAACTCGGTCATTACTAACGATACTAATCGTATTACGGAACTCAAAAACATTATTAATGCAAGTATCTTCGCTTAATATTATTTGATGTTTGTTTACTTTTCGTTCCTCGCGCGGTGTACTGCGCTTTAAAATTTTGATACTTTTGGAGTTTTGGAGTTTATGATTTTTTTTATTACGTTTAGTATTTATTTGCAATAATAAGCCTTTGCAATATGACATACTATTTGCCCAGTCAGATGACTAGAACTATTGTAGTGCCTATAGTTAAAAATAAAACAGGCGACATCGCAGATATAAAAAACTATAGGCCTATTTCCCTGGCTACGGTGATAGCGAAAGTGCTTGATAGCCTACTTAATAGACAACTTAATAACTACATTAAATTGCACGACAACCAGTTCGGTTTTCGAGCTGGGCTGTCCACGGAGAGTGCCATCCTGTGTCTAAAGTGGGCTGTCAAGTACTACACAGACCGGAAAACACCTATATATGCGTGCTTCCTCGATTTATCCAAAGCATTTGATCTGGTCTCCTACGGTATACTTTGGAGTAAGCTTGAGAAAGCTGGAGTTCCATCAGAACTGACAAGCACGTTGAAGTGTTGGTATGGAGGCCAGATCAATCAGGTTCGATGGGCTGGGACTTTGTCTGAGCCGTATGGATTGGAGTGCGGCGTGAGGCAGGGGGGGCTGACCTCACCTACGCTCTTCAATCTATACATAAACGAGTTGATTGAGACGCTCAGTAGAGAGAGAGTAGGCTGTTACATTGATGGGGTATGTGTGAACAACGTTAGTTACGCCGATGATATGGCTCTGCTGAGCGCCTCAGTTTGTGGCTTGAGAAGGATGGTAGCCATCTGTGAAGACTATGCCAGGCTTCATGGTTTGGTCTACAATGCGTGTAAGAGTGAAGTCATGGTCTTTCATGCTGGCGGTGGGAAGTGTATAGAAACTATACCACCAGTCCATTTGAATGGAGCTGCGCTCACACGGGTTTATTCATTTAAATACCTTGGACATGTCTTGACCGCCGGCATGAAAGATGATGATGATATTGAGCGAGAGCGGAGGGCGCTGGCGGTTCGGGCGAATATGATAGCTCGCAGATTTGCACGTTGTTCAAGGAGTGTTAAAATAACTTTGTTTCGTGCATACTGCACTCCTTTTTACACGTGCAGTCTGTGGGCCGATTATACCCAGAAATCGTACGGCGTCCTTCGCGTTCAATATAATAATGCGTTCAGGATGATGATGGGGTTGCCCCGCTACTGTAGTGCGTCAGGCATGTTTGCAGAAGCCCGAGTCGATTGTTTTTATACAACGATGAGGAAGCGATGCGCCTCCCTGGTGCGCCGCGTGCGGGCCAGCCCCAACATCATCCTGCGCTGTGTTGCGAGCAGACTCGATTGTCTATATGTGAGTCGCTGCTGCAAGCTGTCCACATCTGTGATAAGCGTGTGGCAGTGACTCATATGTATGCATGGTTTTAGGTTAAGTAATTAGAATAGGAATACTAACATAGGAATAAGTAAAATTGTTACTAACACAATGAGTCAATGTTACTTGTAATAAAGATAAATAATAATAATAATACTACATTTTTAAAGGTGTCCATAATTGCCTTAATAATATTTTTGATTTGCGATTTATTAGCCGTAATGCAATCAGCATCGTAAGTAGAGCCTTAGATTAAAATATTGCCCATGATTTCGATTTCACCCTGTATACATTGATTTAACAAAAGGAAAAACTACGGAACCTTAATTTTTCAAAACGCTGACGGACTATTTAAATTTACAATTTATGTATAAATTAAACATTCCTATTGTTATTCCTGTGTCCTTCCAGATGAAGATCCTCATCCTGGTCGCGGTGCTAGCAGCACTCACAGTCTGCTTTGACGCAGCTTCTGTGCTCCCTCCCTACCAAGAGGAAACCATCTTCGTTGAAGAAAGTGATCAATCATACACAAAATGTTACGATGAAGAAGGAGCTACTGGCAGATCTAACCTACTAGATCCTACGGAGGGTTTAATCCAATTTTACGAGTGTGTACCTTTTTATTTTTTTGGCTTACTTCTTCATCATCGTTTTTGGCCTGAAATTCAACCACAAACGGCCTGAATTCACCCACTCACGGCCTGATTTTACTTTTTAGTCTAGGCCTCTTTTTTCTTGTGAAAATTTCCGTGTTCATAATTCAGCCTCATCCAAGTTTGTGGTTAAAACCTCATTCAGATGAAGCAAAAAAGTGCATGCGAAATGCATGCAATTTTGACTACGTTGCGGTATTTCTTGGATCAACTGAATTTTTTGTTCATTTATAGTCCGCAATGTAGTGAAACTTGCATACAACTGGCATGTTATTTGTTTCCTTTAGGCCCAGAAAGGAATAAATTACATGCGAATTACCTACATATCCGCACTGGGCCCGCGTGATACTCGTAGTTTACGACCCACTCCCTCTCACAGAAAGGAGGCCTGTGTCCCAGTAGTGGGAACATTTATAGGCAGATGATGATGATGATACCTACATATATATATGTAGGTAAAGTTTAGGGGCAAGGGGCAACTATAAATATGTAAGTATACTCCTATATGTAGCGAAACTTACTTTTTAAGCTATTGCATAGCTTTTATCGCAGGCTCTGAGCACGGCGCGGCGCGGCGACCGTATCAAGAAATTCCCAAAAACCTTACGAAAAAAACCTAAGGAAAATACCTAACACCACGCATCGTCTAACGTCGTTTCAGTTCGGGAGACTTCGGCAATCATAAAAATATCCGTCATAAAGACAATTTACTTTTCTTACTGATTTTAAACGACCAGCTACAAAAGAAGTTTTCACAATGAAACTTCTTATAAAATTCTCCTACAACAAAGAAGTTCTTTATTACAGTAGTGCACCACAAACATTTTAAATAAATTATATTCTCGTTAAATATTCGCGGTAGGCGATATTTTTTTTTAATAAATAATGTTATGCAATAGCTTCACCGCGGCAGTCTCCGAGTGCCACATGTATTTTTTTCATATATGCAATTAAAGCTGACAGTGTGAATGATTTGGCAAACAAGAAATAGTAAATATTTTTGTCTTTTCAGAGAATACGTCAGCATCCAACCCAACCCTCAAATGGGACAGACCAGGGAAGTATTTTACCGTGGAAACTCTACCACCAGGATTCGAGTTACCCAGATAACTCGTCTCCCGCCCGTCCCGGGATACACGGAATCTGGAATGTTTGGGACTTACGCATACGTCAGGTTTTTAACAGCGCCGGGTCAGGGACTTGAAACCCGGGTTCAATTCTACGGAGAATACACTGACTGGCTGTGAACGTAAATAATAAGATGGAAAACTGTTGTAAATATACAAAATATCAAGAAGACTTTCAACCTTATAACAAGACGTTGCTTAAATTTCACCTTTGCAACCCAGTTATTGGGCATTTGAGCAATGTTTTTTGGAATGACTGGTTTTCATACTTTCGGGATTTTGTATATGAAGAATAAACATTCTATTTTTGAAATGCAGTCTTTTATTTGATTTAAACCTGAAAGTGTCTACTGTATTAAAAAAAAAAACATAGGCAGAATGTGTTACCTATGTCCCACAATTGGAGCATAATCTCGTATATAAAAATGAGTTTCACAGTGTCTTGGCGGGACCATCCGGCTGGAATCAGGCTGGAGGACTATTTAATTGTACATTTGACTGTCTGCACAACGCTGCTTCCTACATTACACCCTCAAAAACGGCATGGAAAAGTTGTAAGGAAGAAATCTCTGATATTTCAGGCGTCTGTAGGCTATGGTGACCTTCACGCTTTACCATAAAGGTGACAAACATACATTATGCCTGTTTGATATGAAAAAAGAACTTACAGAAGTCCACTTGAACGCGCGTTTATACGCGGAAAGTCGCACGCGCATGGTTGCAAGTGGACTCTTCGCTTTATGTACACTACACAGAACATTAACCGCGATAACGTTAAAGGCCTACGACGCCACCTCACGCGTTTTCATTGGTCAGATCATAAGGTATATAGCTGCAAGAGATAAAACATGGCCAATGAACTAGCTTTATTGCCATCACGTGGTGTGGCGTGTTCATATTGATCCCGCCCAAAAATGATAATAGCTTGTTAAACTTACTATTATTGCGTAATCAATAACAAAATATTTGCATGATCTGTAAAAGATCGTTTTTGCAGAGGGGCATAGCGTAACGATTTGTAAAAAGCATTTGCAAGGAGAAGTCTAAAACCCATAAAAATATGAATGGCAAGTATTGTATGAGGCAAGATCTTCTAAAATACAACTTTTCTAAAATAGTTAATGCTGTTGGCAAAGAGTTTAACACTTTGACTTTGCCTATTCAGGCACACCAAAATATGCCAGAACCTTGAAAAAATAAATTGCTTAAAACTGCCCAAATTCACGGAATAGTCTGTAAAAGTAAATAAATAAATAAATTTTTATTCATAAACTTTTTACAAAGATGGGTGTAAACATAGCCACAGAAATGTAATATAGTCAAGTCTTATATAATAATAGTTAATTAGTGCATAAATAAAAACTAGTGTATGACTACAGTATATAGGTACAAGATATTTAACTCGGGATTTAAATTATATGTAGCGACCTGCCTGAACTAAGTTAATAAAAACCTGTGTTTCAGGCCATCACTTCAACGCAATTTAAATGGGGCTAATTTTGTGTAAACTAGATCAATATAAAGATTCTTCATTGACTATTATAAACATTCAAAACTATTCTTAACAATTACACAAACAACAAATAAGTACTTGCATACTACTTACAAACTGGGTCAAAATAGTTGCGCGTATGACATTTTCAAGGTTGCACACATTGCAGTTTTAACTAGGTGAAAAAAATTGCAGTATTAGAAACAAACAGTTTGATGTTGAATTGTTTAAACAACTACCTAATCTAGATCAGCTAATGAGCCAATCTTATTTTATTTTCTAATTTAAATTATAAACGAACAAATATAAATATAAGGTAAACTACTGCATAAGTGCATGAAGACAAGGGTATAGGGTGGCACTCTTAAGCGTCTTCGTAGTCGATTGAATTGATGTAGTTCATCTCTGCGTATTTGCGCGCCGGGCAACTGGCATCGCCAGTAGGATGGTCACATTTCCTCTTGAAGCGTTTGCACGTCGCACAATTAGGGGGAGAAGATTTGCTACTACATTCTTTAAAGGTGTGTCCAGTTTCTCCACAGTGATTGCAAGTAGTACTAGGTTCTCGGCAAAACTTGGCTGCGTGTCCGTATTGCTGGCAATTGAAACATCTGGTCACTATAGTGAAATCTTTCACAGGGCAAGATGTCCAATTAATAAAAATTCGACTTTGGTTTATCAAAATTTTTCTTATGCTAGCTGGCAGTTCTATTATGTAGTTGCAGGTGGCAAGGTCTTTTTTACCCGATTTGTGACTTAATTTGATGCTCTCAAGGAAGGACTCACGAGTTATATTGGGCAACTTATCTGAAAGGTTTTGCTCGTATATACAGTCAAATACTTCCTTCTCGGTGAGGGCAACGGGGACACCAATGACAGCAACTCTAGGGCGTCGTTTAGAAGGTTCTTCTATTTTAAGGCACGATGATACCAATTTTTCCAAATTCTTGAGCTTGTCAATATCATCTTTATTTTCTGTGCTAATCAATACGCCCCCATTTTTCATTTTTCTCAGACCACGGACATGGAGCTTAAGTTGTTCGGGAGAGATTATTTTTTGGACGAGTGACTTGGTGGCGTCACTTGTTTGGTTCTTATCGTTGGAGTAGATGGCGACTGATCTCAAGTTTGCAGGACGAACAAAGTTATCAGAACCTTTCTTCACCATGCTAGCGTAAGAAGTATTTTCCGAGGGTTTCAACTTAGTCTCAACTACCTCTTTGAACTGCTGGAGAGAGTCCACAACATTTTGATGAGCCTTGAGATGCTGGATTGTGGTATGGGCCTGGATCGTTTTTGACTTCAACAATTGATACAAAACGGCCATCTGAGAAGTCCCAGTTGAAACTCTGCGGCAAAGATTGGAGACACGAAGCTTCTGGTCTGTGTTCATTTTTCCTTCACCGACAATAGTGCATACTTCGTTGAGGATAGAATCTATAGATCCTATCCATTTCTGAATCTCCGGCGTACTGACGGCTTCTATGGGCGATTCATTATCCGCTGGTTGATTTGTATCGCTGGGGGGTAATGGTCCGGTTGGCGTCGGCGGAGGACTTCTCTGCAGCACTTGGCTACGTCCAAACGGGCTCGATCCTGGGTTAGACATGCTACCCGTAACACTTTACTAATTGTTTATAAAAATATTTAGTTCATCTTGCACATGAATCGATAAAATTAAAAAAAAAAAAAGTCACACGCGACACACTTTACTTTTATGTTGACGGCGCAAATAACTATATTTATTTGTCGTAATTGTTTATTTCATCGTGATCGATAAAAACACACGTCCGCTTAGTCTCGCGTCTAAACATGTCCCAATGTACAGTGACCTTGGGCAACTGAAAAAAAGGGCGGATTTTTAGTCAGTAAGAGTCTGACAGTCCTTTCTGCCAAGACAGGAGGACTCATTTAATTTTACCACCCACACGCTTCTTTTGTAGGTTTTTCTCCTAACAACAACAACTTCCAGTATTGACTCATTTTTGCAATAAGTAATAATTTAATCAGATAGTAATCCATTTACCAATAAGGTATTATATCTTTGTTTTGGTGTTATCCCGGAACTAAGAGAGCTGATTCATAGGTTCCGGTTGTAATTTGTAGGTTATTGTCAGTTTTCATCATTGACATTATGGAGCAGTGGTGGCCCAGTGGTATTGGCCCCGGCTTATGAGTTGTAGGTCGTGGGTTCGAACACAGCCAGGCACATTACTTTGTATAAGTAATTTATTTCATCACCACTGCTCTCAAAACGGTGAAGGAAATCATCGTGAGGAAAAATGTCCAAGAACCAAAAATTCGAAGACATGTGACATCTAAAACCTCGCACTGGGCTCGTGTGGTGGATTATGGCCCACTCCCTCTGGAGGCCTGTGTCCCAGCAGTGGGAACATTATAGGCTGATGATAATGATGATGGTGATCATTGACATGCACTGCTTTACCAGCTGATTCGACTGGGTGGCTAATATTTCGAATCACCCAGTCGAAACAGCTCATTTCATCTCAATTAAATTCAAGAATTTTGTTTATTTTTGAGCAGATTCTTTAATAATCAAAAATATGGCACAACAGCTATTTCATAAGATAACTTTGTGGGAATATCTCTGTTAACGAATTTAATCTTTATCTAATAATATGTACATTTTTACATTTTTTTTTCACATCTATCACACAACGCCATCTAGTCCCAAGCTAAGCAGAGCTTGTGTTATGGGACTAGACAACTGATAAACATACTACATACTTATTTATATATTTCTAAATACATAAATTTTATAGATAAATTACACCCAGACACAGAACAAATGATCGTGCTCATCAACATTTGTCCTGGGTTGGAATCGAATTTAATTAATCCACAGTTACCAGGTCGGGAATGAAATACAAATATACTTAAATTAATTTACTTACAGAAAACATAGGATATTTGGCTGATGGCTGATACAAGGCTGAATTACAATACAATGAAAAACAAATATCTTTTAAAGCCAGGTGGTATCATATCCGAACACTTGCAGCATATAGTGGAATCCACCGCTTACGGTCGAGTTCATGATAACATCGACCCTGTTGCTTCCAAGACCGCTTATAACTCGGCCGAATGAAAACTCAAAAGGCGGTTGAGGGTTCAATGCGACAGCTGTCACAACCGTCGTGAAGTTACCATTGTACACGACCTGCAGGTGCTGCATCTCACCAGGGATGGCTATCCTTCGATAATTGGTTCTGAAAACGAACGAAAGTCTCACTGAATATTTAATAGTACATTGTTATCCATGGCGTGAAAGTTACTTATATACGTCCCGAGACGGGGTTTGGCGCCCGTAACGTAGTGAGGGCGCTAATAGTTCGAGGGACTAAATATGTAATTTACCTGAGGTAAACACTGTGGTTTTCATTACGAATACGAGGAAAGTAAAATTAACAACATAAATTAATAGCTAAAAAAAAATGAGTGTAGATCGGATTGTCACTTTGCCGCATATTTTGTTTTTTTTTTTTAATTTTTGTGCTCTGGTCGTTCAGCTATACATCCAGGATTTTTCATGTTCATTATTTTAAAAAATGGCAAAGATTTTGTCGAAATCTTTGATATTTTAGAGAAATAGTTGAAACTAGATTATTTTAAAGTCATTATTATATTCTTAATACTAAACTTTATGTTATTTTAATTTTAGATCGCTCTGTAATTTAGTGGCTGTATAAAAAGTTTGAACATGGTTCAATAGAAATCATCATCAATCATCAAGAAAAAAAAAAAAACTAGTTCTATTTTGACAATAGAACTAGTTTTTTTTTTTCTTAACTTTGGCAGCCGTCAGTTGAAAGCGATTTTCCCTAGGCCGGCAATGGATAACTTTCAAACGGCTAATCAGACATGTAATGATCTACTTTCAGAGTATGAGTAATGAAAAAGATTTTTAACCGAGCCACCGAGCTTCCTGCCTGCAGCGTCGAATTCTTCAATCCATTTCTAATATCTTACTTTGACTTTTGGTAGGCAAGGGCGGAAAGACTACTTGTAGGTCAAATCCGGAACAACTATTACTCTTAGGTCATCATCATCCAGCGTCAGCATAATGACGGGGCCTCTAGAGGGCCAAAGCCTGCCGGGGTCGCGGAACTTATCTCATCACCGTGACCCTGGAACCCCCGCCATGCCCGGGGTGGGAGGACTCATTTGGTGATTTGACCACGCTAAAAAAAAAAGGTTATCATCAACTGCCTAGCCTTTTCCCAACTATATTGGGGTCGATTTCCAGTTGAACCAGATGCAGCTGAATATCAGTATTTTACATGCTGCGACTGCCTATCGGACCTCCACAACCCAGTAGGTAACTGGCTAATACGATACCCATGGTAAGACTGGTTGTCAGACTTTAGAGCTTCTGATGACTAACAGTGACGACTGTCCAAGATCTACAAATGACAGCCGGGACCAACGGCTTTACGTGCTTTCCGAGGCACGGAGGAAACTCGCTATGACAGATGGTCACCCATCCACAGACCAACCTTGGCAAGCACGGCTTAACCTGGGAGATCGGTCTGTGCGGCTGTTATTATTTAGCAACGAGCTCCTCATTACTTGTAGGTCATGCAAATATTAATTGTTACTAGTGCGCAGCGTGTTGCCGAACCGGCAACACGCTGCGCAGTAGTCCACTCCCTCAGTCACTGCGGTAACCGTGCCGTCTTTGTTAGAATAAGACAAAAAATGTTTCCATAACAACTTGCAATCATAATTAAATTGATTTCTACTCTAGTGAGTGTAACCGGCGTTGAGTCCACGTATTCGATTAACGTCCTTTCAACAGAGTGGACGTCTGTCTCACCAGTGGGAAGGTAATTATGATACACACCTGAAAAGCTCGGTATAAAAGGTATCGACATCTATCCATCTATCTTTGCGGTTCTCAAAGTCCTCTTTTTGGAACAGAGCGCCGTAACTCTCTGAGGAGGCGTCATTGCAGACTGCAAGCGCTGCTAGTACTGCTAACACGATGAGGGTCTTCATCTGGAAGGATATTACATAAATTATTAGAAGAATTAACAGAAGAATTAACACAACTGATATACGACATTCCATAAAAAAAAATACAACGTTGCCCCGCACTAGGAAGTTCTCCTGTGTAGTGAGTGCGATTAAAAATATTTAAACTCGCACACAAAGTTTACTACTCGTACCTATGTTTAAATATACGTTTCGTGCGGGAATCGAACCCGTGACACGCTGCGCAGGAGTCGATCGCTGAGCCAATGCGCAAACAGTGCGGTCAATACTGACAACACTATGTTTATCAATACAAAACTCTACGAACAACGTGCTGTTATTTTATACACCTGCGTAGCGAATCACAAAACTGTTTTGCGGGAAAAAAAATCGACTGCATCGCAAGACGTTGCAGTCGAATTTTGGATTAAAAGATTCGACCTAGTCAAGTAGGGCTGGGATAGTTTAGTTAGTTAAACGTCTAAAGTACTTATCCTGAACACAGGTACGAGTCTAGCACACAGTCGAATTTTTATGATCTCTAAAACTGCGATGATAGGCGATAAAATAGAAAAATACATGTAATATATGCGTGCTCATAAATAAATAAAAAGAAAATATACAGGAACTTCAATGAAATGAAAATCAATGAAATGCTAAGTGCCCTCCTAAAAATATGCATCATGCGCCAAAAGAATAGCTCAACGTCTTGGTAAAGAAAAATCACTTACATTTGCTCAGTAGTCCGGTAATAAATATCAGTAGAGACTCTTTACAGTGCACTGACTTATATATAATTAGCAACTGCAAAAAAAAAAACAAGTAATTACAGATTTTGTGATTAGATTAGACAGGAATCTCCCTCACCAAAACATGCATTATGCCTCCTGATCTTGACGCCGATTAGTTAACAAACCTTTATTTTGAGAGTGTGACCTAACATCGTTCGATGTTGTACTAAATTAGGTACTGTGTTGCTAAGATTAGCGCGTTTAACCGAACAAACAAACTCTTCAGATTTATAATATTAGTATAACTACAAAAGCAAGTTTGTTTGTTTGTTACCTTTCAAGCTTAAACCACTAAACCGAAAACCCTGAAATTTTCCATACTCCTTTTCAGGTGTACAGAAAATGGTCATCGCCTTTCATCCCAAAAAAAACGCTATTCTCAAGGAAAACAACAATAACGTTATTATTATTACAGATCGACCTACCGTCACTGACAGGTCTATTGTTGCGAATATGTCTGACGTAGTGGTTATAGATCGATCGGAGCGTCGCGCATTGATTGTTGATGAATCACTTCAGAACGACTGACTAGATTTTGATGAAATTAAGATCAGATTTTTTTACATCATAAAGGTGACAAGCAAATATATAAGACCTGCTTGATGGTGTGCGGTCTGCAACACCAGAAGTAACGCTTGCGCTTTGCCGATCTTGCAACTTTTTCACGCTCTTTTTGAGGGTGTGTAAAAGAAGTAGAAAATAACGTAACATATATCATCTGCCCAGCCTTTTCCCAACTATATTGTGGTCGGCTTCCAGTCGAACCAGATACACCTGGATATCAGTATTTTACATAGAGCGACTGCCTATTGGACCTTCACAACCCAGTAACGATATTACGATACCCCATGGTTAGATTAGTTGTCAGAATTTAGAGCTTCTGACAGTAATAAAATAGCGTTTATTCAGATACCATGTTCCTGAGGGTTAATTTATAAGTAACATACAGGCGAAGCCACTGCCAATACCTAGTGTATAATTTATCGACACTGTCGCATTTCTATGGTTCCGTTTTAACAAAATCTGCTGGCTGAGGTAATTACCCAATGTAATGCTTTGTAGATATGAAATACTGATTTAATCATTATTATGTATGATTATGTTATCAGTTTGTTAAACGACTTATCATGTATGTATATAAACTGTGTATTTTAAATGATCGGTCACATAGTTTAATCAAGAACTCCTGTGGTTTTGAAACTGTAAGTGTTTTTAATTTACCCACTTCAAAAACAACCACAAGAAAGTGGAAAATAACTTTTCTTTCGAAAGTCAATAAAATAAAAAACAAAGCCACTTCCGAAAGAAAACTTAATTTGCACTTTTTATTATGCATTATTTTGAAATTTTATTTTATTGTACACTTTTAAGTTCAGATTTTCAATCCAAATTTTTGTCATATAGGTACATACTTTTCTTGAGACTAACTAGAGTTTTGTAATTTGTAGATACGTTATTTCCAGTATCCAAGTAAACAAGAAGCAATAAATAGTAATGAAATAAATACTACTGAACCCGAATGAAATTTTTATGAGATCAAATGACAGGTATACCTACTGCATCGATAAAAAAATAATCACACATTGAAGTCTGTTAAAAATGCTACCTCGTGGTTTACACCAACCGTGGTAATTTTTCAGATGAAGAGCCTCATCATCATCGCGGTGCTAGCAGCGCTCGCAGTCTGCAACGCGGCTTCTGTACCTGATGAAGTCCATCGCTCAGAAGAAGATTTCATTGTATACAAAGCAGGGACGAGAGATCTTAACAGGCAAACTGAAGTAATATTGCACGAGTGAGTGTCTCAATTTTCTGGCCTATTCTATCCCAGTGCCGAGTAAAGGCCTCTCCCCCATATACCTAATTCTTCTTGCGGTCATTCTCTAAAAGGATTCCAACTATTAAGGTGCCGGTTGGCGCGCGAGACCGCGACAGGAGACAGCGACAGGAGACCGCGACACTTGTCATCGCGGTCTCGCGCGCGAAACGGCACCTATACATTGCCTAATGTTAAGTAGTGTCGCGGTCTCCTGTCGCTGTCTCGTGTCGCGGTCTCGCGCGCGAACCGACACCTTTAGTCACGCCATCTGACAAGCGATTTTTCATCTATTTTTGCCACTTCTCCTTGAACGCTCTAATACATCGCCATTATGTTTGTTTTCCGGCGGCCCGCACCGCGCAACGTGCCGCTCCACGCGTCGCGTCCTTTTACGAGACCTTCTAGATCTACTCATGTTACCGCCCATTCACGACTTTGGTCTGAGCGGTGCGGCAAGCGGAGTGAATAAGACATTGATTTCTTTGTAAGTACGAGAATTCGCCACTGGCGGCGCGTCGTGGCGTGTTTCAAACATTTCTATACATGTGATCTTACCGCTTGCCGTCACACGCTAGCTCCCGCTCACAGCGGCAAGGTCGTGAACAGGCAGTTAAAAATAATCGTTATTTATCGTGCGAGAGCAGATAAATTGTAAAGGCGCTCCCTCACCGCGAGCATTCACCTGTAATGTAACGTTACAGATTCGAGCATCGGTAAGGGAGAACAATCCAGCATCACAATGCGCACCTTGTATCAAATCTATACTAAATGTACGCAGGGAGTTAGTATTGCAATGTAATGCTCAAAGTCGAATCTATATTGTTACATTACACGCGAATGCTCCCGGTGTGGGAGCGCCTTAAATTTACAAAGATTATTGCCAAATATAAGGTTATTTGGTGAGACAGGTAATTCGGTGCTAGTGTCATATAAGTATTTCAAGATGTAACCTATGCACGATATCGCGTAACGATGTGTCACTACGTCTTGTCCACCTTTGTGGTAAACTAGTTGCATCATTTCGCATTACTGCATGCATAAGTAAAATCGTGAAAGACTTTTAAGAGCCCATACTACCTCAAATGGCTTTTTTTTTTTTTTTTTTAGGGTGGCAAAATCATCAAATGAGTCCTCCGGCCCTGGGTGGGGCGGGAGGGACTGTCAGACTCTTACTGACTAAAATCCACCTGTGTTCCGTCGGATGCCCTTTACGTTCCGGGGCCACGGTATCCTGGATTAAGAAAAATCCGCGACCCCGGCAGGCATTTGGCCCCATAAGGGGCCCCCGTCGGTGACGCGTGAAACACGACGCGCCACCGACCCGGGCTTGGTCCTTGGTCGGACGGCGAGCATACCCATTACTCACCGTCCGCAAGCCCGCTCCGCCGCTGTGCCCTCTGCTGTTCAGAGGGACACGCGTTGGAGCGTCCACCCGACAGGCTATTTGCATACGGGCAAAGAAACCCCTTAGGCACACAGTGCCTAAGGAGAGTTTTTGCCCGCATCCCAGGGCGCACCGGCCCGAAAAACTGGTCTTCCCCCCGGACGTATCCGAGAGGGAACTCCAGTCCACGGGCGCACGTGGAGGTTTCCTGTCATAGCACCCCACCTCAAATGGCTTAGCAGAATCCTGTGATACGTCGAAAATACTGCAGCATTAATTTTGAAATAAATATATGGTAACGTTGAGGATTAATGTTAGGTCTTATGTTTGGCGAAAACACGATTCCATAAAATTTTCTTGATAGAAAAAAATCCCAAAGTTACCTCTAAATTGAACAATAAACCGCTGGCAATCATAAAATACTTAAAATTAGATCATGAAACTTTTTATACTAACTGAACTAACTATAAAGTAGGTCTTATGTTATTTATTTTTTTGAATTTTCTTTTTTTTCGCCGTAAAATAAATAGATTTGCGTGTAGACAGCTATAAGAAAGAGCAAGCAATAGTGCGTGGTTCGTGCAAGTGCGAGCGAGTAAGATTAAATTGAGGTGCTATACAGCCTTAAGACTCTATTACCGAATTGCCCGTCTGACCAAATAACCTTACTTCACCTTTATTGCAGTTGGCTTAACGTCTGATGAAAGGCGATTGAGAACATAATTCAAACAAAATTTTCTTTCCATTTTCAGGCAACTTTACTATCACGATCCAATTTGGGGCAGCACAGTGTCCCAAGAAGTTATATACAATGGCAACGCAACTGTCCGGATCACCGGTTTCAGGGTTATGAGGCCCCCTGATGTAATGCTCTATGACTTTTTGGGAACTAATGGGCTCCGGGTTAAGCTGGTGTCAAATCCCGGACAAGCCCTCATTTCCAGTATCATAATTTTTGGTTCCTTTTTATAAATTTGAATGGCATTTCATAAAACGGAGTGTATGAAGATGCCAAGTACAACATCGATGGTAAAAAACATTGTTAAGTTTATAATAAATGCTTCTTTTTCGTAAATCTTTCTTTTACTGTTTTTGCCGTGTGCAGGATCACCCGCTGACTCCTAAGACTTATCTTACCGTAGATTAATTATTGAAATTCATGTCTCGTCTACGTCAAGTGCCTATGCTGCTTGCGTCACCGATCAAAACAACTTAAGCCATTGCTCTTCGTATCACATGTGTGTTATTCCACAATTTATTTATACCAGCCTTTTTTGTGATTTCATAAAAAAGTTATCATGTTTTTGATAAGCGTGTTATGAGATAATTCAAAATATTAATTTATTCTTAAAAATATAAGCGGGATACAAGTCTGTTATTTGTTCTGTCAATATTTTTTGCCTCGTTTGTATAATTCTTGTAAATATAATTATGATAATAATAATTATGTACACGCAATGTATCAGTGCTTAATATTAATGTATGTTTTTATAAAACTAATTGATTCTATGGCTTATAAAACCGTCACACGTCAGCACATGTTTAACGCATCGCAGTGTAAGGTCGAGTTTTTTGATCAGCAGTTAAACTGACTATTTGTTAAATGCTGAAATAGTCAGTTTAACTGCTGATTTAAACTGACTATTTGTTAAATGCTGAACATTTTTAAACCATTTGTTAAAAATATATGGGAATTTTTCACAATAATTACTTTGACTAGTGATAAAAAAACTGGCTCTAAGAATATACCATGTTTACTAGGTAATCTATACATATAATAAATCTGTAGAAGGGTCAATTCTGTACATTGAAAATATTGAAAAAATAAATAGCGGGGGGTGTTGCTGGATCGATACCAAACCCAAATATGTGATTAAAAAAATTTTTGTCTGTCTGTCTGTCTGTCTGTCTGTCTGTCTGTCTGTATGTGCAGGCATCACGTGAAAACTAACGGTTCGATTTCGATGAAACTTGGTATAATTATACCTTATTATCCTGGGCATAAAATAGGATACTTTTTATCCTGGAAAAATACGTAGAAAAAAAATCTGTAACAAACCTTATTATGGAACCACTGGCGACACCTATTATCAAGTAGTAGTATTATCAACATTACGCCACGCCTGCCTCCATTGATTTATAAAAAGGTTCCATCACTCACCACTAGATGGCGTTGTGCCTATGACGCGCATTTCTGAATCGCGGTGTTAAGATTCTCCGAGAGTTAATGACTACCGACTTGCGACTTTATTATTTTTCTGTGTGACTTAACTAGCAGTGCACTTGCGGGCTACGTCCTAATTGGAATAGCTACACAAGACTCGGCTACTAAGTTTTATCATAAAGTTAAACAGTAATTCAAATTTCAATTCTGTTATTTTTGGTTTAGAGGACCAAAAACCCTCCCCCCCTGTTCCCCCCTGTTCCGATCAGTTATTTGTAAATACAAGGTCGGAATTACTATGAAAAAAATACTTACTACAGAACGCGAGCTCAACAGCAGCTCAATAGATCTCCTTAATTATTATAGGCTTAGCCGTATTTGGGTCCAATAGATATTTATAAGATGTCATTGTCAGAGTTACTCAAAATGGAGAAATAAACCATCCACGCGAAGACCGACATTCGCGCGGACGGAGTCGCGGGCGGAAGCTAGTATTATAATAAAGCTGAAGAGTTTGTTTGTTTGCCTGAATGCGCTAACCAATTTCAGAAACTACTGGTGCGATATGAAAAATAATATTTTTGTGTTGGATAATCCATTTATCGAGAAACGATTATTTTAATAGGAACCAAGCAGCGGTGGTGACCACGATATATTTTAATCAAAGAGTACTACATACCGTGAAAATGATATTAATTGCAAGTTAAATCTTGAGGCTATCGCAATATTTTTTCTACCGCAGTCTATATCGGCAAGTGGTAACCAAACACACTGTATATTATATAAAAGATACATGACATAATCATTTGCTTTTTTCTTTAGCATGCTTTATTATTTTGATAAATTGGTTTATGTGATGGCCCAAAACGACGCCATAACCTTGGAATAAATAAATACATAATTCATTTTAATATATCCTTTAAGGTAAAAGGCTACTATAAAACGCCCAGCTCGAAAAATTTAATACATTTTTACGTGTTACTCGTAACAGTCGAAATGAAGAACATATACGTTGCTTTCTTTGTGTTTGTAGTTTACACTCTGGGAGCTTATTGGATCCCAGAAGACGATGAGGTGACGACGGCAGCGCCTTCGTCATTCAGGGGAATCTGGAAGTCGATAAAATCAGATTTTGAAAGCAATTAAACAAAATTATTATCCTGCCTGGAGCACACAATGCCTACATGACGGGGTGCCATATCAGCAGGTGCCCAATGTGGAATGCGTTTCCCGTTTCATCACTTTCTCGATTCTACAACTAAACAATAGAAGTGCAAAACAAGTGAAAAAGTGTGCCTTTACGTCACTATTTCATTTAAAATCAGTTCCGTTTTGATACCTATTCATTTTGTTGCGTCAAAGAAAACACCGTGTCTACGTAGGCTCGATGTTCCAAACCATAGAGTCTATACAGCAAACTTCAACATCGTCTTCAGGCATAAGTAAGTCACCACACACGCATGTCTACAACATGGTGTTCTCCTTCTTATCGTGTCGATGACAATCTATATCGACTCGGCCCAAAATTGGGCCACGAGTTTAGCGCTCTCCGAGATGTCCATCAGCTCCTGTAACGAACAGTTGGCAGGGCACGCAGGGCACGATATTAAGTGGCTCATCGATTGTGGAGCAACACCACATGGTGTTGAAAGTGTGTTAACACTACTACTACTACAACTCCAGCTGATTTAAACCTTCTTCAGATAGGAATTTCGGTGAACGTTAGCAGCCTTACTACAAAAACTTAAACATCTGTTGAACACTTGTCTAAAAAAGTGTGACTGCAAAACGGACCTTATTTCAACGTCATAATTTGTCATTTTTTTAGACACGTGTTCAACAGACGTTTAAAAGTTTTTGTGGTACGACGGTAATAATTTAAATACCTTTGAATTTATTTTTGTATGTGTATTATTCTGCGTGCTATGTGGCCTGCCCACTGCCATTTCAACTTGCTAATTCGTTGGGCTATGTCGGTTACTTTGGTTCGTCTACGAATCTCCTCATTTCTGAGTCGATCGCGCAGAGAGACTCCAAGCATAGCCCTCTCCATAGCTCGTTGGACTATACTGAGCTTACTAATGAGGCCTACAGTAAAGGACCACGTTTCGGCACCATACGTCATCACTGGTAAGGTTCTCGAATGGAGACCACGCACCGGCAAGCGCAGCGTAGGACGTCCACCCACTAGGTGGGCAGACGATCTTATGAAGGCCACAGGATCACGCTGGATGCAGGCCGCTTACAACCGGTCCTATTGGAAGTCTAAAGGGGAGGCCTATGTTCAGCAGTGGACGTCTTACGGCTGATATGATGATGATGATGATGATGATGTGTATTATTAAATTATTTTTAGTAGTTGGAGTGTTTTATTATTTAATATCATAAATTGCCACGACTGCCGAAGATTGTGTTGAATCAATATTACACTTGTTCGGCTTCGATCGGCTTCTTCGGTACTTCATTAATTCGGCATTTCACCACGCTAAAAAAAGGTCAAGGTTAAGCAGTTGGTATGTCTGAATAGTGTCACTGCAGCTTTTTGCAGTTTCGTGGTGGTATCGGCAAAATGTCGACGTACTCGCGAGCGAGTATGAAAAAAATTTAAATATTTTAATCTTTAAATTGATAGCAAAATCATTCAAATGACGCTTTTATTTAAGGAACTATTCTGGATCAATTCCAAGTAAGTGATTCCATACTTTTTGCGGTGTGGCGAACGGTAGTTTGGGGTATCGCCAGTGGTTGCTGTTGCGACGTGCTTGCAATGTGGTCAACCACGCAGTCGAAAATAACAGCAAATTATTTACAAAAATATGAATCAGTAAGAATTGTAATCAGGTTTGCTATCATAAATTTAAATTAACTACAACTTCATTGGCATGCGGGCGGCGAGTAAAGGGCAACCCTCTGCCCGACCATGGACCATGCCCGGTTCGACGGCGCGTTGTGTTCCACGCGCGCCTCAAAGAGCGTCAGCATAATGACGGGGCCCCCTCACTAGAGGGCCAAAGCCTGCCGGGGTCGCGGGACTTATCTCATTACCGTGACCCCGGAACATAAAGGGCTATTGAAGGACACCGTGGATTTTAGTTAGTACAAGTCTGACAGTCCCTCTCGCCCTGCCCGGGATGGGAGGACTCATTTGCAACTACGACTTCATTAGCGGGGTAGATTTTTTTTTATAAAAAAATGGTTCCACTAAAATATCATGGGTGCGTTAAAGAACGTTTAAACTCACATACACAAACAAAGACCAGGAACAACTACATATAGACCCAAAAAATATTCGACCGGTTATCATCTTCCTGCCCTGATCCCATTTTACTTGTGGTCGGCGAAACACGTTTTTTTCTTCCATTCTCCCCTATCAGTCGTCACAGTATCATTTACTCCTTTTTCATTCATATCATTCCTTACACAATCCATCCATCTTTTCTTTGGCCTTCCTCTTCCTCTCCATCCATCAACATTCATACCCATCACTCTTTTAGTCACATGAGTCTCATCCCTCCTCATCACATGTCTATACCAAGACACACGATTCCCTTTCATTTTTTCTGTAATAGGCGTCACTTTCAAACTTCCCCTTATAAACTCATTGCTTCCTTTATCCCATTCTTGTCACTCCACACATCCATCTCAACATCCTCATCTCCGCTACATGCAATCGTTTCTCATCCATCTTTTTCACAGCCCAGCATTCCGATCCATACAATACGACAGGTCTAATCACGGATTTGTATATTTTACCCTTTAACTTGAGGGGCATCCGTGGGTCGCAAGTTGTTTCGGTGACCTGTCGCCATTTCATCCATCCCGAATTGATCCGGTGTGTTATATCCCGGTCTACATCGCCATCTCCTTGGACAAGTTAAAAAAAAAAACAAAAATTCGACCAGTGCGGGAATCAAAACAATAATTATGCTGCGCAACAACCAGCTATTCAGCCCAGCGCCTACTGTCATCATCGTCTGCCTACCTTTTCCCAACTATATTAAGGTCGGCTTCCAGTCGAACCAGATGCAGCTGAATATCAGTATTTTACATGGAGCGACTGCCTATCGGACCTCCACAACCCAGTAACTGGGTAATACATGGCCAGACTGGTTGTCAGACTTCAGAGCTTCTGACTAATAGGTAACGACTGTCAAAGATGTACAAATTACAGCCGGGACCAACGGCTTTACGTGTTTTCCGAGCCACGGGGGAAACTCGCTATTACAGATGGTCACCCATCCAACCACGGCTAGCGCGGTTTAACCCGAAAGATCCGCCTGTGCGGCTTGCGCCAACTGTACAATTCAATGATTTCTGGTAAGCCAAATATCTGGATCCAAGTTTGTATCGTACGTTATATGTGATTTAATGATTTACGAGTAAACGTATTTGGTAGTAAACTAGTTTTTGACTGAATGTAACTGCTATTCGACACAGCATCGCTATGTGATGTTTTAAGTCTTTTATATTTCACGTTTGACGAGTTTGACAACTTGATTGCCTTGGTTACATTATAGCGGCCATACACCATACTGCCTATCGTACAATCGGCATGACGATCGATTTGATCAAATTGGCAGTTCGTCCATATACACCATACACCATACTGCCTATCGTCCAATCGGCATGACGATCGATTTGATCAAACTTCAAATCGGCAGCAGTGATGCCAGCTTAGCAACTTTATAGCTAGATCTAGCTATTATTCGGTGACCGACAGCTACAATTTTATAAAAGTTGTGGCTTAACTTTTTAGCTACTGTTTTACCGACTTGTTTTTTTACCGGTCTATCCCACTGGTGGGAATCAGTTGGTAATACAAGTGAAGGTCGGAAAACATTTGCTTATCGTTAAGCAAATGTTTTCCGACCTTCAAGCGATTTTCGACCTTATTGACATTTATGCAAACACCGGATTTTAATGAAGGAGCAATGTTAGCTAACGAGAATGTGAGAAAAAACAAACTAAATTTTAAATGTCAATAAGGTCGAAAATCGCTTGAACCAGTTTTTTCCACTCCACTCCACTGTAAAAAGTGTCGTGACAATTTTTTCCGCCTAGCCCCCTTTCGCAACGCGCCATAAGGAACTTCGTTCCAAAAAAATAAACGTTTCGAATTGAGAACCTCCTCCTTTTTTTTACGTCGGTTAAAAAGTAGCTACCGAATATTAGCTAGATCTAGCTATAAAGTTGCTAAGTTGGTATCACTGCTGCCGATTTGAAGTTTGATCATTCCGATTTGATCAAATCGATTTGATCAAATCGATTTGATCAAATCGATTTGATCAAATCGGCATGATCATGCCAATTTGATGGATTCCACGCCCACACACGGTCAAATCTAACTGATCAAATCGGCAGCGTCATGCCGATTGTACGATAGGCAGTATGGTGTATGGCCGCTATTAAGCTAGTTTCCAGTATCAATAAAATGCAAACCTATTTAGTCTGTCAGTCAGAATATTGAAAAATAATGGACATGTTTTTTTTTCACTTATTCACATAGTATAGTTGCATTATTAAATATTAAAAAAATAAATAAACAATAATGACCTACCGGTAACGGGAATAGGGTCCAAGCGGTCAGAGCTCCAGAAAAAGGAACCTCGTAATAATGCGCGCCGTGTCCAGAAGAACTGCTTTCTGAATCAGGCCCTTGATGCAGCTGCCTAACAAGTTTATCATTTTCACTGAATTTATACAAAGATAAAACGTATAAAAATTTGAGAGGGGGATTCGTGACGTATTGTCAATTTTAGAGGCTTCATCAATTACGTTATGAATAACGATAGAAAAAATACGAGATTTTTTCTTATGGACTAACGATAGAAAAAATACGAGATTTTTTCTTATGGACTCGTTTATGGGGTGCTAAGACAGGAAACCTCCACGTGCGCCCGTGGACTGGAGTTCCCTCTCGGATACGTCCGGGGGGAAGACCAGTTTTTCGGGCCGGTGCACCCTGGGATGCGGGCAAAAACTCTCCTTAGGCACTGTGTGCCTAAGGGGTTTCTTTGCCCGTATGCAAATAGCCTGTCGGGTGGACGCTCCAACGCGTGTCCCTCTGAACAGCAGAGGGCACAGCGGCGGAGCGGGCTTGCGGACGGTGAGTAATGGGTATGCTCGCCGTCCGACCAAGGACCAAGCCCGGGTCGGTGGCGCGTCGTGTTTCACGCGTCACCGACGGGGCCCCTTGTGGGGCCAAATGCCTGCCGGGGTCGCGGATTTTTCTTAATCCAGGATACCGTGGCCCCGGAACGTAAAGGGCATCCGACGGAACACGGGTGGATTTTAGTCAGTAAGAGTCTGACAGTCCCTCCCGCCCCACCCAGGGCGGGAGGACTCATTTGATGATTTTGCCACCCTAAAAAAAAAAAAAAAAAAAAAAAAAAATGGACTCGTTTATAGCTATAACATGATACGTGATAAGAATTTATTGGACCTCTCATGCGTACGCAGTGTTAGTTGTAGGTACGGACGCCAGCACGTCGAGTCATCTCATCTCGATCTATTTTTCTTTAATAGATTTTCAACGTTATCACAATAACAGAAGGTTCATTTTCAGTTAGCATAATTGTTGGTAGACTGGTGTGCTTCCGTCTGTATTTGAAACAAAGAGATAATATCTACTCGTACTAAGCGTTGGCATACTATACACACATTATAATTATACATAATTATATAAGAACATGTTGTAGTTGTATAAAATGCCGTGTTACATAATTAGATTTATATTACGTCGTGATCAAGTGCTCGATAAAGTCGCAATGAAGAATTATTACATTGTATTTATTTTCGTGTTTATACTATACGCGCTTGAGACATATTGGATCCCAGAAGAAGATGAAATGGAAGCTACCACGAAGGCAGTGTCATCATTTAAAGGCATCTGGAAATCAGTGAAAGACAAGAGTGGATAAACAGAAGGACAATAGAAGGTCCACTGTGTAGTCTTTAAAAGATATTCAACTTTATACTTTAGAAGATAAGCTTGAAAGTCTATTGAAGACTACAGAGCGTTGTCGATTATCGTATGCCACTTGAATGGGAGCACACATTGCGATGTGTTTCATTTCATCGCACACGGAATTTTCGACCCGTACACCAGAAATTTGTTGAAAATCAAGTTCTGCTTAATCAGAATCATCCTAACAACATCGGGGTCGACCAACTCGCAACAGCTGAGCCAGTATTTTACATAGAGCGACTGCCTATCGAACCTGCACTACCCAGTTACCAGGTACCTCGTGGTGAGACTGGTAACTCTTTACAGGTACAAAGCACACGATGGAGCGAGCTTACCCAGAAGAAGTCTGTTCCCTCTAACTTTGAAGATTTGGTTGTAGGCGTAGAGCAGTGGTGGCCCAGTGGTATCGGCCTCGACTTACGAGTTGTAGGTCGTGGGTTCGAACCCCGTCAGGCGCATTACTTTGTGTAATTTATTTCAACACCACTGCCCACAAAACGTTGAAGGAAAACATTGTGAGGAAACCGGCATGTCCTAGAACCAAAAATTCGAAGACATGACGTGACATCTACCAATACGCACTGGGCCCGCGTGGTAGATTACAGCCCACTCCCTCTCACAGAGAGGAGGCCTGTGTTCCAGCAGTGGGAACATTTATAGATTGATGATGATGGTTCGGGAACACAGATATTGGTAGTGAGTTAGCAAAATTCGTGATGCCAAAGGAGTTTTGGACGTACAATTTCTTTCAGACCGTTTCAAATCCATGTATTTGTGTGTTTATATGGTAATCCTCGGTTTGTTTGAAATGTGCTGGTGTATCCGTGTTGTGTTGTGATTATGCATGCTAAAGTTGTAAATCATGATTATTGCATACGTTTAAGACTAAATTATAATTAATTAAAATTTGCTCCAGTGGCTCGTGCAGTAAGAATACTGTTGGTTATCTGGACTTTGGTTTTAAAACGCCCGAAATTTATATTCAATCAATTTCTTTGTTTTTGATGAATGCTTCTAATTGGACATATTAAAGACTCCGATGAGCAAATTCGTTGGTTTAGATTATTGGTTATAGACAAAGATCCAACTGAAGATAGCAACTGAGATAATTATGTAGTAGGTTTATTAATTTCCAACGTTATACTGGTTGTCACTGTGTAATTCGTACTTTTTCCTAAACCCGCTACTTGGGACAGTCAGCAATTTATGAATACTTTTGTTGACCTTGATCTTGGGTACCTATAACCTATTATTCTTAAATGTATGTATTTGTAAATGTATTTTATATTTTTGTCTATTGTATTTGTATGTAATTTGTTCTTTTGGCGCATTAATTGTGCATGTATTTGCTGTGCACCACTAACTACCCTCTTTTTAATTTAAGTTATTTTAGTCCATTCAGAGGTTGTCTGGAAGATATCGCTGTCAGCGATAAGACCGCCGTTGTACCCTTAAGATTAACAATACTGTAAAACGCTGTTTGTAATTTTGGTGTACAATAAAGTATATTCTATATTCTATTCTATTCTTATTACAAATGTATGTATTAATGAATAGAATAAATAAACATTTATCATTTTCTGAGTGTATTATTGTCTTGCTGTTTTATGTTTTAATTTTGTCACACCTTTGTACCGACTTCGGAAAAGGAGGAGGTTCACAATTCGTCGGAATCTTTCTTTTTATGTTCTCCGTTTTCTCGGTAACGCCTGGACCGATTTCGTAAATTCTATTTGTTTGAAAGGGCATTCACAGATAGACCCATATTAATCCGGTCAGGATCCGATGACGGGATCTTGGAGAAATCGAGGGAACTCTTCAAGGAATGACAACAAATCATGGGATCACACAACATATTATTACGCGTGGGCGGGATGACTCATTTGATGATTTTACTACTACCTACTTACATGCTACTGCATATGTATTACAACAATATTGTTTGCATGCATATCATTTACTACTGATGTTTTATAAATAATAACAATTCTTAAGCTATTGTTAAACAGACACGCGAAGCGAACGCGAAGCGAAGCGTTTTTGTTTGTAATGTATGGAATTGTTTGAAGCCTGTCACATAGACTATCGAATCGCTTACGCTTTTCTATCTGACAGGATTCGGATCGCATTCTCTTCGCCTGTCTGTTTGACAATAGATTTAATCTTAATTTTATCTTTATGGTTGACCTTCTGTGTTATACAGCATATCCCGGGAAGTGGGGATCAAATTTAACACATGGGCGAGGTCATTTCCGATATTTTTACCTCTGAGACTTGAGTTGCCTGTCTGAACACGAAAAGTGGTCTTAAATAAAAAAAAATCGTAAATAATAGCGCCGTATGTCTTGGAGGTAAAAATATTAAAATTACCTCTCACATTGATCAGTTGTCTTGTTCAGTTTGATCCACACTTTCCGGGACACCCTGTATATTATAACTAGCTGTTACTAGCGGCTTTGCTCATTTACCCCGAGCAATGATTGCATTCAATGAAATACGAAACACGTCATCCATAAATGCTGTTAAAGAATATTATTGTAAAATTTTGCATAGATAACCTGTTTCTTTGTGAACTTCTTAGCATTAACAAACAAAACAACTTGTTGCCCGTTAAGGAAAATAAACTTTATCTTATTAAATGCAATTTATATTAATTAATGCAAATGGTACTATTTCTATACTAATATTCTAAATAGGAATGATTTTATTGTTTGTTTTTTTTTTGTGTTGAATAGGCTCCGAAACTACTGGAGAACTACTGGAGAAACTACTGGACTAAGAGAGTGATGAGTATGAATGTTGATGGATGGAGAGGAAGAGGAAGGCCAAAGAAAAGATTGTCTAAGGAATGATATGAATGAAAAAGGAGTAAATGATACTGTGACGTCTGATAGGGGAGAATGGAAAAAAAAAACGTGTTGCGCCGACCACAAGTAGAATGGGATAAGGGCAGGAAGATGATGATGAGGATCCGAAAGTACTGGACCGATTTGAAAAATTCTTTTGGTTTTGGATAGTCCATTTATAGAGGAAGGCTAAAGGTGATATACCTAATATCACACTACGATCAACAGAAGCAAAGGAGCGCGGCGGGTGAAACCGCGGTGAAAAGTTAGTATATAATAACAGGAAATAATGAACAGAAGGATGTTTTGATCAAAAGACATCAATGAGTCTGAACAATATAACACCATTTAAAACCATTGGTAGTATCTACATATGGGATTTTATATCGTGGTAAAATCATCAAAAGAGTCCTCCCTTCCAGGGCGGGACAGGAGGGACTGTCAGACTACTACTGACTAAAATCCACACGGTCACGGTTACCTGATAAGACAGTCTCGCGACCCCAACAGGCTTTGGCTCTCTAAGGGGGGCCTCGTCAAGTACATATTAGCTAAATTGCAACGTAACTGTACATAAAACGTAACTGATTGTCGTATATTACCTAGCATTAATGCGTTATAAAGTGACAAAAATCATGAACGAAGCGTAACTTTCATAATAGCCAAAATAAGAAAATTGGTTAGGTAGTAATCTGTTGACATAAAGTCTGTTCCAATCTTTGTTTCCGATTTGATGTCATTGCTTGTTGGAGATAGATTTATTATTTGAAAGAGTTCAAAACTTCAACAGTCACAGATGCCAAATATAGATTTCGATTTGTCGTTACAAATGTAAGAATTAGGCATTCAAAATAACAGCGGGCCTTTTTGACTTCCATCGTATAGATTCAATCTTTCTAGTATTATATAGTTTCATAGCCAGCATTGTGTGAGTACTGTGTACCTCGGAGCTATCATTCACTGAGTACCTACGTCTCTTATTGACTTGAATAACCCTGGCGGTTAAGAGTATGTCATGCTCACTCAAATGTCTCGCTGATGGTGGCGCGTGTGTCGGATCATTTAGCTTCCTTCAAAATGGTTGAGCTGAATAGTGCTGATACATGTGTCATGTTCGTGAACGGGCGCTGTCAGTTGGGACTGGTTATCTCTTAGTTGCCACGGTTTATTTTAACTATCTATTGATCATTTTGTTTGTTTCTGAATTGTCTTTGTTTTAATTTTCTACTATGGACACTTTTAACTTGCTACATCGTTCTCACATAATGTGTCATCTCGAAATGAATGATGTGATAACAAAGGTTTTGTAATAATTTTGGCAATCTAAAAAGAGTGTCCATGGAGTTTCTTACCCTTTCTTCTCCATAGAGATCTACTTCTTGGAATGGGCATCTACGGTACTTTCACAGTTTTTATGTCTTGTGACTGGGACTGTAGCACCATAACTTTTTAGTGTTTAATTATATTTTTGTCTATGACAATTCAAAAGTGCCTGTAACTGGCCTACTTGAAATAAACGCTTTGATTTTGATTGATTTTTTGATTTTGATTTCATCAGACTGACGATGACGATTAAAAACGCCTGCTCTCTGCGCTAGCGGGCTCCAATTGACCGCCAGTGCACCCGATTAATGTTTATGATTTTTTACCGTAGCTAGCATGTTGATACTTAACTGAAATTGTTTGAAATGGTTACGCCACCTATTTTAATCATTAGCGTCACATTTAGTGAAAATTCTATGTCATCTGTATGTTAAAAATCACATTTATTTACATATTTGGATACTTAATATCCAACACACTGTAGCATGATTATCGAAAACGAATCAACAAAACGTCTGTAACTTAAGTCTTTATCATCATCATCATTGTTATTAGAGACTAGCAGTTGCCACGGGCTTCACCCGCGTATATCACGGATTTTGAACCTATGAAAGCGTTATACTGGGATAAAAGATATCCTATATAACATTCAAGACTATACTTATCTCTGTACAAAATTTCATTTAGACGTGATTGAGTGACAAACTTACATCGATCTGTCCAAACTTTCGAATTTTAATATTAGTAAAGATTAAACATCATTCAGCCAAAATATTTCATCAAGTATTTAACATATAAGAAAATTACATTGCTCCATCAGTACGATTTGAACCTAAAAAGAAAACAGTCGAAAATGAGGAAAATTTCAGTCTTTTTTTGCATTGCATTTTTCGTGTTCACTTTGTCAAGTGGTCGCCCTAGTGAAGTGTCCACGGGAGGGACAGAAGGACAAGGAGGGACAAATCCGGAGGACAATCAAGTGCCGGTTTCCAGTACCCTTAATGGAGACCAATGTCCAGAAAATGGAGCTAGAGTGGGTTCAATATGTGTGCGTAGAGATTAAAATAAATCTAAGTGTGTTTTAAATTTGTGCCTTTTAATTTAGTTTTTTAAGCTATTGCATAGCTTTTATCGCGGGCTCTGAGCGCGGCGCGGCGACCGAATCAAAAATTTCCAAAAACCTAATGAAAATACCTGACACCACGCATCGTCTAACATCGTTCGGGAGACTTCGTCAATCATAAAAATATCCGTCATAAAAACAATTTACTTTTTCTGACTGATTCTAAACGACCAGCTACAAAAGGAGCTTTCACAATGAAACCTACTTATAAAATTCTCCTACAACAAAGAAGTTCTTTATTACAGTAGTGCATCACAAACATTTTAAATAAATAATATTCTCGTTAAATATACGCGGTAGGCGATTTCATTATTTAAAAAAAAAAATGTTAGGTATGCAATAGCTTCACCGCGGCAGTCTCCGAGGGCCACATGTATTTTTTTATCGTGGTAAAATTATCATATTTGTCCTCCCGCCCAGGGCGGGATGAGAGGGACTGTCAGACTGGTGCTGCCGAAAATCCACGGTGATCCTTCAATAGCCCTTCACGTTCCAGGGTCACAGTTACCTGATGAGACAGTCCCACGATTTTTATTTAGTTCGATCCGATTTTTGAGCAAGTATAGCGATTAGTGCCCATATCTTCTTTGTCCGGGAAAAGACCTTTGTCCTTCAGAGGGAGACTCGCCTGATATAACACGTGTGTTTCACTGTTTTTCTGGTTCTGATTCAGCAAAAACATTACATTGATTTGGTCTTGTCATCAATGTAGCCTTTTTAGCCGACTTCGAAAAAAAGATGAGGTTCTCAATTTCTCGCGATCTTTTTTTTTTTTTTTATCTATGTGTTCCGCTTTCTCGATGACGCCTGAACCGATTTTGAAAGTCTTTTTTTTTGTTTGAAAGGGTATACTTTAAAGATGGTTCCATGGTAATCAAGTCAGAATCTGAAGATGGGATCTTGGAAAAATCGAAAGAACTCTGCAACTAATGAGAGCAAATCATCGGCGATTGCTGCAATCGCGCAACATATAACGACTGTACCCACTAAACTGCTAGTTACGTATGATGTGCCTACTATTAAAAAAAATAACCGGCCAAGTGCGAGTTGGACTCGCGTGAAGAGGGAACCGTACGATTTATTTTTTGCTTACCTATAATTTTAACCACAAATAATAGATGAATTGAAATTTACGAATAATTGAAGATTGGTTCGCACAATATTGAGTGATATACCATGTTATTTTAATATCATGCACTTCTTATAGGTTTTCCTATAATCTATAAGTAGAAAAGTAATTTCTGTGTTTTTTTTTAAATTTTAGGTTCAGTAGTTTCGGAGATAAGAGGGGGGGAATGGTCAATTTTCGCCTATTTTCTTGATTAACTTGGAAACTGTTTAATATTACAAAAAAATACATCTAAGATCTTCTCAACAAGACCTTTCATTTGATATGTCACACGATGCAGTTTTCAAAATTGAGTGATTTACCATACGCACGATATTGATATCATGGACTTCTTATAGGTTTACCAATAATCTATAAGTAGAAAACTAATTTCTGTATCTTTTTTCAAAATTTTAGGTTCAGTAGATTGGGGGAAATGGTCAATTTTCGTCTATGTTCTTGAATAACTTGGAAACTATTTATAAAATACAAAAAAATAAATTAATAATTTAATTTTTTTAAATTACAAAAAAAATACATTTAAGATCTTCTCAGACAAGACCTTTCATTTGATATGTCACACGATGCAGTTTTCAAATATTTTTTTTAAAATTTTCCGCTTCCCCCCAAAAAATTACCTCCCATATACGGATTTCATCTATTCACGTCACACCTCTGAGCTTGGGTCACAGGAATTGATATGTGTACCAAATTTTAACTTAATGGTCTAGTAGATTCGGAGATAATTGACTGTAAGCGACAGACAGACGGACACACGAGTGATCCTATAGGGGTTCCGTTTTTGTATTCGGACGTACGGAACCCTAAAAAGACCGACTTGTGAGCAAAGTAAAGTGCTCACGTACTGTTTTGTCTCAACGACCTAGAACTTGTAAACCTCGGGTGATTTATTTACCAGACGGTAACCGGTTTTGCACAAAGTCATTAAGCATTAAGTTATTTCCTATGAAAATAAGTACCTACTAGTTACATAACCGGTGAAGTAGCAATGATGCTACGTAGAGTGACTCATCACAAAATAATTACGTAAGGGTCGGTTCACAATGTTAAGAGCAAGTAGGTATATATATTTTCAAATTTTTATTTTTCGAAATTACTGGATCGATTTTATTGAAACCATAATTGAAACCTTTCTAAAGCCTCCTGCAGACACACGCGATTAATCGCGCGGGGCGACATGGCGCGGTCCTTTCGCAGTATTTTTAGAGTGGAAATTAGCTTGGCTCGTTGTCGCAGCGCGATTAATCGCGTGTGTCTGCAGGAGGCTTTAAGTTTGTCTAAAAAGTTGTCAGAAAATGTTTAAGAAACGTTGTGTTTTTTTTTTTTTTTTAGGGTGGCAAAATCATCAAATGAGTCCTCCCGCCCTGGGTGGGGCGGGAGGGACTGTCAGACTCTTACTGACTAAAATCCACCCGTGTTCCGTCGGATGCCCTTTACGTTCCGGGGCCACGGTATCCTGGATTAAGAAAAATCCGCGACCCCGGCAGGCATTTGGCCCCATAAGGGGCCCCTTCGGTGACGCGTGAAACACGACGCGCCACCGACCCGGGCTTGGTCCTTGGTCGGACGGCGAGCATACCCATTACTCACCGTCCGCAAGCCCGCTCCGCCGCTGTGCCCTCTGCTATTCAGAGGGACACGCGTTGGAGCGTCCACCCGACAGGCTATTTGCATACGGGCAAAGAAACCCCTTAGGCACACAGTGCCTAAGGAGAGTTTTTGCCCGCATCCCAGGGCGCACCGGCCCGAAAAACTGGTCTTCCCCCCGGACGTATCCGAGAGGGAACTCCAGTCCACGGGCGCACGTGGAGGTTTCCTGTCTTAGCACCCCAAGAAACGTTGTGTTGCAGTTAAATTAGATAGATTTATTTAAAAATAAAAACAGAGATTTCCATTTATAGGTAGGTATAGTTTTTTTCTTTATTAATTTCTAAAACTTCATACTTACTCATATACTGGATTTTTTTAAACGTTTTAAAATCATCAAATGAGTCCTCCCACCCGCAGCGGGACGGGAAGAACTGTCAGACTCGTACTGACTAAAATCCACTGTGTCTTTCAATAGCCCTTTACGTTCCAGGGTCACGGTTACCTGATGTGACAGCCCCGGACTAGAGACAGTCTGTTAACGCGTACGAAGCTTCATTCAAATCCATTTAGTCATTTCTAAAAATAAGGACTTAAAATTTGTATGAGTTGTAAATAAGTTGTTCGAGACGACATTTCATATAATGCAGAAGTTGTCTTGGTATTATTACACGGAAGTATCGTTTCAATAAGGAAATACTAAACTGTGAATAATCGGCAGTTTGTGTACCTAAATAAAGATAATAATTATATTGTATTCTTAGGTAACAAACATGCTTAATTGTTTAATATTTGTAAGTGAAGAGTAATGTAAACAAGCTTAAAAAAACAAACACACAATGGATGGATATTTGTGAAGTGCAAGGTTTTTTTGAAACGTTTCTCCACCCTAAAAAAAACTCCTGTATCGTGGGTGCGTTTACAAACATAGAAACTCACATACACAAACACCCAGACCCAGAACAACTAATTGGAGGGCATACAAATTTGTTCCGTGCGGGGATTGAACTCGGGACACGCTGCGTAGAAGTCCAATCACTCAGCGACTGTGCCAACCATGTCGACGAATAAATTAAAATTAATTCAATACGTTTAATGACTATTGTAATTAGTCTTTATTTATTTTTTCTCACCGTGTCACGTTATCGTCATTATGAACTGAGGCTAACTAGCGTAATAACCCAATTAAAAAAACAATTACTCTGTAATTTAGCGCTATAGTATGTGATTACAATCGAAGACGGGGAAACAAAATATTCCTAATCATTAGTTTGTCAGCATTGGCTGAAATAGGCAGTAAAACAGTTAAAATGAGGAGACTTTTTGTGTTTTTATTTTGTGTAACACTATTCTCTTTTATCGATATATTTTCCAGTGAAGTGATAATAGAAAAATTAGAAGTGCATGAGGTTACCGACTTTGGTAATGTGGATAATCCAGTGGGCCCCTTGAATTCTATATTTAATGTTGATCCATGTCCTGAAAATACTATTCGAATAGGTCCAACCTGTGTCGAAAGAGACTAAAGTGTTTTTTTTGTGTATTTTTGCTTCTGTAATAGGCTATTTTACTCGTGAAAAATATAATTACGAAATATAGACTATAAAAAAAATTAGAACCATGTTTTTTGTTTTGTTACGTAAACCAAAATTGACGAAAATACAACACTTTTAAAAATCACAAAAGTCAAAAAAATAAATTACAAGCGTTAATGTATGACGCAATAAGCCCCCACTCCCAAAGAAAGCGTTTTATCTTTGTCGTTTATATTCATTGAAATAAAAAATACGTATCCATTATTTTTCAATATTCTAACTGTTATTTTCAATTTATTTATGCTTTATAATACCCTATTATTTAATAGACTAAACTTTCTGGTTATCCTTGTGAATTGTCGAAGAAGAAGCACACTAAAAAAACCGGCCAAGTGCGAGTTGGACTCGCCCATGAAGGGTTCCGTAGTAGCATACACAAACAATAAAAATAACTTTGTTTTTCATAGTGTTTGTATGAATTTCAAAGTTATATTTGCGGTTTTTGAAAATGTACTATATCTCAAAAACTGCTAACTATATCTCTTCCAAACCAATTTTCGTTGGAAGTTTTTGTTGAGGTCTACATTATATATTTCTTTTAGTTTTATCATTCTCTTATTTTAAAAGATACGGGGGGGGGACACACATTTTACCACTTTGGAAGTGTCTCTCGCGCAAACTGTTCAGTTTAGAAAAAAATGATATTAGTAACCTCAATATCATTTTTCAAGACCTATCCATAGATACCCCACACGTATGGGTCAGGCGAAAATTTTTCTTTTCATTTTCAATTCCAAGTATGGAGGGTAACCCCAAAATTTGTTTTGTTTTTATTTTTGTGTAAAAAATCCTAATGCGGTTCACATAATACATCTACTTACCAAGTTTCAATAGGATAGCTCTCATACTTTCGAAGAAAAGTGGCTGTGACATACGGACGGACAGACAGACAGACATGACGAATCTATAAGGGTTCCGTTTTTGCCATTTGGCTACGGAACCCTAAAAAGTGTAAGAAAAGTGGGAAGGCCTTTTGCTTAGAGCCATTACACACTATCAACTGGTCGCCAGCGACTTATTCCCTCAGCGATCAAAACATAAGCGAGCAACCGGCGACCAATTGCGTAAACACCTATTTGAAGTCATGAAAGTCACAGTGCGTAATGAGCCTAAGAAATGGCGTGGTTTGCAGAACAGACAGAAGAGGTTACTAAAAACAAAATTACTGTCACATCGCTGAAACTTTGGCTACAGAGTGTTGTAACTATATTTATATTTCTATCTTATTACTGTGAAGAAAATTAACAAAACAAAAGGTGTATATTACGTTACCACCTGGATACCAGGTCACTCCGATGTGTTTTTTTTAATGCTGGTGTCTTCAATCTAGAGACTTTAAGCTCATATTTATAGTTATATTCTATAACTTTAGTTCAACTTATGCTCGGCAAACCGATACTTATCGATGATGTCATATCTGAGAACACTCTTAGTCAAGTGTACTCATTAGCTACACTTGTTATAATCTATATATATAAAAGCGAAAGGTCACTCACTCATAGGACACGAAATCTCGGAAACTACCAGTGGTAGGGGTTCAAAATTTTGCATAGGGTTTCTTTTTAGGACGTAGGCGCTCGCTAAGACGGGATTTTGCGAAACTCCACCCCTAAGGGGTTGTTTTTGGGTTGACAGTTTGTATGAAACTTTGTTGCTACAAGTAGTAGGAGTTTTAAATTTTGCATTTTTTTTTTAAATTCGACCCCTAAGGGGTTGTTTTTTGTGTTAGGTAATAGTTTGTAGGAAACTTCGCACTACAAGTGCTAGGAGTCTGTAATTTAGCATGGGCGTTCTTTTTGGGGATTTTGGTGCTCACTAAGACGGGATGTTGCGAAATTCAATCCCTAAGGGGTTGTTTTTGGGGTTGACAATTTGTATGAAAGTACATTACTACAAGTGCTAGGAGTTTGAAATTTAACAAAGGCGTTCAGTTTAGGACGTAGGTGCTCACTAAGACGGGATTTTGCGAAATTCGATCCCTAAGGGGTGTTTTAAATATTGAGTTTGAATGAAACTTCGTTACTACAAGTGCTAGGGTCTCAAATTTTGCATGGGTATTCTTTTAAGGATGTAGGTGCTCACTAAGATGGGATGTTGAAAATTCAAACACAAAGGGATTGTTTTTGGGGTTGATAGTTTGTATGTAAGTACGTGTAAGTAAGTAAGTTACTACGAGTGCTAGGAGTTTGAAATTTAACGTGGTGGTTCTTTTTAGGTCTGTTGGTACTCACTAAGACGGGATGTTGCGAATTTCGACCCCCAAGGGGTTGTTTTTGGGGTTGATATTTAGGAGTCTCAAATTTTGCATATGGATTTCTTTTTGGGACGTAGGTACTTACTAAAACGGGATTTTGCGAAATTCGATCCCTTAGGGGTTGTTTTTGGAGTTGTTAGTTTGTATGAAATAGTAGGTAAGGGTTTCGAATTTTGCTTTTTAGGACGTAGGTGCTCACTAAGACGGCATTTTGCGAAATTCAATCACCGAGGGGTTGTTTTGGAGTTGACGGAATTTTTGATGGATATTGATTGAGAATTTCCAGAAATATCCCATAAAGAGGGTGGCCGGGAGTAAAAATTCAGAGACAAAGTTCGAAATTTGCGCGTACGAAGTCGCGGGCGAAATGCTAGTCGAAAATAAATGAACAAATTATAAATACCTATAAGAAGTTGATAACCATTATACATCAGTAAACTTTGAACCAAGGAAGAAAACAGTCGCAATGAAGGTTCTTGCTTTAATATTCCTCTGTGTTACATTACTTAAAATTACTAACAGCTATCCAAATAAAGTACCAATAGAAAAGTTGGAAGTGTTTGAAGTGAATATTAATAAAACGGACATTGAAGTGAACAAAATTACTAGAGAATCGGAAGTGGAAGTGAATAAAACTACAGTAGAATTAAACGTTGAAGTAAATAAAAATACTGGCGTTTCAGACTTTGAAGGTTTTAAAACCGAAACTACTGACGAATCAGACATTGAAGTGAATAAAACTCCTATGGAATCGGATGTTGAAGAGAATAAAACTACTGTCGATACAGAAGTGAATAAAAATACTGGCGTATTAAACGTTGAAGTTTATGAAACCACTGGCGAATCAGACATTGAAGCGAATAACACTCTTAGGGAATCGGATGTTGAAGAGAATGAAAATAATAGAAAATCTGACTTGAAAATGTATGATACCACTAGTGGACCAAACTCGGAAGTTAATGAAGAAGTGACATATCAACCAGACTTAGTTTTACCGCCAGCCCCATCCGCATTTGCCGTTAGCCTTTGTCCCGGTACTAGTGCTAGAGTAGGATCTTCTTGTGTTGGTGCTGATTAAATCTATTGTTTTCTGTGGTTTTATTTTTAAATACATATGTATGAAAAATACCCTATTTAATAAGACTAAACTTTTTGGTTGTCCTTGTGAATTGTCGAGAAGAAACACACTAAAGAAGTGGAAGAAAAGGGATAGAGGCCTTTCTTAGAGCCATTACGCACTGTCGACTGGTCGTAGACTCTTTCCCCCGGCGACCAAAACATAGGCGTGCGGCCGTAAACACCTATTTATACCATACACAACACATACAACGTGTAACGGTAAAAGCGCAAAACCTCTCGTGGGGTAACTCAGCATTCGCAAAAAAAAATTGGTTTTTCATACAAAATGAGAAATTCACAAAAAAATGTTTTTCATACTGATGAGCCCGGTCAGCTCATCAGTATGAAAAACATTTTTTTGCGAATTTCCAAAAGTCTTATAACAAACATTGTTCAGTAACATGGGCTGAGTTACCCCACGAGAGGTTTTGCGCATTTAACGTTACACGTGTATAACATTTAATAACACATATTTTGACGACGCGATTGGTGCAGTAGCTGAGCGATCGACTGCTGCGCAGGGTGTCGCGGCCTCGATCCCCGTACGAAACAAATATTTGTATGATCTACAAATAGTTGTTCCGGGTCTGGGTGTTTGTGAATGTGAGTTTCTATGTTTGTAAACGCACCCACGATACAGGAAGAAATTAGTGTGGAGCAACGTGTTAAAAAAAAATTAAGTTATGAAAGTCGCTGTCGACCGAGACGCCGGCGACCTGTCGACAGTGCGTAATGATGATTAACATACATCCATCCATCCAAACAAACTTTCACGTTTTATTAGTAAGATTCAATATAAAGCCTCCTGCAGACACACGCGATTAATCGCGCGGGGCGACATGTCGCGGTCCATTCGCAGTATTTTTAGAGTGGAAGTTAGCTTGGCTCGTTGTCGCAGCGCGATTAATCGCGTGTGTCTGCAGCAGGCTTAACCATAGATGGATGATAGATGGATACAATATATACCATCGCGTTCACACCTCTGTGAACTAACCCTAATAGGCATAATCCAAAGTAAACTCATCAAGTTTTTGCTCATGTACAAATGAACAAATAAAATCTACTTGTCAGTAAATCGCCAGTACTCCATGAACTTAACAGAAAAACGGACAAGATGAAGAATATCTATGTGTTATTTCTTTGTGTTAAATTAATTACTATAACCAAAAGTTATCCCAATGAAGTGAGTACAGAAGTTACTGAACGAAGCACGGAATCAGACATAAAGACCACCCAGATACCTGCGGGACCGGGATTTGTCTTCAATGGCGCTTGTACTGAGAATCAATTGAGAGTCGGTTCATTTTGTGTTACAAGAGACTAAACCGTTTTAACTATAACTACGTTTATTGCTAAGTAGTTTTAAATGTCTATTTTTGTGCGCTTGTACACTAATTTTTGTATTAAACCATGTTTTCGGAGTAATAAATTCTTTATGAGTTAAAATAAAGTTCTTAAACCACATGTTTGTTGTTTAACCGATTTAATCATAAATATACATGTTTATGTGTTATGCTTGTGTTTTTTTAATTTATTTTTAATCACACCTATTTCTTTTTGCCCGAACTTCCATATGTGAAAACCTTTGGAATTGACTGGAGGAAGCAAGCAATTCGACTTGAATACTACGCAATTTTCAATTTATTTATTCCAGGCATAGTCCATACATTTTTGGATTTATTTAATATTTTTTAAGCTATTGCATAGATTTTATCGCGGGCTCTAGGCGCGGCGCGGCGCGGCGACCGAATTAAAAAAAAAATCCAAAAACCTAAGGAAAAAACCTGACACCATCGTCTTTTTTTTTCGTGGTAAAATCATCAAATGAGTCCTCCCAGTCCCCTTACTGTCAGACTTGTACTGACTAAAATCCACGGTGTCCTTCGGTAGCCCTTTTGTATACCGGAGTCGCGGTATACGTATGTCGCGTGGTATATGTATGCGCGGCGCGGCGACCGAATAAAAAAAAAAAAACCAAAAACCTAAGGAAAAAACCTGACACCATGCATCGTCTAACATTGTTTTTCGGGAGACTTCAGCAATCATAAAAATATCCGTCATAAAAATAATTTACTTTTTATTACTGATTCTAAACGGCCAGCTACAAAAGGAGTTTCCCAGAGTTTTCCAGTGAAACCTACTTATAAAATTCTCTCCTACAACAAAGAAGTTCTTTATTACAGTAGTGCACCACAAACATTTTAAATAAATCATATTCTCGCGGTAGGCGATTTTTTCTTTTAAAATAAAAAACATGTTATGCAATAGCTTCACCGCGGCAGTCTCCGAGTGCCACATGTATTTTTTTATTTAAAAAAAAAACGTTGCCCCACAGAATTTTCTCTTTATATCATACAAATAATTTTGTTCCATGCGGGGATCGAATAAGTGAGTCAATTACTCAGACTCTGCGACAACAGTGTCGACACACACAACTTAAAATATGAGCACAGCGTCTAAATCGTGTCTTACCGTAGGCATTCATAATTATAATTATGATCTAGGAACTTGTATAATTATACCATATATAAGTAGCATCACTAGTTTTCCTTGTAATCGTTTATTAACAGACTTCAAAAAAAGGTTCGATCCATATGTTTGTATTGCCCACGATTATCCCTCGTTTGGCTGAACCGCTGAACCGATTTTGATGCGGTTTTCAGAAAAGTGTTCGTTACAACCCGAAGACGGTTTCGATATACAACAATAAGGATATCCCGAGTCGTCATCCGCATGGATCCGTTATTGCATACTTGGATGGCGCGTTTTCAAAGACGTCTGAGCTGATTTTTGTCGATTTATCTAAACTAAAAGACAGGGTGTTATAAAACCTTTTTTTTTTAAATGGAACCGGCTTCAGAAACAAATACAAAAAGTGTAAAATAACTTTGTCTCGGAAGTCGGTGGCAAAAGTCAATGAAATAAAAAATAAAGCCATCGACTTCCGAAAGAAAAGTTATTTTTCGCTTTTTGTGTTTACTTTTGAAGTCGGTTTAAAAAAAAACATATCTTTATCGGTTCCTTTTATATAATCCTTGCCTCTTATCAGTCGTCTACAGATTGTACTCCAGTGAGCGTGTCCAATAACATCAGCCCTCATCTATCATCTCAAATCTAGACTCACTGAAAGAGTTATCTTATCATCCCTTTCTCGTTGCTATTCCACCAATTCGCATTTTAAGCGTTTCCAAACGTCTTTTAAAATGCACACAGCAAAGGAGTGGAACTCATTTACCTGCGTCTGTGTTTGCCAACGCATACAACCCTTTCTTTATCGTTGTAATATCGTCTAATGAGTCCTCCCGTCCAGGGCGGCACGGGAGAGACTGTCAGACTCGTACTGACTAAAATCCACGGTGATCATTCAATAGCCCTCCCCTTTCCAGGGTCATGGTTACCTGAAGAGACAGTAAAGCCACCCAAGCAGGCTTTGGCCCTCTAGGAAGCGCCTCGGCCCCCATGACGCGCCGTCGATCCGGGCATGGTCCATGATCAGACGGCAAGTTGCCCATATCGCATACAACCCCAATCTATTCAAAGTTAGAGTGAATAGGCTTGTGGGTAAGCTCACTGCATAGTAAACTTTGTGTCTCTCACCTCTGACCTATCATCATCATTAGCCTATAAATCTTCCCACTGCTGGGACACCGGCCTCCTCTCTGAGAGAGGGAGTGGGCCATAAGCCATAATCCACCACGCGGGCCCAGTGCGGGTTGTTGATTCTAAACGGCCAGCTACAAAAGGAGGTTTTCACAATGAAACCTACTTATAAAATTCTTCTACAACAAAGCAGAGTGGCGCAGTGGAAGCGTGCTGGGCCCATAAACTGTTGAAAATTTTGACCCAGTTTGGAAGTGAGACCTGGGAAACCTGTATCATCTGACCTATAAGTACTAGAGTCAAAAGCAAACCTAAATGAAATAAAATAAAAAGATATAAGATAGCAGAGCAATAACTTTTCCGTAGAATTACTAACCTCGAGACTTTAAACTCATATTTACATAACTTTTATTTAACGTATGCTCCGCAAACAGGTAGTAATCGATGACGTGATGTCTGAGTGGTTCTTTAAACAAGCATACTAAGTAAATATTGACAAACTTATGAAGCTTGGCTAAAGAAACTAGCCTAAGGTTCCGTATAAAAAAAATAGACAGATAGAATATACTCAAGATATCGCAAGATAATATTACTAACGCGGTTTTTATCGCAATCTTAGTTACGATATTTTCAAGACGATCTTTAAAAGGATAGGAGAACGTTGAAATAACAATACTGCAGATCATTTGTGGTGCACCATTGAAGCAAAGGTATAAACATAACTTTGAAACAAGAGTGAAGAACTAGTATTAGTCATATTTGTAATAGATATTTTTTTATGATCTACAAGTAATTGTTCTAGGTGCGGATATTTGTGTATGTAAGTTTAAATGTTTGTAAACGAAGACACGATTTAGGAGAAAATCTTCTGCGGGCCAATATGTTTTTAAAATAATAGAGAAAAACAAAAATAAGGTGACACCTACATTGAAATTAAAAATAAAAATATAACATTACTAATTTGCTGCTGAATTATCATAATATCTATATATCAAATATTATAACTGCTGAGCGTAAGACTCCCCCAAAGAGCGCCAACCCTCCCGGTCCTGAGCAGTCCGCATCCATCCGCTGCCAGCCACATTCTTCAAATCATCGACCCATCTTGTCGTAGGGCGTCCTACACTACGTTTGCCTATTCGCGGTCTCCACTCTAGCACCTGTCTGCTCCATCTACCATCGGTCCGTCTACAGACGTGGGCCACCCACTTCCACTTCAACGTGCTTATTCTACGCGCAATGTCGATAACTTTGGTTCTCTGGCGAATGACTTCGTTCCGAATTCTATCCGCCAGAGAGGTTATGGAATTGTGGTGTTACAAAACAGAATAATTTTGCAACACAAAGAAGTTGTAAATTGCGAAACCGGTCAAATGTAGAGATAAAATACGTTGGCGGCAAAATAGTTGGTGGATTATAGCCCGCGCTCTCTCATAGAGAGGTGGCCTGTGTCCCACTAGTGAGAACATTAAGTAAAGGCAAAGTTCTTCGCAATAACCTTGCCCATATTTTTTCCAGTCTATCTCGCACAACGCCTCAAGTCTTCAGCCACGTCTCAAGTCTCCAAAAAAAAAGTGTGGCACTCGGTGACTGCCGCGGTAAAGCTGTTGCATAGCATTTTTTATCAACTTATGCAATTATAATTATTTATTTATTTATTATACCTACCTATTTATTACTGTACTAATTAGGCTATGGTCAGCCACGTCAATCAAGTGAAACGTCAAGAAACGTTCTCCTCCCTCTTCCTCAATAAAATTTCCCCTTGCTCTATAAAACTTCCCCGCATCGTCCCTGGATAATAATGTTCAAGATGGTTTCGTGTGTACTCCGTTGCCTCGGGTCAGGCGTAAGGATGAGTCACCAAGTGTACCGGTTGATGCGCCGGGGTCGGCGGCGGACGCGCTAGCGATCAGCTGTGTTGGTGGTGTGGAGGGGAAAGAGAGGCCGTTATCTAAAATTATGAGCCCAAGTACATTCAAACATACGACGCATGTAGAACAAAAACCCACTGACAATGGAGTTAATATAATTAAGGGTCTACTACCTGAGCGGACGGCAGAAACTATTTGCGAAAAAGAAGATACTCCTTGGCAAACTGTAAATAAGAAAAAGAAACAAAAGTACAGGTACTTAGGTGAAAGAGGGAAAATTATGGCACCAATATCTTCCTTTAAAGCCGCGAACAAGAAAATACCTATTTTCATAACAAATGTGCATATGGATACGTTGGAATCCGACATTGTGGACCATATAAAAATGCAAACACAGGAGAAGGTATTTCTTGAAAAGATAAATACGAAAAAGGTGTTGGATCATAAAGCATATAAATTCTTTTTGTCAGAGTCTAAAGTGGACATGTTTTTAAACGAAACGACATGGCCTGAGGGTATTATCTTTAGGCGTTTTGTTCATTATAAATATCGGAAGGCGGACAGAGTGTCCGCTGAAATCGGCCCTTTGTCTTCTAACGATGCATAGTACGACCTACAAGATGGCCAGTTATAATTGTAAAAACGTAAAGAGCTCCATCAACGATATTCGACGTTTATGTGACGAGTGTGTGATTATAGCACTACAAGAAACATGGCTACTTCCAGAAGAGTTGGTATATCTGAATGGCATAGACAGCAGATTTGGGTCCTGCGGGACCTCGGCGGTTGACACGACGGCGGGCCTACTGCGAGGCAGGCCTCATGGTGGGACAGCGCTGCTGTGGAATACTAGTGTCTTTCCTAGTGTATCAGTGATTGACTGTGAAAATCCGCGTGTGTGTGCTATTCGTGTTAATGAGGCCGCGGGTCCATTGATAGTAGTGTGTGTATATATGCCGACAAACAAATCAGATAACCTGCCGTTGTTTACGGACTGCATGGGAACTGTAAGTGCTATTAGTAATGATTATGTAAACGAACCTATTTGTGTTTTAGGGGATTTTAATGCACACCCCGGAGAATTATTTTTTAATGAATTGAATATGCTATGTAATGAGTTTAATTGGACAATAGTGGATGTAAATATGTTAGGATTGACCTCGGAGACATTTACTTATATAGATCAAGCCTGCGGGTCTAAGCGCTGGCTTGATCATTGTGTTATGTCACAATCAGCTGCGGTCTCTGTGTGCAGTATATATGTAAACTATGACGTGCTTTGGTCGGATCATTTTCCCGTGATATGCGAATGTAAATTAGAACGTTTGACTCCTCTTAGAGTTGTGTCGAGTGTAACTGATAACAGTGGGGTAAAGTGGGGAGAAAGAACCTCAGAGGAAATCACACAATATCGAACCGAATGTCATAAACGTCTTAGACTTATTGATTTTCCGTCTGAATTTCGAATGTGTAGTGATCTGTATTGTAGTGACCCAACTCACAGCCTTGTTATTGATACGATGTATTCCGATATCGTGCTTGCGTTATCACAAGCGTCGGTGGAGGGGCGAGGGAGCAGGCGTAAGCAGAGTAAACGTCCACCTAGAACCATTGTAGGATGGAGTAAAATTGTGAGCGACAGTCACAGGGCAGCCAGGGCAAGTTTTCGGGAATGGCGTTTGTGTGGTAGTCCTACTACTGGTGTTATGTTTACAAATATGTGTGAGACCAGAAAAATATTTAAATCGCGTTTAAAATGGTGTCAAAACCATCAAAACCAGTTAAAAATGGATGTCCTGGCTTCTAAACATAGCACAAAAGATTTTAAGGGGTTCTGGAAAAGTACGAACTGTTTGAAGTTACGCCCTGGTCTTCCTGTGAGTGTCGACGGGACGAACGATTTGAAGGATATAGCTGATAAATTTAAAAACAACTTTATTGTAAGATCACCGCTGGGAGCGTCCTCAACACTGGAGGAGGGAGGGGGTGTGAGTGGGAAATATGTTGGTATCAGAATATCAGCCAGGGATGTTTCAATGGCCTTAAAATCGATTGCCCATGGGAAATCTCCGGGTCACGATGGTTTAGGGGTGGAGCATGTACTGCATGCTGGGCATCATATGTGCAGGGTGCTGGCTATGTTCTACAACTTCTGTATTTCGCACTCATACCTGCCTGCTGGCATGATGAGGACTATCGTAGTGCCTGTGGTAAAAAACAAAGCAGGGGATTTGTCAGACATATCTAACTATAGACCTATTTCTCTGGCTACAATTATTGCAAAGGTGTTTGACAGCATTCTTAATACACAATTAAACAAATACATAAAGCTACATGACAACCAGTTCGGATTTCGCCCGGGATTGTCCACAGAAGCTGCGATATTGTGTCTTAAGAGTGCTGTCAGATACTATACTGACAGAAAAACATCTGTGTACGCTTGCTTTCTCGATCTCTCCAAAGCCTTTGACCTGGTCTCGTACGATATCCTGTGGAATAAGATGAGATCATCCCAGATACCGTCTGAACTCATAAATATCTTTAGGTATTGGTACGGAAATCAGGTAAATAACGTGAAGTGGGCGGGCACATTGTCTGATCCATATAGGTTGGAATGTGGGGTGAGGCAGGGAGGGTTGAGCTCTCCCACCATTTTTAACCTGTATGTGAATGGACTGATCGAGGCGCTCAGCGGGCAACATATCGGTTGTCACATTGATGGCGTCTGTTTTAATAACATCAGCTACGCGGACGATATGGTGCTGTTGAGCGCCTCGGTCTGTGGACTCAGGAAGCTGGTGACAATATGTGAGGATTATGCAGCTACTCATGGTCTGCGTTATAATATTAAGAAAAGTCAGTGTATGGTTTTTCAGGGGGGGGGGCAGGAAAGTGCTGGAAATGCCACACATCAAGCTGAATGGCTCACCCTTGGAAAGGGTGGACATTTTTAAGTACCTGGGACATTTCGTCACTCCTACCCTGAAGGACGATGCAGACATTGAGCGGGAACGGAGGGCGTTGTCGGTCAGAGCGAACATGGTTGTACGCAGATTTGCGCGGTGCACTGCAGAAGTTAAAATCACACTTTTTAGAGCTTACTGCACTACACTGTATACGTGCAGTCTGTGGACTAACTATACGCAAAAGACGTATAGCGCCCTTCGAGTCCAATTCAACAACGCGTTCAGGATGATGTTGGCGCTCCCCCGCTTTTGCAGTGCTTCAAAGATGTTTGCGGAAGCGCGCGTGGACTGCTTCCACGCCACTATGCGCAAAAGAGGCACGTCTCTGGTGCGGCGAGTGCGGGGGAGCGCTAACAGCATGCTGGCCGCGCTCGCGGATCGACTGGATTGCCCCATCATCTCCCACTGTTGTCAGCGACACGTGAAAGGATGATTGTGACAAATTTATTTAATGATTATATTTTTATTATTATTTTTAATTGTGACTATGTAATTTAATTTTAATGTAATTTGATGAATGAATAATTTTGGTATATTGGATTGATTTAGGTAATAATAATTATTGTATTTCTTATGTAATGTGACTACCAGTGTGTTTCTCAATGTATGTATGAGTCTAATGAAACTCGAATAAATGATTATTATTATTATTATATTGAGTTCTTTGTTTTTCTTCTCTTTCGAGAGAATTTAACCTTACACGCGGGCCGGAGCCAAGGATGTAAGGGGTCATTTAAATTGAGAAAGTGGATGACAATGTAGAAGAAGCCAGGAACTTGCGGGTGATACGACAGGTGTTGAGTATTGTGGCTTTTTGAAGCATGTATAGTGTGTGTGAAGGCATGTGTAGTGTGTTTAGACTTTGTGTTAGAGATTTTGGTATTACGCCGGTAGATGAGATAACTATTGGGACGATATGGACAGTTTGTGCTTTCCATTGAGTTTTTAGTTCTATTGCGAGGTCTTGGTACTTACTGAGTTTTTCGGATATTGTTGTTTGAATGTTATGTGTGTTAGGTATGGCTATATCTATTAAGTAAACTGTATTATTTGTTTTATCATGAACGGTGATATCAGGTCTATTGTAATGTATGGTTTTGTCTGTAATGATTGTTCGATCCCAATAAATTTTGTGATTCGGGTTTTCCAAAGTGATTTCTGGTTTGTATTTGTAATATGGGACCATCTCCCTAACAAAATTGAATTTGTGTGCTAAGTGCTGGTGTATGATTGCTGCAACTTGATCATGGCGGTGTTTATAATCCGTTTGTGCGAGTGATTTACAGGCCCCTGTTATGTGCTGAATTGTCTCAGAGGCACTGTTACAATGTCTGCATAAGTCAGTCGGCTGATTGGGGTCTTTTATTATGTATTTTCTATAATTACGAGTTGCTATTACTTGATCCTGGATAGCGAGCATGAAGCCTTCAGTTTCAGGAAACAATTCACCTCGTTTGAGCCATTCGTTCGACTTAGCTTTGTCGACGTGTGGCTGGCTCAAACAGGCTCGGTGTCTTCCATGTAACGCTTTTCCAGCCCATGCTGCAATTTTTTGCTGTGTACTTATAAGATTTTCGTTAATTTGAGTTGTTCTATTTTGTAAGTTTAGTGGTGTAAGTTTTTTATCTGCTTCTGTTACATGTTTGTGTAGTGATGAATGTGCTGATTTGTTGTGAAAGTAAGTTCTGAGTGAATGTATCTGTTTATTGTGCAAATTACTAACGTCTATCAGTCCTCGTCCCCCTTCTTGGCGTGGCAGTGTGAGGCGTTGTACGCATGACTTAGGGTGGTGTTTCCTATATTTGGTAAAGAGTGTATTGATACTGCGCTGAAGTTTTTTGATATCAGTTTTTGACCATCGTATAATGCCGAAAGAATATGTGAGTATGGGAATAGCAAACGTGTTGATGGCTTTAATAGTATTTCTCGAGTTAAGATTAGTTTTAAGGATAAGATTAAGGCGATGTGTAAATTTTTTGAGCAATTCTGTTTTAGTCATCTTTTGTTCTATCTGTCTGGATTGTTTGAAACCAAGATATTTGTATGTGCTGTGTTCATCCATTGGCTCAATAGATTCTCCCGATTCAAGTGTATAGCTATTATGTTGAATTTTACCTTTAACAATTGATAAAATTTTGCATTTATCTACCCCAAATTGCATTCTAATATCTGTCGAAAATTCTTGTATGGTATCCGCTAAATTAAAAAGGGAGTTTTTGTCTCCTGAGTATAATTTTATGTCGTCCATATACATGAGGTGTGTTAAGGTGAATTGTGTGTTATCGCTAATCAATGTGAATCCTGAATTCGTTTTGTCTAGTAAATGTGAAAGAGGATTGAGGGCCATGCAAAACCACAAGGGGCTTAATGCATCGCCTTGAAAAATTCCACGTTTAATATGGATTGGTTCAGTGGCTAAAGTTACGGAAGCTTGGTTTATTTTGAGGACAGTTTGCCAGTTTTGCATGGCAGATTCAATGAATGTTCTTATCGTTGGGTGAATATTATATATTTTTAAAACATGTAACAGCCAACTGTGTGGGACTGAATCAAAGGCCTTTTGGTAATCGATAAACATGGTATGAATATCTTTTTTCTTTTTAACTGCACTATTCATAGCAACCGCGTCAATAGTTAGTTGCTCTTTGCAACCTTGGCTATTTTTACGGCATCCCTTTTGTTGTTCCGCAAGAATGTCGTGTTTAGTTAAGTGTTCGTATACCATTTCACTTATACAAGCTGTGAGGATTTTATAAATAGTCTGTAAGCAAGTGATTGGTCGATATTTGGCTGGGGTTGTAGTGTCATTTATGTCTTTAGGTATCATGTATGTTACTCCATGAGTTATGTATGATGGCAGTAAATGTGGTGATTGTATGAATGTGTTTAGATGGTTATGTATGAATGGGTAAATGCTAGTGAATTTCTTGTACCAGTAATTGTGAATATTGTCTGTACCTGGGCACTTCCAATTGTGTGTGCGTTTTATGACGTCTATAAGTGTGTTTATAGGTATGAATTCAAACTCCATTCCAGGAATCTCTGGTGATGCTTCATTAATCCAGCCTGCGTCTTTATTGTGTGTTATTGGGTTTTCCCAAATATTGGCCCAAAAATCTCGCAATACTTCGGGAGGAGGTGTTTCTAAAGATTTATTACTATTATTAGATGTAAGGTTCCTATAAAAAAATTTTTCGTTGTTTATAAATTTTGTGTTTTGGGATTTGCGGTTTGTGCACGTGATATACCTTTTTAGTCGACTGGATGCTGCATTTAATTTTTGTTTTAAAGTGTCCAGAAAGTGTTCTAATTGTGTATTTGAGTTCTCGTGTTGTGAATGTATTTGGTATTTAATCTTTATTTGTTCTACTGCAGCTATCAATTTTTGACTTCTGCTACCATTGATAAAATGTGTTAGTCTACCTATATTGGCTCTTAGGTTTTCTATCTTTTTTTCTAATCTTATTTGCCATTTTGGTTTTCTCTGTTTAAATATGCGGCGTTCATTTTGTGATGGGTCTAATATTTTAGCTCCGTTGCACTTAGCTGCAGTCCATGCTGCACAGTAAATTATGGTTTGCAGTTGAATAAATTCGGTGTCTTTAGTTACAAACTTAGGGAGAATAACATTATTAATATAAGAAACTATGCTTGAGAACTTTCTAGACGTCTTTTGTTTAGGAATATATGGTCTGTTTGTGGGGTGGGTTTCAGAAAAAAGTTCTTGAGCTTGTTGAAACGTGGCTTCTATATCTGGGTTTGTTTCTGGTGGAGTATCAGTGTTAGTTTGGGTGAATCCCGTCAGGCCTATTTCTATGTGGTTCAAGAAATTGTCTTCAGCTGTATTTTGTAGTGAGCTGGATAAAGAACTTTCATTTAATAGCATATTCTCTGTAAAAGAATTTACAGGTATGTCAGAGCTATCAGTATTTGTATATGGCGCATTTAGTGTATGAATGTATTCGTCAGACTGTTCTAATTGATTTTGTGATTGTGTGGTCAAATTGACGTTACTGATATAATCATTGTTTTGAGTGTGAGTGTTAGAATTTCTTAACTCTTCAGCTATTTGATCTTTTATTTCTTTTAGTCTGTCTTCGTGTATATAACTGTTGTTTATAATAGCCCTGACCTGATCAGACAATCTTTGTTCTGTTATATGTGTTAATTCTGGGTAGGTATTTGTAAATTCGTCATGTAGTTTTTTCCTATAGGCTGTTTTGTTAGCTTCAAGTTCTGTGACTCTAAAGTATATTTTCATGATTGTTTCATTACATTCGTTGGTCCATTTCATTCGCTGTCCGGATAATGTGTTAATTGGTGTTCTGGATTGTGTGGTGTGTTGCTGTATTTGAGAATGTACCGTTTGTAGTTCGTTTCTGACTTCCTCATAAATCTGATCTATGGTTTCTTGTGGCAGTAATTTCTTTCGGACTATGGCTCTTCGTTGGTCACCTATTTTACCTTTGGCGTCCTACCTGCATAAACGGATATTTTTCTAAAAATTTAGTGTGAAGAGAAGGAAGATATGCTTTTGTGTCAGTATCCAAATGAGTAAGATGAAGATATGTGCGTAGGATGAATTTATTCATTTCAATGCTCCATTTCCTACGATTTGTTGCAGTCATGGTGGCGGGTACAGTGTCGTCGACAAAGTTTGTCTCCTGTACAACATCCACTGACTGTATGCTGGCTGATGAAGATGATGGCGTCGGAGTGATGCGGAAAGATTGTGATGATGACAGAATTGATGGAAAAAGAGATGAGTGAGATGACGATGAGAGTTGTGATATTTCGTCATCTATCTGAGGCACATTAGCCTGAAGTAGTTTTTTTGTTTTGGATCTAGTATTCATGTGATTCCCACGAGTAGCTAGGGACTTATAATGTCGACCACAGCAGAGCCCTGCGTTCACTGTGGTAAGGGTGAATAAAACTGGAGGTCCCCTATTATCCAGAGTTGGCACACTAGCGACTAGTCTCTCCTCTAGCCATGCAGCCCTCGGCGTGTGCGACCTTGGCTTGGATTGTATCTCTTTTAGTCTGGCACCTCACCCTAAACCTATCTCAGCAAAGTAAACTCTACTGGTACAGGTCCAAGGCTTGGAGCACGCAAGCCCCACCACGACGTCAACGTAGAGATACAGCGGTGGGGTTATTATTATTATTATTATAAAAGCATGCTTTTGTGCTAGTAATGAGCACGTCTATCCGTACCTTTATGAGCACGTCTGTCCGTACCTTTATGATTGCCGAAGTCTCCCGAACTGAAACGACGTTAGACGTGCGTGCTGTCAGATGTGGTCAGGATATTTCGTTACGTTTTTCGCGCGCGCGTCGAGCTCAGAGCCAGCGATAAAAGCTATGCAATAGCTTAAAAATAAATCGTTGAGCGTAACGTAACTTGCATAAAATAATAAATATGCAAACGTATCCTTTCGTCCATCATTGACATTTAAACCAACCTTGGCAACATTCGAGACATAAATATCATTTAAGCAATAAATGGAGACTTAGTTAAAAATAGGAATTGAATCTAAATCAACTATAAGTATCAGTCACTTAATAGAGATTGTCTCATTCGCTGAGACACACTTTACTTAAACAGTCACTATCAACTGTGTAACCTTTTCTCAACTGTACTGTGGTCGTCTTACAAAAACAAGTGACATCAAGTTTAACAGTAATGAAGTTCAAACTATTCTGTTTATTAATATTATTACTTAATGTGCTGACAATAACGTCTAAGTTCGTTTATCCAGAAGCGCCAATCTGGGAGGACTACATCGAGTGTAAATATGAATATGATGACAATGATATTGAAGTCGGTTTCGGCCCTGGCGAAGCTTTAAGGGGTTAATGTAACGGTATTGCTGGAAGATGTGGAAAAGAAGATGGAGATAGAAAATAAAAGTATGAAATATTATTAGGACAAAGTTCGTTCATAAGCATTAAACTCTAAACTACTTAGCATCGAATTTCGGATAGTAGTTGTGATTTATCTCGGAAGGGTGTTTAAGAAAGTTGAGAAGAAGAAGAAGAGGAAGCCCCCACTGACCGGACAGAAACACCTGCTGCCTCCTGTGGTACCAGTGACGCTGTTGTACGTGTCCCGGCTGCACTACTCTCCAGATGTCGAGATGATTGTAGTGTTTCCGCATCAAGAACAACCTTACCCTGAGGATCGAGCAGATGGAGTCTCGTCACAACGTGAACTTCAATTCCTGTGTGGAGAGAGTGCCGACTGAACATCCGTCGACGAAAGTGGAATTTTGGCAGGGAGGTGTAGTATTCCGAGGTCGGATATCTGACACACAACACCGACTTTTCATGTGAATAAGTGTTATTTTTATGTATTGTACAGACGCCAGCAGGTCAACCTACCCCATCTGTCAAATTTTACCAATCGAACATTAACGTTCCATTATTGTGATAAGGTTGAAAATCTATTAAAGAAAAGGTAGGTTGATGTGCTGGTGTAACTTGTAGGTATGAGTGTCATATTGTATTACTTATTATTATTATTACTAGCCTGTACTGTCCCACTGCTGGGCAAAGGCCTCCCTCCATTCCTTCTAACGGTCTCGATTGTGCGCCATTTCCTTCCAATTCTCAAGGAAGGCATCCAATATTACTTATACTTAGTATTTTTATATGGACTTGACGAATCGGGGATATCAAGATAAAAAAAAAATGTTTTCCAATGATGACGAATCGGGAGTATTCGAGCAATCGACTGCTGCGCAATTTGACGCGGGTTCGATCCCAGCACGGAACAAAATATATTTATATGACCAATAAATAGTTGTACCGGGTCTGGGTGTTTGTTTACGTATGTATTTTTCTATGTTTGTAAACGCACCCGTGAGACAATGTTTTTTTTTTAAATCTTGACTTAGCTTAAGACTTTTTATAAACAAATAAAAATGCTTTGAGTTGGAGTTTTATTTAATTATGACAATAACAGTCGAAAATACATCTTCAAACATTACCTTCTATCTATCAAGATCTTCTTGTTGACAGCTGCCATTAATATCTTCACAAAAGCCAGCAAAAGTGGATAGAACAGCATATACGTGATGATTTCCTTCACTATCAATGTCTTCTTTCCAATCGATGCATGTTCGTCTAGACGTTACTGTCATTGTTAGTGATAACATTATAAAACACAATAAAGTGAGCTTCATGACTATTGAACTTGATGTCACTTGTTGTAAGTCGTTCACAATATGGTTGAGATAAGGCTAAGCAGGTGATAACGACTGTTGTACTAAAGATTGTCACAACGAATGAGACAAAATAGGTGATGTCACTATTAAAACGTTGCCCCACACTAGGAATTTATTGCTGTATCGTGGGTGCGTTTACAAACATAGAAACTCACATACACAAACACCCAGACCCAGAACAACTACTTGCAGATCATACAAATATTTGTTCCGTGCGGGAATCGAACCCGCGACACGCTGCGCAGCAGTCGATCGCTCAACCACTGCGCCAACTAGTTTTAGAACTAGTTTTTTTTTTGCAAATATTGTTTTTCTCGTCCGATACCTAGGTCGAATTAAATGCATTTAATTAAATGCAAATTACGTCGATGAGCTAATCGTAGAGTCTTATGGAGGACTGCATAGCTGTCCATCATCAGCCTATAAATGTTCCCACTGCTGGGACACAGGCCTCCTCTCTGAGAGAGGGAGTGGGCCATAATCCACCACGCAGGCCCAGTGCGGGTTGGTAGATGTCACATGTCTTCGAATTTTTGGTTCTAGGACATGCCGGTTTCCTCACGATGTTTTCCTTCACCGTTTTGAGAGCAGTGGTGATGAAAATAAATTGCACAAAGTATTGCGACTGGCTGGATTCGAACACACGACCTACAAACTCGTAAGTCGGGGCCGATACCACTGGGCCACCACAGCTCTGCATAGCTGTCCATTTGAGTTTTTAACCGACTTAAAAAAGTACTATCCAGTTTGAATTGAAACATTATCAAACTATCATTCTTTAGATGTGAAAACAATTTTTAGAGGGATCCATTTGTGAAATATTAAGCTATAAAGTCCATTTTTAACCGACTTCAAAACAAAGGAGGTTCTCAGTTCAGTTCAGTGTTTGTCCGTTTGAACTTGTATTATTGACTGTTAATGTCTTATTTAAATAAAACTCAAACTTAAAGCATTTTTATTTGTTAATAAAAAATCTTAAACTAAGTCAAGTTTAAACAAAAACATTGTCCCACGGGTGCGTTTAAAAACATAGAAAAACACATACCTACACCAACACCCAGACCTGGTACAACCAGCACTTGTTGGTCATATACAAATATTAAAATTTGTTCCGTGCTGGGATTGAACCCGCGACACACTGCGCGGCAGTCGATCGCTCGAGTAGGGGAACAGTGTATAAGACGGGGACGTTTATAATCGCGAGGTATAATGGGGACATACACTCTTTAGGCATACTTAACACAACACTAACGTACAGCAAGCGTAACGTCATTTGCAAGCGGCCAGACGCAAATGGCGTCCGGTTGGCACTTGTGCTACGTTAGTTTTGTGTTAAGTTTGCCTAAGGTGTGTGATTTCCCATCATACCTCGTGTCCCCGTCTTATACACTGTTCCCCTACGTCGCCTGATACGTCATAAATGGAAAACAAATATTTTTTTTACCGTGACATTTACAATTCGTCGAATCCATATAAGAATACTAAGTATAAGTAATACAATATGGCACTTATACAAATAATATTTAAAAAAAACAGACGTCAGCACATGAACCTACCTCAGTCTGTCAAATTTCAACCTTATCACAAGGAAGAAAGGTTAATGATCGATTGGTAAAATTTGACAGATTGGGCTAATTTGACCTGCTGGCGTCTGTACAATAATTAAAAAATAGCACTAATTCACATGAAGAGTCGGTGTCGTGTGTAGGATATCCGGCCTCGGAATACTAACTGCTACTGCCAAAATTCCTCTTTCGTGACGTCGACGAATGTTCAGTCGGCACCCTCGACACACAGGAATTGAAGTTCACGTTGTGACGAGACTCCATCTGCTCGATCCTCAGGGTAAGCTTGTTCTTGATGCGGAAACACTACAATCATCTCGACATCTGAAGAGTAGTGCAGCACGTCACTGGTACCGCAGGAGGCAGCAGGTGATTCTGTCCGGTCAGTGGCGGCTTTCTCTTCTTCTTCACAACTTTCTTTAACACCCTTCCGTGATAAACCACAACTACTATCCGAAATTCTATGTTAAGTAGTTTAGAGTTTGAGAATCTTATGAACGAACTCTGTCTTTTTATACATGTAAATACATAAAAATGTTAACAGTCCATATTACTATTTCATACTTTTGTTTTCTTCTTTTGCATCTCCATCGGGTACTTGGCACTTGCCTGCAATACCGTTACAAACGGCGGTAAAATTTACGCCAGGACCAGAACTGTCTGTTTCATATTTACACTCGATGTAGTCATCCCAAATGGGCGCTTCTGGATAAACGAACTTAGACGTTATTGTCAGCACATTAAGTAATAATATTAATAAACAGAATAGTTTGAACTTCATGACTGTTGAACTTGATATCACTTGTTTTTTCAAGACGATCACAATGTATGTAGTTGAGGAAAGGTTACACAGGTGATAGTGACTGTTTAAGTAAAGTGTGTCTCAGCGAATGAGACAAACTCTAATAGTTGACTAATACTTATAGTTGATTTGATTTTATTTCTATTATTAAACAATGCTGTTTTTATTTTTAGTGATATTTATGTCTGGAACGTTTTAAAGGTTGTCTTAAATGTCAACTTGTAATCTATTGTATAATCAAACAGGAAAATGTCGAACCTGAATGCAAGTTTGAATTCTTACCTATAAAGGTTTTGGTACGATTCCCGAACTAGCAAAGTGATTATATTTTTCAGGATTTTCTCGGTATTAACCGGTATACGATATGGATGGACAATATCGATGGCTCCTACGTATATGGGCGAAACTAACAATTTAGCCATTTTGACTTTTTTACGGAAAACGCATCTTTAAGATGTAATTAATTATGTGACCTATTAAACAATTAAGATTTCTACATAGAAACACGATTTTTATTACAGTATAACGGCCTAAGTAACATGAGTTTAAACGTATAAGGTCCTTAGTGTTAGAGCCTGTCTAGATAGAGCGTTTTACGCGCGAGTCGACTCTGAGGGACTCGCACTGAGGCACTCGCGCGTACTCGAGATACTAGAGCTACATACATCGCGTCCAGATGCTCTCGCGCGTTACCTCACTCGCGCGTAAAACGCTTGCAATGAGCGGGACTCTCGACTCGCACATTTTACGCGCGTGCGTCACACGAGTCGAAATACTCCGGCGCCGTTGCAGCGTCCAGAACTACGCGCGTGTCCTTCGCGAGTGGACGTATTCGGTTCGAAATGGAGCGTGATAACTTTGACACGGAACTTTTTATTGATGAATTTGAGTAAAGGGTAGCTATATGGGATATGGAATCATCAGATTATTCTAATAATATATTCTCTGAGTTTTGGGTATAAAGTTATAAACATGCTATGCGTCATTCTGTCACGTAGAATGGGATGCAAGTTAAATCGTCGACTTTCTCTTCGTTTTCTACGTCTCCATCGACGAATGGTGGGAGGGGTTCGCATCGGCGTCGGGAGGACGATGAAGTACCTGGGACTCGTCCTCGACAGCCGGTGGAACTTCAGGGAGCACTTCCTGCGTTTGGCCCCAAGGCTGAACAGGGCAGCAGCCGCCCTCAGGCGACTTCTGCCAAATCTCAGCGGGCCAAACGCCTCCTGCCGGCGGCTATACGCCGGTGCCGTGCGGTCCATGGCCCTCTACGGGGCCCCCGTGTGGGCTCTGACCATGCGGACGCGACCAGCGAAGCTGGTCGCATGCGCAGGGTCATGGCTATCCGGATGATCCGAGGATACCGCATGATCGCCGGCGAATCGGCCAACATCCTTGCCGGATTACTGCCCTGGGACGACCTGAAGGGTCGCCTGAAGGCGACTGCCCTCCAGCGCGTCTATGAGTGTCAATTAATAAAAGCGATAATGAAGAAAATGGATGAAGACTTATTAATCATCATCATCATCATCAGCCTATAAATGTTCCCACTGCTGGGACACAGGCCTCCTCTCTGTGAGAAGGAGTGGGCCGTAATCTACCACGCGGGCCCAGTGCGGATTGGTAGATGTCACATGTCTTCGAATTTTTGGTTCTAGGACATGCCGGTTTCCTCACGATGTTTTCCTTCACCGTTTTGAGAGCAGTGGTGTTGAAATAAATTACACAAAGTAATGCGCCTGACGGGGTTCGAACCCACGACCTACAACTCGTAAGTCGAGCCCGATACCACTGGGCCACCACTGCCCTTAGACTTATTAATAATTTCTAGTAATGTTGATTTTTTTTTAGCGTGGTAAAATCATCAAATGAGTCCTCCCAAGGCAGGGTGGGAGGGACCGTCAGACTTGTACTGACTGAAATCCACGGTTTCCTTCATTACTCTTTACGTTCCAGGGTCACGGTAATGGAATAAGTCCCGCGACCCCGGCAGGCTTTGGCCCTCTAGCGCGCGTGGTACACAACGCGCCGTCGACCCGGGCATGATCCATGGTCAGGCGGCGAGTTACCCATTACTCGCCGCCCGCATTTTACCACGCAAAAAAAAAGAGTCATCTTTAAAGGTTAGCCACTTGATTGCTATTTAATACTAATGATGATGTTATGTTTTCGTTCAAAAAGGTTTTATTCTTTTATAAAAGTTGTTATAATACCAAAGTTGAACTAGTGTCAGCAGACACTAGTTCAACTTTGGTATTATAACAACTACCAAGAGCAATGGAGCACCATTGCTCATGACCTGCGGAAAATTCGAGGTAGGTACTTTTTTTTAATGCAATTTGATGTTATGACATAGACAAACACTAGCGCTGCGTCAAAAGGTAGCGCTGCTTCATAAGTGGTGGCTTGGATTTTAATTTGAATCTCGAACAAAGACTAGGTAGGTATTTTAATGCCTATTTTCCATTTTGTTTTCTTATTTTTATCAATTTACGCCGTGTTTTTCTAGTACGTCGTTGACAGTAATTGTCATATCGATCTAAAATCAAACTAAATAATGTTGGCATGCCAAAAAACATTTAAAAAAAAATAATGACGTCGACATGTCTCGGTTCAAGCGGGTTGTTGTTTTGCCACAAAGTTAATTCGCCACGAAAAAATAAAGTGTAAACTAGCCACAGTTTTTATTTTTTGAATTTGTTTAATGTAAATTCTCCCCATTTCTTTTTTCTGCACGGATTGTAGCACAATAATATCCAGCACAAAATTCAAGAAAACGAGGACACAAAGTGGAATCTGAACAGAAAGTACTAGACTAGGCGAACAGAATCATGGAGGTTTTGGTTCCACCGTCTTCAGTAAAAATTATGTGAAATGTGTCAAAATTTACAATAACAAAATCTAGCCGTGGTGAATTAACTTTAAATGTAGGGGAGGTAAGCCCAAGACGAGTAGCCCGCCTAAAACGGGTATGCATGTTAATTTACGCGTCGTTCTACTAATGAGAACGTGTGCGTGCAGGACGTGGCTCCTCATAGGGAGAGGCGACACGTCCTGCACGCACACATTCTCATTAGCAATTAGCAACGCGTAAATTATTATATATCATACCCGTTTTAGGCGGACTACCCGTTTTGGGCTTACCTCCCCTATGTATGAGGTTATAAAACTGTGGCAAATTAACTTTGTGGCGAATGTACAACAACTCGTAAATTGTAAAATTCATATCAAAGTCCATCGTGTTGTACTCGCGTTGCCGCTGCGACTATTGAGAATCTCAAGCAGGCGAAGGGCACGGCGCAATCGCGGCGGTAAGACCCCTCTTTGAGGAGTGACTGGATAAGCGTCACGGCATCCTGACTTACCGCATGATGCAGGTCCTCACCGGGGGCGCGCCAAAGTTCACCTAAAATTTAAACTCCGATCATTGGAAACCCGAAAACTGTATTCCTAACATTTTTAATCCTAATGATCACAACTCCTAATTGCTCTGTCACTAATGTTCATAATTCCGAATCATTCGACTTCATAATGTCAGTAGCAATAAACATCTATTATACTATTATTTGTTTTCCTATATTTTCTCAACATAACCATCTTTTTTTACACTATTATTCAAAGTCATATCTTTTTTGTTTAGATATAAAAGGATCCAAGAGCGAGCGAAGCGAGCTCGGGACTTGGGGCACCCCGACTCGGACAGGTTAGGTTCCATCCCCTTCCTGTTAGGTTACTTTAAACCTTGAGTAGTCGAGCGAGCTACCTTGGTAGATGGTAGTCGGTAATTTGACTAAGGATGCAAGGGCGAGCGTATATTACTGATTACCACCTACCAAGGTAGCTCGAGGCAAGTTTAGGGATAAATGCGGACAGCGAAGGAGTGGAACTCTCTGCCTGCGTCTGTGTTTCCGAATACATACAACCCTAATATCTTCAAAGTTAGAGTGAACAGGCTTCTCCTGGGTAAGCTCGCTCCATCGTCGACCTTGTCTTAGTCACTCCTGACCTAGACGAAGATCAAGAGCAAACCCATCAAACATAAAAAAAGCGTTATGAAAGAAAACAGTAGGAGTTTAAATATATTTTCAATAATGAACATGAGTGTTATGAACATCGCCGGTAGCACTACAAAAAGTATGAATGAAAATTTTAGGATTAAAAATTGTCTGAATGATCACTCATTCGGATTACAAATCGTTAGGAAGAACAATTTCGGGTAAACAACTTTAGGTGAGCCAATAATTATGGACCCCCTCACCGGACATGGAAGTTTCGGGAGGTACCTGTGTCTGATGAGGAAGAAAGAAACGCCTGGGTGTCACCACAGCGAGGATCGCCAGGAGGACAGGAGCATACGGGCATACGGTACAGGACTCATTTGATGATTTTACCACGATAAAAAAAGTACATATATTAGTGAAATCTATATTTTCGAGCCGTTTGGGATTCAAACTCCAATGCCGGGAGGTCCGAGTGCTCACAACCATTAAAACGACTGGTATAGTTGGCGCTTCTGGCACCTTCTGGTAACTAGGCTGACTTTTACCTTGATCAGGGGCTAAACTACTCCAAACAAAAAATATAATACACGGTCTTCTTCTATCTTCAATATTTTTTATTAATGCCTTATGGTGCGTACAAAGTTTACTGGGTGTAAGGGACAGCCCTCCGCAAACTTTTTTTTTTAGGAAATGAAGAAAAAATCATCCTCTCCATACAAACTGTCCAATCAAGTTTATAATTTTCTATGGTGAGGCTGAATATTTTTTCATTTCCTGAAAAAAAAAATCTGGAAGATTGTTCAGTTTCGTCTACTGAGCAAGCCCTGAAAGTTTGAGGAGGGCTGTCCCTTACACCCAGTATAACATAACATGTTATACAACATTGCTTTATAACATGTTTCAGATAATGTGGACACTGAATGTTATAATAATTTATGTTATTGGTATGTACAACAATGGTATATAACTTAGTCATGTGTAGCACTGAAGAACGACAAGCGTCAATGGTTATATAACGTTGTTATATTGCATTGTTATTCTAATGTGTACAGTATTGTTTTATGTTGGAATGTTGAATAACAAGGTAACATTATGTGGACGTGTTAAAAAACACAAGTTATATAATATGCTACATAGTAGCACCTTTAGCTAATTTCATAAATTCGACTGACGAATAAAACCTAACTTTTTAAGATTTTGTTTGAAAAATGTTCAGTCTACGTACAATCAAAAAAGCCGAACGAACGTTAGTTGTAAAATATTTTTAAGGGAAAACTATTAAGTCACGCTGAAAAACCCTGTGTTTAGAAATAAATTACATGAATCGAAAATATTTATTTTTAACCGTAACCCTAACCGTTAAGGTGTTGTTTGCTTTATAAAGTCCCTGTTTTACGGCACTAAAGGATACGGGCGAATGTATGGCCCTAACATTATCATTGACAGGGAAAAATTACTTAAATGTAGGTACTCACATCAGGACTAATGTCAGTGAAATTCGCGCTGGATACGAACTCTTTAAGAAAGCCATCCAGCTCAGTTCCCTCGATGTAGCCATTACCTGGAACAAACATAATAAAAATATGGCTTTTATAACAAGAAATAAGCATAAATAGTTGATGAGACGCCCCGAGATCCTTTCAGATTAAAGAGAAAGAGAATGCTGAAAAACGTTTGCCACGTGGCCAAGAAAAGCACGGGGCATAATATAACCGTGACCCTGGGACGTAAAGAAAGATCACCGTGGACTTTAGGCAGTAAAGTATGACAGTCGCTTCCGTCCCGCCCTGGTTGGGAGGACTCATTTGATGATTTTACCACGATAAAAAAGGGGCCGTAATGTCTAAAGGCGCTCCCTCACCGGGAGCGTTCGCGTGTAATGTAACATTATAGATTCGACTTTGAGCATTACAATACTACCTCCCTGACTGACGAGTATTCGCCTACATTTAGTATAGATTTGATACAAGGTGTGCATTGTGATGCTCGATTGCCTTCCGTCACTGATGAAATGTTCGAATTACATTACAGGTGAATGCTTGCGGTGAAGGAGCGCCTTAATGTTAATGTTTCTGAGTACATTCACGGCAGATTATTTAGACACGAAAAAAAAAATTACTTGTTTAACAAGACTTCCATTTTAAAAAGATTTATTTTGGTTTTTTCCCAGCTAAAGTTAATTATAGATGGAGATTATATTTTTCATCTCAGAAAAGGTACTCTCGGTAGGTACCTTGTGTTTCGTGGCCCACCTCGTCAAGGTTAAAGGAAATTGACTTGGCCGATTTCCCGCCATTACTCCAAATTTGCATCCTGTCTAGATAGACACGCGAAGAGATCCTCGCGGCTATTTATAAAGCCATTAGAGGATATTCCACCAAAAATATTCTGTAAAAAACTAGCCAAAACTCGATGGAGCTGCTTATTTATCTCTAAAAATTAATGAAATCTAGACAAATTCGTGCGAAGTCTAAGGTTCCTTACTGCGATTTCTATATTATTTTAGTTAATGTTGTGTGACTTGGCCTTAGTAAGGAACCTTAGACTTGGCACGACTATGTCTAGATTTCATTACTTTTTAGAGATAAACAAGCAGCTCCATCGAGTTTTGGCTAGTTTTTTACAGAATGTTTTTGGTTTGATTTCACTTCTTTTTGTAGAAACGTGGGCATTTTTTTTTTGTTTTTTTTTTTGACGTTCGGTTTTTGACATCAAATGAAGCGGCCTACCAAGTTGAATATTTTTTGTAAAGGCGATATGTCGATCTCTAATAGTTTGGTTAGGCCTTGGATTGGTTGGGGGTGTTTTCTAATCAGGGTCACCAGGTACTCCAGATCTTCGATTATCCTAGTTTTTTATAGTTTTGCCTTTATATGACCATTAAACCCTAACTCTGTACCAAATTTCAGCTCTCTGAGTTTATGGCAAGTACTAGTTCTATTTTGATGATCATGAGTAAGTGAGTGAGTGTCGTAAATGCGAAACTTTGCTTTCGCTTAACTTCGGAGCTAAATGACCTAAAGACTTGAAATTTTGGATTTTAAGTATGTGATTATAGCTTACTGGATGACGAAAATTTCTGCGTGCTGGTCTTATCCAGAGGTTCTCAAATAGGGGCCTGAAAATGCGGCGAAATGGTTCCAGTAAAGGATGGTACGGCAGTGTTTGCTCCGCGCTCGTCTTGGCGGGGGCACTGCCGTGCTCCCCGATTCCCGGTAAAACGGGACCCTGTTACTAAGACTTCGCTGTCCGTTTTTCACCATGCTGTATCTTCATGAACCATAATAGTTAGTCTATGGATCACAGATGATGTATTACTGTTGGCGCTATTTTTGCTCAATATTCTTAACGGCAAAAATTGTCACCATGCTCATTATGTTGACCACCAACTATATCGTGAAGTCGTATAAATATTAAAACGCACCCAAGAGTAATTCCCAATGGATATTTTTTTGTAAACGGTAAAAAAAAAACCGAAGTCCGTCTTCTACAATAAAATAAAACTTTAGTTGTGGAACACTTGTCTAAAAAAAGTGTCTACTTCAAAACGGCATTTGACGTTGAAATAAGAATCGTTTTTTCAGTTACACTTTTTTTAGACAAGTGTTCAACAGATGTTTAATTTTTTGTTGTACGACGGTTAGGTTTAATTTTCTTCCATTTCTTAATGTATTCGTTAACTATACATAATATTTATGTATTTTCACCATTCATATTATGACTAACCTAAGGTTACACTTAAAAAAAACACACACACCGTAAACATAAATCAATAATTTAATAATCTTCACCAATACATATTCCGTTAAATCTGGTTAAACCAGAAGCGCACTCTGATCCCACAAAAGCGGATCTTAAAACTGCTGGAAATACTGGAGTCTTCGAAGTAGTGGTCACTGTTCTTACAGGTCCTGACTTTAAAGTAGGTGTCACTGTTGTTACAAGTCCTGACTTCGAAGTATATGTAACTGTTCTTAAAGGGCCTGACTTAAAAGTAGGTGTCACTGTTTTTATAGATCCTGACTTCAAAATAGGTGTCACTGTTCTTATAGATCCTGACTTTAAAGTATTTGTCACCGTTCTTATAGTGTCATCTGATCCTGATCCCATACCCAACATTGATGTTCGTTTTGGAAAACCAAAAGCTTGACGTAAAACCAACACACAAAAAATTAAAACTAAATATTTCATAGTGTTTAGTGCACTCGCTGGTTAAATACAAAATGAATTGGAAATGTTTTAATGGATTATTATTTTAAAGTTGTTTAATTGTTAAATTAATTAAGAATCTGGTTCTTCGATACAATCACATATTCGTAGTTATCGCTATTAAATAATTAAGTAAACAATATAATTTCCTATCCTAAGTATCATCACTATTCATTACCTTTATCGGCCCCAAACTAAGGTAGACAGACACCTTTATAAGCAGTTTTGTGAGCTGTAATTATAATTTCATCACCAGCCATGGGATTCGTGTATATCGAAAGAACACCGAACATTCCTACCGCTCTTTGTGGAACGGAAAGGACGTTTTTTTGGGACAAACCCACCACACTATTCCCAAACCACTGCAACTCTTGAAAGCCAGAATCAACAGTGGCAACCACCAGAAAAGCGCCGAGACAATGAAGCTCGACGTGTCCCGGAGAATGAATTTACCTGTCTTGGCTCCTGCAACGAAATTAATCAGAAAAGAATATTGGAGGTACTCCTCCACGAAAAATATGTTTCCACTTCCCTCCACGTCAAGCTGGAGACAGAACAAAAGAAGCCCAATAGGCACAAAAGGTATATTACAACTGGGAGAAGCCCAGTTGCCTTGCACCACGAGTAAAAATACTATTAATATTAATGGGTCCTAAATTGTGAGCTGCCATATTTGATTCCAATAATAGGCATGGCAAAAACGCTTGAACGGACTGAATGTGGTTCAAATAAAGAACCCCTTTTAGCGTCACGGTTACTTTTACAGACAGTCCCGTGACCCTTGAGGCCTTTTATCATGAGTTTTCAGTTATTCTGCTGTAAAGTAAACTGGAACTTTGACATTGTCAATTGACAAACAAGGAAAAAAATTAGTTCCGTCTTGGCACACCAGAGGCGCTGTTTCATTTTTCCATACAAGAAACGCTGTAAATACTGGGAAGACGCTGTAAAGTAAACTAGTGAAAACTCGTGATAAAGGCTCTGTAGGCACAGCCCACTATCTCACAGAGAAGAAACAGTAAGAACATTCAAAGCTGAATGAATGTTTTTTTTTTTTAATGGATGTTATGCAAAAAAATAAAGTTACTGATTTATTCAATTCTCTGAGAAACGAGTACTGAGCAAGTCTATTTAATTTTATGTGAAAGCAATGTCAACGACCCACATGATTCAATTTTGAGAATGAATTAAGGAGCCGCCATTGCCTAGTCTTGTCAACCCTCCCGTCTCAGCGTCGCTTTTCAAATAATAGGGTTGTCACGTTTGAAGACTTTTTTTGACTGACTACTTGCACCCAGGGTGGGACGGGACGGTGAGACTTGTACTAACTAAAATCCACGGTAATCCTTCTATAGCCCTTTCCGTTCCAGGGTCACGGTTACCTAATGAGACAGTCCGGCGACCCCGACAGGAGGAATACGTTTACATTTATTTGGTCTTCAAGGAAATTCCGTTTAAGGATACGGGGAACGAAAATTTCTCCATACAAATCATTCGCGATACGAACATATTACCGACTTAAAGTTATGTTATTCGGATACAGACGGTATTTATCTAGGTTTAACGAATCTTTTGTATGGGATATGTAAAAAAGTTGTTATAGTTATTTTTTTCTCTCCGTAAGTATCCCCATCCCCGAACTTCAGAATATTATAAATAAAGAATTATCCTAATCAGTCTTGCCAATTTCAAGTTTTGCGCTTAGCAACAAATTTAGTAAAACAAAACATAAAACTAGTATTGGTTTGGTGCCAACCCTACGTTACTCGTGTTCTCATATAAACAATAGCACCCGAATGTGAGTGACATAAGTCGCACCACATGCCGCTGACAACACTTAGGCTGCGTTTCCACCAGAGATGTGCGATGGAAATGTGTCGTGCGAGGATGTCTAGCTGTGCTGTGAAAATGTGTGGGCGTTTCCACCAAAGCTGTGCGATGTAAATGTGCCTACGAGGATGTGTAGCGGAGCTGTGAAAATGCGCATTAATGTGTGGTGCGAGGATGCGTTGCGAAGCTGTGAAATGTGTCGACGGGGTTGCGGTGACAAACTTCGTCTATGGACTGGCTGGTAGTGTATGCACAAACCTCGCAACACATCCTTCTCAACACACATTCCTGGCAACACGTCCCTCGTACACATCCCTCGCAACACATCCCTCGTACACATCTCTCGCACACATCCTTCGCTTGTTTTGTAAAAAAAATCTAGCTCCGCTGAGCTGTTTCCACCAGAGCTGTGCTGGCCGAGGCGAGGTAATTGAAGCGATTCTATTGGTTCTTTACAAACACATCCCTCGCTACGCATTCTCGCACATCTCTGGTGGAAACGCAGCCTTACACTGTGATATTCTAATGACAATGAGCGGCTCTCAGCTCAGAAGGGCAAACTTAGAATACAAGAAGAATTACAGGGTTAACTTTATTAGCTAGCAATCATGATTATACAGGGTTATTTGTAAAACATTAACAAAATTTGATGGGCTGAAATTACTTATGGTTATAAACAACTTTTACTATAAAACTAATCCAGAAAGGTAAAAAAAATCAACTTTTTCATGATCTTGTTCTCCTAGTACTTTCTGTTCAGATTCCATATCGTGTTCTCATTTTCTGTTTTTAGGGTTCCGTAGCCAAATGGCAAAAACGGAACCCTTATAGATTCGTCATGTCTGTCTGTCTGTCTGTCTGTCTGTCTGTCTGTCTGTCTGTCTGTCTGTCTGTCCGTGTATGTCACAGCCACTTTTTGTCGAAAGTATAAGAGCTATCCTGTTGAAACTTGGTAGAAAGATGTATTATGTAAACCGCATTAGGATTTTCACACAAAAATCAAAACAAAACCAATTTTGGGGGTGCCCCCCATACTTAGAATTTAAACTCAAAAAAAAAAAATTCACCAAACCCATACGTGTGGGGTATCTATGAATAGGTCTTTAAAAATGATATTGAGGTTACTAACATCATTTTTTTCTAAACTGAACAGTTTGCGCGAGAGACACTTCCAAAGTGGTAAAAAGTGTGTGTCCCCCCCCGTAACTTCTAAAATAAGAGAATGATAAAACTAAAAAATAGTAGATTGTATGACAAGGGAGCAAAATAATATTTTTACGGCGAGGGCGCTATTTTGAATCCAGAGCGAAGTAAGGGATTCTACAGTAAAATCCTGAGCGTAGCGAGGGATTCTTTAGTAGAATCCTGAACGTAGCGAGGGATTCAAAGTACGTCGCCCGAGCCAAAAATATATTTTGCGCCCGAGTGATACACTCTACTTTTCATCACCCACTACGAGAAAATAAAAAGCGCCTCATACTTTATTGTAATATTATTATTTAATAAAACATATAGTAACAACTAAATTGAATTTAAAATTAGTATCTTCTAATAATAAAACAACTAAAAACTTATATTTACAATTGAGACATTTTCGCAATTATGAAAATTTATTGATACAGCTTTATTAGGAATAGAGAAGATTACAACAGTAATTAATTCACTACTTTCACTAAAAGTAGCAATGTAAATAAAACTAGAAATGGTGTCTTCTTAGATGTTTATAATGAAAGGTCATCGTATACCTAAATACTTTGCCCAGTACCACAGTACCTGTAGTACTTTAAGCGCGGCTCACTATTAAAAAAAAACAGAATCATGTCCTGGACCCATGGTATCTGTTTGTGCGTCGATGTCCCTAACACCCTGTATATGTATTAATTCTATGCATGAATCAATAAAGGGACGCTCAGCGCAACAAACCAGTCATTCCACTACGCCAATCATGCCGTCAAGTTATGTGTGTATATTTTTGTATTTTTTTTGCGTGGTAATATCATCGAATGAGTCCTCCCGCCTTTACTGTCAGTCTTGTGCTGACTAAAATCCACGGTGTCCTTCATTAGCCCTTTACCCTTTCCAGGGTCACAGTAATGGTATGAGTCCCGCGACCCCGAAAATTTTTGTAATAGTGATTATGTCCCAGTTTGCTCGACAAAAGCCTTCCCCTGTCTCCTTCCAAACTTTCCTGTTTCTTGCAATATCTGGCCGTGCTTGCCCAGCGAACATGCACTCTAAATACATTAAAATACTTGTCCTAGCTATCAGAGCTTTAACAGAATTACGACGACACAGAGTTGAGTGCCTCCGTGGCGAGCTAAATTGAAGTGTCCCACTTGGCCCCCAGCAGAGGCAGGGTTAAGTGGTGAGCGCCGACGTGGTACAACACTGGTTTATTTTGGGCAAAAGTGGGCCATTGTAATTCGTTATCATAGAATGGTTATGGAAAGAAATAAGACATTTCGTTACGCCCAAAAAAATAAAATAACTTAAAACCTCATGTATGTCCTTTTGTAAGACAGTTTCTTGTTTATTTAATAAAAATATGCAGTCAGTAAAATTATTTACTTACCACACAGTATAAAACTTTTCGTGTTTTTTAATAATATGTAGTTTTATAAATCGAGCACCTCATCATACCATCATCAGCATCATAATACTCGTATCAGCCGTACGTCGTCCACTGTTGAATATAATCAATCAACAATCGAGTACCTGTTAATTTACTTCACAATTATTTTTCCTTTCTTGACTAACGATAACGTTGTATGTAATTACTGAGGTAATTATAACTTGTAAATATCAATTGTACCACATTCCGTAGTGATGACCAGTTGATTAAAATCGTTTAAAGAATAATAGCGAGAGGACGTCGATAGCTACCAAGTTATCTATGTCCGATACTTTTATCGATAAATAATATGACCGGTACTTAGGGCTCCAGAGACAGGAACCTCCTTCCAACGCGAACTGCCTTCTGAATTAGGCCCTTGATCGAACCCACTCGGGAGAGCTTCGAAAGTTATTCGTTAATGCAGGCCATTGGCCGTAACAATATCGGAACAATGATGGCCGAATGTTATTATTATTATAACTTAGAGGTGTGAAAAGATCGTGACTCACTGACTGCGTCTTACACTCTGTTGAGCACTTGTTAAAAAAACTGTCAACTTCAAAACGGCATTTTGCAATTACACTTTTTTTAGACAAATGTTCAGCAAATGTTTTACTTTTATAGTGAGACGATAGGTGTTCTACATATTAATATAACATCACGTGATTTTTTTGACGGATCCATGGAAAAACACGATTCCGTATGCAATATATGAACGTTCATCCGTCATGACGTATTTGACGAATCGTCAGACCCGTATGAATGAGACCTAAAATAAAGAAGTGGATTAAAAATTTAGATCCGTATCTACATCTTCATAGCCTTCAACCACTGTATTATTCACCAAGAAATGTTATTTATTTCCTCTCTTATACCTGCATAGTGTCCCAAGGGGAACATACATCCCAATGAAAGAATTCCGTGCGAGGTAGTTACAAAAAAGAGTCATGAATAATACCTACCTACATTCATGTCACCGAACTTTGGTGGAAACTTTCTTATGTGATTCTTTTTCCGAGATGAAAAAGGTCACATACCAAGGAGATTCACATCTAGCTAAGTATTACACAAACATTATGAAGCGGTTTATGTGAAGAATAATTTATTAATATTTATATAAGAGATTATGCAATGCTATACCTACGAGTATTGAAGAGTATTGAACATTTATTTTTAGTGCCTAATATTTAATTGTCTGGAGATTTTATACCTACTCGTAATTCCTTTTAAAAAACTTTGTCAGTCACTCACAGAATTTTCTCGTGTCATGGGTGCGTTAAAAAACACAAAAACTCACATACACGGGTACCCCCAGACCCGGAACAACTACTCATAAAAATATTTGTTCCTTGCGGCTATCGAACCCGCGACACGCTGCACAGCAGTCGAACTCTCAGTCACTGCGCCAACCGTATCGTGTTTTGAAAAGAAAATAGCTGGGGTAATTAAAGCTAAAATATCCATGGGAAAGTTGGTTCACGCCTTTTCTTTATGCTGAATTACGACCTGGTGGCCTACCATGAACTCTTAACGCGATCCAGTTTAGCCTGTGGGAAAGAGATGGCGCTAGACGACTTGTATAGCTCTGACTCTTTCACACAGCCTAAACGGGATCGCGTTAAGAGGATAGTATACCGGCTGCCATTTTAAAAAATAGGTATTTACAAAAACTCGTGCTGTCGCTACCACACCTCCTCGACCCCCTATCGTGCGATAGAGAGCGTTGCAGCTCGCGACTGACTGTAAGTATTTTTTATATGAAATTTGTCTCTCGGGAGAAAACGTTTTCCACATACTAAATCACGACCAATCTCTTAGATTCTGGCATCAATCGTTTCAGCATATTACATTCTAGGTTTGTAGGTTTTGCTTGGATAACATCTAGGGGCAGGAAAACGTTTTCTCTTTTAGTATGGACGAGCGCTCGGTAGACGATTGTCTTAAGAGCTCGTGGTAAAGCCTCTGGTTACGACTGGACTTACGGCTTGTTCGCGACCATGCCGCTGCGAGCGATGTATTAGCGCGGGGCAGCGATTAGTAAGATCAAATATTTGGAAACGTATGAAACGAATCGGTTGGTGCAGCGGCCGAGCGATCGAATGCTGTTCGATCCCCGGACGGAACAAATATTTGTATGATCTACAAATGGTTGTTTCGGGTCTGGGTGTTTGTGTATGTGAGTTTCTATATTTGTAAACGCACCCGCGATACAGGAAGTAATTTCTAGTGTGGGGCAAAGTTAAAAAAAAAACGCCTTTTTCGCGCCGCCCGTCGCACCGCTCACCGCTTAGACTAAAATTGTGAAAGAGGCGCTGCCCATAGCGAACACTCTGTAAATGACTAGTTTTTCGTCGCAAAGTTAGCCGTATCTGTACATGCCACAAGCCAGAAAAAAATACAGTGTATAGTCAAATGTATAAAGTAAAGACTTTAACAAAAACAATTCACAAAAGTGGTCTAAAACTACGAAAAAATAAATTGACAATATGATCACGAAAAAAAATTTTTCGTCTCGAAATTCTCAATTTTTGGCGGTAACCATTATATTTTTTGTAACTATAACAGAAGTTTCATATACTAAAGACATATCTAATTTTTTTTTGAACTCGGACCTGTGATTGTTTAAATATTAACAAAATTGCAAATTTTCTTATATTTTTTCTTACAATTTGCCCCCGCGCGCAGCTGCTTCACCCCCGCGACTACCTTTGCTACATAGAGCTTGGGTACAGCGCCTTAAGGTGAGCGGCCGAGCGTTATGCCCACAATAGCAGTTGACGGTAGCCACCGAGTTCGTCACTCCCATAGAGCTGCTGACGCAGATGCTTCGAAACGCAGCGGTAGGATATCGCTCTGTTTCGAAGCATCGCAATCATTTACTTGTACTTTTATTCCTGCCATGCCTAGCGCCGCTGGAGCGATTCGATTGAAAAAAACCGCACGGGTTTTCGCTATGAGCAGTTTCCTGTGGCGTGCTTTAAACATTTCTATATACACATTTAATCTTACAATTTGCCAGACATGCGAAGCGACCGCTCACCAGCTGCAAGGTCGTGAACGGACCGTAATGTATTTCTAGAAGATGACCGCCAGTTGAATAGCGGAGGTATTCCACATTGGGCACCCACTAAATTGGCACCTGAGCTAATGACACCGTAACTATTCCACATACGGCGCTCCTATCAAAATTTTTCACACGTGCCAGGTGCCCAATGTACAATCGACAAAGTGGAATTATGACCCACCATAAGCTTATTTTCCTACAGACATTCAAATACAATTAGGTCCACATTCGCGTTAACATACATATCCATGGTAACGACTTTGATCTTTGTCAATTTGACGGATTCAAACGATTTATTGTCAAAATGGATCATGATTCCACTTTGTTGATTGTACCTTGAATAGCGTAGTTTGAGCGCCCAATAGAAAAAAGTTCTATGGCAATTAATTCAGGCGGTAATTTAGTGTGATTAATTATATTTTAATGTCGGCAAAGTTAATCCATCTAACAACATTCGAAAGCACTCATCAATTTCTATCAGTCTGTCTATCAATCTTATCTACTTGAAGATCTTTCGAAGTGTGAATTGGACATAAACTTAGATCTATTCGTTCAAACTTTGTAGAGCCTTGACAGCTTGCCTGGAATTCTCCTCATTTTGCGTTAAAAACCTTTTTTTAAACGTTTTTTAAAAACCTTTTCCTCACACTTAGAATTTATCCTGTATCCCGGGTGCGTTTACAAACATAGAAACGCACATACACAAACACCCAAACCCCAAACAACTACTTGTAAATCATAAAAATGTCCCGTGCGGGGATCAAACCCGCGAGGCGCCGCGCAAGCAGTCTTTCGGTCAGCCACTGCGCCAACCGTGCCGTCTCCCAAATAAATATTTTAGTTTTAAAAGTAAAATGGCCGGATGTTTTTCAAAAACATCAGAATCTTTAAAATATATAGGTAATATAACTAACTTCCTGCAGCTTCACTTGCGTATATTCAGAATTTAACAATCAATTAGATTCCTACATGTAGCGCCATCTATCATCATGTGAACGTGATTGTGGCTGTTCTCGGGAACCGTAATTTTTTGTGATGAAATTTTGCTTGATCGGTTCAATGGTTTAATCCTGAAAAGATCACAAACAAACTTACTTTCGCATTTACGAGCATAATAATATTAGTTCAGATTTCAAAATGGTAACCCTAGACCCTAGCATGACTTTTCGCGTTTTTGTGACATAAAGTAAACTGAAACTTTGACGTTAATTTGATCGTAAAAAAATTGTTCCTCGTTCGTACACTGGCACTGGCGCTTTTAAAATTTTTCATAAAAAAAGCGCAGTAAAAAAATACAGAAATCTTGTGATAAGGCCTCTGATTTTGCTATCCGCCAAGGTCATGACAGCCTGACAATCCATCATATCTACGTGACGATTTTCTCAAGTGTGAATCGGACATCAATTTGGGCTCTGGTGCTGATTTTGAGAAATAACTCAGTGGAGACCACGCCTCTGCCGTGAAAAATGAGTGAGATTATGACCACGTTTCCATTACACAAGTTACTTGTAAACAAGTTACAAATTGTATGCAACTTGAACAAACCTGATTACAAGTTGGTAGTTTGAAATTGTACATTTTTTTTTCCAATTCAAGCCACTTGAATAAAAAAAAAACTTGAGACGTGTCAAGGGACACCCGGATGCAACGAAGTTACTGTATACACTCAACAAAAATAATCGTCGCGGCACCACACTGTTCAATGCGAAATAGAAAGACGAAATATAAGAGAGAGAGAGAGACAGACAGAGAAACATGCGCACGCCACACGGCTTACAATAGCTTACTATAGCAAAAAGTGTCGTTACAACTTTTCATCTTAATTTTTTCCGTCTAGCACCCTTTCGCAACGCGCGATAAGGAACTACGTTCCAAATGTGTTGTATACAAAAGTCTTGCATACAAGTTTGACGTCTCATTAGTAAACTAAAAATTGCTTGAATTGAAAAAAAAAGCAAACTTTTTGATGTGTGTATTTTATCAAGAGTTACCACTACCAAATCCGTTACGGTACAGTAATATACGAGTATTCTCGGTCCTTTCCCTTAAATTCAGCTAAACAGAGCAGAAAGCCGCACAATAGCCTGATAAAAGAAATGCTCAAACATGTTCGCTGGCTGTGAATATCGACTTCAGATGTATTGGAGTGGATTTATTCACTTCACGTAGCCAACTGCTGGCCCTGTGATATTTATAGAAGCCGCTGGGGATTATATCTTCCGAAATGATAAGGTATTACTTCTTAGAGGAATTTAGACAGAACTGAGGACTAATAAAACTGTATTTTATTTACAACATGTCTGAAGTAATACTGCGTTTATGGTGTTTTACGTAGGAATCGAACAGAGGGGATCATTTTTCTTTACTTCAATTCTCAGTGGCCAGCTAGGAATCTGGTATTCTATAATCTAAAGATGAACTGATGTTAAGTACGATTGTTTAATATAAACTGTCAAAATGTTTTGTAAATATGGTTTTCAAGGCACATGTAAAGGCAGGGGTTCGCGTCCGCGACATAGACAGGAGACCGCGACGCCGGGAGTCCGCGACCGGAGACCGCGACTGTAGTTAACGTTAGGGAATAATATGAGCGACAGTTCGCGAGCGAGACACAGACAGAAAACAGATATGCTTGAGATCTCCGGTCGCGGTCTCCCGGTGCGGTCTCCTGTCTCAGTCGCGGACGCTAACCGCCGCCTTACACAAGTCAATCCGACCCACCCGCGCGCCCACGCCTCCACGTGCGCTCTCGCACAATTATCCAACATTCACGGGTTGGTCGCGCTGAGCCTTAGTGGTACTATACAATACAGATTATGTTGGATAGCTTAAGTCCATGGGGCATGTTGATAGTATCAATAAATTGCAAATCTGATTAGTCCGTCACTTACAGTTTTCAAAAATAATGGCTACGTATTTTTTCATCTGTCAATCAACGCCTATATACAAAGATATATGTAGGTAACGCATCAAAATTCGAGAGTGGAGGCTCGTGATGTCAGAATCGCCTGTTAGTTGACGTTTTATAGGTGCCCTCATGGGCCTATGTGAAATAAAAATAATAATATATTTGATTTTAGTAGCAAGTAAAAACTGTACTTGCTTGTGACGTATTGGCAGTTTTAAAAGCGTATCTTCGTCAAGTTTGCGTTACGTAACACAATAAAAAATACGTGTCAAACATCTTTTTATAATCTAAATGTTAAGAGAAGTTAAGATGTTAAGATGAAGTATGTTCATCTTTGTTGTTTGTTGCACGATGTTTTCCTCCACCCCGTTTGAAAACATCGTGAGGAAACCGACATGTCCTAGAACCAAAAATTCGAAGACATGTGACACCTACCAACCCGCACTGGGTCTGTATGGTGGATTATGGCCCCCTCTCATATAGAGGAGGCCCATGTCTCAGCAGTGGGAACATTTATAGGCTGATGATGATGTTAATCTAAAAAAAAAGTACCTACATGGAAAATCACCAAAGAAACTCACCGTCCCTGTCGTAATGGCTCCACACCTCCATGAACTGGTTTGCTGACAGTTTCTTCAACTCACGAGAGTCCGGATCTCGGAACTGCCTCATAAAGTTAGTGGCCCTTTCTAAGTTAAGCCTTTTGGCAGACGAATTAGAATCGATACTCATTTTAGAAAAATAATTTCACTTATTATCACTTCAAATCCAAAATCGGTATTATCGATAAAAAATATAACTCGATGTCAATCACTATTTTTATTTTTAAAAATATTTAAACCGTTCTATTATGAAAAGCAAATATGAAAATTATTTATTTTATTTTTATATAGAATCTACTTGCTCTTGATTTGGCCTGGTTTATTGTCACTGTGTTTAATTTTTAATATTGATTTAAGTTATTTTTTGTTTTATAAACACTTTTTTGTTAAAACTGGTTTGTCATCACATCTGAAACAAAAAATAAAATTGGTTAATTTTGTACTTACATAATGTATCCGTAAATAATTAATTAACAATGTTTAAAAGAGAGTATTGTTTTTTCAATTTCATTTATTTTACGAAGCGCAAACTTGCAAATGTTTAGAAGTAAAATGATTAAACACAATTTATCTCAAATTAAAATTACTTCAACCAATTGGTTGGAAAATACTAATAAAATTTGGCAGGGGTTCAAAACCTTTCATATCAATGTCAACTGTCGACTTCCGATCAATACCTTTGATAGGAGCTAACCAACAGTAACCTTATTGAAACGACGCTAGAGATCATTTTTTTATTTTGACATAATTCTCTATGAAGGTTGGATACATGAATACAAGCCCGTAATAAAAAAAACATAACAGTTTTTTATGTGCTTTTATTATATTTAACTTCCCAAAAAGGTCTTGATTTGAGTGTCTAGATTCTAATGCTGAATTCTTAGTAACCGTGTATGTGTCTGTCCCATTTTTTATCATCATATTAAATTCCCAGTAATGATCTACACAGAAAATAAACATTTCCCCAGTAATATTAAAATCTCGTGAAACAAAAATCAGCATATAGCCACGAGCCATGAGCTCAAATCCAGTCTCGAAGCTATTGAGACATTCAAAACTTCGACTAGAAAAATAAAATGCAGCTTTTACAAAATTGTCCTGCGGATCTGAAAAGATCACTTTAGCAACATCACAATAGACCAATATGCATTGCGATAAAATTCATATTACGAATTGCTACAAAATTCTTCAAATGAAATAGGTAAGTATTCTATTTTACGTATATTGCTCAAGCAATAGATTAAAATTGTTCCATATCAATTATTACTCTAGTAGATGATTGGTAAAGAACAATTCTATCGCAATTCTTTTAGCAACATTGCTAAAGTGGCGTTTTTAGATTTTAGTTCCCCTAGGATTCTAAAAAGGCCACTTTAGCGGAGTCATACTAAGGATTGACTTAAAATTATTCTGTACTAGCTGTTGCCAGCGGCTTCGCCTGCTTCAACTAGAACATTACCCCACGGAAGCATTGAGATATAAACTATCTGTACATCAAATTCCATCCAAATCCGTTCAGTCGTTTAGGCGTGAAAGAGACACAAACATACATACATACATAATATTAGTAAGATGTAACTATTGAGTTATGTAGTAAGATGTATTATCTACTCTATTATCGAATATTCAATTTTACGAGAATAGCAATTCATAGTACAAACTGCTAAAGTTGCCTTTTCTGACCCCATTGCAAGTTTGCAACCCCTGCAATGCTAACTGCGCTGCAGATGTAGTTGGGAACAAGGTCTTTTGAATGGGTACCTACCGCTATGCATGCAGATATTTTGAATTTGTTGCGTCACCATGACGGTTAGAAACCTTGATACAGAGTTGAATTTATATGGGAACTATATTTTCTGTCACCAAAATTTAGATTTGTCACCAAGTTGTATCACCTAATAAATAGATCTATCACCACGAAATATTTTCGCCCTCAGATAAACAAAAAGTGTTCCCAGGTATGAATTACCAAATTATATAATTATAATTATTTTCCTTGTAAGGTGGTAATTAGTAACAAAATAAACAAAATGTTGAAACTATGATGACAGCATGACAGGTAGGTATCAGTTATTTGACCTAGGCTGCAAGAGCGAGCGAAGCGAGCTCGGGACTTGGGGTACCCCGACACGGACAGGTTAGGTTCGAAGGGGATGGCGGGGTCTGAAAGACCCCGCCATCCCCTTCGTGTTAGGTTACTTTAAACCTTGCACGCAGAAATAGGAGCCCCGCGAAGCGGGGCTCCGTCGAGCCATTATGAGGACAAACCTATTATATTACATACAGAAATATTATTTGGTACTAGACCCTATTTCTTCAAGATTTCAGGTGATTTATTATGGAATTGATTTTATATTGTTTGGTGACTACAATTTGGTGGCAAATCTACTATTTTGGGGACAAACTCTATTTTTTAGGAGACACAAAACTAATTAAATTGGTGATAGCTTAAATCATACCCAATTTATATCAGAGTATGATTTTAGATATTATCTATAACTATACTTATCACCCGCTAATCTCAGCAAATACTGGTTCGAATCGTAAAATCGTCCATCGGTCCGTTTCCGTACCCGAGTCTTCGTTAACAGACTTAAAAAGTAGACCCCCAATTTCAGACTAACTCCAATAAAACCTACATAACCTCGAACACAATTGCCAAAAATTTGCCAGCCAGCAATATTGGCAGCAGGTGGCCATCGTTATGGCAACTCTCGAATTTTGCCAATAACATTTTATTGGCTTTTCGTTTGCTCCCATAAATGTTTTCCCTTACGATACATTATTTTATGCTTTGTTCGAAATCGTATTTGTTTTATCGTTGCCAGATTAAATAAACGTGGTATTAAAAAGCACTCGTTATAATTATAACTTCATAATTATAACACCTCTAATTCCCCGATGGTTGGGCAGAGATCTGCTTAAGAGCTTCTACATTTCGCCAGTTATTTCTCCTGTTACGTTCCAGGACCACGGTATTTTGATAAGACAGTACCACGACCCTAGGATATCGGATTTAAATGCGAGTACCAGACTGTTATTTAATTGGAGCCTGGATTAGAACCAAGAAACCAATCATCATCAGCCTATAAATGTTCCCACTGCTGGGACACAGTCCTCCTCTCTGAGAAAGGGAGTGGGCCATAATCCATCACGCGGGCCCAGTGCGGGTTGGTGGATGTCACAATGTCTTCGATTTTTTGGTTCTAGGACATGCCGGTTTCCTCACCGATGTTTTCCTTCACCGTTTTGAGAGCAGTAGTGATGAAAATAAATTACACAAAGTAAGGCGCCTGGCTGGATTCGAACCCACGACCTACAACTTGTAAGCCGGGGCCGATACCACTGGGCCACCACTGCTCTACTAAAGAAACCAATGTCCTTTATGAAGTAACTAGATGTTCTCCGATGTTTCACTCCCGCTGCTCCGCTCCTATTGACCGTAGCGTGATGTTATATAGCCTATAGCCTTCTTCGATAAATAGACTATCCAACATAAAAAGATTTTTTTAATTCGAATCAGTAATTTCTGACATTAGCGCGTTCAACCAAATGCACATTTCAGCTTTATAATATTAGTAGTTATATTATTTATAGCCGGGAAAAACAAGCCTAATAAAACCTGGTGGTGTATAAAAAAAAACCGGCCAAGTGCGAGTTGGACTCGCCCATGAAGGGTTCCGTAGTAGCAAGCATAGATTAGGGATATAATTATATTGAGATTAGAAAGTAATATACACAAACAATAAAAATAACTTTGTTTTTCATAGTGTTTGTATGAATAGCAAAGTTATATTTGCGGTTTTTGAAAATGTACTATATTATCTCAAAAACTGCTAACTGTATCTCATCCAAACCAATTTTCGTTGGAAGTTTTTGTTGAGGTCTACATTATATATTTTTTTTAGTTTTATCATTCTCTTATTTTAGAAGTTACAGGGGGGGAGACACATTTTACCACTATGGAAGTGTCTCTCGTGCAAACTGTTCAGTTTAGAAAAAAATGATAATACTAACCTCAATATAATTTTTAAAGACCTCTCCATAGATAACCTATACGTATGGGATTGGTGAAAAAAAAATTTTTGAGTTTCAATTCCAAGTGTAGGGGGCACCCCCAAAATTTGTTTTGTTTTTATTTTTGTGTGTGTAAATCCTAATGCGGTTCACATAATACATCTACCTACCAAGTTTCAACAGGATAGCTCTTATACTTTCGACAAAAAGAGGCTGTGACATACGGACGGACAGACAGACAGACAGACGGACATGACGAATCTATAAGGGTTCCGTTTTTGCCATTTGGCTACGAAACCTAAAAAGTCAACACGAAATAATGTAAATAAAGTGACAAATACATTGACATTTAAGTAAAATAGAACGCACACAAAAGTAAGCTCAACTGTCAAGCATGATCGAACCAAGTGATAAGGGTTCCGTCGGTCCTAATACTGCCATTATTTACCCTTACCAACTTTCAAGTCTCGTACCTTTGAACGTTTAGACAAGAATGATATCAGCCTGTTTGTCAAAGGTTATATAACACAGTTTCGACATTGGTTTTGTTCTAGTATTGGCTGAATTCCAAATGTGGAGATAGAAAGTTTTAAGCCAAAATGGGATATCTAGACTTATCCGACTCAGTAGTGGACGTAACGGCTTTATTGTGTAACATATCCGAAAACTTTCATTTTAGCAATATTATTTCTTTTTTTGTATTGGAAAAATTGGTAAATGATATTTATTTTGTAAGTTGGTTATAAAAAACACTTTTACACGTCACAACCAATATTTTTAAAGCTAGATGAGGCCGGTGTTTCGTACTTGACTACTCTGAGAAGAAATAACCGAAACAGATCATGCGGGTGTCTGAGACGGTCTTTTGAAGAAAGAACCACACAGAGTTTAGTGGACCTGTCCAGTCAGTGCAAGCAGGTGTCGGGTATCGTGAAGCTCGACTCAGAACACAAGGAACTAAACGACACGACGAACAATACCATAGAAAGGACATTTGGGTAAGCCGCTTAAAGTACTCAATTTGTTAGACAGTAAAATTATTATAAATCAAAAGCAAAACTTCCCCACATTCATCCTCGCATTCACAGAGATGTAATCGGTAATCGTGAGTATAGCTTATGATATCGATTTTTAGAGAGCACATCAATAAAACAGTTTATTCAGGTCCATAGTTTGACATAACCTCTCCCGAGATTGGAGGTACTCTCAAACGCTTATTGACTAAAAATCTACCATAATACTTCGGTTGCCCTTTGCGTTCCAGGGTCACGATGTCCTTTTAAGATGGACCCACGTTCCCGGCAGGCGCTTGGCCCCATGAGGACCCCGTCAATTTACTGAAAGGTCCTTGAGGCGCGTAGAAAACTGCAGTCTACATAGATATATACGGCGAGCTATTGTCAAGCTATAAGCTCTACTTTGCCTTCACATTTCACGCCCGATTTTCACCAGTTTATCTGATTGAAGGACGACCCACACGATGCTTTCCACAACTCGGTCTCCAGGCAAAAACTTAGGGTTAGCCATAGACCTTACATCTATCTATACTTCAATGTTATAAAACTGATTTATTTAGTTGAACGCGCGTTGAATATGTCAGTCAGTCCATATATCGAGAAAGGAAACACGCTATGACTTATAGAAGCCAGTGGGGGTGAAAGCATGGGGAGCAAATTCTTCTTCTTCTTCTTCCTGCCCTTATCCCATTCTAGTTGGGGTCGGCGCAACACGTTTTCTTCTTCCATTCTCCCCTATCAGACGTCACAGTATCATTTACTCCTTTTTCTTTCATATCATTCCTTAGACAATCCATCCATCTTTTCTTTGGCCTTCCTCTTCCTCTCCATCCATCAACATTCATACTCATCACTCTCTTAGTCACATGGGTGTCATCCCTCCTCATCACATGTCCTTATCAAGATAGACGATTCCCTTTCATGTAACAGGCGCCACTTTCAAACTTCCCCTTATAAACTCATTCCTTACTTTGTATAGCAAATTGTATTCTATAAAGTTGAGAAATCATCAAATGAGTCCCCCCGTCTTGACTGTAGTGGAGGGATTATCAGAAAAACTTGACCGACTAAAAATTAACCTGTTCCAGTTACATTTTGCGCATGTTGTAGGTAAGTTTGCCACAAAATTAATTCCCCACGAAAAAAAGTATGTATAAAAGACCCAAAGGTTTTTGTTTTTTTTTTTTAAATTTTGATTAGTGTACATTCGACCCATTTCTTTTCCGCACGGGGATAGCAGAACAATTAAATTATAAAATCTATCACAAAACTACCGAATACGAGGACACAATGTGGAATCTGAACAGAAAGTACTAGGAGAACAGGATCAATACTTTTTTTCGTGGAGAATAAGTTTTGTGGCGAACTTACAACAGTCTCGAGACAAGACAGAATGACCTCAGCTGGGTGGAGAGACGGTCTTCGCAGGGTAGCTCTTGAGAGTTACCGAGAATCGTGATGTATGGTGTTCGATTGGAGAATGATGGCTCTCTGGCCTCAGAGTCTCTCTCTTAAGGCACTAAAGCAGGATACAACGAAAACAACCGAAGAACCGGGTAGACCCTAAGTCAGTCAGTCTGACAGTCCCACTTCCACAGTCCACTTCATCTAGGGTGGGAGGACTCTGTAGAGGATTTTACAAGCCAAAAAAAGGCCTCACTGTGTAATCGTCTAAAGAGCTTGAATTATGTCTGGGGAGTGAACAGCAGTATCCAATTACGAAGGTAAATACGTGTTAATTTGATATTTGAGCAATCGCGCTATAATCCTATCAAATGTCGCGATTACGATGTGATCCCTCCTGAGCGATGAAGTGTTTCAATTTAAGCAGATTATGTGACAAAATATCGAAACATTTCAACATAAATATTAAGCATCTAAATAATATATAACTGCTCCTAGAATTTGAAGGCCTCGCATTACAGTTATGTGGATTAGGTATATAAGAATAAAAGACAAAAATACATAAATATTAATCGATCGACTTAAGGATGTAGACTTGCTTTTTGCAGGACATATCGAGAGTCGGGACAACAGTACAATAAAGTTGTCACCAATTTTTAGTTCGTATCACTAACTAGTCTTATTTCCGTAATAGATAAAGAACATGAAACGCCCGAAACGTCGGCCGAAGCTATGGGCTTCGTGCTTAGATAGTAGTACCCCAGGAGCGGGAGAAACGTAAATACTAACCAATAGGATTGCACTAAGTCCCCGCTCTTCTTCAGTGGTGGTTTCCTATTTAGCCTCTTTCCTCTCCTGTGGACATCACGGAACCCCAAATCGGCAAGGATTTACAAATCTTTGCATAAAAAGAAACTTTAGCGACCATATCCCTTTAAATGGGTAATAAATTGTAATTTATAAGAGCTTTGTCTCAGCACCTAAATCCCTTTGAGGACAGATTTTTGTCAGGAAGAAAAACTTTATTTGTTTACATCGTATGCTTGGGCCTATGAATTCGTAATTTATGCTGAAGGGTAAGCAGTTATTTTTGAGTATGAATAAAATTTACTGACCTACTCGTATAAAATACTGAAAATAGAACGATCAACATCAAATTCTCTTTTTTGGGGTGTTAAAATCATCAAATGAGTACTGCCGCCCTGTCCTGCCACTTTCAAACTCTTTCTGACTAAAGTCCACCCCGAAGTTGATTTTAAAGTGTCACTAATGAAATGAACACTCACTAATGTATCTAATATTTAGTAAAATAAAACTTTACTGTTCCACGCAGGTACTTCACACGGTTGTAAATAATTATATTAGCCAAGAAACAAATGTACAAAAGTACCTAATCATTCATGTTTTGATAATTTAAACAAAGACAATAAATGGGGCTACATTTTTTGATCATTCTATTTTATGCCCTTGGGAAATCAACATAACGTTGAGTTGTTCATTGTATCGTGGTAACTCGTAATGAAGAAAAATATTTGAGTTCTAACATTGTAAATTTTCATAAAGTTTAGTTCTTTACGCATGTAATATTTTTAAAGTAATCTATCTATACATAAATAATAAATCTGTAGAAGGGTCAATTCTGTACATTGAAATTATTGAAAAAATAAATAGCGGGGGGTGTTGCTGGATCGATACCAAACCCAAATATGTGATTAAAAAATTTTTTGTCTGTCTGTCTGTCTGTCTGTATGTGCAGGCATCACGTGAAAACTAACGGTTCGATTTCGATGAAACTTGGTATAATTATACCTTATTATCCTGGGCATAAAATGGGATACTTTTTATCCTGGAAAAATACGTAGAAAAAAAAATCTTATTTTTCAGTTTTATTCATAGACGTTGTTCTGTAGAACCGCGAACACACGTTGCATTACCCGCAGTGGATTCAGCGCCGTAACCTGTAGCGCCGAAAGTTGGATTTGGCTTGAACCGTTTGCGGCTAACGCGGGCCACGCCTCCCCGACTCCTATATAAGGAGCCGCGTTCCGCGCCGCGCGATGCATATAAATTATGAATTTTGATGCGAGCGGACGTGTCCAGTGTGGCGAGCGGTCGTCCGTGGAATTAATATTGTATGCATGTAATTTTAAACCGTGCTTTTCAGCGCGACCTTTTAGATTACTGTTCCGATCAGTTATTTGTAAATACAAGGTCGGAATAACTATGAAAAAAATACTTACTACAGAACGCGAGCTCAACAGCAGGATCAATAGAGGGATCTCCTTAATTATTATAGGCTTAGCCGTATTTGGGTCCAATAGATATTTATAAGATGTCATTGTCAGAGTTACTCAAAATGGAGAAATAAACCATCCACGCGAAGACCGACATCCGCGCGGACGGAGTCGCGGGCGGAAGCTAGTTCAGAGATATAAATAGTGGGTCTTTGGTCAACAGTACGTCACTTCACATTTCTTAGGAATTAACCTAATTGTTATATTTTAGTATAATTTTTGACTAACTTTTGCACTCGACTGTAACCACTGGTAATTTTAAACAACAGATTTTTTTATAAATTTGATTTTGGGTCACGTTTACCAATAAAATACAAAAGTAAATTTCTTAGTAAACCCGCGGGTCTAGAAGCGAGTCCATTAGACCAAAGACTCCTACAAAGGACTCATCTTTTAATTCATTATGAAAACGAATCTTTCTTAAAATAAAAGATATTACGCAAAACACTAAAAGTTCATCGATTTCCCGAATTTCCGATAATCACGACGGACGTAATAATGTCAAGCCCGGAAAATCGTGAATAAATTATTAGCTAGGACAGCTACTTGCCCGACGCCTTATTTTTGTCATGATTTTAGGTCACAAATCAGTTACGATGGAATAAAAGAGAAATGTTGAGTTCTATTTGTGTTTAAATAGCGTCCATGAGGGACATGTCTGTACCAGTTTTTTTTTTCTTTTTTTTTAGTAAGTATACACATGTCACCCGCGCTGGTGGACGCCCACGGCGACGGACGTCGCAAGACGATCTCCGGCCACCGTAGGCGCGGGCATGCGGGCGGCGAGTAAAGGGCAACTCGCAGCCCGACCATGGACCATGCCCGGGTCGACGGCGCGTTGTGTTCCACGCGCGCCTCAAAGAGCGTCAGCATAATGACGGGGCCCCCTCTCTAGAGGGCCAAAGCCTGCCGGGGTCGCGGGACTTATATCATTACCGTGACCCCGGGACATAAAGGGCTACTGAAGGACACCGTGGATTTTAGTCAGTACAAGTCTGACAGTCCCTCCCGCCCTGCCCGGGGCTGGGAGGACTCATTCGATGATTTTAACAAAAAAAAAAAAGTATACACATGTCCCCTTTTTAAATAAATAGGATTTTTTTACATTTAAAAGCTCTCCCTCACCGCGAGCATTCACCTGTAATGTAACGTTACAGATTCGAACATTTCATCAGTGACGGAAGACAATCGAGCATAATAATGTGCACTTTGATGCTCCCGGTGAGGGAGCGCCTTAAAACGACTTTTGAAAAATCTGCGAATAATATTTCAGATGAGAACTAAAGTTATAAAACAAGGCAAAATGGAACTAATACTTAGTTTATGTGTTAACGTATTTCATAACGATGCAATCTTCATCATCATCACAATTACAAAACTTTTGAGATATCGTCACCTCACCACCACTATCACCTCGTGGTAGTGACAGATGCGCCAATTCTTCAAAATAGTGCGAAGTATTAAGAGGATACAAGAGGATACTATTAAGAGAATCAATAGAATCAGATTGACAATCATTAGAAAATCATGTTATTATATTTTGCTGTTTTTATAAACAAAACACGATACAAGGAAATACACTTGCGAGCAAAAGTATGGAATCGCTTACTCCGATTCCGCGCAATTTTCGAATAAAAATGGTACCATTTTAAAGGTTTATCTGTTAACTTTAAAGTGATACCAAATTCATTAAAATCACACCATTATTTAACGCAATTTTCGAATAAAAATGGTACCATTTTAAAGGTTTATCTGTTAACTTTAAAGTGATACCAAATTCATTAAAATCACACCATTATTTAACGAGCTATCCCGGATCAATTCCAAGTAAGTGTTTTCATACTTTTGCTCGGGAGTGTAGTATCGTGTATTAAAATTTCTTCAACGCGATTTTCAAATTATCACGAAAACGTACTACAATTTATTGCTGTTTTCAGTCGTCTCAATGCAAAATTCATTAAAATTTCGACAACCACAAATTATTCGCGTGATATGAATTAATTACTTTTTGTTCGGCTCTGTGGACTGACCCATAATGACAGGTCAATGGTAATGATCTTCTTTTTTTTTATTCAAGCGATTTTCCGCTTCACGGCGTTCGCTTTGTTTAAATAGCAGCTTGGGAGATAAAAGTGGTATAATTTGAGGGAACTGCGCGTACAGTCAGCATCAAAAGTCGATGACCACATTCAGATTTTCAAAATTACTGTACATTTATATCACCCATAAATCGCTCAACAAGATAGGCGCCAGTATTGAATGAACATCATTAAAGTTCAAAATTAACTGAACACTACTCGTCAAAGGTCACTGAACACCGTTTTGTCAAAAATTGCTGATCGTTATAATATCCGAAAACACAATAACATTCAGTTTTACAAAAGTCACTGAACAATATAAAATACTTGTTTTAGTTAGGTATCTAGTGTTATCACGACAATGTCCAAAAATAACTTAACTTCATAAATAACAAAAGTCACTGAACAATATAAATATGCTTGTTTTAGTTATCTAGTTGAATTCACGGCAACGGTCAAAATTAACTTAACATCATAAATGACAAAAGTCACTGAACATTACTTTGTTTCAGATACGTGGCGTGTAAACTTATAACTACTATCAAAAGTAGCTGAACTGCATACTAAAAAATCTTTAGAGTTATTAATCCAATCTTGTCCTATCCAAACTGAATCATGTAAAAAAAATGGATGTGAATTTCGAATTTAACTTTCCAAAATATTTTTTTTTTCATAGTATCAATGAGAAATATTAGAAGTGGGCGTTCAAGCGGCAAGCACATTTTCCCACGTTTTTATACACTCACTTTTCTTGTTTGTTTGTCGTTCCGATTAGATTTTTGCTACTCCGATAAGCTAACAGGCTGAAATTTTCAGGGTAGCTTCAAACCCGATGAACAAGCATAAAAATAATAAAATAATTAATAGATTTAAAAAATCGAGGAGGGGCCATTCAAAACGTAGGGGCGCATCTTTGCATGTTACACCCACGATCTATACACGTCATGTTTACATGACGTGTATAGATCGTATATCCCATAAATGATCCCTTAAATTATACGCCCCCACGTTTTGAGTGGCCCCTTTCTCAGCCCCGTAGGGTTATTTCCTTATTTTTAGGACATTTGGACATAGGACAAAAACGTGGGTGTACGAAATAAAATGCGTGAGAACTTTAAACTTATGGAGTTTATTGTAAAAATATAAAAATACAGTCAAAAGGCACCGTTTCATTTAGCAATCAGCCCAAGAAGAGGAAAAATATTGCCACAACACAAAAAGAGAAAAGTACCAGAATAAGTGTTGCAAGCTTATTGACTAAAATTATTACTAAGTATTTTCATTAACACGAAAATAAATCTATATGTTTAGACTGTCCTAAACATAATTGGGGCCGGCAGTAACTTACTCTACAGGTAGTTGACACAGCCGTTTTATTGACCTTCTATAAATTTTGTTATTCATTTTGATATCAGCCGCTCTTACTACATTGTCTCTACCTGGATATGTTTTTACAATTCGAGCCATATTATAATTTAATGGAGTGGTGTTCATATCCTTTACAATAACCAAATCACCTTCTTTAAGGTTTGGTTGAGGATATTTCCACTTGGGACGGCTTTGAAGCTGTGTTAAATAATCATTTGACCATAATTTCCAAAAATCTTGTTTAAGTTTGGTACAAAGATTCCAAAATTTTAAACGATGAACTGAAACATCTGTTAGATCAACTTCAGGATAGCTAGCCAGAGCTGTTCCAATCAGAAAGTGTGCAGGAGTTAAATAATTACAATCATTTGAAGTTGCAGAAAGTAGAGGCCTAGAGTTCAAAATTCCTTCGATTTGTACAATGACTGTATTGAGCTCTTCATAGGTTAAACATTGGTTCCCTACTACTCTCTTTAGATGATGTTTTACACTTTTAACACCTGCTTCCCACAATCCTCCAAACTCAGGTGAATAACTGGGTATAAACTTAAATTTTATATAATGTTGAGAGCAAAAACCATTAACAGTATCCCTGTGTTTTTTGGAGGACTGTAAGTCATACAACCTTTTCATTTCATTTGACGCTCCTTTAAAGGTTTTAGCGTTGTCACAATATATATTTGTGGGCATGCCACGCCTCGAAATAAAACGCTTGAGACATGCTAAGAAGGATTCAGTTGTTAAGTCCGATACGAGCTCTACATGTATAGCTTTTATAGCAAAGCAAACGAAAAGCGCGATGTAACATTTCTTAATGATGGGATTTCTAACCCTAGCAACCTTCATATCGAAGGGTCCACAGAAATCAACGCCGACATGCTGAAATGGCCTGGACGCTGTGATTCTTTCTTGTGGGAGGGAACCCATCAACTGTTTAGCAGCCTCAGCTTTTAATCGAAAACACTTGACGCATTTACGCACCACTTTCTTGACCTCTCGAATACCGCTGACTATAGAGTACCTTTGGGATAGAGAGCTCAAAACTAACCTAGGGCCTGCGTGTAAGAGTCGCAAGTGTTCTCTTTCTATTATGAGATTAGTTACGTGAGAGTTTTTCGGAAGGATAGATGGATGCTTTTTATCGAAAGACATCTCCTTGGCATTATGGAGCCTACCTCCTACTCTAATAATACCTATTTTATCAAGGAAGGGATAGAGGCTACCTATTCCTGTTTTTATATTTTTTCCAGCAGAAAGTGACTCTACCTCTCTAGCAAAATGTTGCCTCTGCGTACAACGCACGATGACCGACATAGAGTCGCGAAGCTCCTGAGGCGATAGGTTACCGTCCGTTATTTTATTTTTATTTTCGAACAGTTGTTATAGAACCTGTAAATAAATCCTATCACTTTCTGTAATTTATAAACGCTAGAATATTTTTCAAATAGCTTTGTTGAAAACGATGGCTCTACCTGTGTCAAGTTACACGGTACGTTTAGCTCATCAATCTGTTCAGTGTCAAATCAGACGAATTACAATTTTCAAGACTAGTATGTATATGTGTCCTGTCTGATAGGTAGGTTGGCCCGTGCCACCATAGCTCACTTTGCTGCATCTTGTGCGGCAAGACGCCCCTCGACAATAAGTCTGCAGGGTTGTCACAGGTCCTAACAAATCTCCACTGAGTTTGATCGGTCAGCTCTACTATTTGCTTGACTCTATTGTTGGCATAAACATTTGACTTTACATTGCCTGATTTAATCCAAGCTAGCACTATCTGAGAGTCGCTGTACAACAATGTATCTAGATGGGAATACCTGCCCACCAGGACTCTACCAACCCTATGTGCCAGCTGGGCCAAAAGGAGAGCACCATTGAGTTCAAGCTGGGGAATCGTTCTACTTCTATTCAAAGGAGCAACACGGGACTTGGAGCACAGTAGTTCTGTCTGCACTGAACCATCATTTTTTAAAATTCTTAGATAGATACAGCAGCCAAAGGCTTTTATTGATGCATCAGAGTACCCTACCAACTCTACTGAAGAAACATCATTACTGTTGACACACCTATTTAATTTTATTTTGCCCATTAACTTTAAATTGTTTAGGAAATTGCTCCAGTATATTAACTGATCCTTGGGTACTATGGAGTCCCATCCTATTTGCAAAGACCATAGCTCCTGCATGAATATTTTGGCTACCACTATTATTGGACCTACTAAACCGAGAGGGTCGAACATCTTCCCTATAAAGCTCAGAATTTTTCTTTTTGTGTTTAAATTATGTTCCTCATCAAAATTGGGGCTTGAAAAAGTGAATTTATCTGAAGTTATATCATACATTAAACCTAGAGTCTTTACTAAATTATCCCCACTCATGTCTACATGATCAAATTGTTTTTGCTCAACTGGAATACCCTCTAGGACATCAAGGGTATTTGAACACCATTTGTGTAGAGAAAAACTACCTAACTTGAGAAGCTCTACCAATTGGGATTTTAGCTCATGCAGCTGCTCTATATTATCTGACCCACTCAGTATATCGTCGACGTAGGTACTCTTGATCATTGTTTCAGCAGCAAGTGGGTATTTGTCCTTATAGCGTTGAGCTAATTCAAGTAGGCATCGAGTGGTCAAGAATGTAGAGGCCTTCAGACCGTAAGTGACAGTCTGAAGCTGTAAGCAGCTGATAGGCTTCTTAGGATCATCTCGCCATAAAATATTTTGAAGGCAAGTATGGTGGCTATTTATCATCACGTTACGAAAGGCCTTCTGGACGTCGCAAATTATTGTGTAAATGTAGGTCCTGAACAAGATAAGAATATCAAAAAGCTCACTCTGTACCACGGGTCCGTTCAGCATGACGTCGTTGAGTGACACCTGGCTGCGGGACTTCATACTCCCGTCAAACACAACGCGAAGTCGGGTTGTCTTACTTGCCTCGTTGATAACAGCATGGTGTGCCAGAAAGTAAACAGGATCTCTATCAATATCGTAATTAGCAATCTCTACCACCTTAGCATGTCCTAGCTTTACATACTGATCTATGAACAATTTATACTGCTCTAGTAACAGAGGATTTGAATTAAACCTTTTTTCTAACATTAGAAATCTTTGGTAGGCAACTGAAAACGAATCGCCAAGTTGCAATTCTTCCAGAGGTGTGATGAGAGGTATATCAACATAGAATCGATTATCTTTCAGGCTCATAGAGCTCTGAAAACTTTCTTCCGCCTTTATAAACTCATCACAACTCGGCTTAATAGGCTCAGGTACCTTTTCAGAGAGCCAAAAATTCTCCATTATATTTTCTAATTTTTTATGATCGTTTATAGCAAAATTTGATACAATATTACAAGTTACATTACTCACTTTTTCAGGAATATTACCACCAACTACATACCCAAATAGGGTGTTTTGTAATACCGGTCCATTTTGAATTTTAATACAACCATCTAGCAAAACATTGAAATAAACATCCGCACCCAGTAACAAAGAAATCTCAGCTGGGATATTGAACTCCACATCTGAAAGTTTCACATTTTTTGGTAAATTCCACCCGGATACATTTATAAATTGTTGGGGTAATTTTGTTGTTATTTTGTCAACAATGTGACATTTTAAATTTAATTTTACATTATTGTGGCATGGAAGCACACTTATATTCACAAGTTTATTTATTTGTGTTTGTTTATTACCTATACCTATAATATTATGGGTTTGATTCATAGCAATCAACCCAAGTTTATTTACAAGGCTGGTTGTAACAAAGGATGCCTGACTGCCCGTGTCAAGCAAACCACGGATAGAAACTTTTTCACCATGTTGATTTAATAAATGAACCTTTACAGTAGGAAGCAAGATGTTGTTGGAAACAGGGTTAGACAACAAAGTCACTGCTGGCTCAATAGGAGCAGCTTTTTCTTCATGCAACAAAGTGTTGTGCCCTAATTTACATATTTTACATTTGAAATTAAACTTACATTTTCCCTTGTGTGTTCTTAGACATGTGGTACATAAATCATGGTCCCGCACAAATAACTGGCGGACCTCTAGTGCTGCTGTTTTGAACTCCGGACAGCTGAAAAGAGCATGGTCACTTTTGTTACAGTGTTTACACATTTCTTTTACTTGTGAGGCAACATTGGTCACCTTAGATGGGGTAGATTTATAGAACCTACTTGTACTTTCATTGCAAGTACTATTGGGGGGTAAGCTATCCTCTAACGCTATAGCGCGCTTTTCAAGAAAGCTTAAAAAATCTGCCATGGAAGGCAATTTTCCTAGATCCTTATCTAATTGATAAGCCCTATTAGTAATTTGATCTAATTTTCTTGTTAGAATGGAAATTAGCAACATGTCCCATGTATCGATGGGCTGTCCCAGATTTTTTAATGCATGCAGCTGTTGCTGTACATCTGACACGAAAGACCTTATTGAGGCTGCAGTGCCTTTTTGCATTGTAGGTAAATCTAATAGAACGCTAATATGATTTCCTATTAACCGCGTTTTGTTATCAAAACGCTTCTCTAACAAGTTTAGTGCTTCCTTGTAAGACTGATTGACTAACGGCAAATTGACAATGACTGCCAAAGCATCATCTGTTACATATTTTCTTAAATAGAATAGCTTTTGCACATCAGATAATGATCTGTTATTATCAATAACAGCCATAAATAAATCAAAGAATGGCTTGAATTTAGTGAAGTTCTTCCCGTCAAAGGGTGTTACATCAATGGTTGGCAATTTACAAGTGGAAACATTATGACATTCTGAGACTGATTTTTTACCTATCTGTTTTAAACAGGCATTAATTTTAGCTAGCACAGAATAATATTGTTCTTCTATTGGACCAACCTGTTCGCAGTCGTCTTCGTCAATACTTAGTATATCCAATTGCACCGCTTCATAGTTCTTGAGCGCCGTGATGAGCTTCTCCTTACGAGCCTCCAGAATATCCACGGTAGCAGACGCAAAACTGATGGGGTCGTTCACAAACGTCTCAATGCGCGTGATTGTAGCCTTGCATTGGCCACGAAGAAGTCGAAGTTTACGCAAAGTTTCTTTGGACTCCGCCATTGTGGAACGTATGTAGGACGTAACGTTTTATTTATTCTACGACTTACGAACACTCCGCACACTTTATATCTAAACCGCACTTTATAAATACGAACTTTATTGACACGGAGCCGGTTCGACGATGTTTGTTTACAAACTGATGACACTGACAGTGACAGCTGAGAGAATGACAGCTGAGTGAATGACTCCGGCGCAATGGCCGCCGGGCGGATATGGACTGCGCTCACCTCTCGCACGAACTTCACCACTCTCAAAATGAAAATGTGGGTAATTGAAAAAAGCCAAACTCGATGTGCAGAATATCGTTATTTTACGATTATTCGATGATATGATGCTGTATCTTGATGATGCTTCGCTGATTTTCGTTCTAGCTTTGCATAGAACGAAGTTGCGGCCTCGTACAAATCCCGCCAACAACAGCGACTTGTATGGCAAGCCGGCCTCGACGAACACGATCTCTCCACAAAAACTTGCGAAGCTGCTCGGCACTGATTTTAATTACTTCCCGAAGGACCACAGCACGCATGTACGAAATAAAATGCGTGAGAACTTTGAACTTATGGAGTTTATTGCAAAAATATAAAAATACAGTCGAAAGGCACCGTTTCATTTAGCAATCAGCCCAAGAAGAGGAAAAATATTGCCACAACACAAAAAGAGAAAAGTACCAGAATAAGTGTTGCAAGCTTATTGACTAAAATTATTACTAAGTATTTTCATTAACACGAAAATAAATCTATATGTTTAGACTGTCCTAAACAGTGGGTTTTTAATTTTTTTTAATCTTTTTATTTTTAAGCATATTTTCCAAAATAAACTCGCAAACATGATTATAAAGATAAGCATATTCCGCATATAAAATATTCCGTTAACGTCATCTTTCTGTATCACGATTGAATAGTGACCTTATTTGTATACAGCTGTTAGACTCACTATCAAAAATCACGCAGATTCTGATTGAATTTATACCATCGACGTAATTAATAATTTTTTTAGTTCGATTGAATTGTAACCTTATTAGTCAACCAATAAGACTCATTTTTAAAAATAACGCAGATTCTGATTTTTTTTCATACAAACTTTTACGTCATCAAAATCACCAAATAAGAGTAGTTTTAAAAAAACTAATGATGCCAATCTTTTTTATTTACTTATGTTCGTATTCATGGCAAGTTTCAAAATTATAATCCCAAGGAATTAGATTTCACATAAAACAGTTTTCACCCCCTTAGAGGTGGATTTTCGCAAAATCCTTTCTTAATGATCACTTACATAGTAAACTGTAACCACCACCCAAAATTCAAGTTTCTATGTTTAGCGGCTTAACATCCTTTCCACCATCTTGGGAGGTGATTTAAGAAAAAAAATTGTTTATCGGGTTTGAAGCTACCCTGAAAATTTCAGCCTGCTAGCTTATCGAAAAGTGCCTCAAAATTGAGTTGCAAAAATCCAACCGGAACGACAAACAAACAAAAACGTGGGAAAAACACGCTTTAAGCAAGCACTAAAAATTATACTTTTTAGTCTTTTTAATATTCAAACTTAATTTACTTCTTCTCCGCCAACTTGGGTTGGCCGCCATGTTGGATTTAGGTCACGTGATATTTTTTTACGTATCCCATTCAGCAAACCCTTTCATTTAATACCCATATCATGGGGGTGCATTTCAAACAGCCAGTCTGCCATCTTGGATGTCCGCCATATTGTTTTTAAGTCACGTGACTATTTTTTCGTATTCCTGAGAGCAAACCCTTTCATTTGATATCCATATCATAGGGGTGCATTTCAAATAGCCTGTCTGCCATCTTGGACGTCCGCCATATTGGATTTAGGTCACGTGATATTTTTTTCGTATCGCATTCAGCAAACCCTTTCATTTGATACCCATATCATGGGGGTGGATTTCAAACAGCCAGTCCACCATCTTGGGGAGGCTGCCATATCGGATTTGTTATGACGTTTCTTAGCTAGTCATGTATTGTCATCAAAATTCAGAGCCTGTTCAAAATTTCAGCCTGTATCGGGAAGTGCCTCAAAATTGAGTTGCAAAAATCCAACCGGAACGACAAACAAACAAGAAAGTGAGTGTTTAAAAAAACAAACAAGAAAAGTGAGTGTATAAAAACGTGGGGAAAAAGAAAACGTGGGAAAATGTGCTTGCCGCTTGAACGCCCACTTCTAATATTTCTCATTGATACTATGAAAAAAAAATATTTTGGAAAGTTAAATTCGAAATTCACATCCATTTTTTTTACATGATTCAGTTTGGATAGGACAAGATTGGATTAATAACTCTAAAGATTTTTTAGTATGCAGTTCAGCTACTTTTGATAGTAGTTATAAGTTTACACGCCACGTATCTGAAACAAAGTAATGTTCAGTGACTTTTGTCATTTATGATGTTAAGTTAATTTTGACCGTTGCCGTGAATTCAACTAGATAACTAAAACAAGCATATTTATATTGTTCAGTGACTTTTGTTATTTATGAAGTTAAGTTATTTTTGGACATTGTCGTGATAACACTAGATACCTAACTAAAACAAGTATTTTATATTGTTCAGTGACTTTTGTAAAACTGAATGTTATGGTGTTTTCGGATATTATAACGATCAGCAATTTTTGACAAAACGGTGTTCAGTGACCTTTGACGAGTAGTGTTCAGTTAATTTTGAACTTTAATGATGTTCATTCAATACTGGCGCCTATCTTGTTGAGCGATTTATGGGTGATATAAATGTACAGTAATTTTGAAAATCTGAATGTAGTCATCGACTTTTGATGCTGACTGTACCTAATAAGCTGTGTTTATGTACAATCAACAAAGTTGAATTATGACCCACCGTAAGCTTATTTTCTTCAAGACATTCAAATTACAATTAGGTCCACATTCGCGTAAACATACATAGCAACAAACTTCTTAAAATAATTTTATTACATATGCCACATTGAATAATTATTACTTTTACCTAATTTATTACTTTTGGTATCCGTAGAAGAGTGTAAAAGAATTCTCTGAAACAAAAAGACAGACGACATATAAAGGAAAATTGGACCGAAATTCTTCGGCTGAATCCGCAAAAGGTTTTTTCGTTTCAGAATAAATGTGTCGTTCCCTACATTAGTTATAATTTGTGCCTGCGTTGTCTTTCCCGGTCTTATTGTATGACATATGGATGGAGAAATGAGCAAAAATATTTCTATACTGATAGAATAAAACTGGAGATTTTGTGCCTTTTTGGTAAGGGTACGAATTTGATGAATGATGATGATGAGTACTTTTTATAAATGATTACATATTTGAAATAATATAAAAATCTACTTTTATTTAATTCTATCTGGAACTTTCAATAAAATTAGAGATTTGAGAGCTCGACTCCGTAAAGATATAAAATTTGCTACTGAAAATCACGCTACTATCCTTAGGAGCTAAGTAAATTAAAAAAAATACCGAAGGAACGAAAACTTGTTTGCGGTGAGTCGAATTCTGAGGGAAAGTGAAACCACTGAGCACAGTTAGTATGACATTCATCATCATCATCAGCCTATAAATGTTCCCACTGCTGGGACACAGGCCTCCTCTCTGTGAGAGGGAGTGGGCCGTAATCTACCACGCGGACCCAGTGCGGATCGGTAGATGTCACAGGTCTTTGAATTTTTGGTTCTAGGACATGCCGGTTTCCTCACGATGTTGTCCTTCACCGTTTTGAGAGCAGTGGTGTTGAAATAAATTACACTAAGTAATGCGCCTGACGGGGTTCGAACCCACGACCTACAACTCGTAAGTCGAGGCCGATACCACTGGGCCACCACTGCTCTAGTATGACATTAGTATGTTGAAATAAGGACAAATACATATGAAAATATTGTTAGAAGTCGGACATAAACAAAGCCATTTTTCACGGGAATTTGGGTAAGTTATAGATTCATATCTTGTTGTTACCTGGAGTTGAGAAGTTCAAATACGTAGGATAAGAGTTTGTGGAGAGAATAAGTAGTAGGATCAGATGATACAGAAGATTCTGTGCAGTTCAACTAAGATGGAGAGTTGCTGGTGCCATATTGTGACGTCATTCGTCCCTTTTAACACTTGCACGCTTTTCAAATAAACAATCATTTGAAAATAACTAACAATATAATGAAGATAATATAAACCATTTTTTTATCTTGGTAAAATCATGTAATGAGACTGTTACTGACTAAAATCCATGGTGATCCTTCAATAGCCTTTTACGTTCCAGGGTCACGGCTAACTGATGAGACTGACCCGCGACCCCGGCAGGCTAATATACACCATTAAAAATAACTTTCACGAAGAATTTTATTGCTTAACGTTATTTTTTTCGACAGAAAGAGTCTGTTTTGGTATCTATACATATAATAAATCTGTAGAAGGTTCTGTACATTGAAAATATTGAAAAAATAAATAGCGGGGGGTGTTGCTGGATCGATACCAAACCCAAATATGTGATTAAAAATAATTTTGTCTGTCTGTCTGTCTGTCTGTCTGTCTGTCTGTATATGCAGGCATCACGTGAAAACTAACGGTTCGATTTCGATGAAACTTGGTATAATTATACCTTATTATCCTGGGCATAAAATGGGATACTTTTTATCCTGGAAAAATACGTAAAAAAAAAATCTGTAACAAACCTTATTATGGAACCACTGGCGACACCTATTACCTATCAAGTAGAACATTACGCCACGCCTGCCTCCATTGATGTCTAAAAAGGTTCCACCACTCACCACTAGATGGCGTTGTGCCTATGACGCGCATTTCTGAATCGCGGTGTTAAGATTCTCCGAGAGTTAACCACTACCGCGACTTTATTATTTTTCTGTGTGACTGAACTAGCAGTGCACTTGCGGGCTACGTCCTAATCGGAATAGCTACACAAGACTCTGCTACTAAGTTTTATCATAAAGTTAAACAGTAATTCAATTCTGTTATTTTTGGTTTATAGGACCAAAAACCTTTGCCTTCGTCCTCCCTGGGAAAAGGTGGTCGGGACCTGTCCTATTTAATATAAATAATTTGTACGTTGCAACGTACAAATTATGTGGACAATAAAATAAATCTTTGTCAAGAAACCGAACCTCTCTTCGTGCCGGCAACGGTGACTAACATCCCTTAAAAATCTTATTTTTCAGTTTTATTCATAGACGTTGTGCTGTAGAACCGCGAACACACGTTGCATTACCCGCAGTGGATTCAGCGCCGTAACCTGTAGCGCCGAAAGTCGGATTTGGCTTGAACCGTTTGCGGCACACGCGGGCCACGCCTCCCCGACTCCTATCTAAGGAGCCGCGTTCCGCGCCGCGCGATCCATATAAATTCTGAATTTTGATGCGAGCGGACGTGTCCAGTGTGGCGAGCGGTCGTCCGTGGAATTAATATTGTATGCGTGTAATTTCAAACCGTGCTTTTCAGCGCGACCTTTTTGATTACTGTTCCGATCAGTTATTTGTAAATACAAGGTCGAAATTACTATGAAAAAAATACTTACTACAGAACGCGAGCTCAACAGCAGTAGCTCAATAGATCTCCTTAATTATTATAGGCTTAGCCGTATTTGGGTCCAATAGATATATAAGATGTCATTGTCAGAGTTACTCAAAATGGAGAAATAAACCATCCACGCGAAGACCGACATCCGCGCGGACGGAGTCGCGGGCGGAAGCTAGTCTAAATTAAAACTCTATGTTCACAATGGAAAAAGTACCTTTATAATGGGTGTAACAAAACAGCTCAACAGCTACATATTGAAAGTCAAGATTAAAGACAAGCTGAACGTCGCCTTCAGAGCTATTAAACCAATTTAGCGTGAACATCGACTTGTGCCTCGTTTGCACACGGATATAAAATTACTGTCGCTCGGCGATGAAGTTTACATACAGGGAAAATTCATTTCTAATCACATTGTCTCAGTGACCGAATAACATCAATATCGTAGCATCGTAACTTACATTACTTATTTATTTATATAAAACTTAATTACTTGTGTGGTAACAAGGATTTATTGGAATACCAGTATCGGAATTATTTTTTTTTTATTTAAAAAAATAAAAAAATATTAAAATTTATCAAAATAAATTTAATTTAAATATTTAATCCTTTCGTACTAAAATATTTAAATTTTTAAAAGATAAAGTCATCATCTTCGGGGGTCACCGGACTATCTCATCAGATAACAGTGAACCTGGAACTTAAAGGGCTATTGGAGGACACCGCGGATTTTGTTCAATACAAGTCTGTCAGTACCGTAATATCTGAGTTCAAACGGGACAGAAGTAGATGTTCACGCTAAAGATTCTTTCGTATGGTTTATTGAAGTAATTGCTCAAAAAATTACCAACAGCCTACTTGCTCGTATTTTGGTGGAGGATTCCACTTCATGATACTCGTAGCATCGCAGCTTAATCAGTCTATAATGTTCCTTTTGCTTCCTCTCTATGACAAAGAATAGGCTATAGCTAGTGGTGGATAATATATCATATAGCAAAATATAGCACCGTGCTTTTTAGCAAATGCTACCGTGGCTCTCACTTGTTGCTATTTGCTAAATTGCTATAAACCGCACACTCGTTCTGTCTCTGTCCGTCGCCCGTCGCATCTCATAAATCGCAATCGCAGCAAACAGATGGCGCGGCGGGCAGCGGCCACGCATATAAATAGCCTGCTATTTTATAGCAAGTTATGTTAGCATTTAGAAAGTTATTGCCATATAGCAACTTTGAACACCACTAGCTATAGCCCACCACGCGAGCCCAACACTCCTTTGTAGCAGTCACTTGCCTTCGATTTTTTTCGTATTTGTAATTTATATTCAAGTGTATTCTAGTCAATGTACCAATTTTATTTCCTAGGTGTATCATAACAAATATACTACTAAACACTGTTTTAGGCTATCACGGTTTGTTTCACAATTTAAAATGTCATTTACGGGATATCTTCCATGATTATTTATTATTTTGAGTTTGCACAGATTGGACAGATTTATCTGCTCTTTTCAACCCGCATTCTCCAGTCATCCCGCGATTATGGCGCTTGCAACAGCGTCGAAATATCGGGAACTCAAATAATAAATAATCACGGAAGATATCCCGTAATTGTGAAATATATTACTTGTGAAAACAATACACAACAAAAACTACAATCGTACCAAAAACTACCGTCCAACTATCCAGTACAGTGTTGAAGCCAGTCGTTCAAACGAGGCACCAACTGTAAGGCGGATGCCCCAATAGCGAAAAGACAGCACTAGATGTATCTGAGTAGCTTGTTTAGCTTGTTATAGACTAGCGTGTTACTTTGTGAAGTTATTTCGCTTTATTGCGAAAGCAGCTATTTTCAGTAGAATTTAATGTTTTTCTTGTAAGTTCTAAGAATGTTTTCTTTACGTTAATGTGAATATCTTCAATACTGAGACCATATCATGACTTTTACAGTTTTTGTGACCTGGAACTTTGACGTTAATTTGAAGGAAAAAAATAGTTTCTCGTTCGTATATTATAGGGGTTTATCGGTTTTCAAAACAATAAACGCAGTAAATACTTCAAGTACGCTGTAAATAAAATAAGGAAATCTATATACATATAATAAATCTGTAGAAGGGTCAATTCTGTACATCGAAAATATTGAACAAATAAATAGCGGGGGGTGTTGCTGCATCGATACCAAACCCAAATATGTGATTAAAAAAATTTTTGTCTGTCTGTCTGTCTGTCTGTCTGTCTGTCTGTCTGTATATGCAGGCATCACGTGAAAACTAACGGTTCGATTTCGATGAAACTTGGTATAATTATACCTTATTATCCTGGGCATAAAATAGGATACTTTTTATCCTGGAAAAATACGTAGAAAAAAAATCTTATTTTTCAGTTTTATTCATAGACGTTGTTCTGTAGAACCGCGAACACACGTTGCATTACCCGCAGTGGATTCAGCGCCGTAACCTGTAGCGCCGAAAGTCGGATTTGGCTTGAACCGTTTGCAGCACACGCGGGCCACGCCTCCCCGACTCCTATATAAGGAGCCGCGTTCCGCGCCGCGCGATGCATATAAATTCTGAATTTTGATGCGAGCGGACGTGTCCAGTGTGGCGAGCGGTCGTCCGTGGAATTAATATTGTATGCGTGTAATTTCAAACCGTGCTTTTCAGCGCGACCTTTTTGATTACTGTTCCGATCAGTTATTTGTAAATACAAGGTCGGAATTACTATGAAAAAAATACTTACTACAGAACGCGAGCTCAACAGCAGTAACTCAATAGAGGGATCTGCTTAATTATTATAGGCTTAGCCGTATTTGGGTCCAATAGATATTTATAAGATGTCATTGTCAGAGTTACTCAAAATGGAGAAATAAACCATCCACGCGAAGACCGACATCCGCGCGGACGGAGTCGCGGGCGGAAGCTAGTCTCGTAATAATGCCTCTGATATTGAAACGTTGAAATAAATTGTGAAATGGAGGTGTAGTATTAGATCATACTCTTCCTAAGGGTCCCCACACATTTATCGACGCGGAATCGGCTTAAGCCGGTCAAGAAAACCTTTATGTCAACGTAATAAGGGTGTTACTAATGCCATTCGCATCGGCTCGGCTCGGACGACGCGATCCGATGCGAATGGCATTAGTACCAAAATACAATTAATGGCTGTTAAATTGTTATGATGATATTAAGAGCTTGGAACAAGTTTTTTTTTTTTTTTTGCGTGGTAAAATCCAATGTGTCCTCTCATCCTGGGTGGAGCGAAAGGTACTGTCAGACTTGTACTGACTAAAATTTACGGTGTTCTTTCAATAGCCCTTAACGTTTCAGGGTCACGGTTACCTCATAAGACAGTCCCGCAACAACCAAGACACTCTTGATGTTGGAAAAAGTGAATTTCTATCATCAGTAATGACATGAAAAACTATGTAACTAATGTATGCTTATCCAAGTTTCTCTTATACATGTTATAAAAATTTATCTTAACAGCAATCAGTTATTCCCCAGCGTTTGGACAAAAAATCCTTTAAAATAAAAAAAAGAAACTTATCATAACTACATCCCAATACAATGTATAAGAGAAACACAATAATACTCGTAGGAACATCAATGACAAAACAATTTGGGGACGCGTCGAGTCGACGCGTAGCAGACATTATTTATGTATGCTACGAAAGCGTAGCCGGCGTAGCGCGACAGCTACGCCGTAGCACCGATGTAATAATTTTATTCGCTTTGCGTACTGGGGATTTACAATGCGTTTATATGTGTCTCATGAAAATTGTTGCCTCTGGTGGGTTGTATGATATTTTTATAAGCCTACGTAGTAAAAATTATGTTGTAAAAGGAAAATAAAGATTATTCATAGACGCCTGCACCTACCCTCGATTAAATTGGTTGCCAACGTGACTGTTGAACTTAAAGTCTACTGGTGCAAGATTTTTCGTGAAGAATTTTTCAGTTACGGTCTGGAGTAGAAATGGGTTGCACTTCGTCCCATTCCCGTCCCGTCCAAAATTTTAATAAAACACCCAGTAGTACATGCCGACTCGGGAACTAGCCAGGGACATACATACTATTATTCTACTACTTCTCCTAAATTCTATACCTTCTCTCTTAGTATAATATTTTCATCATCATCATCATCAGCCGGAAAACGTCCACTGCTGAACATAGGCCTCCCCCTTAGACCGCCACGCCGAACGACAATTCGCCACTTGCATCCATCGGTTGCCCGCGACCCTCACGATGTCGTCGGTCCACCTAGTGGGAGGCCTACCTACGCTGCGTCTTCCGGTCCGTGGTCGCCACTCGAGAACTTTTCTTCCCCATCGGTTGTCAGTTCTACGAACGATGTGGCCTGCCCATTGCCACTTCAACTTGCAAATTTTATGTGCTATGTCGGTGACTTTGGTTCTTCGCCGAATATCCATGTTCCGGACTTTACCCCGCAAAGACACTCCGAACATAGCTCTTTCCATCGCTCGTTGAGTGACTCTTAGTCTCTCTAAAAGGCCACCAGTCAGAGACCACGTTTCAGAGCCTTATAATATTTTATTTACAATCAATTAACTTCAATAGGTACAAGCACATAAAGCTTAGTATTAAATGCTCGTAACGATCAATTTCTCGGAAGACATTGAAAGCATTCAATCGAAGGTAAATATAGCTAAACGACCGCTGTTCAAGTAATCGTTTCCTTGGAGTTAAAGCTATTTAAAGATTACGTAAATGTGTTATTTATTGAAACGTTATTTGCTTACGTAATGTACGATTTAATTATTTTTTTTAGAAAGCTTTTGATTGCTCCTGTATCGTAGGTGTGTTTACAAACTTACGCAGAGCCGAAACAACTACTTGCAGATCATACGAATGTTTATTTCGTGCGGGGATCGAATCCGCAACACGCTGCGCAACAGTCCAATCACTCAACCACTGCGCGAACACTTACCATCAGGCGAGACGACGATGTTCAAACGTGAATCTATCGGGAACACCCAAATACTCCGAAATATTTTATTCCGAATTTCGGTATTCCGATTTTCAAAACTCCGAATATCATAATACCTAAAAATTACAATATCTATTATTAAGAATCACGAAATTTATTTAACCGAAAGTTGTATATCCGATTTCTTAGTTTTCCGATTTTCACATATTCGAAAAATGTAATGCTCGATGAGTTCTCATTCCGAAAAACGAAATTCCGATTTTCAATATTCCGAATAAACTGATTTTTTCGGAATATTTAAAATCGGAATTTCGTTTCTCATTCTACAAAGTCAGTGACAGAAACGAATTGCTGCAAAACCGGCTCCACGTAGTTTTGTCTACCGTACTCTTAGAGAGTTATTTAAGCCTGTATAGGCGCGGAGTGGTGAGGCGTATCCTCTGGACTTTGACTGTTTGCCTTCAGGATTATTATTGTTATTAGGAGAACTTAGGATCCATGAGCGAGCGAAGCGAGCTCGGGACTTGGGGCACCCCGACTCGGACAGGTTAGGTTCGAAGGGGATGGCGGGGTCTGAAAGACCCCGCCATCCCCTTCGTGTTAGGTTACTTTAAACCTTGCTCATAGAAATAGGAGCCCCGCGAAGCGGGGCTCCGTCGATCTACCTTGGTAGGTGGTAGTCAACAAATTGACCAAGGATGCAAGAGCGAGCGAAGCGAGCTCGGAACTGGGGGCACCCCGACTCGGACAGGTTAGGTTCGAAGGGTAAAAGGGTTAAAGTAACCTAACACGAAGGGGATGGCGGGGTCTTTCAGACCCCGCCATCCCCTTCGTGTTAGGTTACTTTAAACCTTGCTCACAGAAATAGGAGCCCCGCAAAGCGGGGCTCCGTCGATCTACCTTGGTGGTAATCAACAAATTGATCAAGGATGTAAGAGCGAGCGAAGCGAGCTCGGGATTGGGGACACCCCGACTCGGACAGGTTAGGTTCGAGTTAGATTAAGCTAACAGAAATAGGAGCCCCGCAAAGCGGGGCTCCGTTGAACCACCTTAGTGGTAATATAACTCAGGAATTCAGAATGCGATAGCGAGCAAATTGTGTCTTGGGGCACCCCGACTATGACAGCTTTCGTTCTTCTCACAGGGATTTTTTGTAATACTATGAATGAAAATACGTAACTCAAAAATAAATTATTTTAATTACTCAAAAAAAAATTTTATAAAAGAAATTATTATCATTGAAAAGAAAATATTCTTATTCAAAAGAAATTCTTTTATTGAAAAGTTAAGAGGCATTTTGACAAGGCGTTTTAAAAGCATACTTTTCTCTGATAAGCGATTAAATTTTCGGAATTCTAATTATTCGGAATTTTAGTAATCGGAATTTTAACCATCGGAATTCGTGTTTTTGAGGTTTCGGAAAATTATTAATTCGGAATTTTTGATATTCGGTCTATTGAAACTCGGTATTTTGAAAATAGTAATTATAAATGTTAGGAATATTGAAATTTGGGAATTATGAAAATAGGAATAATGATCAATCGGAGTTGTTATATTAGGAATTTTGAACCATTCGGAATTATGAAAATCGGTATTTTGAAATTCGTATTTATGAATTTCGGAATAAAGTTTTTCGTATTATCGTAGTGTACCCGAATCTATCGCTAAGAACAGTATAATACGTATTCTGTGTCTTACGAAATGGTAGGTAAGTCATTTCGGTCAAACAAACATATTTTGCTCGTCAAAACTACAGAAGAAATTAAAAAATATATGTCTGGGGCAAATCTGTTGTGCTAATACAACTTTTCACTTCAGCAGCTTATAAACACAATGGAGTTTGAACCTAAGTAAACGGAGACATCATAAAATACAATACAATAGCTTAAATATTACTAAATCTTCTGAAAACCCTCTACGATCGCACAATTTCAAAATAAATATTCCCAAATATCAAATACAATGGCAATATCTTCAGAATTGCGAGATATTACCTAATACTATCGAGAAAGCTATATCATTTGTTATAACGCTATCTGTTACATTGCCAACGTTTGTTCCAACATTTTCATACAAATTGTGTGTCGAGAAAAATAGTTGTGCGCTGTGGTTTCACCCATCTTTTACTTCATATTAGAGGGCCGTTGCGTAATAAAAATTGCTATAGCAATAGGTGAAATAATAAGGTAAGAGTCTAAATATTCCGAATTTAAGCACATTCAACTAAGTAAACATTTCAACTATATTATTTTAGTACGAGTATATCTACTTATATTACAGAGAATCCCACCACAGCACCGGACCACTGCGACTTGAAAGCCAGAATCAACAGTGGACCATCAGAAATGAAGCTCGATTTTTCAATAGGTGCGTCCACACAGAGCGCGCAGCCTCGCGAGGAAACTGACAAGCGAGGCTCACTCTGTGTGGACGCGTCTATTGTGTTTCGACCGAGGCACGAAACAATATACGCGGGCAAAACAAAAGCCGACACTGAATGGCTCGGGCGCTCGGTCGCTCGACCGCGGCAGCGCTCACTTGCCTCGCCCGAGACACGTCCACACCAACCGAGCTGCTTCGCGCGGAAAATACCTCGCGGGCTCTGTGGGGACGCACCTATTGAATTTAACTAACTGACCTGGCCCTGCAGTTTCGACAAATATAACGACAAAAATCGGTCGTTAAGTCCAAACGATGTCAAATTTCTTTAATAGATTTTCAACCTAATGCTTTCGAATTAAAGTTGAAAATCTCTTAATGGAATTTGGTAACGATACGACTGAGCGACCGATTTTTGTCGCTATCTAATGTGCAGGGGCTGCAACGAAATAAATCAGAAAAGAATAACGGAGGAGTAGGAAAATACGTGGTTTGCACTTCCTTATAAATATCAAGCACGAGACAGAACAAAACAAGGCCAATAGGCACAAAAGACATTATAATAAAGGCAATTTGGATGTAAGGGGTATATAATCTTCGTAACTACTGATTCGATTCCAAAATCCTTTCTAGAAAACTTTTAAGCGATATTTTAAACGTTCTACCGATCATAACACGAGGGAAACCATGTGCAAAAATAAGTAGTATACAAAACAACACTGGCCCTAATATTGGACCCAATGTTGGCCATATTTGAGCCAAAGTTCGGAGGCGGCGTAATAAAGATAATATTTCTTGACTAAACGGATTCTGTTTGCTTTCGCGGGTAGATAAATATTGATATCTGGAATATTGGCGGTAGAACTATTGTTGGAAACGGATATATTACACGGATAGAGTTATACGAGTATTATAATCAGTTGATTCAACTCAAGCTGTGTGTTGAATAAATTGATTTAATTTAAGATCGATTTAATTTGAGAACGTCTGTTATCTTAAATTAAACTTGTTATGATTGTTTCAAAGTATTCGCATCTAAGAAATATATTATTTAGATTTAATTTCCCTTTTGTAGGAGCATAATCAACAAATGATTCCTCGAGAGCCCTGGATGGAGCGGGACTATCAGACTTTACTTTTTTTTTTTTTTTTTTATCGTGGTAAAATCATCAAATGAGTCCTCCCACCCCGGGCAGGGCGGGAGGGACTGTCAGACTTGTACTGACTAAAATCCACGGTGTCCTTCAATAGCCCTTTATGTTCCGGGGTCACGGTAATGGTATAAGTCCCGCGACCCCGGCAGGCTTTGGCCCTCTAGAGAGGGGGCCCCGTCATTATGCTGACGCTCTTTGAGGCGCGCGTGGAACACAACGCGCCGTCGACCCGGGCATGGTCCATGATCGGGCAGCGAGTTGCCCTTTACTCGCCGCCCGCATGCCCGCGCCTACGGTGGCCGGAGATCGTCTTGCGACGTCCGTCGCCGTGGGCGTCCACCACCGCGGGTGGGGCGGAGGGAGGACATTGTCCTCTCTCTCACGCGGCCCGCCTCCTCCTTCGCGAGCATTACTGCTTCGCAGAAGGAGGCGACCGCTTCCCACTCCGTCTCGCCCGGCAGCATGGCCGCAACCAATGCCGGGCGCGAGAGGTCTCCGCCTATCGCCGCCGTGAGGACACGTCGGTGCTCTGCCCAAGCGGGGCAGTCTTGCACCGTATGCTCTACTGTGTCCTCCGGGCGATCTTCGCAGTGGTGACACCCAGGCGTTTCCTCCTTTCTCCTTAGACACAGGTACCTCCCGAAACTTCCGTGTCCGGTGAGGACCTGCGTCATGCGGTAGGTCAGGACGCCGTGACTCCTATCCAGCCACTCCTCAAAGAGCGGTCTTACCGCCGCGATTGCGGCGTGCCCGGCCGTCGGTAGCGACAGTCGTGCTCTCCATACTGCCCTGAGATCGCGCCGGAGCTCTTCCCGCCGCGCCTCGACTTCTCGAGGCAGCGGCGATACACCCCGGCGCTGCGCCTCCACGCGCCACTCATAGACGCGCTGGAGGGCAGTCGCCTCCAGATCCCAGGGCAATCAGACTTTACTTGACTAAAAGTTCACTCAGTCCCTTTGCGTTCCAGGACGACGGTATCCGGCCACGCCGCAATCGCGGCGGCTGGGCTGGAAAGGCGTCACGGCGTCCAGACCTACCGCGTGACGCAGGTCCTCACTGGACACGGAAGTTTCGGGAGGTTTCTGTGTCTGATTGGGAGGGAAGAAACGCCTGGGTGTCACCACTGCGAAGATCGCCCGGAGGACACGGTGGAGCATACGGTGCAGGACTGCCCCGCTTGGGCAGAGCACCGCCGTGTCCTCTCGGCGGCGATAGGCGGAGACCTCTCGCGCCCGGCATTGGTCGAGGCCATGCTGCGGGGCGAGACGGAGTGGGAAGCGGTCGCCTCCTTCTGCGCAGCAGTCATGCTCGTGAAGGAAGAGGCGGGCCGCGTGAGGGAGAGTACAGCGTCCTCCCCACCCCAACCGCAGTGGTAGACGCCCACGGCGTTGGACGTCGGCAGGCGATCTCCGGCCACCGTAGGCGCGGACATGCGGGCGACGAGTAAAGGGCAACGACGGCGCGTTGTGTTCCACGCGCGCCTCAAAGAGTGTCAGCATGATGACGGGGCCCCCCTCTAGAGGGCCAAAGCCTGCCGGGGTCGCGGGACTTATCTCATTACCGTGACCCCGGGACATAAAGGGCTATTGAAGGACACCGTGGATTTTAGTCAGTACAAGTCTGACAGTCCCTCCCACCCTGCCCGGGGTGGGAGGACTCATCTGATGATTTTACCACGCAAAACAAAAAAAAGGACGACGGTATCCTGCTTGGACAGTGCAGTGACCCCGGCAAGCGTTTGACCCTATAGGAACCCGGTCAGTTTGCTAACGTCTCCTTCAAACGCGCGTGGTACACAACGCGCCGTTGACCCTTGATCGGACGGCGAGCTACCCATTTCTCGCCGTCCGTAAACCCATGCATACTGTGGCTGGAAATAGCTAGTCCTTGCCCACTTCCTCACACGTTTCGCCTCCTCCTCCGTTCGATAGAGGAGAATGAAAGAAATTATTATTTCCTCATCAATTAAAAGATGGTCTGTTTGTAAGCGTACACTACGGGAGTAATTCCTAAAGTTCGGTGCGGGCAGCGCAGATAGTGGATGCGTTCTATGTGAAATTATACAAAGCAAACTAAAATCCGTTGCGTGCCGTGCAAATGGAGCGTCCGGTGCGGACCAATGGACGCATACCTTTTTTTGTTTAGTGTTGTAAAATCTTCAAATGTGTCCTCTTGACTTGGGTGGAGCGGCTACTGACTAATACCCATGGTGTTTCTTTAATAGCCCTTAATGTTCAAGGGTCGCGGACAGTTCCAGGCCCCGGCAGATGCACGAATACCTTAAGTAGATACGTACTCACGAATCATCCCTAAATAGTCGGTTGTTTTGTGTTATAAAACTACAAACAAACTGCATTGTGGGTGAAACTAAATTGTCGCGTGCTGAGAGATCTTAAAAGCCATGTTTACGGTACTCGCTATACGGAGGTAACCGGTAAAACGGTAAGAAAAGGAAAGAGAAAATCACTTGCTTCTTTGTTTTCAATTGTTGTAGGAAAGTGCATACAACATAAACTCATGTATGCACTTTATCTGCACTTTAATTTCGACTTGACACTTTGTTTTCGGTATTCTCCGAGTAGCGACTACCGTAAAAAAGCTATGGAGAGGGCTTTGGGTTTCTTTGGAGAACATACACTTTAGGGTTTGCTTGAAGGTTTCAACCTTGCTTTCTTATCCGACAGGCAAGCGTGTATGTGTTAAGAGCGCATATTCTGAAAGATGGCAATGTCGCAAATAGTTGTCAAAATTAACAAGTTTTAATTAATTTAGCAATGTTACTGTATGGAAATACAAAATATGGCTCTGTAGTGCACTAAAAAATTAATAAGGGAATGCAATAAGTAATATAGTTACACCAAATATATAGTTTTAGCTGTAAAAATAGTATTTGGAAACCTTCCAAATGCCTTTTTTACACCTGAAACGGTGTCAACATCAAATTCCGTGTTTTAATTGCATTCCTATATCAATATTTTAGTGCACTACAGAGCCATATTCCTTATTTTCATACAGTACCAAATTAATTAAAACTTGTAAATATTTGACAGCTATTTGCGACGTTGCCAACTTTCTGGTTATGCGCCCTTAAAAATGTACAGCTGTCTGTGCATATATCGGTTATGCGTGCGGTCGGTTACGCGTAAGGCCTCCATAAGGATGTATAAAATGGGAATTTTTGGGAACAGGAATTAAGTAATCTGGAGAAGCTTCGGAGTAATCAACATAGCCTGCAGTCCAGAGTTAGCAAGCTGAAGTGGCAGTGGGCTGTTTGTCGAAGGACCGATGGCCGGTGAACCAGACGAGTTTCGGAATGGGACCCCAGCTAGATGGACCAATGACCTTAAAAAAGTGGGACAGACTGGATGCGGAAGGCAGCGGATAGGGTGATGTGGTGCAACCTGGGAGAGGTCTAATGGAATGGCTAAGTTAACTTAAAATCAAGTGGGATTGGCCGGGTTATGTAAGCCGAATGAATAACGTCTGATGGGAAAAAATATCTAAGCAAAAAAACTTTTTCAAAAAAAAATGTAACCGCCTTCAAAAATAACCATAAAAAACGGTAAAAAAAAATCTACAAAATAACTTTTCTTTCGGAAGTCGGTGTCTTTGTTTTTCTTTATTTCATTGTCTTTTTTTGCCACCGACTTCCGAAAGAAAAGTTATTTTGTAGATTTTTTTTTACCGTTTTTTATGGTTATTTTTGAAGGCGGTTACATTTTTTTTTGAAAAAGTTTTTATTTTACTCTTTTTAGTTTAAATATTCAACCCGAATTCTTGTCAAATACAGCATGTGCACTAGAATTTTGTAATCCATAACACCGTTAATCACATCGCTCATGTACACAATAAGCTAATAAAATTCCCTATCTCAAAAACTACTGAATCGATTTTGATGAAACTTGCAATATTCCCTAAGTTAAATTACACCTAGTATAACACAAAAAGAATTACTTAAATCGGACTTGTAGTTCGAAAGTAGAGATATGCGAACTCAAACTAAATCAGTCGATGCCTACTCCTTACCATTAAGGAGTTCTACCTTCCATCATCAGCTCAGCTACATGAAATTATGATTACCATATGTTGTGAACTCATTCATAAATGCACATAGAGGACTGACAGCGACATCTCGGGGCAATAATAAATACTATGCGCTGCGTCATTCAAAATCTCGATCGCGATTGGTTTTGAAAAATATTGTTCCCCTCACCCCTCTTCCTTGAATTTTGTACAACCAAGATGGCAATATACAGAATTTGTTCGTTAAAGCCAACGCATCGTTTTTATTCACAAAAATCCTCAACACAGTCTACACACATATAAAACCTGCGTTTTCACCAACCTCACCGCTGCTGCTACATTTGGACCTTCCGACCCGAATATTGGGATACTGCCTACCAGATCGCCGAGCGACCTTTGGACCTGTGGACCCCTTGCACGTGGCGGATCGAGAAGAAAACGCAAAAGCTTTCATCGAATATAATACGCAATCGGTGGGGCCAATCCTTATTCCTTTCCCACGTCTTTTAAGTTCTATTTAGTGCTATAGTGTGTCTGTGCTCTCATTTCAGTGAAATTGCCGCATGGTATTCTCGGAACATCAGATTTCCCGTCAATCACTAACCTGGTGACGTTGCTAGCATCAGTGCCGAGTGTGATTGAGCTGACGATTGTAAAACCGTGAGTACTCCTCTTTTCACTGACCACCAAAATGCCTATTGACTCCGCTAAATCCCGTGACAAATCTCCTAATTTGCTAAGTGTAGAAAGTAGTGAGTTAGTTCGCGATTTAGTTAGGAAGCGTGGTATTATTAGGGGCAGGCTTACCAAATTTAATAATTATTTAGAGTCTTTAAAAGATTGTGACCATGACTTTCCAAATCAAAAACGCATTGATTTAAAGTTGAGGATTAAAGGATGTGCTACTTTATTTTCTGACTTTAACGACATTCAAACTAAAATAGAAGAACGAGTTTCTGATAGTGAATTAGGCGAACAATTAAATCAAAGAGAACATTTTGAAAATAGTTACTACAATTTAATATCACTTGCTGAATGTATGCTGAACACTGATGAGGTTGCTGACTCCTCCATGTCGTGTCATAGTCATAATAATAGTCAAATACATTCTGTGAAGTTACCCACTATCTCCATGCCTACATTTGACGGTTCCTATGAGCACTGGTTAGAATTCAGAGACACATTTACCTCACTAGTTCATAATTCTAAAGATATTTCCAATATACAAAAGTTTCATTATCTCAAATCGTCCCTAAAAGACAGCGCACATCTAGTTATACATTCCATAGAATTTTCTGCTGATAATTATCAGGTTGCATGGGATTTATTGCTCAACCGATATAATAATTGCGGACTTTTAGTTGATCATCATATCAAAGCTTTGTTAAATATTACTGCAATAACTAAAGAGTCACCTTCTTCGATTAGAAAATTAATAGACACTATTTTGAAAAATTTACGCGCACTTAAGGTCTTAGGTGAGCCTACAGACTACTGGGATAGTTTAATTATTAATATCATGGTGTCGAAGTTAGATAAAATAACTGAAAGAGAATGGGGGTCTCATAGGTGCACATTGTTCCCGAACGCAAACGAGCAAAATACTAAGCGTTTATCGGTGGATGTTTTAATTAACTTTTTGCGCAACAAAGCGGACATGTTGGAGGCATTGCAGCGTTCACATAGCAAAGAAGCTCAAAGCACTGACAGCAAAAAACAACAACAAAAATGTCACAATATGTCACACTGCAACGTTTCCAGCGGGCCGAGTCAATCTAATAAACAACGCGGTAAGTTAACATGCGCAAAGTGTAACGCGAATCATCCACTGTACACGTGTAAAAAGTTTATTGATTGCGACTTAGACACAAAGCTTAAACTTGTACGCGAGCACAACTTATGTGAGAATTGTTTACGTTCGAGACACTCAGTGAATGATTGTAGGTTTGGGCCATGTAGACACTGCAATCAAAAACATAACTCATTATTGCACAATAATATCGCTAATAGTTCTGTTGCTTGTCATTCCACAACGATCACTGAGGCGTCGCGTGCTAATGTGAGTGAAGCGCCTACGCACCTCCCCGCGGCCTCACCAGCCGCCTCGGAATCCGTTGTCCCTATTCAGGTAAACAAGGCACACATGCAAACACAATCGATTAAGTCTATAGGTGTACAGTCCGTGTTATTGTCAACAGCTATCGTTGAAGTAGCAGATGTACACGGTAGATATCATAAAACGCGGGCGCTCCTTGATAATGGAAGCCAGCGCTGTTTCATTTCTAAATCATTATGTCAACTCTTAAACGCATCATTAATACAGTCCACAAACGAAGTTCGAGGCGTAGGTGATTCGATAGTACATTGTTCACAAGCTTGTAATATCGTTATCAAATCCTGCGTCGATAATTCATTTACTACGCGCATTAACTGCTATGTGCTATCTAGGATTACGGCTTCGATGCCTGCCGTGTGTAAATTAAGCGCGCAAGTCTGTATTCCAGACAACATACGGTTGGCCGATCCGGAGTTTCTAGACCACAAAGATATTGATATTTTAATTGGCGCAGATAGGTTTTGGGATCTGTTAGAAGACGGTAAGATTCGTTTGTCTAGTGGTCCGTTTCTACAGAATACCAAACTAGGCTGGATTATTTCAGGACCTATATTTAATTATACACGCAAAAATGCGCCAATTCATTGCAATATTATTAATTCTTTAGATACGCAGCTTCGATTGTTCTGGGAGATTGAGGAACCGTCTAAGGTCAGAGACGCACAGACTGATGAAGAACGTGCATGCGAAGATCATTTTATTCGCACTACCACTCGCAACAGTGAGGGTAGATTCTGTGTGCACATTCCACTCCATCAGTCACCTGATACCTTGGGGGATTCTTATACACAAGCAGAACGTCGATTTCTCGCGCTAGAAAAACGTCTGCAGCGTTCTCCTGAATATAAAGTGCTTTATTCCAGTTTTTTGCAGGAGTATCTCAGTTTAGGCCATATGACACAGGTAGATTCGTATGAATCCCCGTGTTATTTCATGCCGCATCATGGCGTGTTCCGCGAGCTCAGCACCACCACCAAGTTGCGCGTGGTGTTTGACGCAAGCGCACCATCGAGCTCTGGTAAGTCACTGAATGATTTGCAACTAGTTGGCCCTCCTATACAGGGTGATCTAATTGCCATTCTTCTTCGCTTTCGGCAGCACAAGTACGTCGTGTGCGCCGACGTAGAAAAAATGTACCGGCAATGCCTAGTAGATGAGGGTCAGCGCAGCTTGCAAATGATTCTGTGGCGTGACCATCCTTCAAAGCCGTTAAGTATATTTAAATTAAACACCGTGACGTATGGAACCGCCTCCGCGCCTTTTCTAAGTGTTAGGTGTCTGAAACAGTTAGCCTCTGAATCTCCTGATCCTGATGTCGCTCTAAATATAAAAGAGGACTTTTATGTCGACGACTATATTACGGGCTTAGATGATAAAGTTAAATTATTAGATTTATGCGACAGAACTCAGAAAACGCTGCAGTCGGGCTGTTTTCCACTCAGGAAGTGGATATTTAATTTTAAACACGATGAAGACCGTCAGTCATCTAGTCAGTTTAAACCTTTAAGTTTAGATGAAAATATTAGTTCTAAAACCTTGGGAATAGGCTGGCATAACACAAGCGATAACTTTTATTTTAATTCTCACGTTAATATTGAAAATAACAAGCCTATTACAAAACGGTCTATTTTATCAAACGTTTCGCAAATTTTTGACCCTCTAGGCTTGTTAAGTCCAGTCATAATTGTTGTAAAAGTTCTTCTACAACAATTATGGCTATTAAAAATAGATTGGGATGATAAAGTTCCCGATGACACGGCGCGCGTGTGGAACCGGTTTGTTATCTCATTGCAAGCGCTAAACACTGTTCGTATACCTCGCCACGCTATAGGTACACAGCCTATGTATATTCAGTTACACATTTTTAGCGATGCGTCTCAGACGGCGTACGGCGCGTGTGTTTATATTCGTACAGTTAACAAAGATTTAACAGTATCAGTTAGATTATTGTTTTCAAAATCAAAGGTCGCGCCTTTAAAACCTATTAGTATCCCACGTCTCGAACTTTGTGGGGCTTTATTAGGTGCTCGTCTGTATGACAAGGTACGCAACTCATTACGTTGTAAGTTTAATAGCGTAGTATTTTGGACTGATTCCACGATCGTATTAGGCTGGCTACACATGAGGCCTAATCAACTTAAGACATTCGTTCAAAATAGGATCGCGGAAATTCATGACCTTACACTAGACGTCCCATGGCGTCACGTAAGAAGTGGAGATAATCCCGCCGATCTAGCGTCACGCGGTGCTCGATTGGAAGAACTTTCTTCGTCTACCTTGTGGTGGGAAGGTCCTGAATTTCTTCGCGACCCTAGTTTCTCAATAGACGACCACAAAGATTCGGACTCGTTCAGACATCGTGAGTTACCTGAGGTCAAGTCATGCGTCACTGCCGTTGTAGCTCAGGAATGTTGCGAGTTATCTTTGTTTCCCTTCCATCGGTTCTCTCAATTTAAACGTATGAGGCGTGCGACTGCCTTTATGTTACGTTTTATTAATAACAGTCAATGTAAAAATAATAAGCGTACAGGCAGCCTTAGTGTAGACGAGTTAGACAATGCAGATAAAACATTAGCTCGATTTTGTCAAATGGAATCTTATCCCGTTGAATATAAGGCATTATCCAATAATGAGACTATTAAAAATAAAGGCTGTTTGTCTAAATTAAATTTGTTTTTTGATGATCACAAATTAATGCGCGTTGGTGGTCGTTTAGTTAATTCTGATGAATTTATTTACGGTAAAAAACACCCAATTCTAATTCATAGTAAACATTATTTTACCACTTTATTATTTCGTCATGAGCACATTCAGCTTCTCCACGCTGCTCCGCAAGCATTACTTTTTAATTTACGCGAATCATGGTGGCCTATCGGAGGTAGGAATTTGGCTCGTCAGATCGTGCATAGTTGTGTTACCTGTACTCGCATTAGAGGTAAGACGCTCACACCTATGATGGGTAACTTGCCTAGGGAGCGAGTTACACCTAGTCTTCCATTCGTTCGGTGTGGGGTGGATTACGCTGGACCTGTGCTCATTCTGAACCGCAAAGGTAGGGGTGCCAGGCTCATCAAAGGCTACATTTGTCTATTTGTTTGTCTCGTGACACGTGCTATACACCTGGAGTTAGTCAGTGACCTCTCAAGTGAAGCGTTTTTATTTACTTTAAAACGATTTATTTCTCGCCGAGGTAAGCCTTCAGATATCTATTCCGATAATGGCCGTAATTTCGTAGGTGTAATGAATGAATTTTCAAAATTTTTAACTAATTGTAGCAGAGATATGTCAGAATTCGCGTCTAGTCAAAATATTAAATTCCATTTTATTCCCCCTTATTCTCCGCATTTTGGTGGTCTGTGGGAGGCAGGAGTAAAGTCGACTAAATACCATCTTCGTCGTGTGATAGGTAACGCGCACCTCACGTTCGAAGAGTACAGCACAGTATTGGCTCAAATAGAGGCCGTACTAAATTCCCGACCTTTGTCTCCTCTCTCCCCCGATCCTCATGACTTTTCCCCGCTCACTCCCGGTCACTTCCTTATTGGCCGACCACTGACTGCACCAGCCAGCGATGACCTACGCGATATTCCTGCTAGTCGTCTTAAGCGATACCAGAGGGCAGAGCAACTTCGCCAACACTTCTGGGACCGGTGGGCGAAGGAATATATCTCCGAGCTACAGGTGCGGACAAAATGGACGGCGAATAAGGATGAGCTCAAGCCAAACGCACTAGTGGTTATAAAAGATAATAACCTCCCACCTTTGAAGTGGCATTTGGGACGCGTACTTTGTACTATCCCAGGAAAGGATGGTATATCCCGGGTGGCTGATATACAGACGTCATCGGGCGTAGTAAGGCGCGCTTTTACGAAGATTTGTCCTCTACCACAGGACGTGATCGACACTGATGCAGCGACTGAAGACCATTGAAAGCCACTGCTTCCAAGGCCGGGGGCATGTTGTGAACTCATTCATAAATGCACATAGAGGACTGACAGCGACATCTCGGGGCAATAATAAATACTATGCGCTGCGTCATTCAAAATCTCGATCGCGATTGGTTTTGAAAAATATTGTTCCCCTCACCCCTCTTCCTTGAATTTTGTACAACCAAGATGGCAATATACAGAATTTGTTCGTTAAAGCCAACGCATCGTTTTTATTCACAAAAATCCTCAACACAGTCTACACACATATAAAACCTGCGTTTTCACCAACCTCACCGCTGCTGCTACACCATACGCAAGTACCTAAATTACTTCCTAAAATTTGCGAAAAACGGTGTGTCGGCCTATAAAATTCGAGGGTTGCCCTCGATTTCTCCAGGATCCAATCATCAGATCCCAACTTGGTGACTATGGGACCACCTCAGAAGTTTCTCCTTTCGAACAAAAAAAGAATTTTAAAAATCGGTCCACAATTGGCGGAGTAATCGCGTAACAAATATACAAAAAAAAAAAAAAAAAAACAAAAAAAAAAACATACCGTCGAATTGATAACCTCCTCCTTTTTGAAGTCGGTTAAAAATATAAGTTGTACTAAGACAAAGTTGACAATGACGGGGCCCGCTCACTAGAGGGCCAAAGCCTGCCGGGGTCGCGGGACTTATCTCATTACCGTGACCCCGGAACATAAAGGGCTATTGAAGGACACCGTGGATTTTAGTCAGTACAAGTCTGACAGTCCCTCTCGCCCTGCCCGAGGTGGGAGGACTCATTTGATGATTTTACCACGCAAAAAAAAAAAAGACAAAGTTGACAGAAATTAATCCTAAGGAATTTTCTTTCAGTACAATTTTTTTTAAATGTTCGTAGTATTGGATGTACTGAATCCGGAAGTCGCTCTTTCAAATTCTGCAGGCAATTTTATTTTTTCTTGCCATGGATTTATTATTGTGTCGTAAAAGCTTAAATCATACTTTTTTATTATTTTCTTGCAATATATTTGCTTACCAAAACTACTAGTGAAACAGCACATAACGAAGAATAATAAAAATATCACCCTTCTTTCACTCTCGTCACGGTCGGATAAAAATACCTATTTACCAACATCCAACAAATTCGCCACTACATAAACAACTAACTTCACGAACAAGCAATAATATCCCTTATTGTCGAGCAACAGCGTTATTATTATTTACATTTTCCCCTGACGCCAGTGGAAACGAGTGCTGAAAATCAAATGTAAATAGATGTATAGAGCGTTGTAATTTGAACTTTGTCTTGTGAGGGATACAGTTGATTTTTGTGTCGTTGTTTTAGATGAATTCGGTGAAGAGATATCGTTTTGCAGCAAGGTGTCTATTTTGTTGCGTGCTCAGAATATTACGTTCTCCATTTTGTTAGAGAATTGTTAATAATGTCTACTAAACAAGGTTTGTATTTCATTTTCTATGGAAATGAAAGAATAATGGTTGTCAGCTGTCTGTCTTGTTATAAGAGGGGTCTTTACATCTAATTGGAATTTCAAGGGCTTTACTGAAGAACAGTCAAGGGGAAACATATTTTGTCACTTATCTGTAAATTATGACAGCGCAGCTAGTGGTGTCTTCTGAGGCCTTAGGCCTTATCATGAGTTTTCAGTTATTGTGACGTAAAGTAAACTGGAACTTTGACATTTTCAATAGACAAATTTCAAGGAGAAAATTAGTTCCTTCTTCGTACACCAGAGGCGCTGTTCCATTTTTAACCGACTTCAAAAAAAGGAGGAGGTTCTCAATTCGTCGGAATCTTTTTTTTTTTTTTTTTTTTTTTTTTTTTTTTATGTATGTTCCCCGATTTCTCGAAGACGCTTGGACCGATTTGGAATTTTTTTCTTTTGTTTGAAAGGGTATACTTTCCAATTGGTCCCATGATCACCAGGTCAGGATCTGATGATGGAATCCCAGGGAAATCGAGGGCAACCTTCAAATTTTATAGGCACATAGTACCATTTTCATATATTTTCTAAAGCTGTTCAAGTATTTGCATCTGATAATCATCATCTCAGGTGGATGACCTGATGATGGAAGGTACAACTCCTCAACGGCTTAGAGTACGCATCGACTGATTTAGTTTGTGTTCGCATATCTCTGGAACTACAAGTCCGATTTAAGTAATTCTTTTTTTGTTGTACTAAGTATTGTTTAACTTACGGAATACTGCAAGTTTCATCAAAATCGGTTCAGTAGTTTTTGAGATAGGGAATTTTATTAGCTTATTGTGCACTTGAGAGAGAATGATTTATTTGACAAGAATTTGAGTTGAATATTTAAACTAAAAAGAGTAAAATAAAAAACTTTTTAAAAAAAATGTAACCGCCTTCAAAAACAACCACAAAAAAGGGTAAAATAACCTACAAAATAACTTTTCTTTCAGAAGTCGGTGGCAAAAAAACAATGAAATGAAAAAAAACAAAGGCACCGACTTCTGAAAGAAAAGTTATTTTGTAGGTTATTTTACCCTTTTTTGTGGTTGTTTTTGAAGGCGGTTACATTTTTTTTAAAAAGTTTTTTTTCCATACAAGAGGCCTTATCATGAGTTTTCAGTTATTCTGCTGTAAAGTAAACTGGAACTTTGACATTGTCAATTGACTTTCAAGGAAAAAATTAGATCGTTCTTTGCACACCAGAGGCGCTGTTCAATTTTTTCGTTACAAACGCTGAAAAGTAAAATAGTGAAAACTCGTGATAAGGGCTCTGTTTATTAAGAAACTAGCTGATCACTGCGGTTTAACCTGCTGCTCGGCACCTTTTATTAAATCAATTATAGACCCTTCTGACACTACTGAAATAGCAGACTTGAGGGCCCCACTCTCTTTACGCGTTATATCTTTGTAAATATGCATTGGTTTAACGAAAAAAATACTCATTATTTTACAAACGGACTTACGGACTAACTAATTTGCAATGTGCGTCCACACAGAACGCGCAGCCTCGCGAGGCTTTTGCTGCGCGAAGCAGCTCGGTTGGTGTGGACGTATCTACACCAACCGAGCTGCTTCGACCAAGAGCGCCCGAGCCATTAAGTGTCGGCTTTTGTTTTGCTCGCGTATATTGTTTCGTACCTCGGACGAAAAACAATAGACGAGTCCACACAGAGTGAGCAACCTCGCTTGTCAGTTTCGCGAGGCTGCTCGCTCTGTGTGGACGCACATAATGAATGCTCGCACCTATTGAAATTGCCTATTTCTCGGCTTTATAATACATAGAATAGATACATTTAGCTATTTAACTACTAAAAGTTGTTAGATCGCTAATGCGAATCTTATCAGTTAGGTACCACACCCGGCCGACAGACTATATACCCGGGTTATCAGTGTCCCGGGTGTTCCGGACGTAGATATCGTGCGGGATAACCCAGTTGTCGACCAGTATACCCACCATTCTGCGTAACGTTTTTCTACACGTCTGTATTAAAATATGAAATTAAATGTCATTTGGAACAGCAGGTCCAATCGACCAATGAAAAAATAATCAAAATCATGAATTGGTTCATTCATCCCGCGGGTCCCGCCTAAGCGGGGTCAATCGACCAAAGAGCCATAATTGTATAATTTATTGCCCTATGTTTTGCGCGAAGCTTTGTTTTGTTTTCTGATTCAGAATCGGTGGATAAATCACGTTGTTTGTCTATGAGAACTATTTTGGCAAAAACGAAACGTTTATAAATACGTAAGTTAGCAAAAACAGTTTATACTTGTATAGTGTTGGTTGAGGACACTTTAAAAGGACACCGCGCCTTGGAACACAAAGGGCAGCTGGAAAAATGGATAGATTTTAGTCACTCAGGTCTGACAGTCCCTTCCGATCCACCATAGAGGGAGGACTCATAACTCATTCGATGATTGTCCACCCCAAAAAAAAGAAATTGTTTTACTTTTTTTTTGTAAAATCAGTAGATGAGTCCGCCCAGTGCGGGACGGGAGGGACTGTCAGACTGGTAGTAACTAAAATCAACGGTGATTCTTCAATAGCTCGTTACTTTCCAGGGTCGTGGTTGCCTGATTAGGCAGTCCCGCGACCCCGGCACGGTCTGGCCCTTTAAGAGGGGCTCCGTCAGAAATTGTGTTACCTATGTAATAACGATATATGGAAGTTCAATAATATCTATGATGATGATACAGAATCAAAGTCTTACTTCTCGAGTAAATGTAAAAGTTTACGAGGATGGATAGATGGATGGATCTTTTTAAAGCCTCATTTAGATGATGCTAGAATTTGCATGATGGTTGCATGCAAATTAGAACTAGATTGCGGCGATTTGTTTGATCAACTGAAATCATCATCTGCCAGCCTCATCTGCCATCATAGCCTTTTCCCAACTATATTGGGGTCGGCTTCCAGCCAGAATATCAGTATTTTACATGGAGCGACTGCCTATCGGACCTCCACAACCCAGTAACTGGCTAAAACGATTCCCTGTACTCGTTGTCCATATAAAATAAAAACATTAAATGCAATGTGATGTTTACTACCATTAAATGCAGTAATGTCATACTTTCATGCAATTCGCATTCAATTTCTTAGAGCGTGTTTACTATTCCACGCAAAAACGGCTGAACGGATAATAATTTTAATTACAATGCAATAAAGTTAAGTTTCGGATTTCCTGTGTCAACGGTCTTGAATTAATTAAAAACGTGGCCATTTTACACTCGGTCTAAACCTAAAGCGTCATAAATATCGGTCAGTGGTTTGTTGACCGGCTGTCTAAATCACAGAGCAAGGAATCACTGGCAGCATTTAGAGGCGGCAGTTCTTACAAACTTAGAACCACCTATTCAAATACGGGAATACCTAATCATACTTCATTTTTTAGGGTTCCGTACGTCCGAATACAAAAACGGAACCCTTATAGGATCACTCGTGTGTCCGTCTGTCTGTCTTGTTAATTATCTCCGAATCTACTAGACCGATTGGGTTGAAATTTGGTACACATATCAATTCCTGTGACCCAAGCACAGAGGTGTGACGTGAATAGATGAAATCTGTATGTGGGAGGTAATTTTTGGGGGGGAAGGGGAAAATGAAAAAAAAGTTTTGAAAACTGCATCGTGTGACATATCAAATGAAAGGTATTATTGAGACAATCTTAAATGTATTTTTTTTTGTAATTTTAATATAAATAGTTTCCAAGTTATTCAAGAAAGTAGACGAAAATTGACCTTTACCCCTTATCTCCGAAACTACTGAACCTAAAATTTTTAAAAAAATACAGAAATTAGTTTTCTGCTTATTTTTATAGTAAAGAGACTAAATAAAAAACAAAATTAATATTCGGGTCAACAGATATTCGAAATCTTCACTCTCTGTTCCCTGTTTCAGTAGGTTCGGCGAAAACGCAACTTTGACTAAAATCGAAAAATCAAGGTATCAAACTTGTTATATTCATTGGGCCAACATCATAAACAAGTTTGCAAAAAAACAGAACTACTATATTCAACGTACTCTCTGATGAATAAAGTTACTGTATTATTAAGGCGAACGGTTTATTTTTCGAAAATGTACGAACATTTTTATGTACGAAACGTTTCACAATAATCGATTAGACCGGTTTTGCTGAATCATGCCTACCAAAAGATGCGTGTAGCACTCATCACGTGCTTGGTTCGCCTATATATTACTAAATGCGCTTGCACATAATACCTATACTCAGGTTTTGACTTGGCAGCAGATTTGCCGGTTTCTTTATACAAGTTTAACCCGCACCGATTAGTACCGCCACCGTCAGTATAAAGATCCTTTAGGCGCGCGAGGAACAAGACGGTCGCTCTATCGACTAGGACCTGAGGCCTTACCACGAGCTCTTAACGCAATCCAGTTTAGGCTTTGGGAAAGAGATGGTGCTAGACGACTTGTATAGCTCTGTCTCTTTCCCACATCCTAAACTGTATCGCGTTAAGAGCTTGTGGTAAGGCCCCTGGTCCTTGATCTGATGGCGGGCTACCTATTACCCGTCATGCGCATTGGTTAACCGATGTCTCCCGCAGTAGCTGGAGCATGAGGTTTAGGAATTCCTCTCTCTCATCTATCTACGCCTGTCTATACCGTAAACCAGCTTCTTTATGAAGGCACTGTATGAAAAGTATTGACAAAGCCACCTCTAGGAGCACCCGCCTCCATGCTCTGTGATCTGCGTTCTACGTGATATTCATTTGTTTCCGTCGCGTCAGATGTAGGCGGCAGTTTTATAGGCCAAGTCTGGGGTACTGTGATAATGAAGCTTGTTTGGGATTTTTGCCTGTGTAATATTAATGGTAAGATTTAGGCTGGGACTATTGATTGCCCTGGTTTGCAAGGTCTACGTTATTTGCTTTGTATTTTAGACATGCTTTTCAGCTGGGCCCAGAAATAAAACCAGTGGTTCGAAAAATATGGCCACTTTATCTTTGGGAATTTTATAAAAAAGCCATCAAGGTTTAGTACTAAACTTATACTTGTTGCAAGCGCCACCGTCGAAATATTAGGAGTTCAAAAAATTTAACAATCACGGAAGATAATATATCCCGTAAGTAACAGTATAAATCCATCCATCGATCTTAGCATTTTATAATATCTACCTATACTGTTATTGCAAATGATTTTAAATAATATTGCCTTCATCCACAACAATTCCCTTCAAAAGCAACAATTCTTCCCCAGTATTCCTTCATTAATTTAAAGACTTAGCCCTCTCATACAACATAATCAGTGTTACCGCACTAATCCTTTATAAATTAAGGCTTAAGCGCCATTAACCGTAACAGACGAGCCGGGTAATCCGGATAGTTGCCTAGACCCGGGTATAACCGGGCTTTTCACTCGGTATAACATGTGAAATATGACGCTACTGCCTTAATTTTGGGCTAAAATCGTGTAGTGTTTGTTAGCGTAAATGAAAACTAGAATATAACCGGTTCTGAGAGAGGATTTATTACTAACAGTGTGTTCTATGTTACGTAATATTACAGTACACTAAAATCTAGATGGAGAATATTAACAAAAAAAAATGTAAAATAACTTTTTTCGAAGTCGGTGACTTTGTTTCTTATTTCCTTGACTTTTTTGCATCTGAAACTTTTTTAGTGGGTACAGGTACAATATTATGTTTTGTACATAGAATCATATATATATATGTATATATAAGGCAGCAATCGCTACTGATCCTCGTCCTGTCATTCATTGAAGATTTCTCTCGATTTTTATAAAATCCCGTCATCTTCGAGAAAATATTGGAAGATATTTACTTATTCTTACTGATTCTAAACGGCCAGCTACAAAAGGAGTTTTCACAATGAAACCTACTTATAAAATTCTCCTACAACAAAGAAGTTCTTTATTACAGTAGTGCACCACAAACATTTTAAAATAAATAGGCGATTTTATTCTTTTAAAAAACAAAAAAATGTTATGCAATAGCTTCACTGCGGCAGTCTCTGAGTGCCACATGTGTTTTTTGGTAACTACTTACGTATATAAAAAGCACGAATTATTTGAAAAAAAAAATTAATCACACATGGAAAAAAACTGCTGTACCTACAAAGAAAAAAGAAACAAAAACCACTTTACTACACCGTAATCCCCAAATTATCCACTCATCCCCAAATTCCCCTGGGCAACTTTGTGAAGTGGGCAAAAGTGCCCGATAGCCGGGATTACTGGCACCACCCGGGTTATCCGTTCATCCCACTCATCCTCAATCGCTGCCCGAGATCTTGACAGTTAAACAATTGAATTTTATGAGATTTGAGAAATAACCCGCACTGAGCCCTGCAGGAATCCATGTTGATATTTACTTTGAACTTTCGAAAGAAAATGTTCGAATCTTTTCTCGTTAACGGTTTTCGATTTAAGCTTTTTGTTCGGTGAGGTTCGATCTTTGATTCCATCAAAGTCTTTGGTCGTTACTTCACTTTGAAAGACTATGAATTTTTCTCTTTGTAAGTATCAAGCTATTGACGGGCTTTAAAAAAGTAGATTCTATTCGATATCTACGTAGTTATTTCTGTTATTTTCTCTTCCTTTCGAACAATCGATATTTGATAGATAGTCCAGGGAGACTAACTAATGATGTCGACTATAACTTTGAAGTAATAATCATTAGTTTTATGTGACACTCAAAATAATTGTAACAGTGATCATTATTTCACAACACTCAAGTACTTTCACATAAATGTAATACCAGTCACGGGGACAACGGGCATACACCCACTAACAAACAAAAAGCAACCTTACAACAACGACAATAATGACAACAGTTAGAAGACGGCACAGTTGGTGCAAAGGTGATCGAGTGACTGTTGCGCTGCGTATCACATGTTCGATTCCTGCTCAGAAGAAATATTTATATGATCTCCAAGTACGGCACGTTTGGCGCATTAGCTTAGCAATTGGATTACTGCACTGTGTGTCGCGGGTTCGATTCCCGCACGGAACAAATATTTGTATGATCTGCAAGTAGTTGTTCCGGGTCTGGGTGTTTGTGTATGTGAGTTTCTATGTTTGTAAACGCACCCACAATACAGAAGAAATTCCTAGTGTGGGGCAAAGTTTAAAAAAAAGGCAACGCTTTTAAAAAAATATATAAAACACACGTGTTTCTTTACACATTTTATACTTCAATTATTTCAAATATAATAAAATATTTTACAAGTTAAAATAAGATTACATTGTATTATAAATATTTTATACGCATTAACGCCAACGTTGCGAATCATAAAGCTTTTCTGTGAAAAGTCCTGCTCGTAATTGAATTTTCCTTTCCACGAAAAAGCTTTACACGTGCTCCTTATTCACAATTTAAGTTCAGTAACTTCTCTGAAACATTCATTCCTTAATAAAACAGAAAATACAGTAGTAACACTTTAATAATCCTATACAGAGCTCAAGAACCTAGACAACCCGGGGTCGCGGGACTGTCTCATGAGGTAACCGTGACCCTGGAACGTAATGGGCTATTGTAGGATCAGGGCTGGACGGGAGGGACTGACAGACTTGTTTACTTTAGTCCGTACAAGTCTGACAGTAACCTCGTCCCGCCCTGGGTAGGATTCATTTGGTGATGTAAAATCACGGCAAAAACCGGCCAAGTGCGAGTTGGACTCGCGTGAAGAGGGTTCCGTACGATGTTACGTATCACGTTTTTTTAAATCTGACCCAAATTGGTACGCACAATATTGAGTGATTTACCATGTTATTTTAATATCATGGACTTCTTATAGGTTTTCCTATAATCTATAAGTAGAAAACTAATTTCTGTATTTTTTTCCAAATTTTAGGTCCAGTAGTTTCGGAGATAAGGGTAGGGGGAGGAATGGTCAAATTCTATTCGTCTATTTTCTTGAATAACTTGGAAACTATTTATATTAAAATTCCAAAAAAAATCTACATTTAAGATTGTCTCAACAAGACCTTTCATTTGATATGTCACACGATGCAGTCTTCAATATTTTTTTTAATTTTCCCCTTCCCCCCCAAAAATTACCTCCCATATACAGATATGGACTTCTTTTATGTATTCCTATAATATAAAAGTAGAAAACTAATTTCTGTATTTTTTGTTCAGTAGTTTCGGAGATAAGGGAATGGTCAAATTTCGTCTATTTTCTTGAATAACTTGGAAACTATTTATTTTAAAATTACAAAAAAATACATTTAAGATCTTCTCAACAAGACCTTTCATGTGACATGTCACACGATGCAGTTTTATTTTTTTTTCTCCTTCCCCCCCCAAAAATTACCTCCCACATACAGATTTCATCTATTCACGTCACACCTCTGTGCTTGGGTCACAGGAATTGATATATGTACCAAATTTCAACTCAATCGGTCTAGTAGATTCGGAGATAATTGACTGTAAGCGACAGACAGACGGACACACGAGTGATCCTATAAGGGTTCCGTTTTTTTATTCGGACGTACGGAACCCTAAAAACGAACAAAACAGCTTTCAGACCTATTATAAAGTGACCATTGATTAAGTACTTGTCTCTTGTTTGCAGTGACAGCCGTCATAACCACTGCAAATATAAATCACACTCACAAACGTTTATTCGGAAGGGCCACAAATAAATATTGGTCTTTATTAATGTGTAGCATATTCTAATGAAACCAACATTTTTGTAATAGTGCCGATGAAAATGAGATAAAACCTGTTTTTTTTTTTTTAGTTCACTTAAAGCAATGATGGCCTGTAAATTGTCAAGTAATTTATTTTTTCTTTAAATAATAGCTAATAGATTTACCTTATAGGGTTCCGTACCCAAAGGTAAAACGTGACCTTATTGTATTGCATTTCCACGTCATATATACGCGTATTTTCCGTGCGGTAGGTACCCTATTACTAAGAAGTCCGTCTATCTGTACGTATGTCTGTATCTCTTGAACCATCATAGTAGACAGTTGAAATGTTCATAGATGATAAATTTCTGTTTCCACAATAGCGACAAATACAATAAATATTTAAATAATAATATTCCACAACTATCACACAACGCCATCTAGTCCCAAGCTAAGCAGAGCTTGTGTTATGGGTACTAGACAACTGATAAACATACTTATATATTTCTAAATACATACATATTATAGATAAATTACACCCAAACACAGAACAAATGATCGTTCTCATCACACAAACATTTGTCCTGGGTGGGAATTGAACCCACGACCTCCGGCATAGCAGTCAGGGTCACTAACCACTAGACCAACAGAATGAATGAATGAAGAGAAGACATGATTTTTCCGTTTTAATAGATAATGGGCGGAACCCTTAGTAAACGAGTCCGACTCACACTTGCCCGGTTTTTATCATAATCGGTACGCCAATGTAGGGCGCTAAAAAAAAGATATTATAAAAATGTAAAACGATAGCACTATTATCTACCATCACATACCATGCTTCAGCAACCACGACAGCCAGTACAATAAAAACCGCTTTAAGAAGCAAACAAGTAAATAAGTTCAAAGGAACGCAAGACACTTTATTGAATACAACGCACCATTAGATCTAATCGCAGAACATTAACGAGACGTGCCACCCTTACCAATTGCCGTTTTCCCCGGATTGCGTATTCGGCAATCTCCGGGATCTTTGTAATACCCCGATCACAACTTCAGACGATGCGAACTGTGGCATGACTTGACTGGACATGATTTGCTAACGTAACTTCGGACGCATCATGCCATGCTACTTGCAACGCGTCTTGGGACATGACTTGCAACGTGACTTACGTCAGTCGAAAATCCTTACAGGTGTGGTTTTGATCACAGCTGTAGCATGATGATTTTGACGTTAGTTACATTCGTACAACCGTCTCCGTACATATACCGGCACGGTTCTTGAGCGCTCGGCGTAAGAGTGGGGATAGCTTTGCGCATTGTACATCATCATCATCATCATCAGCCTATAAATGTTCCCACTGCTGGGACACAGGCCTCCTCTCTGAGAGAGGGAGTGGGCCATAATCCACCACGCGGGCCCAGTGCGGGTTGGTGGATGTCACATGTCTTCGAATTTTTTGGTTCTTGGACATGCCGGTTTCCTCACGATGTTTTCCTTCACCGTTTTGAGAGTAGTGGTGATGAAATAAATTACACAAAGTAATGTGCCTGGCCGGATTCGAACCCACGACCTACAACTCGTAAGTCGGGGCCGATACCACTGGGCCACCACTGCTCCCGACAAATGAAACGCACAATACTGTACACTTATCGACAAATGAAACGCACAATAAAACAAATAAAACGCACAAAACAACGAATCCCGAGTGGCGACTGTGAGGCGATGCGCTACGGCACGCTACGCGGGCCAATCACTACACTTTCCCCGCCCCGTTCCTCACTTCATCTACCAAAGGGACCTAATAACTCACTTCTGCACAGGTGAAGGTCAGCGCTCAAGATCCATGCCGGTATTTGTACCCGTGTCTTCGTTCACGGATTTCTGATTCTTTCATTTGTTTTGATCGTCGCGTCGTCGCAAGAAGTGTGTCGCTTGAATCAATTCAACACTCAGCATCTTGCCAGTTCTTAACGGCACTCGGCGATCTCAGAGTTATCTTTAACGAAGGAGTTAATTAAATGAAAAATACTGTTGCCTCTCGCAAACGTTTTGTTACGTAATTCTGCTTGACTTAGCAGAATTTCGCCCCAGGCCCCAATCAAACGATCAAAGTGTATTAATTTTATCGGTTGTCTGCCAGTCGATGTTTTCGTTTCGTATTCAGGGTATTGATTTGTTAATTAAGGTGATTAAGAAGCGGCTTTCTGTCTGGGTTTTATGAAGGGCTATCAATAGATTGGACATTTATATGAAGGTGACCCATATTTTCATGGATAAATTTCATATATTTCCATGTACAATATTGTAGGAAACATATGTTTGTGAAGAAATAAAAAAAAATCCATAGACCATTATCATCCTCACTGCTCGTCCGCGCGGTGGAGCGGTAACGCGTCCTATGAAATATGTTGTTACCTAACACATTTATACTGCCAGACAGTGCGTAGGAGTGACGGTATCGCCATTACGTAGAATGCACTACCTCTTCTATCTTTCTAAACATTAATTTCACCGCATTCGCCTGGCCGCATGGGCTAGTATCACTAACCGCCACTCCGCGCGGCGCACTACATTCACTTCACCATCTCCGCCCGACCGCACGGACGAACGGATTCATGTAATAATCACCTAATATTTGCTAACCTGTAGTCAGCTTTCAAGGATAACTCAATTTAGTTTTATCGTCATCAATTTATTCAAAATCTTACAATTTGTATTCTTTTTAATGTTTTGTAAGTACTTTTCATATTCTTTATTGTAAAACATTTGTCCATGGAGTTTCTTGCCCATTCTTCACCATATAGATCATCATTTATTTTATGTCTTTTGACAATTCAAAAGTGCCTGTAATTGGCTTAGTTGAAATAGATGATTTGATTTGAGTTCATTTGATTACTCCCTTACTGTAATGTGATATGAAAACAAGATATTTTACAATATAATATGCCTACCGACAGCTGGGAATCCGATTCAAGCATCATGAATACTTGATCCCTGCGGGCTAATCATCCGCATATGTTATTACTTGTTAAACAAATTGGGCTCGAATTTGTGCTGTGATGTTGTTTGTAATGCCTACTTCATTGATATGTGAAATCATGATTAATGTAACTGAAATTTAGTATTTAGTTTATTACGAACAAAGTGATGTTAAGGGAATGATAATGTTTTTTTTTTTCGTCTAGTTATCCACTATAGTGGTCCAGTATTAATAGCCCCGACTTCCAAGATTATCTCTGCTTTTAAAAATATCGTGAGAAAATTGACATGACATGTCCTAGAACCAACCTTGTGACTTCTACCAACCCGCACTTAGTGGATTACAGCTCACTCCCTCTCACAGAGGAGACCTGTGTCCCAGTAGTGGGAACATTGTAGGCTTACTGGGTATAAGCGTCTAAGCGATGTAACGGAGCTAAACGCTAAACGCGTATGTAAGAAGAAGCATGATGATGAAATGAAATTATGAAATGATGTTTATGTATGCAAGTAGTCTATGTCAACCCTTTACACGTCTTTTCATAAAACTAGGAGAAGTCATGCGTCAACGCGACTTTGGTAAGGATCTGTTGTGGCAGCACACAGCAATGTTGCCGCAGAAGTGCTACGCAGCAGTGTTACCGAGCTCGGACTCATATAAATCTACAGAGAATATACGGGGACCAGTAGTACAGCCTGGGCCGGCCATGTCTGCCGCATGCCCAAGGACCTTGTAACGTCAATGAAACACGCAGGTCAGCGACAGACTGCTTTATTCATAAACTATACGAGTTACCCACCACCTTATAAATATATTCTAATGACAGATCGTCACACTTCTCCCCACTAAATCTAGGATAATCCAGTTAACAAATACTTCTTACAACTAACAATATTTTTTTTACAAAGGGTGCACATTTTGTTTAGCTCGATTGTACGCACGCAATGCTCGAGCTGACGCGCCAAGCGGTGGTGATGTCCGTTCTGGTCCTGGATGAAGCAATGACTTTTCAGGCCGAACCTGCGGCGACTTTATTGCCTCTACTGGCGGCATGTCCTTAGACACACTTTCACCGCTGGATGCGTCCTCAAACAATTCGTCTTCGGCTCTGCTATCGTCCCTGGGTTTGGCTGCCTTTGGATCTGTATCCTCGGCCCCAACTACGCCACTCATTCGAGATAATGAATATTTATTTCTACTGCCTGTAGGAATTATTTGATCGGCATGTCTACGCCACTCAACCCCGTTACCTATACCGACCTTGTAAGACACGGGTCCAGTTTTTTTTATGACTGTGGCTTCGGTCCACTTGTCCCCCCTCGCCGTGTAATCGCGAGCTATTACTGCTTCCCCGGTGTGAAATTCCCTACTGGCCCCTGCGGAGCGGTTAACTTGCCGCTCTTGTTTAGCGCGTACCGCGGCTGCCACGTCCGGCCGCAGCGCGTCCAGACGGGTGCGCAAGCGCCGCCCCTGGAGCGCTACTGCCGGCGAAACCCCAGTCGTTGCGTGCTCACAGTTACGATATTGTAAAAGGAATTTACTAAGGGCGGCGTTAACGTCCTCGCCCTCGTACATCGCCCTTTTGATAGCTTTCTTAACCGTTTTAACGGCATTTTCCGCCGCACCATTTCCCTGGGGTCTATAGGGAGCCGAAGTAGAATGTTTGATGAAATTATTGTCACAATACACTTTAAAATCCTGAGAAGAAAACGGCGGGCCGTTATCCGTCACGAGCTGCGATGGTAACCTTAAAAATACTTCTAAAAGCCTTAATAGTAGCACCGGCATTCGTGCCACGCATCGGCAGGGCCTCAATCCATTTAGAATGTGCGTCCACCATCACTAAGTAACGCACGCCTCCACAGTCAGCAAAATCGGCATGTACGCGTTGCCACGGGTGCAGCGGAAACTCCCAAGGGTGTAGCTGGGCCCGTGGCGGCGCGTCCCGTACTGTGCGGCAAGCAGCGCACGAGCTACACACTTCCTCAATGTCCCGATCTAAACTCGGCCAATAAATGTAACTCCGTGACAAACTTTTCATTTTATTCATGCCTAGGTGTCCCTCGTGAACTTCTTTTAAAATTTTGTTTTGTAAAGTGTATGGAACGACTATTCTATATTTATATACGATACAACCCTGATCAACGAGAAAATCATTTTTTCTAGCAAAAAATGGCTTTTCCTGATCGCAGCTCGGGCTTGAGGGCCAACCGAAAAGCACATAACCTTTAATTTTACTGAGTAACGGGTCGCGTTCTGTCTCCCGTGCGATATCTTTGAAATAGATTGGCATAGACTCCTCTACAAGGTTTAAATAATCTGTGGTGTTTACAAAGCAACCCTCCCGAGGTAACGGTAATCGTGACAAAGCATCGGCCGGTCCGTTGTCCGCCGATCGCACGAATTCTATGTTAAAATCGTATGCTGCCAGACGTGCAGCCCACCTTTGCAGCCGACTAGCCGCCGTTTGCGGTATCCCCCCTTTCGCACCAAATATATAGGTCAGTGGTTGATGATCGGTGCGAAGCGTGAAGCGCCTTCCGAACAAATATTGGTGATGTTTCGTAACCCCGAACAAAATCGCAAGCGCCTCTTTATCTAACTGGCTGTAGTTGCGCTCGGGCGCACTGAGTGTGCGCGACACGCAGCTGACGGGCCGCTCACTACCGTCTGAGTATCGATGCGCCAGTACGGCACCTAGCCCATACGCGCTGCTGTCCACCGATAGTACTAGCTCGCGCCCCTCCTCATAGTGTGCTAATACGCGTTCACTCAGAAGGGATCGCTTTGCTTCACTAAAAGCTTTATCGCACTTGGAGTCCCATTTCCAGTCGGTATTCTTTTTTAACAAATTATGTAATGGTTGTAATAAATTGCTCAAATTCGGAATCAAATCAAAATCAAAATCAAAATAGCCTTTATTACTGATAACATCATTACATTACATTACATTATAGTTCTATCTCTCTTGTAATAAATAATTTTCAATATATTACAATGCCTTTCATATTTATTTTAATACAATTAGTTTCGTGCACATTTAGCAATTTCATTTTTATTTCAATTATGATAAGATTACATGCACTTTTAATCATTAATAATAATATTTAATTAAATAATATAAATATAAATTAGATTCATTTTAATTTTCGACATCGGTAACTTTTTTATCAGTTTGCCTTTTGGCATAGGCCTCCCCTAGGCTTTTCCATCTATCTCTATTTGTGGCTTCTCTTTGCCATGTTGTTCCAGCTACCTTCCTAATATCATCCTCCCATCTTGTTTTTTGCCTTCCTTTCTTTCTTTTCCCATCTCGAGGATACCATTCAGTAACATCTTTTGTCCATTTTCTCTTATTGTTTCTTATCATATGGCCTACCCAGTTCCATTTAAGCTTTTTCACTGTGTAAGTGACATCCATAACTTTTGTCTTGCTTCTTATATTCTTAAGTTTAACTTTGTCTCTTAGCTTGAGGTTTAGGATGCTCCTCTCCATTTTGTTTTGGCACACTCTGAGTGCTCCACTCTGTTTGCTAGTGAGGGCCCAGGTTTGTGCTCCATAAGTTAAACTTGGTAGTATGCAAGAGTTGAACACTGTAGTCTTATCTTTAAGGGGCATATGTGGATTCTTCATAACTTCCTTTAGAGACCAGAATCTTTTCCAAGCTTTATTTATTCTGATGTTAATTTCTTTTTGCATTTGATTTTCCGGTGCAATGATCTGTCCTAAATATGTATATTCATCGACATATTCTATTTGATTTGAGTCTAACAGTATGGGTGCTTTTATGTTGTTTGTCATTAGTTTTGTTTTGTCTAGATTCATAGTCAGACCCACCTTTCTGCTCTCTCTGTCTAATTGCGTTAACATTGTTTTTAAGCCCTCTTGGTTTTCGCTAAGCAGAATCAGGTCGTCTGCGAACCTAAGGTGGTTGAGCTTTTTGCCATTTACATTTATCCCATACTCATCCCAGTTAATTTTACGAAATATGTGTTCTAGTACAGATGCGAATAGTTTTGGTGAGAGGGGGTCACCTTGTCGTACTCCCTTTTTTATGTAGATTAACAAACGAAAACAACATACTAGGCCAATTCAGCACAGGAAAAAGAAATGATAACGGACAAAGACTAGTACACCTGGCACAGGCACATAACCTTAGGATATTAAATAGTTTATATAAGAAAAACAAAAATAAAAAATGGACCTGGATTTCTCCAGATGGGAACGTGAAAAATGAGATTGATTTCATATTGTCAAATAAACATAAATTCTTCAAGGATATAACCACAATTAATAAGTTCAACTTTAACACAAATCATCGTATGGTAAGAGGAGCCATTTACCTAAATGAGATAAAAAAGAGGAGACAGTACACTAAGAAAGGAATTACACCAAGTCAAATCCCTCTCACCGTCCCAGAAAACTTGTTGACAACATTGAAAGATAATTTACTGAATAACAACAAGAGTGAAAATATTCAAGAAAAATATAATATAATAGAAAAAGCGCTGAAAGAAATATCCAGGAAATTATATACCCTAAAAAACAAGAGAGATAAAATAGGAGACGAAGCCAGACATCTACTTGAGACCAGGAAAACTTTATTAAGGAATAAGAAACAAAATAGAACACAAATAACCCAGCTAAGTAAACAAATAAATGAAAAAATTAGGACTCATAGGAAACAAATTAGAAACAGAACTATCCAATTCCACATTGAAAAATCTGGAGGCATAAAGAAAGCTCTGAAAGAACTGAGAGAGAATACCTGTTGGATTCCATCCATCAAAAGCAAGACATCTAATAAGAAAGCAACAAAACGACCCGAAATTATGGAAATAGCAACAACATTTTATAGTAAATTATATGATGATCCAGAATACACAAATACTCAATACCCACAGGAAGAAGACGAAGAAGCTACCCTCCCAATATTAGAATCCGAAGTAAGAACCGCAATACTGTCCCAGAAAAACTATAAAGCCCCCGGAGAGGACGGAATAACAAACGAAATTTTGAAGGAATGCCTAGACTACATAATAAGTGATATTACCAATATATACAACGATATTCTGACTAAAGAAGCAATACCGCAACAATGGACATCGTCAACCATCATATTGCTCCATAAGAAAGGCGACAGGGCAGAAATAAACAACTACAGACCGATCAGCCTGATCTCCAATCTATATAAGATATTTGCAAAGGTAATATTGAACAGAATTAGCTCAAAATTGGACGAAAATCAGCCGAGAGAACAGGCTGGATTCCGAAGCGACTTTTCAACAATGGATCACATTCATGTCGTCAAACAAATTATCCAAAAGAGCAATGAATACAGAAAGACATACTACTTGGCATTCGTAGATTACAGTAAGGCATTCGACTCTTTGAAACATTCACACATTTGGGACGCTCTACACTCACAAGGAGTGCAACGAAAATATATCAGGATAATAAAAAACATATACAAAGAAAGAATCAACGGCAAAAATTCAGACTGAAAGGAAAGGAGAGGTCTTTAAAAAAAATTCGGAATAAATCGCCCATAATAATTGACCATTCCTAGGAAACCTTTCAGTTGGGAAACATTCTCAGGTTTCGGCGCACTGGAAATAGCCTCCAATTTTTCCGGATCCGGACGCAAACCGTCTTTATTGATTATAAAACCCAGATATTTCACATTATCTTGCAAAAACTTACATTTACTTAGTTTTACAGTCAGTCCCGCGTCCCGTAGCCTTTCAAGTACAGCTCTCAGATTCTTCATATGTTCAAGCCTATTAGAACCGGTTACACAGATATCGTCTAAAAAAACTACGCACCCTGGCACCCCGCGCAGAGTTTCCTCCATTATCTTTTGAAACTTTTCCGGTATAACCGACAAATCGTAAGGGGTACGTCGATACACAAATGTACCAACATGTGTGGTTATCGCCGTATACGGTTGCGAGTCGTCCGACAAAATACACTGCTCATACGCATGTTTCAAATCAATTTTTGTAAATTTATCTCCCCCACTAAGATTGGCAAACAGCTCTTCGATACGCGGCAATGGATAGTAATCCCTTTTTAATTTAGGATTGATGGTTATCTTATAATCCCCACAAATACGTATGTCACCGTTTTGTTTAACAACAGGAACTATTGGAGTCCCATAATCTGAGTAATCTACCCGATAGATGGAGCCGTCGGCCTCCAGCCGTTCGAGCTCGCGCTCCACACGCGCGCGCAGTGCTAACGGCATTGGTCTCGCTCGCACGTAAACCGGTTCCTTATCTGAGAGCTGCAGTCGTATGGGCTGTTTACAAGTACCTAACTTATCACTAAACACTTCGGGGAATTCTTTACATAATTTGTTCACGAATTCATCCTCTATGATTTCATTGAGAGTAATTTGCGTTATTTTTAAAGCTCGCATCCATTCTCGGCCTAACAAAGGCCGCGCCCCTCCATTAATGATGTAAAGTCGTAAATATTGACTTTTAACTTCCCCCAAACAAACGTCCACCTCAATGAAACCCAGTGACTGGATTCGTGAACCCGAATAACCACGTAACACTAAGTTATCAGGTTGTATTTTTTTATGCGAAAACATACGATGATACATATTCTCACTTATAGCTGAAATCCGACTACCTGTGTCCACTTCACACTCGATATTAATGTTATCTATTTTTAACGTAAGAAAGTAAGGTTTGTTACCTCGAGCTGCCACGTTCACGTTGAACATACCATCATCCGATTCATCACTGTTAACGTAATGTTGCCGCGCACCACTATTACGCACCTGTTTACACATCACTTTTAAGTGCCCTTTTTGCCCGCACTCATCACAACTGTAGTTTTTAAACCGACACCGCTCGGCCTGGTGCGCCTTGCCACAGCGCCAGCAGACCCGCGCGCGCCCGTCTGTGGCGCCCGCGCTGCCGCCTGCGCCCTCGCCTGCTCCCGCCGCCGCTCCGCTGCCTGAGCCTCCACTGCGCGCCCGTGACGATGACGGTGGGCCGCGCGGCCGCGGTCGTCCGCCTTTCGCGTAATGCAGGCCTTCGCCTGCCGTGCTCGATGAATCTGCCGCCGTCGCCGCTGCTGTGGTTCCGCTTACCTCAGCATGTTTCTCCGCTGCCTCTAGAGCTAATGCTAGCTCCACAGCCTCCTTGTACTGGATTTTTCGCTCAGCGAATATTCTAGACCGCATGACGTCATTGGTCAGTCCTGACACGAACTGATCGCGTAAATTCTCTTCCAAGGTTGAACATGACTTGCACTTTCCAAAATTGCATGTAGATGCTAGATGTTTTAACGCCTGTAGGTACTCCGTTAGGTGCTCACCGACACGCTGTCGGCGTAACCGGAACACGTGGCGTTCGGCGATTTCGGACCGTTGCGGTTCCAAATGATCTGTCACCAGTTTCACCAGGTCATCGTATGTTTGGTTTTCCGGGAAACTTGGTGAACACAGATCGCACATAAGTGCGTACGTTTCTTCTCCCACAACCGTTATTAACATGGATACCTTCAATTCTTCGGCAATGTCGTTGAGTTTTATATATTGGTTCACTCGACGAATATACGCTGGCCATTGTTTTGAACTCAAATTAAATGGTTCTATTTTACCGATAGGCATTTTGACACACGTAATTCCAATAAAAAAAAAAATTATATATCCGTTCTCGTCGCCAATGTAACGTCAATGAAACACGCAGGTCAGCGACAGACTGCTTTATTCATAAACTATACGAGTTACCCACCACCTTATAAATATATTCTAATGACAGATCGTCACAGACCTGTAGGCCAAAAAAATCAATTTGTGGAGCCCTGACACAGCCAGAAGGCGTAGCGGCAGACCTCGTAGGAGATGGCGGGATGAGCTGGACAAAACCAACGATCAGTGGTCCACTTTGACCCCGGATCGTGAAAACTGGAAATCATGGAGAGAGGCCTTTGGCCAGCAGTGGGATGAAGGAGGCCAGCAGTATCAGTGCTGCAGCAACCCTATAGCGGCAGCAGTGCTATGTGCTGCCGATACTCATTTCTGTTGAAAAGGGTGCCTAATGTACTAGATATAATGAACTATTCACGGCAGATTCTAGTTCGCAAATGTATAATTTCGGAGGGTTCACGAAATTATCCCTTCATTAAACAACAATGCAGACTCAGATTACATCATTATTTGTATGTCTAAAGAAATTCGAACGAGGTAAATTTTTATTAAATTATTTGTGAAGAAATTTCTCCTGGCATGCGTATTGAGTTACTGATTACTGCCAAGGTTAAATATTTTAAAAGGTCTTAGAGAGCAAAGAGCAATTAAATGAACATACTGTATATTACATAACCAAGAAAAAGGGGTTACCTACTTTATCATTAAGCTTTTAATGGACTATTATACTACCTACATAATGCCTATATTATCATCATCTTGCTGTCCTTTTCCCATGCCATTTGAGATCATTGCAAGACTTGTTTTTCATTCTCCTATGTAAATCGAGCGTTTAATTTTATGTATTTTTAAGCTAATGCATAGCTTTTATCGCAGGCTCTGAGCTCGGCGCGCGCGAAAAACGTAACGAAATTTCCTGACCACATCTAACAGCACGCATCGTCTAACGTCGTTTCGAGACTTCGGAAATCGTAAAAATATCCGTCATAAAGTGTTTCACTTTTTCTTACTGATTCTGAACGGCTAGCTACAAAAGGAGTTTTCACAATGAAACCTCCTCCACAGACGTGCTCATAAAGGTACGGACAGACGTGCTCATTACTAGCACGAAAGCATGCTTTTATTGAGCAAGGGGCAATTTTATTGAGGGAGAGGGAGAGGGAGGAGGAGAGGGACGAGGAGGAGGAGGAGAACGTTTCTTGAAGTTTCACTTGATTGACGTGGCTGACCATGGTCTAATTAGTACAGTAATAAATAGGTACTTATATAAATAATTAAAATTGCATAATTTGATAAAAAATGCTATGCAATAGCTTTACCGCGGCAGTCACCGAGTGTCACACTTTTTTTTTTTCATATCAAGCCACACAATCCCTATCACTTTATTATAGTCATTATAAGCACTCTCAGCTGGAAGACATCCTCTGCTGAACAAAAGCGGGGATGCCTTTATTCAGCAAGCCTTTAGACCACCACGCCGAACCACAACCCGCCACTCGCATCTCACGGCTCGCGACTCTCACGATGTCATTGGTCCACTTAGGGCTATCCCGCACACGGGCCACCGACCACTGTAGTTTTCATAAATTTTTTATATGAACTCGCCGCACACGATTAACGCCGGTGGCCGCCACACGCTAGAATTGTCGCTGCTCGCTTCTTGTGGCCCGTACCGGCCACTAAACGCCGCCACATGCCACTTGCGCGATTCCGCACCCCTCTCTCCCTTACCTCAGTAAACCTGTTAGAGTCGATCTATCAGAAGCAGCGCAATTAAACGTTCTTCGTCCGAGTCCATTATGATACTGCATGCATTGGTTAAAAACCGGCCAAGTGCGAGTTGGACTCGCGTGAAGAGGGTTCCGTACGACGTACCTATACCTATCACGTTTTTTTTACATCTGACCCAAATTGGTACGCACAATATTGAGTGATTTACCATGTTATTTTAATGTCATTGACTTCTTATAGGTTTTCCTATAATCTATAAGTAGAAAACTAATTTCTGTATTTTTTTTTTAATTTTAGGTTCTGTAATTTCGGAGATAATGGGGGAGGGGGAATGGTCAAATTTCGTCTATTTTCTTGAATAACTTGGAAACTATTTATTGTAAAATTACAAAAAATATATATTTAAGATTGTCTCAACAAGACCTTTCATTTGATATGTCACACGATGCAGTTTTCAATTATTTTTTTTTAATTTTCCCCTTCCCCCCCAAAAATTACCTCCCATATACAGATATGGACTTCTTATAGGTTATCCTATAATCTATAAGTAGAAAACTAATTCCTGTATTTTTTTCAAAATTTTAGGTTCAGTAGTTTCGGAGATAAGGGGGGGGGGAATGGTCAAGCTTCGTCTATTTTTTTTTTGAATAACTTGGAAACCATTTATTTTAAAATTACAAAAAAATACAATTAAGTTTGTCTCAACAATACGTTTCATTTGATATGTCACACGATGCAGTTTTCAAATATTTTTTTTAATTTTCCCCTTCCCCCCAAAAATTACCTCCCATATACAGATATGGACTTCTTATAGGTTATCCTATAATCTATAAGTAGAAAACTAATTCCTGTATTTTTTTCAAAATTTTAGGTTCAGTAGTTTCGGAGATAAGGGGGGGGGAATGGTCAAGCTTCGTCTATTTTTTTTGAATAACTTGGAAACCATTTATTTTAAAATTACAAAAAAAATACAATTAAGTTTGTCTCAACAATACCTTTCATTTGATATGTCACACGATGCAGTTTTCAATTATTTTTTTTTAATTTTCCCCTTCCTCCCCCCCCCAAAATTACCTCCCATATACAGATATGGACTTCTTATAGGTTATCCTATAATCTATAAGTAGAAAACTAATTCCTGTATTTTTTTCAAAATTTTAGGTTCAGTAGTTTCGGAGATAAGGGGGGGGGGAATGGTCAAGCTTCGTCTATTTTTTTTGAATAACTTGGAAACCATTTATTTTAAAATTACAAAAAAAATACAATTAAGTTTGTCTCAACAATACCTTTCATTTGATATGTCACACGATGCAGTTTTCAATTATTTTTTTTTAATTTTCCCCTTCCCCCCCCCCCCAAAATTACCTCCCATATACAGATATGGACTTCTTATAGGTTATCCTATAATCTATAAGTAGAAAACTAATTTCTGTATTTTTTTCAAAATTTTAGGTTCAGTAGTTTCGGAGATAAGGGGGGGGGGGGGGAATGGTCAAATTTCGTCTATTTTCTTGAATAACTTGGAAACTTTTTATTTTATAATTATAACAAACATATATTTAAGATTGTCTCAACAAGACCTTTCATTTGGTATGTCACACGATGCAGTTTTCAAATATATTTTTTTAATTTTCCCCTTCCCCCCCAAAAATTACCTCCTATATACAGATATGGACTTCTTATAGGTTTTCCTATAATATATAAGTAAAAAACTAATTACTGTATTTTTTTCAAAATTTTAGGTTCAGTAGTTTCGGAGATAAGGGGGGAGGGGGAATGGTCAAATTTCGTCTATTTTCTTGAATAACTTGGAAACTATTTATTTTAAAATTATAAAAAAAATACATTTAAGATTGTCTCAACAAGACATTTCATTTGATATGTCACACGATGCAGTTTTCAAAACTTTTTTTTTCATTTTCCCCTTCCCCCCCAAAAATTACCTTCCACATACAGATTTCATCCATTCACGGCACACCTCTGTGCTTGGGTCACAGGAATTGATATGTGTACCAAATTTCAACCCAATCGGTTTAGTAGATTCGGAGATAATTGACTGTAAGCGACAGACAGACGGACACACGAGTGATCCTATAAGGGGTTCCGTTTTTGTATTCGGACGTACGGAACCCTAAAAACCGGCCAAGTGCGAGTTGGACTCGCGCATAGATTAGAGATATAATTATATTGAGATTAGTAAGTAATATACACAAACAATAAAAATAACTTTGTTTTTCATAGTATTTGTATGAATGTCAAAGTTATATTTGCGGTTTTTGAAAATGTACTATATCTCAAAAACCGCTAAGTGTATCTCATCCAAACCAATTTTCGTTGGTAGTTTTGGTTGAGGTCTACATTATATATTTTTTTTAGTTTTATCATTCTCTTATTTTAGAAGTTACGGGGGGGGGGGGGACACACTTTTTACCACTTTGGAAGTGTCTCTCGCGCAAACTGTTCAGTTTAGAAAAAAATGATGTTAGTAACCTCAATATCATTTTTAAAGACCTATTCATAGATACCCCACAAGTATGGGTTTGGTGAAAAAATTTTTTTTGAGTTTCAATTCTAAGTATGGGGGGCACCCCCAAAATTTGTTTTGTTTTGATTTTTGTGTAAAAATCCTAATGCGGTTCACATAATACATCTTTCTACCAAGTTTCAACAGGATAGCTCTTATACTTTCGACAAAAAGTGGCTGTGACATACACGGACAGACACAGACATGACGAATCTATAAGGGTTCCGTTTTTGCCATTTGGCTACGGAACCCTAAAAAGCAGCAGCCAACGACCGCAAGTGTCGACCACCGGCCACAAATGGCTGTCGTGTGCTTCAGTTACCGGTATCTGCTTCTAGCTTCTCGTGGCGGCGTTCGTGGCTGTCGTGAGTGGCTCGTGTGAGACGACTCAGTGGAATGCCTGCCCACGCGGCGCCTTCCGATTCGTAGTCACCACTCGAGAACTTTATTATTGGTAAAATTACTGGTAAAATTGCGGTGACTCTTCTACTAAAGTTATGAATGTTCAAGTTGCTTTGTCTTTACAATTCAGGAAGTATATTATACGTGTATCCGCCATTGACTTTTACAAAGGAACAAAATGGCGCATCTTACATGACAAAGATAAAACGTAACATCCTTTCCCTGCCGAAGGAGAGCAGAACCTTTGACGTAAAACGGAACGTCACATGAAACGGTCTCAGTGATCATAATATGAAAGGAGTTGAATCCAATTACGTCTGGTAAAACTTTTAATGGGGAGTATGGGAATTGGAGTACTTATATATACACCGTGTTCTTCACGTTATCCATAAACTTTAGCAAATACTTCTATGGCTTTTACAAATCAAATCCAGCAAAGGAAGTAGTACTTAAAAAGGCTTCGTTACAAAGATATTTGTAATTTCATTTAATGAAATTTAATTGAGCTATGCAGTGAGAAAGTATCTTAATTTGAAATCTATCAAATACTATTTGCATTTCATTTGCATCAGCCCGCCAAATGTTATGAATGACGTTGCCAATTCGGATAAAGAGGCATGCATATCGGGTTATTTACGTCTAGGTATTTAGTTTGTATGAAAATTAACAAAAAATAAAAAATAAGAATTTATTAATGTGTCCATAATGAAAAATGCTTACTTCCGTGGTTTGAACATCTGGTCGAAGTTTATGTATATCGTCCGGAACACGGTGTATATACCTAATATTATAAGTTAAATTAGTTTTACCATCTGATGATAAATTCTGGTTTATTGATCTGGCAATAGTTTATATAATATAATTTTGAAGTAGCTGGTCTTCTGCACGCGACCTGTGACGTAATTAAATTCGCGTGAAAAAAACACCGCGTCTCATCGCATTGCTCGCCCTTTTTTTTACTTTTTCCAACTTCCTAGAGAAAAATGGTTTGGCACATTTAAAATTTATACAGAGGAAGAGGGCAAATAGCTATTATTTTATTTAACTATGCATTATAAATACATTAAATTATTAAATTAAAACCATTACACACACTACCACGCGTTTGAGACACACTCAATGTCAATTAATGTCATAGTGAAGAAAAACATCAATCCTTGATAAATGGGCTATGCAACACAAAAAGATTTTCCAATTCAAACCAGTAGTTCCTAATATTAGCGCTTAACCAAATAAACTCTTTCAGCTTTATAATATTAGCTCACGTTTGACCACTCGACTGATGGTGGAGCAGTGAAGCACGCTTACCTAAACGTAACCTATTCACTTTTGACTTGAAAACCTGACCTAACCTACTTAGTACTTTATATTATTACTATTACTACTTAGTATTTTTAGCCCGACCGATACGACCATCGAACCCGATGGTCACACCCCCTGCTCCCCCCGCGAAGCCCATGTCTTCAAAGGACACGGAACGGGCTGATGACGGCTTTGTGACGGTGCAAAGGAGGAAGCGCCGGCAGAGTAGCTGTAAGAACCGATGCGGCAAGGCTCCCATAGAGCCTAACGTGAAACTGCGTGCTGCGAAGCCGAACACTCCGGTGTATATTTCGCGTCTCCATTACACCACTGATGCGGAAGACATCGTAAAGTACGTGTGCCAAAGACTGAATTACTCGCCGAGAGTGCAGTTGCTGGAGTCGCATCGCAACGTCAACTTTAAGGCGTTTGTGGTGCGCGTCCCAACATGCTACCTGCCTCAGGTCATGGAAGAAAGTTTTTGGCCACAGGATGTGGTATTCCGCCGCTTTCGCGGTCAAGTGCCACCAGAACGCACAAAGACTTAGTGCAACTCAGTGATACTAACATAGTTTTAAGTTATATTTACTAATACAATTGTAATAAAACATATGTATACTTAGGTTAAGGTATTTATCTATGGGTCTTTGTTACCTGAAAATAAATGGTTTTATTATTTTATTATTATTAAAGTAACCTATTCACTCTTGACTTAGAGACGTAACCTACTTCTTCTTCTTCTTAGTCGTGCACTCCTGACGGAGTGGTCGTGGTCATGGATAGTCTACTTGGCTGGTTGCGGTTTTTGCGAGTTTTCTCAATTTCTCCCTATTCGTAGCACTGCGTGTAATAATAATAATAATAATTATTATTATTATTATTCGTAGCACTGCGTGTACATTAAGTAAGGGTACCTACACTTTGTTGATGATTTATTGAGATCTGTCCATCTGGTCGGTGAGCGGCCGCGAGAACGTTTCCATTCCACTTTTCCTTGTATCACCAAACGTTCCAAAGAGCTTTCGCTGCGGATGATATGTCCAAACATCTTAAGGATTCGAACTTGAATAATCGACGAAAGTGTTTGTTTGATACGAAGCTCTTTCAGGATGGAAACTTTAGTGCGGTGAGCAGTCCATTTTATAACCTACTTAGTACTTGAATTATAAATAACCTATCCAACGCTTAATCTCAATCCAAGAACTCGACCTCAACAAATCAATACGTACTCTCGCATAAAGCCATCAACCTTAAGACTTAAGCCAGCATGATCATGCTTATTCCCAGTTGTATGAGGCTCCAGGCCAACAAGGGCACTTCAGCTCTAAGTGGGCTCAAACACAAAAGATCTGCCATTCACGGTGAGCTAGCGATCTTCCCGAAAAGATTAAGACACGCGACAGTTATACAATAATAGCTATAGATATATTATATGTACTCGCTCTTGCTAGAGGTTTCACCCGCTACAATTCAGAAATAATCCCAAGGGAACATAAAAATTGGAATAAAAACTATCCTATCTGTTAATCTAGATTATAAACTATCTGTGTACCAAGTTTTATCCAAATTCGTTCAGTGGTTTTTGCGTGAAATAGTAACAAACGTAAAAACCCTTCGAAATTTTCGGATTAATAGTATTTGAGTATGTGCTTGTATCTGAAACGTGGCCTCTGACTGCTGGCCTTTTACAGAGACTAAGAGTCACTCAACGAGCAATGGAAAGAGCTATGCTCGGAGTTTCTTTGCGGGATAAAATCTGGAACATGGACATTCGGCGAAGAACCAGAGTCACCGACATAGCTCATAAAATTTGCAAGTTAAAGTGGCAATGGGCAGGCCACATCGCTCGTAGAACTGACAACCGATGGGGAAGAAAAGTTCTCGAGTGGCGACCACTGACCGGAAGACGCAGCGTAGGCAGGTCTTCCACTAGGTGGACCGACGACATCGTGAGGGTCGCGGGCAACGGATGGGTGCAAGTGGCGAATTGTCGTTCGACGTTGCGGTCTAAGGGGGAGGCCTATGTTCAGCAGTGGACGTTTCCGGCTGATGATGATGATGATGTGGCAGAAAGCTGTGTCCAATGGTAATAATGGCCCTGACTAACGAGTTGTATGTAGGTCGTGGGTTTAAACAAAGCTAGAAGCAAGCCTGTGACCTTCTGATTGAATACACCAGACGAATCATATTGTCGCGGGGCAAACCCATCACACTATTCCCAAACCACTGCAACTCCTGAGAGCCAGAATCAACAGTGGCAACCACCAGAAAAGCGCCGAGACAATGAAGCTCGACGTGTCCCGGAGAATGAATTTACCTGTCTTGGATCCTGCACGAAATTAATCAGAAAAGAATAGTGGAGGAGTAGGAAAAATATGTTTCCACTTCCCTCCATGCAAGCAGGAGACAGAACAAAGCAAGGCCAATAGGCACAAAGGGACATTACAACTGGGAGAAGCCCAGTTGCCTTTGTCGCGTGACAGTCACATCAGGTAACCGTGACCCTGAAACGTAAAGGGCTATTGAAGGATCACAGTGGATTTTAGTCAGTACGAGTCTGACAGTTCCTACCGCCCCGCCCTGGGTCGACTCATTTGATGATATTGTTACCACGTTAAAAAAAAAGGCGAATCATATTAAAATCGATTACGTCATTTAGGATATTTATAAATAAATAAATAAATAAATAAATATTTATCCCTATAACATAATCTACGCATAGTCAGAGACTTCTAGTTTTATACCTAGCACGTAGGTAAATAAGACTGATATTGTCGGCACGTGCATGAGATAGCCAAGAGAAACCTAGAATTTTAATAAACTCTGAATTTTGTTACTTTCAGAAGGTCACATTTTTGTGCAGGACGGTAATAAAATATTACCCAAAAGTGTCTGGTAGTAAACGAACTCTTAAACAAAAGAATTTATATGAGTTGGGTGGGTTGGTAGTTAAAAAAGCCATTTGTGGGTTAGGTTCTACCTTACTTGTAAATAGTTTTTTTTTTTTTATTAAAAATGGTTTTGCTCTTGGCCTTGGCAGAGGTAAATATGAGGCCTAAGTTAGAAATGGGAAGAGGTCCCTGCAGTTTTGCTAGCGGAGGAGGAGGCAGGACGCGTGAGGTAGAGGATAGCGTCCACCTCACAACCTAGCCGCCGAGACGCCCACGGCAACGGTCTTCGCAAGGCGATTTCTGGCCCCCTTAGAGGACCAAGGCCTGCTGGGATCGCGAGACTGTCTCATGAAGTAACAGTGGCCCTGGAACGTAAAGGGCTATTGAAGGACACCGTGGATTTTAGTCATTACAAGTCTGACAGTCCCTCCCGCTTGCCTTAGGTGAGAGAACTCATTTGATGATTTGACCACGATAAAAAAAAAATGTTGTGATTCAAAAATTGGTCTGCTCACCGTCTGAATAAAGCATTTCGCCTAATAAATGTAGGAACGATAAAAATACAAAACTCCGTTAAATAAATCCCAATTGAAATCATGACTACATCAAAATCAGCTCGTATGTTTACGAGTTATAAAATCACAGACAAACAAACACATAAACTTGGCCTTTCTAGTCGCAAACATGGAAATAAATCGTCTGTTTCTTGACCCCGTGTTAGTTCTTAATTTGTACTTGTATAACTAGGTAAACAGAATAGTAAATCAGCTGTTCTATGTGTCATGGAGGTTATCCCGACTTGAGTGTTTCGTTGGAGGTCACTGTATATAATGAACGTACGGAAAACAGAGAGATATGAGAATAAGATATTTTTAGTATCATTTTCTCTAAGTTTTCCGTATATCATTACTTCCCAGAATTTGATACTTGTTAGCAACGCTATCAAATGGCGTAATACGTATAATTTAGGCTTTCCTTTCAGCATTTTACGATATTGCTCGTAATTACGGATATAGCCATACACGCCCAGTTGGAAAATTCACCCTGTATACAACATTATTTTTAGTATATGCGAAACCTGAATATAGTTTGTTCAGAATCAGTAACTGATTCGATTCCAATAATTTTTACACCGTGTTATATTTTGTTTCAAAAATATTTTCATCATCATCATCAGCCTATTAATGTTCCCACTGCTGGGATACAGGCCTCCTCTCTGACAGAGGGAATGGGCCATAATCCACCACGCGGGCCCAGTGCGAATTGATCTTCGAATTTTTGGTTCTAGGACATGCCGGTTTCCTCACGATGTTTTCCTTCACCGTTTTGAGAGCAGTGGTGATGAAATAAATTACATGCGCCTGGTTGGGTTCGAACCAACGACCTACAACTCGAAAGTCGGGGCCGATACCACTGGGACACCACTGCTCCAAAAATATTTTAATTAAATTTTATTACCAGTTAATTACAATACAATCACCGTACGGTTAGGTACCTATTGCCAAACTATTATATCACGAGTGTATAACACAGGAGACGCGGTTTACGCGGGTGTACCGCGAAATGAGCATGTTTTTGAACGGACAACCAGGTAATATACAAGCTAACTTTGTGATTTTTATGATACGGTTTTAAATATATGATGACATAATAATTTTGTATAGGTTTGCTCTTGACCTGCATCTAACCAAGAAGCAAATGTGAGACCTAAGATGAAGCTACCTTACCCAGAAGGTACTGGACTCTTGCGCATCGATGGAACTCAGTCAAAACTGTTTAACGAAGAACTCAGGCGGACGCTGGCTGCGTATAAAGTTGAAAATCTAGACTGCTGAGCGATAACGAACGAAACAAACGAAAACGATCTGTAAACTCCAATAGATTTTCAACTTAACGCTCTGGGGTATAAAGTTGAAAATGTATTAGTGACTGCTGAGCGATAACGATTGTCGTCTGCTGTCGTCTCCTGTTTGGCGAGGCCTACCACCCCGCCCGCGCCATCGCCAGTGAGATTTCTCAGCCTTCACCGCGATTGGTGGCTTACGGTATGAAGGGAACGACCTAGCTGTGGCGTCTAGGTGTTCGTCCGCGTGGAATTTTTCTGCCTTTGTTACTCCTTATTACATCAGCTTCCTGCCAGTAAAAATCGGTCAAGCCGTTTCAGTGATTAGCCAAAATAAGAAGGCAGACAGACAAAAATTATAAAAAATAAAAATAGTTTATTTATAAGTTTTATAACATAAATAAAAAAAATCATACGAATGTAAACAGCGATTATCTTTCTGTTACAATCAGACACTCCAATTTTATTTATTTGTATACACCAGAGCAACCAAAATAAATCCTTCAAATAATACCAGCATAAAAGGCATAGGTCATAACAAAGTTCTTACCTTAAAGTGTATTGGTAGAAATAAAAAAGTTTCAGAATTAAGGCTCCATTGTTTCAGTGATCGGCAAAGTTTTACTGTGGAAGGAAATAGTTATTGAGGGCCTTGAGACAATGGACTGGGAACGCCCTGATGGAATTCTTACATAGTGGTCAGAACAAAGAATTCTGAATCAAAGATTTTGATTGTAAACTGGGCCCTATTTCACACGTTTTAATGTTTGCATATCTTCGAAATAATTTCAGAATATTTATTTTCGAACATGGTGAATTTAGAAAGATTGTTATGATATAAAAAACCACATTGATAAACATTTTGATATCAGTCTAACCTAAACCGAGAAATGGACATAGTAACGATTCAACGTCATGCAAAACATCCTACCCTTACATTAATTAAATTATTTTGTACTATTATTTATAACAAAGTTACATAACAAATTATTGTTTATACAGTTAGTTCATTCATGTAGGCAGCAATAATAATAAAACACATCATTACTATGATAACTTGATACACGAGTTAAGCCTCCTGCAGACACACGCGATTAATCGCGAGGGGCGTCACGTCGCGGTCCATTCGCAGTATTTTAGAGTGGAAATTAGCTTGGCTCGTTGTCGCAGCGCGATTAATCGCGTGTGTCTGCAGGAGGCTTTACACGTGTTCATAGTAATTTTAGTGAATTACATGATTACATAATTATACCAAGTTTATTTCCGAAGCATGATTAAAATCTTGATTCGAAAATAAACTTTATTCATCTAGTTGAGTAAATAAATATGATTCAACAAAGCTATAACCCCACAGGGCCTAAGTAGAGCATTAAGCCGGTTATGTTTAAGTTCCATTGAGAACCTCATTCATTTTGAAGTCGGTTAAAAACACGTTACACACTAACATCAACGAAGTTTATTGACAAAATAATTGCCGTACATTGACACAGTAATCTTTGGAACTGTGAGCGTATTAATAGCTAGGTTTATATTTAATAACCGTCAATTTATGTGCTGACGAAAATAAAGGGCAATCGTGAATGTAGTATTAAGAGAGAATACAGATTAATAGCGGGTGGTATTCTTTGGAATTTAGCCTGTGAGAAGTGTCAGAACACTTTACATTGGACTCTTTTAAGTCTTGTGTCAGGTTCAGTCAAAGTTACGGAGTGAGGGGGAATGGGAAGCAGTCACCTCCAGCGAAGGAGTAATGCGAGCGGAGGAGGAGACGGAATACGTGAGGAAGAGGATATACTCCACCTCACGGGGTAGCGGGTAGGTAGCCGCCGCGCACCGACCGATCTAGATAATAGTAGAAGTAGTCCTGACCGATTTCGGTCACGGCAGTCAATCTCAACGGAGATTAGCCAACTGAGTGGGACAGGCACAGATGTACTCTCTGTTCCTTTACTCTCGCAGTCCGATGGGTCGGCAATTCGACTGACCGGAGAGAGATCAGGCGCAGGACCAACGGTTTAACGTGCTTTCCGAGGCACGGGGTGATTATACCGCCAACTTCCAAACACCGGGCACCTACTGATCAAAAAGCCTGGGTCGGGGGCGCGTAGTGTTCCCCGCGGGTCTCATGGAGCTGTCAGCCAACTAACAGTCCCATCCAGTGCACTCGAAATAAAAGTAGGTGACATTGTATACTGACAAGTGCTACTAATAAGTACAAATAATCTTTGCTTCACACTTGGAGTTCTCCTGTGTCGTGTGGAGTGGTAACAAACATTTTAACTCACACAAACACCCAGACCCGGAACAACTAGGTACTTTTTTTTATCGTGGTAAAATCATAAAATGAGTCCTCCCACCCAGGGCAGGGCGGGAGGGACTTTCAGATTCGTACTGACTAAAATCCACGGTGTCCTTCGATAGCCCTTTACGTTCCAGGGGTCACGGTAATTCGATAAGTCCCACGACCACCCGGAACAACTACTTGCAAACATTTGTTCAGCGCAAGCATCGTAACGCAGCATTCAAATCGCTACAGCCACGACGCGACACGTTTGGATTACACGACACGCATTGGTCAGTTGTATGTGAGTTTGAATGTTCGTAAAACGCACCCATGATACAGTCGATATTGCCGGTAAGGCACATGCATAGGTACATAAACTCACGCCTTATTCCCATGGAGGTAGGAAGAAACTACAGACCGCCACCTACTGCGATCCGTACATACTCCTTTCTCATCCGCATATGACATTTGACAGGCCTGTTGGTCCACTGGTAAGTGACCCTGGCTGCTATGCCGGAGGTCGTGGGTTCGATTCCCACCCAGGACAAATGTTTGAGTAATGAGCACGATCATTTATTTGTTATGTGTCTGGGTGTAATTTATCTATAATATTTATGTATTTAGAAATATATAAATATGTTTATCAGTTGTGTAGTACCCATAACACAAGCTCTGCTTAGCTTGGGACTAGATGGCGTTGTGCGATAGTTGTGGAATATTATTATTGTATTAAATTATTATATCATCTGGACATACTCGTACAAGAACGCCAATTGCGACTACTACGCATCCGGCATTTCTGAAGTAATTAAGAAAGGGACAAATTTCTAAAAAAGAAAATTTAACTTTTGCCCTGTCTAACCTTTTAAAGCCTTTTCTCATTAAGAATGTAGCTACTTAACTAAATAATCTCTATGAAGCTTTTAACAGGGCGTTCAAAAGTTTTTCATACTTGAAAAGTTTAAATGAAAATCGCCTATAAATCACTTTCCCTGGGGCACCCGGCTTAACCGGAGTTTTGATTTATCTTGTGGTAAGAAACATAACTTGGAAGTTCTATTACTTTAGCTTTACCTCGCGTTTTATTAACGAACAGATGTACAGATTAATTGCTTTTTAATTGGAGCTTCGCTTGATTAAATATTTGGCTTATTTTAGAGGCCACTTTATTTTTAAATTCTTTTTTTCTTTATTGCCTTAGTTATTTAATGTTGTATAACCTTAGATTATTGAATGGGGCCTTACCACAAGCTCTTAACGCGATCCAGTTTATGACCTAAACTGAACTGTTCTTCTAATTCGTACCATGACACCACCTTAACGTTCAATCTAGTAGGCCATGCCATCTGACAGCGATTATACGAAACTGAGTCGCAAGTTTTGGTTTCATTCATTCAAATTTTTACTGGTTTGGTACCATGACGTCTTATAGGAGCTCAACTGAAACGCTCAAACTGTCAAAATAAGCAATTCAATAAAAGTTACTATTTCTTTAAAATAAACTGAAACGTTTGGTGAATTATTGATGAATATTAAGTTTTTTAGAGGATTTTTTACAATACCATCGTAAGTTTTAAAGTTATAATACCTATCCTACATACATTTTTTCAACCGCATTTGGATTTCTCTAATAGTTTAATGATTTATTTTTATTGAGTTTCTGAACGTAAGAGGCTCCAGTTTCGCGGTCAGTTAGACCCCTTCTATAACGATGATGCCGAATTCTTTAGGCGCTATCCACAGAAACAAAGTCTGTCAAGGTCATTTAAAACGTTTTTGGTGAAAAAGAGACAACGCTATTTAATAATAGAATTGTCTCTTTCTCACGAAAAACGTTTCAGCTACAAATTGCGATCTTTCATTCTCTTATAACAATCCAAATTAATATCGCTGAGCGTATTGAACGTCAGGGTACCTACGACTTTCAGCGATGCAGTTTATGAACTCAAACTGAAATGTCTTGCTTTTTAATCGTTTTTAATTAGTTCATGGTAAGCTTGCAGATTCATAGGCTGCTGAGAATTTAAACCAGAAAAGGGAAGAAAAATCATCATCCGCTTCGTTCGATTCCCACGTAAAACAAGTTAACACCTCCAAGGAAAACATTTAAAAGTTTCATTTATAAAAAATAGCTTCACGAAAAACGTTCCGTTTCGTTTTGAACAAAGAATCTAGACATTTAATAATCTATGGTCACAAATCTAATGACACTGGGCGACCTGCGAATTGAATTAGGGACATAAACAGTCACAGTTGCGAATAATAAAATAACAAGACTTTCTATAAAGGTAAGGTAGAAAAGACTCTCGAAAAAATGCTTAATTATATTGAAGCTCCAATAGACTACACGATAAATGAAATTGACAGCAGCTGTCAAATGAATGTGTCGCTTCAACAGTTTCTTGTTGGCACCCACCCACACTAAGGTACGATAACGAACTACACATCCCACGCAGGAGCGTAAGGTTGTCATTCATTAAGGTCTGTCATACAGGGTTATTTGTAAAACATTAACAACCATCCGCGGGTTAAAAGTGCTTCAGTACCCTTAGCACGAGTTTTCACTCTTTTACTTTACAGCGTCTTTCCAGTATTTACAGCGTTTCTTGTATGAAAAAATGGAACAGCGCCTCTTGTGTGCGAAGAAGTAACTAATTTTTTTCTTGAAAATTGTCAATTTGAAATTGTCCAAGTTCCAGTCTACTTTACGTCTCAAATACTGAAAAATCGTGCTAAGGGTACAGATTATAAACAACTTTTACTATAAAAGCCAACCCGGAAAGATCGAAAATTAAAAAAAAAAATGGCATGTTTTACGTTCACAATGTTTTTAGGGTTCCGTACGTCCGAATACAAAAACGGAACCCTTATAGGATCACTCGTGTGTCCGTCTGTCTGTCGCTTACAGTCAATTATCTCCGAATCTACTCGACCGATTGGGTTGTAATTTGGTACACATATCAATTCCTGTGACCCAAGCACAGAGGTGTGACGTGAATAGATGAAATCTGTATGTGGGAGGTAATTTTTGGGGGGGAAGGGGAAAATGAAAAAAAAAAGTTTTGAAAACTGCATCGTGTGACATATCAAATGAAATGTCTTGTTGAGGCAATCTTAAATGTATTTTTTTTGTAATTTTAAAATAAATAGTTTCCAAGTTATTCAAGAAAATAGACGAAATTTGACCATTCCCCCTCCCCTCTTATCTCCGAAACTACTGAACCTAAAATTTTGAAAAAAATACAGTAATTAGTTTTCTACTTATAGATTATAGGAAAACCTATAAGAAGTCCATGTCTGTATATGGGAGGTAATTTTTGGGGGGGAAGGGGAAAAATAAAAAAAAATATTTGAAATCTGCATCGTGTGACATACCAAATGAAAGGTCTTGTTGAGACAATCTTAAATATATTTTTATTGTATATTTAAAATAAATAGTTTCCAAGTTATTCAAGAAAATAGACGAAATTTGACCATTCCCCCCCCCTTATCTCCGAAACTACTGAACCTAAAATTTTGAAAAAAATACAGAAATTAGTTTTCTACTTATAGATTATAGGATAACCTATAAGAAGTCCATATCTGTATATGGGAGGTAATTTTTGGGGGGGAAAGGGGAAATTTAAAAAAAAATATTTGAAAACTGCATCGTGTGACATATCAAATGAAAGGTATTGTTGAGACAAACTTAAAAGTATTTTTTTTGTAATTTTAAAATAAATGGTTTCCAAGTTATTCAAAAAAAATAGACGAAGCGTGACCATTCCCCCCCCTTATCTCCGAAACTACTTCACCTAAAATTTTGAAAAAAATACAGGAATTAGTTTTCTACTTATAGATTATAGGATAACCTATGAGAAGTCCATATCTGTACATGGGAGGTAATTTTTTGGGGGGGAAGGGGAAAATTTAAAAAAAAATATTTGAAAAGTGCATCGTGTGACATATCAAATGACAGGTATTGCTGAGACAAACTTTAAAGTATTTTTTTTTGTAATTTTGAAATAAATGGTTTCCAAGTTATTCAAAAAAAATAGACGAAGCTTGACCATTCCCCCCCCCCCTTATCTCCGAAACTACTGAACCTAAAATTTTGAAAAAAATACATGAATCAGTTTTCTACTTATAGATTATAGGATAACCTATAAGAAGTCCATATCTGTATATGGGAGGTAATTTTTAGGGGGGAAGGGGAAAATTAAAAAAAAATATTTGAAAACTGCATCGTGTGACATATCAAATGAAAGGTCTTGTTGAGACAATCTTAAATATATATGTTTTGTTATTTTAAAATAAATAGTTTCCAAGTTATTCAAGAAAATAGACGAAATTTGACCATTCCCCGCCCTTATCTCCGAAACTACTGAACCTATTTTTTTTTTAAATACAGAAATTAGTTTTCTACTTATAGATTATAGGAAAACCTATAAGAAGTCCATGATATTAAAATAACATGGTAAATCACTCAATATTGTGCGTATCAATTTGGGTCAGATTTAAAAAAAAACGTGATAGGTAACAACGTACGGAACCCTCTTCACGCGAGTCTAACTCGCACTTGGCCGGTTTTTTTTTTTAATCTTTGAGTTTTGGTTTCATGGTAAAAGTTGTTAATAACCATAAGTTCAGCCGCCAGCAGGTCAACCTACCCGAATCTGTCAAATTTTACCTTCCACTATTGCGATAAGATTGAAAAACCTATAAAAGAAATTTGACAGATTGAGGTAGGCTAATCCAGCACATCAGCCTACCTCAATCTGTCAAATTTTTCTTCGTCTGTACTTTCAGCTGAAAGGTTGTTAATGTTTTACAAATAACCCTGTACATATCTGCACGTCACCCGCAAAGTCTGACATAACTACACTGAAAATTTGTCAGAATAAAAGTATATTCGTGGACACTAAGGTGAGAATTATTTATTTATAACCAATATCGATTGGAAGACAAAGTGGACGGCTATTCGTGCTGAAGTAAAATTAAAAGTTTCTTCAATGGGGTGAATTTTTTTTCGTGGTAAAATCATAAAATGAGTCCTCCCACCCAGGGCAGGGCAGGAGGGACTAGCAGACTCGTACTGACTAAAATCCACGGTGTCCTTCAATAGCCCTTTATGTTCCGGGGTCACGGTAATGAAATAAGTCCCGCGACCCCGGCAGGCTTTGGCCCTCTAGAGGGGGGCCCCGTCATCTTGCTGACGCTCTTTGAGGCCGCGTGGAATACAACGCGCCGTCGACCCGGGCATGGTCCATGGTCGGGCGGCGAGTTGCCCATTACTCGCCGCCCGCATGCCCGCGCCTACGTTGGCCGGAGATCGTCTTGCGACGTCCGACGCCGTGGGCGTCTACCACTGCGGCTGGGACGGAGGGAGGACGCTGTCCTCTCCCTCTCACGGCCCGCCTCCTCCTTCGCGAGCATGACTGCTTCGCAGAAGGAGGCGACCGCTTCCCACTCCATCTCGCCCCGCAGCATGGCCTCGACCAATGCCGGGCGCGAGAGGTCTCCGCCATGTGATCGTGTTAGACAATATTTTGAAACGTTACTAGCGGTTAAACTTGGTATCACTCCAGCTGCTCATGGCCTTTTGGTCGTAGTGCGACGTTTAGTAGCCTATAGCCTTCCTCGATAATTGGACTATCCAACACTTAAAGAATTTTTCAATTCGAACCTGTAGTTCCTGAGATAAAACCAAACAAACAAACAAACTCTTCAGCTTTGTAATTAAAGTATAGAGAGATACGTATAACTGCTATGTGGGATGAAGCCTCCATTACCACGAACTAAATACGGAAGAAAAAATATACTATATGAAGGAGCAGAGCTATATAATAAATTACCTAATGACATTAAAGAAATCCAGTCCTTTACTTTATATAAAAAAAAACATAAAACACCACATCTTAAAAGATTTTTCCAGATTTTAATTAGAAAAATAATAATAACATAACTTAGGAATAAAAATTAGAATCAGTAATTGCTATTGACTTGCCTTTGAGAGAACAATATGTGATAGTTCACTAAGTTTTTCCATTTACCCACAAAATTATTTGATATGTGAATACTTATTGGTTTGTTTACCTACAAGTTCTTCAAGTAATTCTTTTATTTAGTTTTAAGTTTCGTTTGTATTTCTCATGTTAAGTGAATTGTATTCTTTTTGAGAAATAAATGTCTTAAACCGTATTAAGCAAATCAGCATATGATTTTGTTAGGAAAAGTCTCCTAAAATACTTCTCATTAGTCATACCTCATTATAACTTGTCAATTCCTTCCTCCTCATATCATCTTCCACACATCCATCGTTTCTTCAATCTTATCCCATTTTTATTATCATCCGCATAAATCCTTGAAAGTTCCTTCACAACATTTTCCTCATTCCTCCGAAAATGTTGAAAAATATTTTGAGATAATAAACCTGTGGCTCCGTATCTTAAGATAATCCCTCGTTAAATAAACCACGGGCTTAAATGTAGCTGAACCTCGACTTTTATTAGCCGACTTTATGGGACAGCAAAAAACGCAAAGAATTTAATTCAAAACCGCATTTTAACATAAAACGCGGCGCACACTGGGCAAAAACCTGCGGTTTCCGTTATTAATCTTCAAAGTACAGTAGAACAAACTATTTGGTGTACAGTCTCAAATATTCATCTTCAATTTGTAAAATAAAAAAGGCTTTTTTATTCTTCTTCTTCGCGTATCGATAGTATACAGTTCAAATGACGTTGCCTCAAAATACAGCTACGTGAACTACACTCACTGATGTAGTCAACGGACCACCAAGTGCGTACAGTGCAAATGTGAGCCATTGAGCCCACAAACTTATTTTTACTAATTTTAAACTAAGAAATATTAGTAGTGAAATAAATGGCAAGCACAGAACAGAAAATAGAAAGGCACAACACAGGCTGGGAGGCCTCGTGATGATTTCACCATCCACCCAATAAAAAAGTAATCTCCCTGTATATCAAGTAGCTTGTTCGAGTGTACGTGGAATCCACAATAAGCATAGTTTGCACGTGCGGGTATTAAAACTGCAGTGAGGCGTGTTTTTCATCGGGGATGTATCCATATATCGGCTTTTTATTGCAAACAGTAGTTCTTTTTTATGCTGATATATTTAATTTATATATCAGCATAAGAACATAAGAAGATAATAGGGTACCTAATTACTAATGAGAGGAGATTACTCCTCTCATTAGTAATTAGGTACCCTATTATCTTCTTACACTTACTTATCCAACTAATGCTACTAATAAAATAAACGTGTATGAAAGTTTCTTACTCTTTCATACAAAAACCACTGAACAGATTTGGATAAAATTCGGTAGACAAATAGTTTATAACTTGAATTAACATATATAATAGTTTTCATCCCTTTTTAGGGTTCCGTAGCCAAATGGCAAAAACGGAACCCTTACAGATTCGTTATGTCTGTCTGTCTGTCCGTCCGTATGTCACAGCCACTTTTTATCGAAAGTATAAGAGCTACATTGTTGAAACTTGGTAGGTAGATGTATTATGTGAACCGTATTAGGATTTTCACACAAAAATAAAAATAAAACAAATTTTGGGGGTGCCCCCCATACTTAGAATTGAAACTCAGAAAAAAAATTTTCACCAAACCCATACGTGTGGGGTATCTATGGATAGGTCTTTATAAATTATATTGAGGTTACTAATATCATTTTTTTTCTAAACTGAACAGTTTGCACGAGAGACACTTCCAAAGTGGTAAAATGTATGTCCCCCCCCCCTGTAACTTCTAAAATAAGAGAATGATAAAACTAAAAAAAAATATATAATGTAGATCTCAACAAAAACTTCCAACGAAAATTGGTTTGGATGAGATACAATTAGCAGTTTTTGAGATAGAGTACATTTTAAAAAACCGCAAATATAACTTTGCCATTCATACAAACACTATGAAAAACAAAGTTAATTTTATTGTGTATATTACTTACTAATCTCAATATAATTATATTCCTAATCTATGCTTGCTACTACGGAACCCTTCATGGGCGAGTCCAACTCGCACTTGGCCGGTTTTTTTTTTATCTTCCTGTGAGATAATTTTTGAGTTGTAGCGGGTGAAACCGTGGGCAACAGCTAGTATTATATAATTGTGAAAGTATGTGACAATAGTTATACGGATGTTTGTTACTTTTTCACGCAAAAACCACTGCACGGATTTGAATGAAAGGGTATGACAAGAATCGGCCTGATTCATGTTGTGTCCAAAAGAATTTCATAATTAAAGATAACATAAAACAATAAAACATATTAACGTTAAAGTTAGAAGTATTGAGTGGTCAACCTCAATTCCATACAAACATTTTTTTTCGGTGTACTTCAGGAAAACTAATTATACCATTAAATTCTATAATTGTTTTCCTTTTGGATGATATGATCATCTTTGTTGGGTTTACAGGCCGAGGTTTTAAGGGAAACTTGGCAATATCTTTTGGTACACAAATAGTTTATACTCTTATCCTGGATTAACACTTAGGATAAATTTATCTCGATTTTAGCATTCCGTGGGTTAATTTGCGAGTGATAGCGGGCGAAACCGCTGATAACAATGAGTCAAAGCGTTCTGTCTCGGTCAACATCCATAAATCCATATATCCTCACTAAGTGTCGAATTTACAACAGTAGTAACATGATATAACCAAACGTATATACCCGTCACGTTTGTAACCACATTTATACTAAACCGAGTAAATTGGATTAGTGACGGATTTCCCGCGACCGACAAAATGTACCACATGTCATTAATTTAGACGAAACACGACTGGATTTACTTGTAAACCAAGTGAACGCGTATAGATTTCCTACAAACTTTCAAGTACTTATTCTACTTCGAAAATACTGAACCAATTAATTACAATGAAACTTCGTACGCATAAGCAATATACATAGGACTGAAGACAAAATAATGTTATAGTTAAATTAGACCGATTAAAAACATTACTTATTTCTAATCATCTTTTTTAAAGCGACATTTTTCATTCATCATCAGCCTATAAATGTTCCCATTGCTGGAACATAGGCTTACTCTCTATGAGGGCCATAATCCTCAACGCGGGCCCAATGCAAGTTGGTTTATGTTAGGAGAACAGTGTATAAGACGGGGACGTTAATAATCGCAAGGTATAATGGGGATATACACTCTTTAGGCATACTTAACACAACACTAACGTAGAGCAAGCGCCATCGGGACGTCATTTGCAAGCGGCCAGACACAAATGGCGTCCTATTGGCGCTTGTGCTACGTTAGTTTTGTGTTAAGTTTGCCTTAGGTGTGTGATTTCCCATCATACCTTGCGTCCCCGTCTTATACACTGTTCCCACACACATCTTCGTTCTGGGACATGCCGATTTTCCCACGATGTTTTCTTTCACCATTTAGAGAGTAATGGTGATTAATTTACACAAAGTGCCCCTGGCTGGGTTCGAACTCACGAACTACTCTTAAGTTGGGACCGATGCCACTGGACCACATTGCTGTATTGCACTTTATTACACAATCCTTCACTTCGTCATCGTCTGTTTAACAGAAAAGCCTTTCCAAATTATAAAGTATATTCATCAACGGCAGTTAAAGTTTATAAGTAAAAGTACTAAATTGGTGCCTATTTAAAAAAAAAAACAGTGCAATGCGGGTTAGTGGACGTCATTTGGATGGACATGGCGAAACTATAAGGTTTCTACAAGAGAAACTAAAAAATAGTTAATACTTGCACTTATAACAAATAGAATAAAGCATTTTATGAAGTTTGACGGATTTCATATAATGATTCTTCTTAAGTGGACCCTTGGCCGTCTCCCTTTTGAGCAATTCACAGTAAGTATAAAGCCTCGAGCAGACACACGCGATTAATCGCGCGGGGCGACATGTCGCGGTCCATTCGCAGTATTTTTAGAGTGGAAATTAGCTTGGCTCGTTGTCGCAGCGCGATTAATCGCGTGTGTCTGCAGGAGGCTTAAATAAATTAAAAGCTGCGTCGCTAGCTAAAATTCATAAGTAAGTTGTCAAGTGTAAACTTGATAATTTTATTTAAAAGATTTAACGCAAACTTTAAGTATACGAGTATATCGCAAGTTGTCGCTACGTCGTTCGACTGAAATGTTAAACCTTGTTTGACCTCCTTAAAGTTTGAGAGAAAATCCTTTCATAGTTAGCACCTAGATGGTGAGATTTATGCATTAACTTTAAGGTTTGGAGACTTAATTGAGATCATAGATTTTGTAGTAAAACAGTTGTTTTTTTTTTAGAGCAGTATAGTCTCTAGGTCTAAATATAGTGTCGTTAGTCGCGGTTTTTTAGAATTCCGTACCCAAAAGGCGTTTTACCTTTTCGTTAAGGAACTCTAGTAAAAAAAAAGTATCCTTTTACTAAGGCTCCGCTATCCGTCTGTCTATCTATACATATATATGTACCAAACTGTATCTAATGAACCGTGATAGTTAGTTGAAATTTTCACAGATCATGTATTTCTGTTGCCGCTATGACAACAAATACTAAAAAACAGAATGAAATAAATATTTAAGAAGCGTTTTATTTACTTTTGGAACGAAGTTCCTTATCGCGCGCTGTGAAAGGGGGCTAGACGGAAAAAATTAAGACGAAAAGTTGTAACGACACTTTTTGCTATAGTAAGCTATTGTAAGCCGTGCGCATGTTTCTCTGTCTCTCTCTCTCTTATAGAAAGCAAGCTAGATATTTTCGTTTCATCTTTCTATTTCGCACTGAACAGTGTGGTGTCGCGACGATTATTTTTGTTGAGTGTATACAGTAACTTCGTTCCATCCGGGTGTCCCTTGACACCTCTCAAGTTTTTTCTATTAGAAAATCTCAGTCGGTCAAGAAGTATGCTCGTGATAATTGAATTTTACCCCCTACACGGGAATTAAACTACATCTGCTTAACCCTAACCTGTTTAAATCCCAACTTCCTAGTCCTTCAAACGACCAATCCTTTCGTCCTTAAGATTAAATACAACACACGATTAACTAAATCGTAAATCAGTTTTCCAAGAGGTCAGCAGTCATGAAAAACGCAAATATAAACAAGTGGTGACGGCCAAGGTTCGAGAGACACGCACTCCTGACATGCAAGCATGCTAACTTGGCATGCTTGAACCGAGTTTACTGTTGAGACTTATAAAATTAAAACCTTGGTTTGAATCTCTGTGGGCCACGCACTTGGCAAAGTCAGGGTTAGTAAGTCAAGTCCTTACACTACTCTATTCATGGTATGTATAGTTGATGGAACGAATTCATTTCATAGGGGATATCGTCGCCTTGGAACGCAAAGGGCATCCGAAGGAACGGTGTCGGTATGTGTGTGACGGTCCCTTCCGCTCTACTTAGGGCGTAAGAAGTTATTTGATGATTTAACAAACCAAAAAAATAACTTACAGAAACATGCCGAATTTCTACAAAAGGGTCTTTTTTATCATTAGTTCAATCATGAAATGAGTCCTCCCATCCAGCGCGGAGCGGGACTGACTGTCTGACTAAAATCAACGGTGATCCTTCAATAGCCCTTAACGCTCCAGGGTCACGGTTACCTGATAAGACAGGCCCGCGACCCCTTCAGGCAGATAAAGAGTGTAACGTATTAGAATGTTTTGAAGCGGATGATGCAGTATTCCTGCAGTGGAGATCGCATATTGGTGATGACGAAGCTAGCTAGCTAGAAGAGCCATAATACGTATTGCGATCAAATTATAATTTGTCTATTACCTATTCTATTACTTGAGCAATAGAATATAATATTAGTTTTATTTTATATGATTCTAGTATAGCGGCCTTTTAGAGAGACCTATTTTCAGCGACTGTGACAGTCTAATTTGATTGATCTAGAATTAAAGAGTTTTACTAGAAATCAAAACCCACTGCCTTTAACTTTGACAGTTAAGGAATTTTTAACCGAAAGTCAAGATAGCCACTGCATCGTAAAAAATACTGTAAGAATTTATCAACAAGTCACCTAAGTATACGCAAAGTGGATTGGATCTTCCACGCACTCAGGAATATACCGGTAATGTTCCTATACCGCATCTAAATCATAACACATTACATATAAAGTACATCTAATCTAGCTAAAAGCACTTTCTCGTATCGCTCATTTTCATAAAACGGTAAATAAGCGGAATTTTTTCGTCATTCTCCGTATATTATGAGAAAAATGATACAAATTTACAGCGAACACTGTAATTGTTGTGTGAGCGAAGTACTGCGGTAAGCTAAGCGAGAAATGAGCGAGGATATGCGAATGCGAAAAGATGAGATGTTATTTACGGCACGGTTGGCGCAGTGGCTAAGCAATAGGACTGCTGCGCTGCGTGTTGCGGATTTGATTCCCACACGGAACAAATATTTGTATGAATAGAGAAAGAATCGGTCGTGCAATGCGTACTGGCCTTATACCCAAACAGCAGACGACATGACAATCGTTACCGCTCAGCAGTCACTAATACATTTCCAACTTTTTACACTTAGTGCATATAGTTGAAAATCAATTAAAGACTGCTGAGCGATAACGAACGAAACAAACAAAAACGATCTGTAAACTTCAATATATTTTCAACTTTACGTGCTGGGGTCATCATCATCATCATCAGCCGGAAAACGTCCACTGCTGAACATAGGCCTCCCCCTTAGACCGCCACGCCGAACGACAATTCGCCACTTGCATCCATCGGTTGCCCGCGACCCTCACGATGTCGTCGGTCCACCTAGTGGGAGGCCTACCTACGCTGCGTCTTCCGGTCCGTGGTCGCCACTCGAGAACTTTTCTTCCCCATCGGTTGTCAGTTCTACGAGCGATGTGGCCTGCCCATTGCCACTTCAACTTGCAAATTTTATGAGCTATGTCGGTGACTTTGGTTCTGGGGTATAAAGTTGAAAATGTGTGTGTCTGCGACTGCTGAGTGATAACGATTGTCGTCTGCTGTTTGGCTATAGGGCCTGTTCTATTAACAATGACAAATCCTCAATATTCGTAATAATATAACTAAACTGAAGATCTTTAATAACTGAAAAGCCCATAAAACTCTCAGAATGACAAATGTAGCCGTCGCCTCAATGTCGCCACCGCCCTGGGGGCCTGAGACACCCCGCCGAAGAAATGAATACGTTCGAAACCTTCACAAAAGAAGTCATTAGCTGAGCAAACTGGGGCTCTTGGCACCCCAGGGATGTGGCGGTGCTGACGAATTATATACTTTATTTGTTATGTTAATATAAGGTGGAAATTTATTTGTTTTGTTTATTTGAAGGTCGTTTTCAAGGAAGTGAAGAGGTAAATTATAATGAGTGTTTATTGTGGGTTTTTTAATTAGTGGTTGGAGCTAATTTGTACTAATTGAAAGAGATGAAACACGAGAGAGAGTATAACGCTTTTTACTTCTAACAACTGCCAGCTACCTTCTTCAGGTCATCGGTCACTCTTTACTTATTTTTTTTATTCTGTATTTTGTACTATAACGTTATATTTATATAAGTATTTACGTATTTGATTTCGAGCGTATGGCACTCGTGGGCTGCAGCTGAAAATCAGCGTCAGGTGGCAGACTTTGTGTTGCCACTTGGCATTATGCTGAGCTGAGGCCCTTTTGGCATTAAAGGTTTGTTCTGTTTTATTTTTTAGTATTAATTAGTTTTAATTTTTAATGCCAATAAACACGGTTTTCTTCTTTCTTTCTTTATTCATCGGTCCATCTCGTACCACTCTACCATTGTCTACATGCAGTCTCCATTCAAGAACCTTCCAACTCCACTTTTAGTTGGTTCTACGTAAAACAAGACTGACATGAAATATCGAGTTTTTTTTTATCGTTGCAAAATCATCAAAAAAGTCCTTCCGCCCCGGGCGGGACGGGAGGGGCTGTCAGACTCGTACTGACCAAAATCCTTGATTTTTCAAAACCCTTTTCGTTCCAGGATCACGGTAACATGATAAGACGTTCCCGCGACCCCAGCAGACTTTCGCTTCTATTAACATAGCGGTAGGGTACATACTTGTGCGTGTTCTTTTTCCTCTAATAAAACAAAGTATAAACTACCATTAGAGGTTATTTATGTATAATAATTCGTTCCGTTGATAAACAATGAGAAGTCAATGAAAGGACCGCTCGAAGGACAGGGGTTGACCTCACGGTAGTACTTAGGTAATAGTCCTTCAATAATGTCGTGTACGCCCCGCGCTTAGTACTTGCCACAGAGCATGGAAACGAATCGTGGACGCTGCTAGAAATGGCATGGCACAAAGATTTTGTTTGTAGGGGAACAGTATATAAGACGGGGACACGAGGTATGATGGGAAATCACACACCTAAGGCAAACTTAACACAAAACTAACGTAGCACAAGCGCCAACAGGACGCCATTTGCGTCTGGCCGCTTGCAAATGACGTCCTGATAGCGCTTGCTCTACGTTAGTGTTGTGTTAAGTATGCCTAAAGAGTGTATGTCCCCATTATACCTCGCGATTATTAACGTCCCCGTCTTATACACTGTTCCCCTACACAAGGAATTTCTCCTGTATATTAGTAGGTGCGTTTATAAATAACATTCAACTCACATACACAAACACCCGGAAAAACTACTTGTCAATTATACAAATATAATTACATAATAATTCGGATAAAATTTCAGGTTTCACGATCCAGAGCTAACGTGGACCACTGGTCGATGGTTTTGTTCAGCTCGTCCTCTACGTGTGTCACATATGTTTAATGTATTAAATATTAGGCCTATGAGGAGCTCGTGGCTAAATAATTACAGCCGCACAGGCCGATCTACCGGGTTTAGCCGCTCTTACCGAGGTTGGTCTGTGGATAGGTGACCCTATCTGTATAACGAGTTTCCCCCGTGCCTCGGAAAGCACGTAAAGCCGTTGGTCCCGGCTGTCATTTGTAGATCTTTGACAGTTCGTTACTTTAAGTCAGAAGCTCTAAAGTCTGACAACCAGTCTTACCATGGGGTATCGTATTACCCAGTTACTGGGTTGTGGAGGTCCGATAGGCAGTCGCTCCATGTAAAATACTGATATTCAGCTGCATCTGGTTTGACTGGAAGCCGACCCTAATATAGTTGGGAAAAGGCTAGACAGACGATGCTTAAATATTAGGCATATAATGTGACTACTGGCATCTGTTTTATTGTTTTTTTTATTTCAATCCCAATAATCCACGTTTTGTCAGTGAATTCAAGAATAAATTCTGATTTTAACAGTGATACAAACCCAGAAGTAACATAATTGTGAAAGCTGTGTACTACTGCCGCATCTAAGTTAATTCTGGAGATTCCAAGCTCTGTGGTGTTCGGAATGGTCACGCATTTGAAACCAATTTCAAATATGCATGAATACGGAAAACGAAACGCTTAAGGTACGGTCAGCATTATGACTATGGCCTGGCAATCTTCTCAGCTGAATATTATATTTAGTTTGTTCTTCACATGCAAGTATAAGTACACAAAGAAAATATAAATCTTTTATGTCTAAAATCAATTGTAACGGACATCCAAAGTTAAGTTTATTAAAACATTAAAAAAAGTCGGTAAAAAACACAAAACATCGAATTGAAAAAAATGAAAAATATTTTGAGGCGGCGCCAAACAAACAACCAAATTAATTACTTGGAGCAAAGAGTGATTGTAGCTAGGATGATCATCGTTGATGTTTTGTTTGGCGCCCGCTTTGTTTTTCTTTTTGTTTTTGATTTCGGACTACGAAAAGTCATGCTTAGTCGAATTGAGAACTTCTTTCTTTATTTTTCAACGATTGAAAATGAAAGATTAAATTCTAGAGTCTGAAATTAAATCCATCAATAAAAACCATAAATGCCTTTTAAAAACCACTTCACGCCTTGTATTATTAACTTGTTTTGGGAACTAGCTACAACAGCGCCATTTTGACAGTTGCCTTCCCCATTATGAGGCTTATTTAAAAAAAATGCCACAGGACTTTTTTCTGCCTGACCCATTTAAGCGTGGTCAACACACACAGATATCAAGCAATCATTCAAAGCGGGACGTATTATTTTTTCTGCTACATTTTTACGACTCAAAACATTAAAATGTGTTTTTTTTTAAACGTTTTCTTTTCTGAAGGAGTAACGAAATGAAGACGAAAATTTTCTCCCATATCGTGGTTGCGTTAACAAACACTATAACAAATTCAATTAAGGAAATCAATCGGTGTTAAATACTTCGATTTTGAAACAGATAATCATTGGCGTATTTGGTTGAAGTTTATGTCACGCACTCTCGCCAGCGCCTTAGAGGCCCAAGCACGAATTCTGCATATTTGAAGATACTTCGTACTTGAAGTATAGGCGCTCTTTTTTCAGCACATCAAAAGAACATGAACCTTCTTTTATTGTGATAAAGTTAAAAAACAATTAAAGACATTTGACAGATCTGGGAAGCTTGATATGCTGGCGTCGGTACCTACTTTCCTAAACATACATGGAAACCGTTCGATTCTCCTTATTGTACACTATAAACGTAACTTAACCCAAAATTATGTACGAACATGTAATTTTATTAAACGATAACCTTTAAGTACATCGTTATATATATTTTACCCTTTTTTAACCGACTTCAAAAAAAGGAGGAGGTTCTCAATTCGTCGGAATCTTTTTTTTTTTTTTTTTTATGTATGTTCCCCGATTTCTCGAAGACGCCTGGGCCGATTTGGAAAATTTTTCTTTTGTTTGAAAGGGTATACTTCCCAAGTGGTCCCATAATCATCAGGTCAGGATCTGATGATGGGATCCCGGGGAAATCGAGGGTAACCCTCAAATTTTATAGGCCCGCACATCGTTTTTCGCAAACAACTCCTTAACAGTAAGGAGTAAGCATCGACTGATTTAGTTTGTGTTCGCATATCTTCGGAACTACAAGTCCGATTTAAGTAATTCTTTTTTTGTTGTACTAGGTATTGTTTAACTTACGGAATACTGCAAGTTTCATCAAAATCGGTTCAGTAGTTTTTGAGATACTTAGGGAATTTTATTAGCTTATTGTGCACGTGAGCGATGTTGTTACCGGTGCTACGGATTACAAAATTTTAGTGCACATGTAAGAGAATTATTTATTTGACAAGAATTTGAGTTGAATATTTAAACTAAAAAGAGTAAAATAAAAAACTTTTTCAAAAAAAATGTAACCGCCTTCAAAAACAACCACAAAAAAGGGTAAAATAACCTACAAAATAACTTTTCTTTCAGAAGTCGGTAGCAAAAAAACAATGAAATGAAAAAAAAACAAAGGCACCGACTTCTGAAAGAAAAGTTATTTTGTAGGTTATTTTACCCTTTTTTGTGGTTGTTTTATTGTGATAAATTTAAAAAACAATTAAAGACATTTGACAGATCTGGGAAGCTTGATATGCTGGCGTCGGTACCTACTTTCCTAAACATATATGGAAACCGTTCGATTCTCCTCATTGTACACTATAAACGTAACTTAACCCAAAATTATGTACGAACATGTAATTTTATTAAACGATAACCTTTAAGTACATCGTTATATAAATTGTAACCTTTTTTTTCTATTACGGATCATAAGTTCCATTTATGAGACGTTCGTCTCACAAGGGTACAAAATATAGGGTAGTACGTAGTACCGATAAAGTAAGATATTTAACGTTGATATCGAGTTTAAGTATCGACTTCGACTATAAAAGATATTTTGAACGTTTTACTTATCGATAACTATTATATTTTATTTCATATTATGAGTTATTTTTAGGATTTGATATTACGGATTACGATGTCATTGTAATTTAATTGTATGCATTTCTTTTACAACTTACTGTTGCCAGATTATTTGCCTGTGTATCTCAAAAATTATCTTACGGGAACGTAATACCGGGATAAACGATATCCTATGTGTTATTCTAGTCTAGACTATAATCTATCTCTAAGCTCAATTTCATCAAGATCCGTTCATCTGTTCTGACGTGGTTAAGTAGAAAACATTCATCCAACCTTTCACACATATAAGGATTAGAATTAGTAAGGCCACTATAAAAGTGGTTATTAAAATAATTCCTTGTCCAAAATAGCCATTATTTCAAAAGAGAGAAAGTGTCAGCCACTTTTGTCTGTGGGTGAGTTAGTTAAGAAAGAAAAAACATTTATTTGGCACACACCCAAGTTTACAAAAACGTCATGAAAAATAAAAATATGCAATAGCTTAAAAACGAAAGGAGTAAGAAGGGATTGTCCGAGGTCCCGTGACTCTCATAAAAGAACACCATGTGACGCAAAGGACAGCCGAAGGACCAGAGTGGATTTGTAAGTAAGAGTCTGTCAGACGTTCCCGCTCCAAAAGGGCACATTTTATGATATAATTTTACCACCCCAAAAAGAAAATGGTCTGAACCATTTTCCTTTTTTTTTCTTCTGTGGTTTCTACCCCCTGCCATAGAAATAAGTCGTGAGTTTATGTTGAAAACTGTGCTATTATAATTATCATTGCATCGCTGTGAAGACACAAGTGTTATAATAATAACTGTCAGGTGTCCTCGGTGCTGTCCTTGCGACGTAGACCTAGACAACGAGACATTCGATCAACGATAACGTAGCATAAGTCAAAATGTATTGATTGACATAAGCTATCGAAAAGCAATTGCCTCTTACAGCCTAGAGCAGTGGTGGCCCAGTGGTATCGGCCCCGACGAGTTGTAGGTCGTGGGTTCGAACCCCGCCAGACGCATTACTTTGAGTAATTCATTTCATCACCACTGCTCTCAAAACGGTGAAGGAAAACATCGTGAGGAAACCGGCATGTCCTAGAACCAAAAATTTGAAGACATGTGACATCTACCAACCCGCACTGGGCCCGCGTGGTGGATTATGGCCCACTCCCTCTCACAGAGAGGAGGCCTGTGTCCCAGCAGTGGGAACATTATAGGCTGATGATTTGTGTGATGATGTGATAGACCGTTGTAGTCCGATTTAAAAATAAAGATAAATTAAGTAACCTCAGGGAAAATTTAGACGAGCATGTGTGCGGCGAGTAATGGGTGACTTGCCGTCCGTTCATGGACCATGCCCGGGTCGACGGCACGTCGTCGTCAAGCTGTCAGCAATTTGACATGGCTAAAGGGTATTAGAGGGCTAATGCCTGCCGGGGTACCGCGGGACGTTCTTATCAGGAGAACCGTGACCCGGGAACGTAATGGGCTATTGAAGGAACACCGTGGATTTTAGTCATTACTAGTCTGACAGTCCCTCCCGTCCCGCCCTGGGTAAGAGAACTCATTTTGATGATATTACCATGATAAAAAGTGTTAAGTTAGGCTAGCTGCTCACTGGTGACTTTTGGTCGCGTATTTTGTTTCCCAGACGAATTCTATGAAGATTTCATAGGAGCGTGCTGATACAAGCGCCGTGATCACGGATGTGCCGTAATCAAGACACTTGCAAGTGCCGAGATATCGGAAACAATAATAAGCATAGTGAATAACCCGTTTCAAGTTCTGATGACCGGTGAGCATATCTTATAAATAACCAGAAGCCCTAGCATGAATTTTCACGTTTATGTGACGTAAATTAAACTGGAATTTTGACATTAATTTGACGGAAAAATAATAGTTCTCCTTCAAGTACGCTTTGAAAAACGGATATCCTGTGATAAGGCGTCTGTTTCATTTTATAAAATTAACATAACATCAAGCTTGTATTTCCTCAAGGACCTGGCAGAGGATACCAACACCCACAGTTCGTTGTAAAATTAAAAGCAGCTGAGGCCTTAGGCTTCTTGAGTTTTCACTTATTGTGACGTAAAGTAAACTGGAACTTTGACATTTAATTTCAAGGAAAAAATTAGTTTCTTCTTCGTACACAAGAGGCACTGTTCCATTTTTCCATACAAGAAACGCTGTAAATACCTACTGGAAAGATGCTGTAAATTAAAACAGTGAAAACTCGTGATAAGGGCTCTGAGCCATTATCACGAATTTTCTGTATTTTACTTTTACAGTATTTCTTGTATGGAAAAATAGAACAGCGCCTCTGGTGAATGAAGAAGGAACTAATTTTTTCCTTGAAATTAATGTCAAAGTTCCAGTTTACGTCACAATAAGTGAAAACTCAAGATAAGGCCTAAGGGCTCAGTTGCTTTTACTTTTACAACGACGTAAACGTCAAAATAACTGAAAATTCATGATAAGGCTTGTGACGTACGTGTATGACTCTACGTACAAACGTGGATGGACAGTGAGTTATACTTTATGTAGTTTCTGCAAACTCCCTTGGAATAGGAATGAGGTATGTTTACAGGGTCGCGGGACTGTCTGTAAAGAACACCGCAGCCCTGAAACGTGCAACCGAAAGAACAGGGTACATTTTTAGTCAGTAAAACTCTGTCCGTCTCTTCCACACCACCCTGGGAGGGACTCGGGAGGAGTCATATTTTGATGATTTGATCACCATAAAAAAGAGGGCTTAATCTAGTTTTTTCACTTTCCCGTTTCATCAACTATGAAATAATATTATAAAACTGCCGTTTCATAACTACTTCCATTTTCAAACATTCGTTCCCGTTTCTCACCTTCACCCTACGAGTATGTGTTGGTAAAAGTAATGTTTTAAAAATGTAATATCGACCTTATAATTCACAAGAGCGCCGAGTGTGTCGACAGCCGTGACACGACGACACTGAGGAGTGTCATTAATCTTTAAAGACAGTGTGACCGACAGGCCACTTTCGTCACAAATAAACTATCTGTCTTTATTGTGGTAATACGCGACATTTTGTTGCTAAGTATTTACTTATTTATAACTTCTTCGTTGATGAAAAGTGTCTTTTTCGGTTCGATTGAAAATAAAATAGTTTTATGAGTTTTGAAAATAAGATATTGGGTATAGAGGTGCCGATTGAAAAAGAAATCGTTTTTGTGGTATTATAAAATAAGGTATTGATTAGGTGCTTAAATCTGTGCAAATTTTATTAATAAAACTACTAAGATATAAAATTCATTGATGGGTAGGTACTTCAAAACATTAACATTTGTATTATTTATTTTAAATTCCAATCGTAATAATTTAGGTGATTGTAGACAAAAAGTCTTTATTTCATTATTTGTTCTCTTTATTCATCTTTCAACTTATTCGTTACATATTTAAATATTTTTTATAAAAAAGAAATAAAAAACATTTAAAAAATATAAAAAATAGCAGTCTACCAGCACCGGGAACAGGGTCCGGGCAACCGGTCATTATTTGTTATTATAAGTGAGGTCTAAAGTAGTCAGGTTTCGATAAAATCCGTTCCAATCAAATGATAAACAATGAGGTAGGAACCTCATATTATGAAAACATCGCACCCACGACTTTGGTACCTAATAACTCACAGAAACGTATAGATATAAACCTGATAAATACAGACTCACTGAACAATTTTGTCACAGTCAAAATACGTTGGAAAATTCCAAAATATAGTCAAAAGGTACATTATTATCCAACCTGTTTCCAGCCACACGCGTTCAGGACAATAAACGCGAATTTGACAACCGGTTTAACACTAAAAATAATAACCAAATGTAACCTAAAAAACATAAAACACTTACCTTAAATTAGGATGAAACTCGAAATGGCGATCAACAATTTTGTTTATATTTTTTCACGTAAACTCGCGCGCGCGTCACGTCACTACACCCAACACGGGCGAGCCCCGATTGAGGAATGAATGAATTCAGGGGTTGCGACGGTGGGCGGGGCTCCTCTGTAACACCAGCACCCAGCCAAATTGAAGAGTCGCACCCTCCTTGCACATCAATACGAGAAACGACCTTCTTAATTTCCCAAGTTCGTGGAAAACTCGGCGTGATTCTGCGACTAACCTACCCATTTCAGAAGGTATTTTGTTTCTTAATGTTCATTTTATGATGTTGTGCTTCTGAATTTGGTAGGTTGTTTTATACTTATTGTGAGGGAGTCGGCTATTGAAATAATTCGCAGAATCATGTCGACATAAAGGCGCAATGTCTGTCATCTAGCGTTGTCTGGGTTCTTGAGCTATGTCATCATCTGCCTCGCCTTTTTCCAACTATATTGGGGTCGGCTTCCAGTCAAACCAGATACAGCTGAATATCAGTATTTTATATGGAGCGACTGCCTATCGGACCTCCACAACCCAGTAACTGGGTAATACGATACCCCATGGTAAGACTGGTTGTCAGACTTTCGAACAGTCAGGACTGTGATTAACAACTGTCAAAGATCTACAAATGACAGCCGAGAATGTTTGAGAGAAATGGCTGAACTTAAATTGTGAATGAGGAACACTAAGCTTTTTCGTGTAAAGGAAAATTCAATTACGACCAAAGCTTTTCACAGAAAAGTTTTATGATTCAAAAGGTAGGCGTTAATGCGTATAAAATATTCAAAATAAAATATAAGTTTATTTTAACCCTCATATTTTATTTTTAAAATATTTATACCTAATATAAAATATATTTATAATTGAAGGCTGGTTCTTTCTTTGGTCAAAGAATAAGCATTGCCATCCAACGTGGCAATGCTGCCAGTCTCCTGGGCACGTTCCCGGATGACAGCGATGCGGAGGAGTTCTTTGACGCTTAAGTGTCTCTATCATTTTTATTTTTTTTTATTTCAGTAAGTAATATTTTAGTTTTAATTTTGTATCTTTTGTAAATATTTAGATTTAGTTGTGTATACGTAATTTAGGAATACGTTAGTACGTAATAATGTATTTCTATAAATTAATTTTAATCCTAGTGCACTCTTAATATATCTCAAAATCCTTTTTAATGCCTTCCATTAGCTCTCATTAGCAAAACTTTATAATTGAAAACACGTGTACCACATTAACAATATAGATTTAATAAAGACAAAATTCATAAATATTTATATTTTGATAAAGTGAAGGTCTAGCCCAGCCTTATACAATATGTCCAGTTTCGGTCTGTACAAACTGGGTCGGAACCCAACCCTAACTGAATGATAGCCATTTACGTTTTTCGACTACTTTTCATGAACAGAGCTTAAGATAGATAGTAGATACTTAAGTGAGATAGGGTCTAAGAGTCAGTCTTCACCGAGCAGGCTACGTGGTTACAAAAAATAAGCCATCATATACCTTATTATACATGTGGGGTCGGAACCCAGCCCCTACTGAATGATAGCCATTTTAGTTTTTCGACCGCTTTTCATTAATAGAGCTTAAAAGCCCCTAAGAGTAAAAGCCGAGCAGACTACAAGATATCATTCAGCTAGGCCATTATGCTAGATTAATCTACAGTTTTGCATAGAAATAGCATCCACCGGAGACTGGTACACTATTAGGTACGGGCGGCGCGCCCCCTGAACAATTAGGTATTTGAATTTAGAAAAAAATTTTTTTTTTTACATAAGAATTCATATTAAATTCACCACAAATAAGAACATCTGTGGAAGAGAAAAAAATCTTAATTCTTTTTTAATAATTAATTATGACCAATTTAAAAGTGATAAAATCCGAACCAAATTGACGTGAACACAAACGCGCCCCAATTGCTCGCCTCGGATGTGACGTCACTATGTTAAAGAATTTCCTTAGCACTGTGTCAACTGGCTTCTACAATAACAATTTCAAAGTTGGAACACGTACTATCGATGTATAGAAATTGATAGAGTGACGTCACACCGCCCCGTCGGGCACTGTCGGCGTGTTTTCGGCTCGGAGTTCAAATAATGATTTTGAATTTAATGTAACTTCATCACTTTGGACTATACGCTCTTATTAATACAGGGAAAAGGCAAGATCACTAAAGAGTCTTTACATTACTTAATAACTTTTCGATCTGGACTTCAAAAACAAACACAAGAAAAGTGTAAAATAACTTTTCTTTCAGAAGTCGGTGGCTTTGTTTTTTTTTAACCTTTTTAGTTCAGATATTCAACAAAAATCTTCGTATAATCGGGGACTTAGAAAATCTACAATCCAAGTAAGTAAAATGGATCCATGCAGACAACGTCACGGTATAACCATAAATGTTATGTATTAAAACCTTCTCCAGAAAGTAACAAACACTTTTCTGAAAACCGCATCAAAATCGGTTCAGCCAAACGCGAGATTATCGCGGACAAACATACAGGTCGAACTGAGAACCTACTTTTTATTTGATGAAAAATGGCGGAACCGAACTACAGGCTGTTGGCACAGCCATAACTCCTTTTACTAGTACCACTTCCAAGCTTCATAAAATTCAGTGGAAGCGTTAAACACGCAGTAAACTTTTAACTTATCGCGGTTCTTAACGTTTATGCCGCCCCCTGTGTAGTTAATGTCTTTGACTGCTGTTCGTAACGCGTTGGGCCGAGGAAGGCCGAACTTTGGCCCGCCGTGAATCAATGGAATGAGGCCTTTATCCGCTTTTTTCCTGTGATTTTTCTTAGCTACAAAAGCCTTAGCATAAATTTTTCGTATTTTATCATACCGCATACTACAAGTATGTATGGCGTTTATTCATCATCATCTGCTTATCCTTTTCTCAACTATATTGGGGTCGGCTGCCAGTCAAACCGGATGCAGCTGAATATCAGTATTTTACATGGAGCGACTGCCTATCGGACCTCCACAACCCAGTAACTCGGTAATACGATACCCCATGGTAACACTGGTTGTCAGACTTTAGAATAGAACTTTTGACTAACAGTAACGACTATTATAGATCTACAAGTTACAGCCAGGACCAACAGCTTTACGTGCTTTTCCGAAGCACGGAGGAAACTCGCTCGCTCGATGGTCATTCGTCTTGCTCCGCAGCATGGCCTCGACCAATGCTGGCACGAATGGATTAACACATAGGATAGTCTTATTCCGATTTATCTTGCCGTGGGATAATTTCAAGTTGTATCCACCGAAGCCGTTGGCAGCAGCTAGTTATTAATATGTTACATCAGCTGAAATAATCACTTAAAAGCTTTCAACACTGATAGTCAAGAAAACCGGCCAAGTGCGAGTTGTACTCGCCAATAAAGGGTTCCGTAGTAGCAAGCATAGATTAGGGATTTATAATTATATTGAGATTAGTAAGTACCTAATATACACAAACAATAAAAATAACTTTGTTTTTCATAGTGTTTGTATGAATGGCAAAGTTATATTTGCGGTTTTTGAAAATGTTTTTATCTCAAAAACTGCTAACTATATCTCATCCAAACCAATTTTCGTTGGAAGTTTTTATATATTTTTTTTTTAGTTTTATCATTCTCTTATTTTAGAAGTTACAAGGGGGGGGGGGGGGCACAGATTTTACCACTTTGGAAGTGTCTCTCGCGCAAACTGTTCAGTTTAGAAAAAAAATATATAAGTAACCTCAATATCATTTACAAAGAACTATCCATAGATACCCCACACGTATGGGTTTCGTGAAAAATATTTTTTTGAGTTTCAATTCTAAGTATGGGGGGTTTTTATTTTACATAATACACATAATACATCTACTTACCAAGTTTCAACAGGATAGCTCTCATACTTTCGAAGAAAAGTTGTAACATACGGATGAACAGACATGACGAATCTATAAGGGTTCCGTTTTTGACATTTGGCTACGGAACCCTAAAAAAGTTCATGGACTACTACTATTTTCACAAAAAACTAACTTTATTAGGCCTCCCGTCCATATATTGCCGATAACATTGACTTGCCGTGGCGCATTGCAGGGCAACGTGACGAGATAGACAAGCACTAGTCTTAACTGGTTTCATTGCCGCCTACACGTTCGAGCAAGCGCTAATACTACCGTACTAGGTACCTTCGTATCATTTGGCCGAAACAAAGTTTGGTTTACTGTGCAAAATATATATGGGGAAAGTAAATCTTAAATGTAAATATACGGCACGATTGGCGCACTGGCTTAAGCGATTGGACTGCTGCGCTACGTGTCGTGGGTTCGATTCCCGCACGGGGATTTTTTTTTTGAATTAGTTTTTCCTGGTCTGGGCATTTGTGTATGTGAGTTTATAGGTTTGTAAACGCACCCACAATACAGGAGAAATTCCTAGTGTGGCAACGTATTTAATAAGAAAAAAAAAAACTGTCATTGGCAATATTCCCTCTAGAAGGTTATTACCTATTACTTTATTTATTTACATAGCACTGCCACATCACATGCATTACACATTAATACACATAATGATACCATAAAACTAAGACCAATGAATGTGACAATTTCGGCGTACATAGCACTCATAATAACATTGCCGCCAGTGATTAAACTAAAAGTAGGAATACATTGATTAAAAGGAAAATACAATTACGATAAATAAATTAACAATTTTAAATGGTTAAAAATTTTAAAAGTCTAAATAAATATGAAATAATAATAAATATTATTAAGCCTCCTGCAGACACACGCGATTAATCGCGCTGCGACAACGAGCCAAGCTAATTTCCACTCTAAAAATACTGCGAATGGACCGCGACATGTCGCCCCGCGCGATTAATCGCGTGTGTCTGCAGGAGGCTTTAACCAAAAAGCACAAATCTAAATAATTACAATTCATCAACATCTCCATAGTTAATTTCCGAGCCCTTTTTTTGTTGCTGATAGAGCATTTATTAAATTCTTTAGAAACTGGTGAAAAAGATGCGCATTTTCAACAAAGTTCAAGCAATTAGATTGAAGATCGCAAATCCACTCGGCTTGAGTCAGATTAATTCCTCTGATTAGGAAATGAAAGGCAATTTAGAAGGGACAATCTGTTTCATAAACGAATTAAATTGCTCTTATTTCCAAATTACCCTCATTAGTGAGGGTTTATACGAAACCGGTCACTTTCTGTACTTTTGGAGCGACAGTCTTTTGTACTTGTGACCTCAAAAATGTGCGGAGATTCTTCACGAAATTTTACGTTATTTGATTTTTGCTTTGAAGTACATTTTCGCCTTTTATCAAAAACTAGAAGCGTGCCTGAGTTTCACTCGGGTTCTTTTTGACCTACCCGGTAGGCTTTATTTATTACATACAAACCTTATCATGACAATAACGAATAAAATATTTTTCATTTCAGTAGCTCAAACATGTAGGTTTTGCTGCCAGAAATCAGTGAGCAAAACGCGATTTTGCTCACTGAGTGAGACAAAGTAACTTTTTAATTTTTGTTTTCAGAAAGCCGCGAATATCTTATTCAGCCTTGGGTTAATCATACAATTCGAAACATTTACACTCCATCTCTTTCCCGCTATTAGAAAGAGAGAGGGACAAAGACCAGCCCTTTCGAAATTCCGATTTTGAATTCGACCTCAAAGACAAACACGCTCGGTTTGTACGGTTTGAAATTCCGATTTTGAATTCGACCTCAAAGACAAACACGCTCGGTTTGTACGGTTTGTACTAACTAAAGAAATTTTGCAAAAAGATAATTATGTCTTAGCGTAATTTATTGAATTTTTAACTTATATGTATACGTAGTATTTAAACGAAAATAAGTATTTACTGCAAATAAAACTGATAGGTATTTAACCTGTAAATATTTATTTTTAGTTTCAATAATGTTACGTAAATATTTTGAATAATAAAATATCATGGGTGCCATAATTTCCGAACACACCTTAATTTAAATAAAAGAGCGGGAATAAAATTTCGTGGCTGGCGTAAAGAGTTGAATATGTTAATAGTTATTTCAATCTATTCCTGTTTATTATTTTATCTCCTAAAGTGTTCTCGCTGCTGAAGTGAAAAGTTATGTGTGTTACACGAGAGCAAAGTTTTTTGCATCTCATGCCTTTGAATCCCTCGCCACACTCAGGATTCAAAATCAGCACTCGCAGCAAAAAACGACTTTGCTCTCTTGTTGCACAAATAACTATTCTACCACTAACTTTTCAGACCTATGTTTCCAGCATTCGGTTTAGTCATTTCGGAAGCAAACACACACCGCCTAGCCTTTTTCCAACTATATTGGGGTCAGCTTCCAGTCGAACCAGATGCAGCTGAATATCAGTATTTTACATGGAACGACTGCCTATCGGACCTCCACAACCCAGTAACTGGGTAATACGATACCCCATGGTAAGACTGGTTGTCAGACTTAAGAGCTTCTGGCTAATAGTAACGACTGTCAAAGATCTACAAATGACAGCCGGGACCAACGGCTTTACGTGCTTTCCGAGGCACGGAGGAAACTCGCTATGCCAGATGGTCACCCATCCACAGACCAATCTCGGCAAGCGCAGCTTAACCCGGAAGATCGGCCTGTGCGGCTGTAATTATTTAGCCACGAGCTCCTCATTTCGGAAGCAAAGACTTGAAAAATTGTTTCGATTACGATTCGATACGTTTGGCGCAGTGGTTGAGAGATCAACTGCTGTGCAGCGTGTCGCGGGTTCGATCCCCGCGCGGAACAAATGTTTGTATGATCTGCAAGTAGTTGTTCCGGGTCTGGGTGTTTGTGTATGTGAGTTTCTATGTTTGTAAACGCACCCACGATACAGGAAGAAATTCCTAGAGTGGGGCAACGTTTTATAAAAAAAAAAGAGATTGCATGAAATACTGTACACAAAATAAAAACGCTTCGCTATTCTCTCGGTTCGCTATATATTCGGCATCGGCGATAAGAGCACGGTTCGCCGTCTCCGCCATCGGTCCGCATTCGCCACACATTCGGTTCGGTTTGATTCGCAGTTGTATATGTATGACTCTGCCTTTAATGTTCCATCTCTATCGGAAGAAGTGGGCCGTAATCCCCCACATTCGTGCACTCACAAAATAATATTATTTTCTTTTATAAATAAGTGGTCTTATCCCAAACCGCTGAATCATCTTATTAGATTGGAGTATTATCTGAAATTGATTTAGTCTGTAAGTGAATTAGGAGTGCTTCATGAAATCGAGATTAGATTTTTTCTTTCTCAATAAATCTCGATTGGTTTGTCTTTGATGCGGTTATACTTATTTCCAGTAAAATAATCTGGAGGATTCCTTTTATCAATACATTTTGGGCAAAGTTAAAGGTTTTGTATCCCTGGTGACAGAGGCGGCCTTAACCATTGCGAGGCCCCGGGCGGCAGGTCTTTGCGAAGCCCCTTGTCCTTCATAAAAAGTATGTGATGCGAAAGTAGGTCTAGTTGTTAAATTAAGTATTTGTCATGTTTGAGGACAAATGCTAAAGTTGTACAATTAAATCAATATAATTTGAGTTTTAAAACATTTTACAGTTCAAACAGGAATTTTAAGCATCCGTGTTTGCGTAAAATCGAGTAGTTCTGATTTTTGCAGACTTTGTTGGCCTTTTTTGCGATTATATCCATAATCTAGTTTTTGATGAAACTTAAGCACAACGTTTTGAAAGAAGAATAAATTTGCTACAATATGAGACTAAAATGGTTTCTGTAGACCCAAAAGCTTCCGAGATAGCGCTTTTCAAAAGTGTCTCAAATCAATGTTTTCTTGTTTACAACAAATGTGGAAGAGGCAAAGCATCTGATATCAGTTGGGATGTTTTCCACCTTTATAACTTTTTAAAAAGAATTTTGAAGGGGTTTATCTCGGAAACTATTAGGTCAACAGAGGTATTAAACAATTAATGTGGATGAGGCAAAGCAACAGATGTCATGTATTCCAACATCGCTATTTGCTTCTTCTAAATCCTCATTGGTACCAGAAGTTTTTCTCTATCTAGACTTTGGCCATCGAAACCTGAAGGGCTCAAAGATTCGTTTTCGTTTATCTTCTATTAATATCTTAAATCCTGTCTCCTTTCTAAAGTAGACTTTTGCTACAATATGAGCCTAAAAATCCCTGACTTATGAGTTGTAGGTCACGGAGTCGAACCCAGCCATTACTTTGTGTTATTTATTTCATCACCATTTCTATCAAAACAGTGAAGGAAAACATCGTCAGGAAACCGACATGACCTCAAACCAAAAATTTTAAGACATGTGACATAAATACCGACACGCACGGGGCCCGCGTGGTGGGTTATGGCCCCCTCTTACAGAGAGGAAGCCTGTGTCCCAGCAGTGGGAACATTATAGGCTGATGAAGATGAAGACTGAATAAAAATACTTACCTCAGTAGACCTAATAGTCTCCGAGATAAACCCCTTCAATTTTTTTTAATTTTTTCGAAAAAAGTCACAAACTTCAAAACATCCCAAGTTCTCATGATATGATAAATCTGATGCATTGCCTCTTCTACACTTGTTTTTGATTTGAGATACCGCTATCGCTAGAGTTACTCGAGTGGTGTCTTAAATATTTCAAGAAATTGCGAAGTGCGAGAAAAATATAAATTTAGAAAAGCTGAAATCGGAAACTACTGGGTATTATAGAAAAAGGCATCTTTGAAACCGTTCTGAGAAGTTATTATCAACAACTAGTCATAAACGCAAAATTTTCAAAAAAGATCGAAATTTTCGAGGTTTTTTATTATTATTTTTTTACAAAGTAGCGTTCGGTCGGGCACGCCGCAATCGCGGCGGTAAGACCCCACTTTGAGGAGTGGCTGGATAGCCATCACCGCGTCCTGACCTACCGCATGACGCAGGTTCTCACCGGACACGGAAGTTTCGGGAGGTACCTGTGTCAGATGGGGAAACGCCTGGGTGTCACCACTGCGAGGATCGCCCGGAGGACACGGTGGAGCATACGGTGCAGGACTGCCCCGCGCGCGGCAGAGCACCGCCGTGACCTCACGACGGCGATAGGCGGAGACTTCTCGCGCCCGGCATTGGTCGAGGCCATGCTGCGGGGCGAGACGGAATAGGAAGCGGTCGCCTCTTTCTGCGAAGCAGTCATACTCGCGAAGGAGGAGACGGGCCGAGTGAGGGAGAGGACAGCGTCCTCCCTCCACCCCAGCCGCAGTGGTAGACGCCCACGTCACCGGACGTCGGCAGACGATCTCCGGCCACGGTAGGCGCGCGTATTCGGAAGGCGAGTAATGGGTGACTCGCCGTCCGATCATGGACCATGACCGGGACGACGGCGCGTTGTGTTCCACGTGCGCCTCAAAGAGTGTCAGCATAATGACGGGGCCCCCCTTTAGAGTGCCAAGCCTGCCGGGGTCGCGGGACTTATCAAATTACCGTGACCCTGGAACGTAAAGGGCTATTGAAGGAGACCGTGGAGCTTAGTCAGTACAAGTCTGATTTGATCTCATTTGATGATTTTACCACGATAAAAAAAAAAGCGTTTGGTGTTTGAGGTCTCAAACTTGGATCCAACATCATAAACAAGTCTGAACTACCGGATTTAACGTAAACTAGCCGAACGTTCAGGCGACAAAACTATTGTACTAATTAAAAGATTTACAAAATTAACCAATTCTGAGATGACAAATTTAAAAATAGATGTTTACGATTTTTTCTAAAACTAAAATCTTATTCCATTTACCGTTATGTTATAGGCTATAACATAATTATTTAGTTAATTAATCAAAATCAAAACTTTTTAATTCAAAATTACTAGTTTTTCTTTTGCTTGATTTGTTGCGCGAGGCCCCCTGCAAGCGCGAGGCCCCGGGCGGTTGCCCGGTTCGCCCCCCCCTAAGGCCGCCACTGCCTGGTGAGATAGAGCAAATATCTCTCAGCATTTTGATTTCACAAGGTAATTTTTTGTTTTTAGGGTTCCGTACGTCCGAATACAAAAACGGAACCCTTATAGGATCACTCGTGTGTCCGTCTGTCTGTCGCTTACAGTCAATTATCTCCGATTCTACTAAACCGATTGGGTTGAAATTTGGTACACATATCAATTCTTGTGACCCAAGTACAGAGGTGTGACGTGAATAGATGAAATCTGTATGTGGGAGGTAATTTTTGGGGGGGAAGGGGAAAATGAAAAAAAAAGTAATGAAAACTGCATCGTGTGACATATCAAATGAAATGTCTTGTTGAGACAATCTTAAATATTTTTTTTTGTAATTTTAAAATAAATAGTTTCCAAGTTATTCAAGAAAATAGACGAAATTTGACCATTCCCCCTCCCCTCTTATCTCCGAAAGTACTGAACCTAAAATTTTGAAAAAAATACAGTAATTAGTTTTCTACTTATAGATTATAGGAAAACCTATAAGAAGTCCATATCTGTATATGGGAGGTAATTTTTGGGGGGGAAGGGGAAAATTAAAAAAAAATATTTGAAATCTGCATCGTGTGACATATCAAATGAAAGGTCTCGTTGAAACAATCTTAAATATATTTTTATTGTAATTTTAAAATAAATAGTTTCCAAGTTATTCAAGAAAATAGACGAAATTTGACCATTCCCCCCCCTTATCTCCGAAACTACTGAACCTAAAATTTTGAAAAAAATACAGTAATTAGTTTTCTACTTATAGATTATAGGATAACCTATAAGAAGTCTATATCTGTATATGGGAGGTAATTTTTGGGGGGGGAAGGGGAAAATTAAAAAAAAAATATTTGAAAAGTGCATCGTGTGGCATATCAAATGAAAGGTATTGTTGAGACAAACTTAAAAGTATTTTTTTGTAATTTTAAAATAAATGGTTTCCAAGTTATTCAAAAAAAATAGACGAAGCTTGACCATTCCCCCCCCCCCCCCTTATCTCCGAAACTACTGAACCTAAAATTTTAAAAAAATACAGGAATTAGTTTTCTACTTACAGATTATAGGATAACCTATAAGAAGTCCATATTTGTATATGGGAGGTAATTTTTGGGGGGGAAGGGGAAAATTTAAAAAAAATATTGATAACTACATCGTGTGACATATCAAATGAAAGGTCTTGTTGAGACAATCTTAAATATATTTTTTCTGTAATTTTAAAATAAATAGTTTCCAAGTTATTCAAGAAAATAGACGAAATTTGACCATTCCCCCCCTTATCTCCGAAGCTACTGAACCTATTTTTTTTTTTTAATTATAAATTAGCTTTCTACTTATAGATTATAGGAAAACCTATAAGAAGTTCATGATATTAAAATAACATGGTAAATCAGTCAATATTGTGCGTACCAATTTGGGTCAGATTTAAAAAAAAACGTGATAGGGAACATCGTACGGAACCCTCTTCACGCGAGTCCAACTCGCACTTGGCCGGTTTTTTTAATTAAAAAAACGTTATTATTGTCAAAATTTGGCGCTTGTTCTTGGTTAAAAACTCACAGTACTTTTTTTTATCGTGTTAAAATCATCAAATTAATGAGTCCTCCCACCCAGGGCAGGGCGAGAGGGACTGTCAGACTTGTACTGACTAAAATCCACGGTGTCCTTCATTAGCCCTTTACGTTCCAGGGTCACGGTAATGGTATAAGTCCCGCGACCCCGTCATCTAGCTGACGCTCTTTGAGGCGCGCGTGGAACACAACGCGCCGTCGACTCGGGCATGGTCCATGGGCGGGCGGCGAGTTGCCCATTACTCGACGCCCGCATGCTCGCGCCTACGGTGGCCGGAGATCGTCTTGCGAACTCACAGTACTAACAAATACAGACCAATTGTCCACCACCTTACACATCTTCATCACTAAACATAACAACAACATCACATTTTGATATTAGCTGATAACTTTTTTTAGGTAATAAAAGCATCAAATCAGTGCTCCCACCCCGGGCGAAATGGGTCTAGGGTGACGGTTACCTAATTTAGATAGTCCCCTCCTCCTCCTCGGATCGGTTTCCTCAATGCTGAGGGTCGTGACCACCTCCTTGTTGCAGCAGTTTGTTGCGTACCACTCGACGCCACCTGTCCCGATCTGCCGCCGAGTGCAGAGCTTCGTGGACCGTTGTGTCGAGAGCGGTGCGAATTTGGTCAGTCCAACGTGTCCAGCTTCTACCACGCGGTCTTTTGCCTTCCACCTTGCCAGTGACTATTATCCTTTCTAGATTATCGTCATTCTTCCTGGCAATGTGGCCAAAGTATTCGAGAATCCTACGTATGCAGATGGTAGAGCTAGAGCCTTGTCTTTATGTTTAATTATTTATGGATTGACACGTTGGAGCGATGTGCTGTCCAGGGGAACCCACGTCCCCAGAGGTATTCTATTTGACGTGACCTTCAGCAAAACACTATAAAATAAATGCACTTGCTTTTTCTACAGGGTGAAATCGAAATCATGGGCAATATTTTAATAATCTAAGGCTCTACTCACGATGCTGATTGCATTACGGCTAATAAATCGCAAATCAAAAATATTATTAATGCAATTATGGACACCTTTAAAAATGTAGTATGTCACATTGAAAAGGCTTATTATTGATAAAAACACTAAAAGTAATTAAAAAAATCATAAACCCAAAGTCCTAAAGTATCAAAATTTTAAAGCGCAGTACACCGCGCGCGGAACGAAAAGTAAACAAACATCAAATAAAATTAAGCGAAGATACTTGCATTAATAATGTTTTTGAGTTCCGAAATACGATTAGTATTGTAAGTAAAGCCCGAGTTTAAAATATTGCTCATTAATAAAATTTCATCCTGTATAACGAGAAATAATAATAAGTCAATTATTCTATTTATTTTTACCTACATTCCTCGCTCGTGTGTCGGAGGGCGTCGATCGATACCTACAATCAATCTAATAGAACTACACACAAGACTCACAGATGTCGGGGCTATAAATAGGACTCTTTGATCTGATCACCTTTGATGTCTCACACTAGAAAAACATCTTGGAGGACATGTCTTTTAATGTAAAAATTGTGTAAACAGTGTTAAAAAAAAACTGTTGCGTGATATGCGAAATGGCTGCTCTTTCTTTTTTGTGTGGGAGAGAGACAGAGTGGGAAAACTTTGCATACCAAGTGACGAATTGAAGGATTTCCACTTCGAAAAGACAAAAGGTATCATTTATAAATTCAAAAATTGCAGGTAGAATATTCCATGGTCTTGCGCGTAATGGGTGATTCGCAGTCCGATCATGGACCATGCCCGACGGGTCGACAGCGCGTCGCGTCATGTTCCACACGCGCCTGAAAGAGCTGTCAGCAAACTGACGGGGCCCCATAGAGGGCCAAAGCCAATTCTTCACAGATAACCGTCACCCTGGAACGTAAAGGGCTATTGAAGGAACACCGTGGATTTTAGTCAGGACCACCACGTAAAAAAAGATAGGTACCATCCAATACACAATTTTTATTCACAGTCTCACCATCACTTAATTAATCAACCAATAATTTACTAAAACAAACACCAAATCAATTAATGCAAATAGTGTATTTAGGTGACAGGCGGCTGATTTTAATCTGAACTTCAAGTTAATTTGCCCGCGCGGCAGGGGTCACCAATCAGGGGCCACAGAACCACAAGAACGTTTTACAGTAATTGCTTTTGACTCGGCAGCTCGCTACTGCTAGCAGTGGTTTAAGGTTCAATTGGAAAATGGCGGCTATTCATTCATTTACTTTTATTCACGTATTTAGTTTTGCCCTGGACTTTGCTACCCTCCCCCATTTAGAGCGTAACCAACAAACAAACTCACTTTTGAATTAACTTTATTAGTTTAGTTTTTTTTTTTATTCGTAAAGCTTATGGCTCCATTGGCCATCAGTTCTGCGTGCTATTTGACCTGCCCACTGTCATTTCAACTTGCTAATTCATTGGGCTATGCTTAGCCATTACTTTGGTTCGTCTACGAATCTCCTCAATTCTGAGTCGTTCGCGCATAGAGACTCCGAGCATTCAGTCTCATCATATTTCCTGTTTCAATTAGGTGCGTCCCCACAGAGCGCGCAGCCTCGCGAAGCATTTTCCGCGCGAAGCAGCTCGGTTGGTGTGGACGTGTCTCGGGCGAGGAATGTGACAGCGCTGACGCGGTCAAGCGACCGAGCGCTGGAGCCATCCAGTGTCGGCTTTTGTTTTGCTCGCGTATATTGTTTCGTGGCTCGGTCGAAAAACAATAGACGCGTCCACACAGAGTGAGCAGCCTCGCTTGTCAGTTTCCTCGCGCAGCAAACGCCTCGCGAGGCTGCGCGCTCTGTGTGGACGCACCTAATCACTCATTCCTCTATCCATCAAATTCCACTTAAACATGACATAGCAACACAAGTATGTCCACAGTTCCGAAGCTAACGTTAAACTACAGTAACCACGTTAGTCTGAAGTGCCGGCAACTTATGAGTACGACGTAATTGAAATCTTTGTTGGCTAACTAGTTCTAGCGTCCTGAGATACGGAGAATAGTTTGAAGATGAGATTGAAGAAAAGAAAAATGGAAAAAAAAACTTTAGTCGAAATAAATAAAGTTTATTTTTACTGCGCAGTTATCAATGAAAGGCTTTTGTTAGAGATTTGCATATGACGACAAAATGTAAGGGGAAGATTCTGAGAGATTGAATAATTTCACAACCGGCTAAATGTAGCTGACTTAGGGCTAGTTTTATGAACGATTAAGCTATTTTTGAAATTCCATTATTTTTTTAACAAATTGTTAAGAAATGTATTGGCTTTAACAAATAGTTAGTTAATCATTTAATATCATTTTTGTTACACTATAGCTACTTGTTGAAGTCCCATACATTTCATTATCAAATGGTAAAAAATGAAGTTTAATTGAACAAATAACATGGCCTTATAGACACAACTCTGCTTAACTCTCCGGGGCAAACAGCCGTTATATTACGTTACGTAAGTGAAATCTATGTGCAATTTCCATTCAACATTCAACCTATCACGGATAATGAAATTAGCAAGTGATTCCGAAGCACCCACGTGCCGACATAGGAGCTCCCCTAACAACATCAAGAACTCCGTCCAACTCGCGTCTAGTTAGCAGTTAATTGAAATCTTTGTTTTGTTAACTAGTACCAACTTGCAGCTCCAACTTTGTAGTAGATGTTTGTTCGACAATTTCAAATGTTGAGTTAAAATTTTGCAGTCTACGAAAACAAGTATTAAAATTTGAGCTTGGCCGGAGTCATTAATTTATTTGTCTGTGCATAATTTACTACACTGTTGTGTATTCTGTGAGTATATACTTAATAATATTATAAAGCTGAAGAGTTAAGCTATTGCATAGCTTTTAACGCGGGCTCTGAGCGCGGCGCGGCGCGGCGACCGAATTCCCAAAAACCTAACGAAAAAGTCTAAGGAAAATACCTGACACCACGCATCGTCTAACGTCGTTTCAGTTCGGGAGACTTCGGAAATCGTAAAGGTACGGACAGACGTGCTCATAAAGGTACGGACAGACGTGCTCATTACTACCACGAAAGCATGCTTTTATTGAGCAAGGGGCAATTTTATTGAGGGAGGGAGAGGGAGAGGGAGGAGGAGGAGAACGTTTCTTGACGTTTCACTTGATTGACGTGGCTGACCATAGCCTAATAAGTACAGTAATAAATATAATAAATAAATAATTATAAGTCCATTAAGTTGATAAAAAATGCTATGCAATAGCTTTACCGCGACAGTCCCCGAGTGCCACTTACTATTTTTTTTGGTTTAACGCTCTAATCTCAGGAAGTACTGGTTCAAATGGAAAAACTCTTTTTGTTTTGGGTAGTCCATTTATCGAGGAAGCGTGTAATATGAGAGATAGGTAAAGAAAGAAAGAAATAACATTGGTGCAGACACAGGGCATAGCACAATAGGTAGAAAAAATGGAGCGTATTCTTTCAATATTAGACTGGACTAATCAGTCATTCATTGACCTTCGCCGTCAGTCGAAATCCAATCGTCATAAAAGCAACGGAAATAAGTCGTCAACTGGAAAACAAACATATTTAATTACAAAGACAACAACATTAGGCATTTTTCGTAAACAAATGAATGTTTATTGATTTTATACTTACCTATTTCTGTCCATGGTATGTCATAATTATGTATGAAGTCCATATTATGTGACAATATTGAGTATTTGTGCCTTATTTTGTCACACTAAGGTCCAAAGTCCGGCTGAATATAAATTATATAGTGATGTGCCCAAATCTTGTTAATGGCATCGAACGCTTAAAAATCCTCCAAACTTTCAACACTTTTACAACAAAATCGAATAACCCTTTTCCCCAGTAATATAGAGGGTTCATATCAATCGGAAAAATCCCTGTCAGATGACACGATATTACAATATCACGAATCGGGGCAACGTTCATTATTATAGAGCCAGTGCGAGTGACAGGCGAGCGAGCGACCGCATTGATAGTATCTGTTCACAGATGATTGGCTCCATTAATACTGGTTTTACACAATATGTTATCTTTTACACTTAATAAAAATATGTAGTATGTAATAATATTGCTCACGTTCATGTAGCTTTATAGGTGAAACCGCACTAGGCGGAACTGCACTGCAGCGGAACTGCGCGACACGACGCTTTTCTTTGCCACTCAGTTCGGTTGCAGTGCAGTTCCGTTGCCGCTTAGTGCGTGATGTCTCGTATAATTTCATATAAAGAATATTTTGACGTGTCGTGTCGCGCAGTTCCGCTGCAGTGCAGTTACGCCTAGTGTGGTTTCACCTTTAACCTAATCCAATGTTATTGAAAATGTCAAAGGTTGTGTTTTCTACTACTTCACACTAAAACTACTGAACAGATTTGAATGATATTTGCTACACAGATAGATTACAGATAGACCAGCTTTATAACCTGGAGTAATACGTACTCGTAGAATACTTTTTATCCCTATATGAGTTACTCGCGGATAAAGTCGCTGGCAACTAACAAGCTAATTTAGTTTGTACATCTATCATAGGAGTAAACATGCATTAAACTAACTTCAGTTGCACCCGGGTAGACTGGAATCCAACATAGTTGGGAAAATTTACTACACAGATGATAGTAACCGTCATAACACAAAAAAACCGATACCTAATAATACCGGTATTAAAACTTAGCTACATCACTACTGAGGACGTCCTACAGTTCGGTAGCAATACTTTCTTGTCTGCTAGACTCAAATACCGATACTTTATAATAGCGATTTCGGTCTCGATACTTAACCACATCACTACAGAGGACGTCCTACAGTTCAGTAGCAATAATTTCTAGTCTGCTAGACAGAGCGACAATAAACGTGTTTACAGGAAAGAACTGGTTTTATTGATACAATTTATTATTACTATAAACTATTGGTGATGTGGTATATTTTTAAAGACGCAATAAATGTTATTGGTTTAAAGAGGATTTATAAATAAAGGAATTGTATAAAAAACGTGTGAGCCTTATAATAGTCGCTTATGACGTGAACATCTGACATCTCACCTTGGTGAATAAGCTACACAACTTCGACTTACATAAGTGCCTAAACACACTATGCCGAAGTTACGCGACCGAAGTTCGGCGGCTGATTTCACGTTCCGACGTATTTGGCTGATATGACACACCATAAGTGCCGAATTTACGCGGCAGAAATTCGGCGCAAGTGGCGCGGGTGGCTCCCTGCTGCTCCCCGCCCCCGGATCTTCGGCGGTAATCGAACCGAACTTCGGTCGCGTACAATGTGTGGTCACAGAATAAGTTGTGCTGAACTTACGCCCGACCGAAGTTACGCTGTACGCTATGACGCGACGTAATTTCGGCATAGTGTGTCGTCAGTAATTCAAATAGCATTGCAGGCGTAATTATACCGAATTTCGGTCGCATAACTTCGGCATAGTGTGTTTAGACACTTAGTTAGACTACGATTTCGACTTTGAGACAGCAGACTTATACACACACCGATATTGCTTATTTTTGGTGTCCCATCCAAAGATCAAACCTCAAATCTATCCTAATCAATCCAAAGACAGACCTCGATAAAAATTGCTAACACTGTCACTGCGCTATTGATTTGATTAGCACTTGATTTGAAGAATACAATCCGGGCAATGGATTCCGGACATAATAAATTCCACATCACAGCGTTTTGAACAGTAAGCGTTGGCGTATTCACGGGAAAATTGAGAATTTCGCAGCTAACTAATCCGTCCCGCCAATCCTATAATCATGTGTTAAGACTGGTTAAGACAGGTAACGAGATTACCTCGTCTTATCAAGATCATCGTCGCCTCTGTAAGATTAATTTATCAGCCATAGGTATACTTTTATAAAGAATACCTTACAATATGCTTTTGATAAAAGGCATTATGTCCGTAAGTGTAAAAAGGTCAACTTTTCACGCCTGTTATTTTTTTTCACGATAATTTTGCTTTTGACCAATATATCGACTGATGGTAAGGGGTTTGAGACCAACTAATATTCGAGAATACCTATATTGTGCTTCACCGTTGACTACATATTATATAGTCAACATTGAAGCACGATGGCCTAGAAGTAACCTATTCACTCTTGACTTGAAATTCACAGATCCCGGCAGGGAATTCAAAACCTTAGCTAAACGCACAATAAAACTATATTGGCAAAACGTTTTGTACTCGTACGTACCGGAGAGATATCTACCATGTAACGATGGCGTATTGCCGTACGTCTTGTAGTCCGATGATGGAAACGGCCAGGAATCTGCCAAACATTCAGGCAGAAGTATAATTTAAGCTTTCACAGGTTATACGAGGACCATGCAGGTTAGTGTCTGAAATTATCTTTTGAAGAAAGAAGCACACATATTTGAGTGGACCTGTCCAGTCAGTGCAAGCATTTGTCAGTTATCGTGTAGCTCGACTCAAAACTCAAGGAGCTTAACGAAAACACGGTTCCGAGATAGATTTCTAGTAAATCATGCGGGTAGACTGAACCTTCTTTGCTTCTTTGCAGTGTATCAGCAGTTCAGCAGTCATAACAGTATGGCACAACGTTATTGTCATATCCCGGTATTTGCACAATAAAGCGTACCGCCAGTTGACTCCAATTAATTCCGCAGTGCTTACGTAATGGTTATTTTAGCAAGCGTAAACATAGGATTGGATAGAGTGGGTCAGTGGGAAGTGTTCGATTGATTTGTTACTTTAGGAATTATGGATTGCAATGAGAAAACCTCAGAGCTTTTCGCGTCCTCTTTTTGTCTCGAAATTTCTGGTTTTTCCCAAAGGGCATTTCTCAAATTCACTGACGAGTTTCAAACTTTGGCTCAAGTTAAACATTAGTCCAAAATCAGGCGAACATTTCAAACCATATGTCGTCACGAGACACTAATGCTCGGCACACATGCGGACGAAGCCGCTGGCTAGAGCTAGTGGAGAATAAGATTTCAGTATCTCCAGATAGATTCACAGTAACAACTTGTTTACCCACGACCTACGTATGACCTATTCTATCCAAACACCACCCAAAATACTATGTAAATAAAACCTTTTCCCGAACGAAACTGCACGAAGCGCAAACCGAAGTTCCGACAATCGACAGCGTACACACACCAAGGGATATAAACAAGAGTTTACCGAGTAAACATCGATTAAAGCGAGTCCGATGCATGAGTCGATTCGTTCAATTCGATTATTTAAATTTAGATTGTAGTGCTTATCGACCGGCGACCGTTAATGTCGGAAACGATTTGTTTTTGGAATCGAGAAATTGAATTGACTTTGCTTTGCAAGTGAAGCGACAAGTAAACAAACAACATGTATGCGGTTACAACAGGGATTTCTGCGGTTTTCTGATACAATTTTTATGAGGATTGTGAAGGTTTCGCTTCACAAGCAAACCTAAAAAGATACAGGCTGTAGGTAATTATGTTACTGGCTATTCTCACCGATCTAAATATTTAAAAAGAGAATCCGTAGAGAAAAATAGGATTACCTATCCATGGGACTATAAATATTAAGGCAATACTTTATTGGTATCTTTATTTTATAAAAATCTTAATTGCAAAAAATAACTCTTAAATTAAAATAAAATAAACGAAAATTAAAACGGAAATAAATTATTCTTCCCAAATTCAAAAAACCAATATTACGTCGAGGTCTCGAGATTTAAACACACAATTTTAATAGCTCCACAAGATTTCTACTGAGAACAATAACAAAACAATTCTATTTCGATGTTTCCTGATAATTTCGCAATGACAGGTAGTTTATATAATAATTTCTGAGCACAGTAAAACAGTAGGTATTAATGATTGCAGGAACTATAGCAGTCCGTCTGGTTTGTGTCCGACTATTATGAACAGTAAACACTACTATTGACGTGCATTCCTATTTAAATGGTGAAGGGCTATTTTTGATCACAGGACTGACTAAACAGGTCACTGTGGCCCCGGAGCAGGGCAGGGCCAGGGTAGTGCACCCCCAAGGGTCTACTGCTCTCAAGAGAAAGAGGAGGCCCTTTTTTTAGCGTTGTGAAATCGTCCAACGAGTTTTTCAGAATTGGGTGGTGTGGAAAGGACTAAAAATCTTAACGTTCCAGAAGTAAATACTCGCAGATAAAAACTTTAAAGTTTAAGAATTACCTATACTTTGGCATACAGCCAGTAAACACTGAGATTCCTCCCATAAGATCTCAGTCTAATGTTCCTAGATATTTTAGAAGCGAATCCCAGGTCCATTATCATACACAAACAATAAGTGTAAAACTGTTTTTTTTTACTATTCAGTACTCTTAGCACGAGTTTTCACTCTTTTACTTTACAGCGTCTTTCCAGTATTTACAGCGTTTCTTGTATGGAAAAATGAACAGCGCCGCTGGTGTACGAAGAAGGAACTAATTTTTTCCTTGAAAATTGTCAATTTGAAGTTGTCTAAGTTCCAGTTTACTTTACGTCTCAAATACTGAAAACTCGTGCTCAGGGTACTGGTCAAATATATGAAGTTGTGATAAACACTACTGAACATCATAATTCAAGTGGAATCTAAACCATCACCAGAAAGAAACCATCTCTGCAAGCGTCAAGCAAGTCAAGTCACAAGCTGCAAGTTACAATTTTAACCGTCAATTTACAAGCGTCGAGGAGTGTTACGCAAAGAAAAAGTGAATAATAGCATGTCGATCCGAGAACGAAAGAAGAAACCGTGTTGTGGGAAGGCCATATAGCTCGCAGAACTGATGGCCGATGGGGCCGTAAGGTTCTCGAATGAAGACCACGCACCGGCAAACGCAGCGTGGGACGCAGACAATCTAAGGCCTTAGCACGAGCTCTTAACACGATCCAGTTTAGGCTGCGGGAAAGAGACAGAGATATACAAGTCGTCTAGCGCCATCTGCCATCATCATCAGCCTAAACTGGATCGTGTTAAGAGCTCGTGGTAAAAATCACAGGATTACGCTGGATGCAAGCCGCTTCCAACCTGTCCAATTAGATCTATGGGGGAGGCCTAAGCAGTGGACGTCCTACGATTGATATGATGATGATATGATGAAGTGGAAGTGAAACCAAATAACTAGGTATATGCAACATAAACAACAAAAGTTGACTGCGAACATTAATTTTGCAGAAGTCAAGTGACAGCGGTATGTAAGTGCATCTCTCGACAACTTCCGACAAGCATCGCAACTCACGAGCGAGCGGTGCCAACTTTGTTATGCAGACTACTTTATTAACTTGCACTGTTTGTGAGTACTGGAAGCAATTTGTAGGTGCTCAGTTTGTACATAATATGCGTTTCAATTGAGAATAGGCCGACCTTGACGCCATCTTGTATCTTCATGCAGGCACTTCTAACACTTGCACGCTTTAAAAAAAATCTAATAAAAATTATCAATTAATAACAATATAAAACGTAAAAAATTGCACCAATATACTCATGGTTAAAAAGTTTGGAAAGCACCTTACCCATGCCGTTATGCGGGGGGTAATGGGTTTGTCCAATTATGGACCATGCCCAAGTCAACGGCGCGCCGAGTTCCACGCGCGCCTCAAAGAGCTGTCTACAATTTGACTTAGAGGGCCAAAGCATGACGGGACCGTCTTGTCAGGTAACCGTGGCCTCGTAACGTAAAGGGCTATTGAAGGACACTGTGGATTTTAGTCAGTACAAGTCTGACAGACCCTCACGTCCTGCCCTGCGTCACTCATTTAAAGATTTTAACACGTAAAAAAAATACTAGTGTCTTATGACGCCCTTTTCCTTCAAATGCTCCATAATCCATGCTCACTGACCCAAGGTGGTTGCTAAATTAACCCTCCAACAGTGGCCGGTGGGAGCCAATTATGCCAGTTTCAACTAAGTCAACAATGGTATCAAATTGCGGTGAGGCTCCAAGGAAACAATAGCTCGGCTTGATTGTTCGATTCAGAGGTAATTTACTGAGAATTTGCCGGTTCTAGACTTCCAATAGACTTCCCTGTTGATTATAAAGGAGTTCATGATTAGATTTGAAAGTGTGCGTGAGGAAGTTCGAAAATATGTGACTTTTAAGGGAACAGTGTATAAGACGGGGAGTCGGGGACGCGGGATATGATGGAAAATCACACACTTAAGGCAAACTTAACACAATACTAACGTAGCTCAAGCGTCAACGGGACGCTATTTGTTAATGGCCGCCTACAAGAGACGTCCTGATGCGCTTGCGCTACGTTAGTGATGTGTTAAGTATGTCTAAAGAGTGTATATCCCCATTATACCTCGCGTCCCCGTCTTATACACTGTTCCCCTACTACCTCTCGCAGAGAGAAACCTTGTGTGTGGATCTTTACAGGCAGCGATCTCATGTTTCCGGCCCTGGTGCAAAACATGGTGGGTACGAACAATGAGCGGCCATGAAAAGTAGTCACTGGCGGCCCTAAAACTTAAAGAGTAACTAAAGGAACCTTTTGAACAAGCTAATACAGAGTATCCTATCTCGAAACTGAAAAGTCGTGCTCCTTAGACCCTAACATATTATTTTATCTTATACTTCCTTACATATTTTGTCTTCCCCGCTTTTGGAGCATTGCCGTATCCTTACAAAGCTGATAGGTGGCGGTGACCTCTGGCGTCCGAAGTAAAAGACGGAACGTATGAGAGAGAGGTTAGCATCCTCCTCACACCCCAGCCGGGATAGTCTTAACAACTAATAAGACCTTATTTATGTGTCTGAATTGATCCTAACTATAATGACGAGACCTATAAGAAGAACAAAAGCGGCGCGACAATATGTCTCCAAAAAAACGACGAAACTTTAACACTAGACACAATAAACAGGAAACTTGTGAAAAAAAACATGAGAGATTCTGTGAATGTTAAAGTTGGGAACGACTCTGAAAACTGCAACTTGGGTACGGAATCCGAAAGGGAACTTACTGTAACACTACTTTACAAAATGACTTTTAAATTAGGTACTTTTAATGAGCAGAGTCCGAAATTATTAACAGGAAAGCGGTTTGAGTAAAAATTAAATCAAGGAATCAAGTTGTGAATACCTGTTATTTAATAATCTGATAACATGTCACAGGATGCTAACAGCCTTACTACAAAAAAAACTTAAACATCTGTTGAACACTTGTCTAAAAAAGTGTGACTGCAAAACGAACCTTATTTCAACGTCATAATCTGACATTTTTTTAGACAAGTGTTCAACGGACGTTTAAAAGTTTTTGTAGTACGACGGTATTGTTTAGGTCAACGCTTAAATCACTATGCTAATTAATTTTGCTGCTCTCTCGAAGAACTATTACGTAGATGTTATTAAATCTGTAAAATACCATAAATTTCAGGCAAATAATTAAATTTACAGACTAATATCGTCAAATTCATATTTGGCGGCACGGTTGGCGCAGTTGTTGAGCGATCCACTGCTGCGCAGCGGGTTGCGGTTTCGATCCCCGCACGGAACAAATATTTGTATGACCTACAAGTCGTTGTTCAGGTCTTGGTGTTTGTGTATGTGAGTTTCTATGTTTGTAAACGCACCCACGATACAGGAGAGATTCCTTGAGATCGGCAACTTTTTGAAAAGAAAAAACTCGCAGTCTATAATACAAAAAGAAATTAACTAAAACCAAGAATACATAATTTCGTATTCTTAATAACAGAGGTATTAATTATAGAATACCTATGAAATGCTGAAAATCTCACCTTTACCTAATACCCAGTTACCTACATCGAGACAGACAAACCGCCCCAATGACCTTGACCTCCACATTCGCACAGTGAACAGTCTGGGCAATATTGCCCGCTGCCGCACAGTACACTTTATTGCCCGCTTAACATGTTTATTGCGTGTGACGTCATGTTCTAGCTTGTTCGGTGGAATGCGAGGTAAATATTTGTGTATGACGTAACATACATATTGTTGAAGAGTAGATTGATCCTAAGACCTAAGTTTTTTTTTCTATAAGAAGATAATGCTTAGATGGTCCGGCCATTTTTTTTTTGGTTGATGAAATCATCAAATTAGTCCTCTTGTCTTGGGTGAAGCGAAAGGGACTGTCAGACTCGTACTGACTAAAATCCACGGTGTTCTTTCAATAGCCCTTTACATTCCAAGGTCACAGTTACCTGCCAAGATAGTCCCGCAACCCTGGCAGACGTTTGGCCCTATGAATGCCCCGTCCGTTTGCTGATTTTCCTTGAACGACGCTTTGCACATGACGCGCCGTCGAACCTTACATGGTCTGTCCTATCTTTTTCATCCTTTTTATGAATAAGATCAATGAAGACTTTAAGGCCCTTCGACACAACGCGACGCAAATCTCAAATACCTTACGACTTTCGCATCCATTGACGTGTGCCTGTGTACGAACCTCTATGGATTTGTATTGCGACGTTGCCTTTTTTTTTTCTCGTGTTAGATATAGGTTTTTTAGATTTTTTTATTTCTGTGTTTATTTTTATTTCGAATGTGTGTCTATCGTGGTCCCTTTGCGCCAAATAAATGTTTTTTCTTTCTTTGTTTCTATACCAAAGTCGTAAAGTATCGGAGATTTGCGTCGCCTTGACGCTATCTCATTCATTATTTTGTCCCACGTTGGGCGCCATTACGATCGAGAAGTTCTAAAAATCAGTTCTCCATTACCCTCGTTTCAAGTATGCAACAAAAAAAAATTCAATCAACAATATATCACCAAAAAGGTATCATCGTAAAGCCATCAGGACAAATTACCGGGTCCCTAAATAAAGTGAAATAGCCCGACATAATAGCGTGAGTTGTGACTGTGATTCCGTTCCACGCAGTAGCCCATAGCTCGGTGTGGCCTGGCGAGGCCGGCCACGCAGCACTTTCACAGGCCATTAAAATTTACTGGCCTGGACTATTAGCACGTGGAAAAGGTTTATTTAAAATGTATTATTTGGAAGTTACGTTGCTTCTTTTATTACATTTGTTTTTTTTATTCCTCATAAAACTGGTATCTTGTTTTATTCATAAAAGCTAAACGAAATTAACATACTTAGGTATATGACATGGTTTTACGGCACGGTTGGTATTGTGGCTACTGCGTGGTGAGTCGTGAGTTCAATAACCGCGCGGAAAAAAAAAATGGCCTACATTTAATTGTTCCGGGTCTGGCTGTCTATGTCCATGATACCGGAAAGAACCTATTGTGTGACAACGTTTTTTTAAAGAAAGGTATCTTAATACATTGCACTCAACGAACTCACAGTCACAATAATTCTAAAGATTTTGGAGGCAAAAGTCTATCTTAAAAAATCATTTCAGGTCAAAAATCAAAATAAGGTATTAAAAATTTGATAATCAAAATGGAAAGCGTTGGGACTGTGAGAGTGTTACATAAACTCACATGTTTATTTATTTAGATACTGAACTGAATACAAACAAACTTTACTTTTGTTTTGTAACGCGACCCTCCCTTATATTAATATTAAATTAACCGGAAATTTTGCAGCAGTTGATAACAAGGCTACCTATAGAAATTAAATGATGAGTATAAAAAGGAAATAAAATTGGAATGAGAACTATACTTTAATGGAACACAATTTATTTTAAAAGAAAATTAACGCATACTAACCAGCTGATATTGGGACAAAAGATATACTATATGTTAGTCCAAGGATACTGTATATACGAGTATATATCCAGATTTGTGTTAACTCATGGTTCCTGAGATTAAAAATATATCCCTGAGTTAACACGTAGGATGTTTTGATCTAGGGTTACCACTTAAAATAAAACCCAGTTGTGAAAATATAACATGAATTTTATTCACCACAAAATGACAGACAAGACACCACAAACTACATAGACACTCAAGGAGGTCGCACATTGTTTTTTCCTATTATCTTCTCTCAATGAAGACCAATTGACTTTAAAAGCTTCTGCAACCTTGCTCTGGTTAAAGCCTTGGTAAATGTATCAGCAAGTTGATCTTCAGTTGTAACTTTGCTTACATTTAGCTGTCCTTCTGTGACCATCTCCCTGACAAAGAAGTGTCTAATCCGGATATGTTTAGTACGTTTCTGGTACTCCGGATTTTCAGCTAGTTTGATTGCAGCTTCATTATCTACCCGTAGAATAGGCACACCTTTCAATTTGGTCATGTCTCCAATAACTCTCGATAGCCAAATTGCTTCTCGAGCGCCTTCACTGGCAGCTACAACCTCTGCTTCAGTGGTAGATATAGCCACGCTTGTCTGGCGCTGGCTCATCCATGAAACGGCACCTCCAGCATACATGCATACTACGCCAGTAGTGGAACGTCCCGTATTCATATCACCACCATGATCTGCATCTGAATAGCTTTCCAATATGCCTGTTTTGTAATGCCTTTTGTATAGTATGCCCTTTTCTGGCGCATACTGCAAGTACCGCAGTATCCTTTTCAGTCGGACGCAATCCTTTTCGTTCGGGTTTTCAAGGCTCCTCGAAACAATGCTCACTGCGAATGCAATGTCGGGCCTCGTTCCAATCATTAAATATGCTAAAGCGCCAACAACTTGTCTGTAATCAGTGATTAAACTGACATCACGTGACTGGCTAAGACATTCATCATCTTTTGTAATTGGCGTTGCCACCGGCCTGCAAGACTCCATTCCAAATTTTTTAAGCAATTTCTTTGTGTAAGATCCCTGAGATATTTTGATACCATCATCAGTCTTCTCTATTTCAATGCCTAGAAAATATGATGCTGCCTTTGTAGTTATTTTAAACTTTGTTTTCATTTGTCCTATAAACTCGTTAATAAGGTCCTGGCTTGTAGCAGCCACCAGTCCATCATCAACATATAAGACAACAATAAGTTTACCTCCAGCCGGTGTCATCCTTACAAATAAACAAGGATCTGAATGACTAACTTTGAATCCAATTTCTTTAAAATAGTCCAAGATCCGCCTATTCCAGCATCTTGGAGCTTGTTTCAAGCCATAGATCATCGTAGCAAGGACAGCGCTCGGCACACGTTCGGCTGCCACTCGGTTGTGTTCGGCACCCGAAGAGTTACGACGGAGACGTCACCGACGAAGAAAACGATACTCAAACGTGCGAAAACAGCAAGTGTTAATTCATTCGATGTTCTAAGTGAGTAAAGCTCTGCATTACTCTAAACAATTTGAGGGTTTGATTATTTATTAGATCTGCTGTTTGTTTACACTGTCTAAAAGTCTAAACATAATCAAGTAATACGATGCATTCACCTTCTAAGACGTCATCCTCGCCTTTACACAACTCTGAACCAGATTTAACAACGAGTTCCAATAATGAATCGACTGAACGTATTACACAGAGAAAAAGAAAGCGGGGAGACGACGCCGAGATGAAACGCTTAGAAACTATGATACTAGACATAAAGTACATGTTTTCCGATTATGTTGCCAAACAGACCCAACATAACATTAAAATGGACTCTTTATACTCAGCCCTCGAGGATATAAGGTCCCAAAATAACATAATATGCAGCCAAAATACTGAAATTAGAACACAGAATGAGGCAATCCGAACGTCTGTCCAATTTCTATCTGTTAAATATGATGAAGCTATCAAAGAGATTAATAGCTTACAAGCGGAGTTCAACGTCAACCAAAAAGAGAGAAAAATTCTTGAGCTTAAAGTGGATAACCTGGAGAGAAATTTAAAGGCAACAACAATAGAAATAAGAAATGTCCCAACTTGTAATCCTGAGACTAAAGAAACGTTGACTGGTTTAATACACAAACTCGGTAGCATCATCAATCAACCTGTTCCGCCATCTGATGTCAAAAATATCTTCCGTCTAAAAGGCAAAAAAGAGGCCTTAGGCACTATAATTGTCGAATTTTCATCTACGTCTCTTAAGGAACAATTCTTACGGTCAACAAGAAACTTTAATAAACAGAATATAGAAAACCGACTCAACACCAATCACCTGCAAGTAGAAGGACCTAAGAAGCCCATATACATATCGGAAGCGCTCACGTCCACAGCAAAACGCCTCCACTATCTTACCCGGGAGTTTATTAAAAGCAGTGAGTACGAGCAATGCTGGGTCGCAAACGGCAAGGTATACGTGCGAGAAAGGGAAGGGATGCCGAGTCGGCTCATTAAATCTGAGGAAGACCTGACCAGATTAAGGAAAGAAAAATGACTAGTAATTATTGTCCTGTCTAAAGTTATTATGATCTACCTGTTAAGAAATAAAACATTTGTGTCAACAATTAATCCTACTAACTTACTTGTTTACAAATATGCACAAACCTGTTTTAAACACATGTTTACACTACACAAAAAAGGCCACACTATTCTCTACAAACTACTTATATTATTATCCGACTACACAACTACACAACTACACGTAACGGTACACTATTTACTAAATACACTCTTACAATTTACACTCAATTATGACTCACCTTTTATCCATGCGTGTCACTACAGCAGCGTTTCTAATGGCCCCACACTAAATTATATGTCATTGTCAACTAGGCTTGTTTGTACCAAGCTCAGTAGTATATCAAAAATGCAATTAATTAATTACATAATATTTATAATTCGATAACACACAAAATACTATAGACAATATAGACTCAATCACTGTGTCGGACTCATCCACCTGTGACTTAGATAACTGCATTCCCATCGATATTAATCCAAACCAATCACTCAAAATTCTTAACCAGAATGTTAGAAGCATTTTAAAAAACATATCGGGTTTGTATACCATTCTCGCAAGAACGAAAGTGGAATGGGACATAATAACATTGACCGAGTGCTGGCTTCCTAATACTCATAACATCCCTGACCTCCAAAGCTATAATTGTTTCAAAACTGAAAACAATCTGTCACAAAATGAGGGTGTGGTGGTGTATGTCAACAAGGATATGAGAGTCTCAGTGGAAGAACCCCCAATAGTAGATGCAAACTGCCTACTTATAAAAATCGACTCGAACACTGTCCTTCTTGCGATATACCGTCCACCTTCCCATAGAGATATAAATAACTTTCTTGATTCCCTCAACATGATCCTGGTGACTATTACAAACTATAAAAATATTATTATCACCGGTGACATAAATATTAATATCCATGATCATTGCCTCGACCCAAATAAGCTTAATTACCTTAATTTACTGGCTTCACATGGTCTTCTGCCTGCACATACACTGCCGACGCGACTTCAAGCTTGTCTTGACCACTTCATCTTAAAAACAACTCTTCCGGCTTCGACATTTGTGGCTCACTCTGCGCTAACTGACCATGACACTGTACTTCTGTTCCTGGATAAGAAAGTTCCAAAAAAAAACACAAAAAAAATCGCAGTCCGCATTAACTACGATCAGTTAGACGTGGCAATAAAACAACTTGACTTTGAGGAGGTTTACCGCACTAAAAACACGCATGAGGCAGCAGAATTGATGATCAGTCTTATAACCCAGGTGATTGAGTCGAACACTAAATCAATAAAAATACCTAACCGAAAAAAAGTTGTGAAGCCATGGCTAACTCCGGGTCTTCTTCGATGTGTCCGGCACAGAGACAATCTTCACAAACAAATAAAAATCTCACCTGACAATGACATATTAAGAACAACTTATAAGAGGTACAGAAACTACTGTAACAAGCTGCTAAAAAAGATAAAGATAGACTTTGAGCAAAAACAAGTAGATGAAGCTGGCAATAATTCTAAACAACTTTGGGCAGCTATAAACACTATTACAAACAGAGTAAAAAAGAAAGACAACACTTCACATTTATTACACCAGTCAGCTACCCCACTTGAATCTGTTAACTCAGTCAATAAATTTTTTGCAGAAATGGGTAAAAATCTAGCCGAAAAAATAGGAAACAAATCAAATAACTATACAGCTTATACTGCCAACAATAGAGTCTCGCATTCTATGACACTATTACCAACAGACGAACAGGAAGTTGCTAAACTTATAAGATCCTTACGTGAAGACTGTGCCGTTGGTTGGGATAGAATTTCAAGTGTTCTTTTAAAAAAACACATTGATGTAGTAGTACCACCTCTAACATATGTCTGCAACCTCGCTCTTACATCGGGTCAATTCCCTAAACTTTTTAAAAAGTCCATAATACATCCCATTTTTAAGAGTGGAGATAGAAACCGTGTCAACAACTACAGACCTATTGCTGTGCTGCCTGCCTTATCCAAAATCCTAGAGCGGATCATGAACAACAGACTTGTCGACTATTTAGAAAAGTTTAACTTATTGTCTTCCTCGCAATATGGTTTTCGCGCTGGCAAATCAACATCCGATGCGGTTCATGATCTAACAAACTATGTTGTTGCAAACATGGATAGAGGGCAGAAGGTCTTGGGCATATTCTTAGATCTCGCAAAAGCTTTTGACACGGTTTCTGTCCCAATCTTAATTCAGAAGATGGAACTAATGGGAATAAGGGGTAACCAGCTTAGGCTTTTTGAGGACTACCTGAGTGGGCGTACCCAGTGCGTTAGGGTCGATGACGTCATCAGTGAAGAGTGCACTGTCACTTATGGCGTGCCACAGGGTAGCGTAATTGGTCCAACCCTTTTTCTAATATACATTAACGAGCTGGGTATGCTCACTCTCAACAAAGGCAAAATTATTACTTTTGCAGACGATACCGTACTCCTTTTTAGCGCCAAATCATGGCATGAAGTATATGCGCATGCTCAGATAGGGTTTAACATCGTGGTTGACTGGCTGTATAATAATTTTCTCACATTAAACGCGGATAAAACGAAGTACCTTACCTTTTCCCTAAAACACAACACACAAACAACATCAAATATGTATTGTATCATAGCCCACTCCTGCACTAATAAAAATGACAGTGTGTGCACTTGCACTCGCATCGTCAGGGAGAACAGTATAAAGTATCTGGGTATAACAATAGACTGCACTTTAAGATTCCAAGAGCACATCAATACTCTCTGTAGTAGATTGCGAAAATTAATATTCGTCTTTAAGACACTGAGACACGTGTTAAGTGTGAAGCAGAGGAATTCGGTCTACTTTGCACTCGTTCAATCCCTTTTAACATACTGCATAACATCCTGGGGTGGTGCAGCAAAGCACATAATCTTGGTGTTGGAAAGAACGCAAAGAGCTATTTTGAAGGTATCCTTTTTTCTTCCCTTTCGATATCCCACAGCACTCCTGTACAAGGAGGCCAAAGTGTTAACAGTGCGCCAACTGTTTATTTTGCAAACGATCCTTAAACAGCATGGACTTCTCACTTATGACCCCTTATTGTCACGTGGTAAAAGAAGATTTAACCCCGTGGACCGCCAACATATTCGGCTTTCTACTATGTTCTCAAAACGATTCTTTTGTTACCTCGGTCGCTTTCTTTACAATAAGTTGAATAGCATACTTGATGTCTACAATCTTACCAAGACCAAGTGCAAAGTAAGGGTTAGATGTTGGCTCCAGGAGCTGAGTTACGACGACACGGAAAAACTTCTTGTTGCCCTTGTATGACTTGTTTAAATATATATATATAGCTTTTCCATCATCTACCTGCTACCGTTACATTCACGCACAACACCCATTCACACACAGACACAACATACTACCTATACACTTACTCTAACACATACACACCACCTTCACACTAACACACACATACATCTTCACTCAAACACTAATCATACTAACACTAAGCTAAGTCCAACCATAATAATGTCTGAAACTCGATAGGCTATTTTACTAAAGAAATGTAATTGGTCCGAAAGTTGAATTATCGAAGAGTTTATCACCCGTATCATTCTTTTCTTCTTTTGTTACGTTTATCGAAGTACAATGCTCCTAAGAGTCAAAAAGTGCCACTTGGTCTGTATGATTTCACTGGCGTTATATTGTTACGAACCCCCACACTCGAAATTCGGAGCGTTTTATGTTTGTCAATGTGTATTGATTTAATAAAACAAGACGTGCATGTAATTTATTTTTCGGTCCTCTAACTGACGGACTAAACAGATTTACAATTTATTTATGCAGTAAAGTTCCCTATCTTAAATTATTGCTTACCGCATTTACCAGTCTGCGAGTACATTATTCCTAAAATGTATTTTTCTTATCCAAGGGGCGGAGACCTGGTGTCCTGAAATACAGGCGTTAAGCCTAGTTTAGGCACCAGTCTCCCACAGTATAGTTAATAACAATGTATAAGTCTTGCTACCGTTCCCAATGTAACCTTATATTGTGGTGAGAAAATAAATAAATTTTATTATTATTATTATTATTATAGAGACTCTTTTTCAGTAAACACACCCGACCAGAACCATCATCATAGCCCTCAGGCTGTTTCATAAAAATCTCCTCTTCAAGTGTTCCATACAAAAATGCCGTCGAGACGTCAAACTGCATCATTGACATGTTCTCATTGGCTGCGATAGCCAATACACTTCTGACTGTTGCCATCTTAGCCACGGGACTAAAAGTTTGATCATAATCAATCCCTTTTTTCTGACTAAACCCCTTAATGACAAGTCTGGCTTTGTATTTATCTACGGAACCGTCAGCATTCAGTTTAACTTTGTATACCCATTTACATGGTATAACCTCTCTATTCTTTGGAAGTGACACTAAGACCCAAGTCTTATTCTCCATTAAAGAATTGAACTCACAGTCCATTGCTCTTTCCCAAAGATCCCGTTCAGTGCTTTTAATAGCGTCCTTATAGCAACTTGGTTCTTTGTAACCACAACTAGCCATGTTTAAAACATAGTCCTTGAGTTTTACAGGTGGACGAAGTAACGATCTGTCTCTTAAAATCCTTTCTCCATGTCTAACAATTTCTTGTTCAGGAATTTCATCTGTGGTATGATCTTCATTTACTTCCCTTATATCTCCCCCTAACTCAATACTATGTTCAGAAACATCACTCCTAGCATCATCAAATGTATCCAAATCTTCAACTGGAACATCTTCTCTACCAACAAACTCTGTGTTTTCATCTGTTCTAATTAATTCAGTATCCCTAGTTCCAGTACCAACACCTTGAACATTCTCCTGAATAACACTTTTGTCAAAAGTTCCAGCATTGAATGGAGTATCCGCATTCTGATTATTTTTATGTGTCTGTTGCAAGTCCAAAAGAATTTCAAATTCAGTTTCTGTAGAAACTTTCACAGGAGTTTCCGCACCCAAGGGTTTTTCATCGAAGGTTACATCCCTAGACCTTACCAGCACGTTATCTTTACTATTCCAAAGTCTATATCCATCGTCATTATCATATCCAATAAGGACGCATCTCACTGCTTTCATATGTAGCTTTTTCCTTTGCTTCTTTGGTATATGTGCATAGCAAAGCGATCCAATGATCCTTAACTGCTTAATTTGTGGCTTCTTACCAACCCACAGCTCAAATGGCGACTTGTGTTCCACTGTAGTTGGACCTGTCCTATTTAAAATATAGACGGCAGTATTCACCAACTCAGCCCACAACATTTGAGGCAGTTCTTCATGTGCATGCATCATTGCTCGCGCTGATTCTACAATCGTGCGATTGTCCCTTTCACTACAGCCATTTTGTTCAGGCGTGTATGGCATGATTAATCGTTGTTTTATACCCATATCTGTTAATACTTTTCGTACCTTCTGATTGTCGAATTCGCCACCATTGTCACTCAATACTTCTTTCACTGTATGACCAGCTACCTTAGCAGATGCCAACATTTCCTTGAGCTTCTCATGTACCTCTGACTTCTCTCGAAGAAAGTACACAAACCTATAGCGCGTGAACTCATCCTTGAACAGTACAAAGTAACGATATTTCGATATCGACAAAGGGAATGGACCACACACATCCGTGTGTATGCGTTCTCCAGGCTTCGTGGCTTTTTCCCGTACACCGAACTTCAGTCTGTGGGACTTTCCAAAAATACAACCTTCGCATAGTTCTCCTGTTTCCTTTGTTTTTATGCCGAGTTCCCTCTCGATTAGACTTTTCACATGTCTTTTATTCTGGTGACCCATACGCTCATGATAGAGTTGCAACAAATCTACTTTCTGTACCAAATTCACAGTTAACTTAGATGGCGGTACAATCTTAAAATCTAGCCTGTACAGACCTCCATACCGTTCTCTATGTCCTGTTACTGTAATTTTACCATCAATTATCATTGAACAAGTAGTGATCCGCGACTCGAACAAGCTTCCTGGATTTCTATCATGTGTCGACAACACAGAAAACAAATTTTTACTAATTTGAGGAACATACCAAACATCTCTCAACATTGACTTGACAACCTTTTTGTTAACTACAGCTTCAATGGATAGTGAACCTTGCCCTTGTGCCTTTAACACATTTCCATCAGCTGTTGTTACAGTGTGATCCACATCAAAATATTTAAAATCTTGATACAAATCTGCTCGCATCGTCACATGATTTGTAGCACCATTATCTACATACCAGTGATCACGATCTATCCCAGATTCTGCTGAACTCACCGTCGATAACATCATGTTAACTCCTTTATTGTCATCTACAACTTGACGAGATACACTCCTCTTAGGGCAATCTTTCTTTATATGTCCAACTTCCTTACAGTTGTAGCATTTAATCTTTTTATTTGTCCCTGGAGTCATGTCACCTTTCCTAGTAAATTTCTTCGTTTTCACCACAAGAGCGTCACAACTAGACTCACAGTCTTTGCCGTTGTTACTTAGCGCTTTTTCATGTGCACACAATTGACTCGTAATATTTTCAATAGTCCGATCCTTTTTCGACATTAGCAACCAGCTCGCTTTAAATGAAAAATATTTTTCAGGTAATGTATCTAAGATCTTGCAAATTAATAGTATATCTGGAAGTTCCTTAACTCCTTCTTCTTTTATTAATTCTTGTCTTAATCTATACCAGACATTTTTCAACTTTGAGATGTGCGTTACCATATCATCAACCGGATCCTTTTTGTAACTGAAGAATTGCAGACATAAATCATACAGACGATCTTCACTGACGCCTTCATATAATCTATGCAATTCATCCCATACTTCCTTGGACGTTGAAAATCTTATGACCTTGTCTAACGTTTCATCCGCAATATTGTTTGTTATAATTAATAAGGCCGTGCTATCCAACTTGTTGTACTTGCTCAAATTGTTCTCATAAACGACCAAATCTGCAGCAGCTGCATCGCCAGCCCCACGTACAGGTTCTTCAGGTCTTTTAATTTTACCTTCTACAATATCAACCAAACCGTCTATTCCTCTTAGAAGAGCGGACATTCGGTATTTCCATTGCATCCAATTTGTGCCTTCAAGTTTTGAAATTTGCACTTTTGATAGCTCCATAATTACTTATAACGATTATACAATATTATTTCTCGGGCTTTCTGGGGCTTTCTGGGTCCATAACCACTTAAAATAAAACCCAGTTGTGAAAATATAACATGAATTTTATTCACCACAAAATGACAGACAAGACACCACAAACTACATAGACACTCAAGGAGGTCGCACATTGTTTTTTCCTATTATTACCCACTGGGACAAAATACATCCTATATATATTGTAGGATATCTTTGTTTGTGTGCAGAGATGTTAAGATAAAATATAATTCTATGTGTTAATCTAAGTAGGTTAAAACTACACATGTTTTTTCATTCGGTTGTCCGTGTTATTTCGTTTAGCCGTTTTCGCGTGAAAGTCTAACAAATATCCATCAATACATCGATTCCGCCTCACAAACTTTCGTATTAATAACAGTAGTAAGATGAAAACAAACACTTTAATGATTTATTTATGAAAACTGTCAATATTACTTCTCAGGAAGAAAACTATCAAGCAGCAGTTTATATGCGCATTTAGATAGGAAACCTTCATACGGAGCCCTGCGAAACAATAAATAAGACGACGGGTTCGGACCGAAATAATGAAGGGACCAATGTGAAGCCTGGATACAAAATAGATACATTTAGAAGTGCAGGAAATCAACACAACGAGCTAAACTGTATGCAACCCAGGGTTATGGCCGTTTATATTACGTGGTAAAATCATCAAATGTGTTTGCCCATCCAGGGCAGTATGAGAGGCACTCTGTCAGACTCGTACTGACAAGAATCCACGGTGTTCCTTCAATAGCCCTTTACGTTCCGGGATCAAGGTTTCCTGATAAGACAGTCCGACATCCCCGGAAACAGCCCGGTAACCCCGGATTATGGCCGATATGCTAGAGCAATCGTGGTGGCATTTATTGAAGAATTCCGTTGTCTTTCTCCGAAATCCATCATCTTATAATATTTATTTACGAAATATACGCTTTGTGCTCTACGACAGCGCTCTTTAGTGACCACATTCACCACATTATTAGAGGCCATAATATATAATATCTGCCAATTCTAGCCAATTTTAGCCATCGTAACACACATGTGGTTCGCTTAACTCCAATGGTATCGCCGAAGACGTTAGTTGGGCCTTAAGTAGACCCCCTCCCATGAGTCTAGCGCACTTATATAATTTTCCATCAGTGAGGCACAACACAGGCCTCGCACTAGGTGGACCGACGACATCGTGAGGGTCGCGGGCAACCGATGGATGCAAGTGGCGAATTGTCGTTCGGCGTGGCGATCTAAGGGGGAGGCCTATGTTCAGCAGTGGACGTCTTCCGGCTGATGATGATGATGAGGCACAACACAGGCGTTCTAGAGAGGTGAGAGAGAGTGGGCTGTCATCCACCAAGTGGGCTCGATGCAGGTTGGTAGAATGTCATAGGTCTTCGAATTTTTTTAGTTCCAGGACATATCGGTTTTTTTTTAATTTTTTTTTAGGGAGCAGTTTTGAGAGCAGTGATAATGAAATAACAAAATAATACCTGGCTAGGTTAGCTGTTATTCACAGTCTAAAATTCGTTAGGCGTTCCATTGCTTAACACTGAAGTTAGGCAGTGATTGAGATCAATAGATCACCATACAAATGCAACTATACATTTTAGCTCTATTTGCTAGTTCTACAGAGCATACCTACTGTCCATATCTATTTTGTGGCGTCGATCTGTCCCGGGTGGTTCACAGACCATTAAAATTTATAGCCCATCCAGCGAGAGCAATGTTTATTTGTAACAGCTATTCAATTGCGAATGGTCGATTATCGGAGAGATTTTAAACGAATTAAGTTTTATTTTATTGTGTGTAAACGAATTAAGTTTTATTTTATTGTGTGTTTTGAATAGACTTATCGAATCATTACTTACGGCATGAGGTGTAAAAACGATTAAATAAGTGATTTATTTATTGATCACTTGCCATTTTGCAAAAATTATGAAAATATTGCAACCATTAATTGGAGAGATGAAGGGTGGAATTTTATAACAAGCCTTTTTGTTGATAACGCCTCTATTATATCCTTCAAATTGACGCAACGTTTTTGACAGTTGACAGCTACCTACCATATGATTTTGAGATACATTTTATTTTGCTAAAATAATTTTGTACGGAAACTATGCGATACTAATTAAAATTACATTTAGAATAAATTCGAAACGTTCTTTTTTTGTTAATATGTTTATAAGTTTTCGGAAATTTGTTTTTGTTTTACGAAGTAGTGTTAAAGCCTGAATTATTTGAAGAAAATAATATTTAGGAAATTAGTTTTTGCATTTATTGGAAGAGACGACAGTTTCTAGAAATTATTCGTTGGCTGAGCTAGACGAGGTAACCCTTCATAGGCTAGAATCTTGCCAAGCAAGAACGAGCTATACGACCTAAAAATCTAGGAGAACCATCTCGATTTTGAGCTGTAGACTGCACTATCCAGGTGCAGTCGAAAGCAGCAAAAATTGCTGACCAACAGATAGGTGCTAAAAAGCACCGACCACTTCCAATGATGAATGTGCTAAGGACCATGTGGGGGGTCTGCAGTGGATCCGCAGAGAAGGGGGAGGTCCACGACACGATCCGGAGGGTCTTTGGGAACGATATGGTGATAAAAGACAATACGGATCGACATAATCAGTAAGTTTTAGTACTGTACACATATGTTCCTCGCTATTTAACATGGGCATTGGCACCTCAGGTTATCTGTTACCCGAAATGACGGCTGAGCGATTCCATTGGCACCTGGCAACCATCCTGTCGGTATCTATTACCAGCTTTTACTGTGATCCTTCGGTGCATTAGCGATACGCAGGAGTTCAAGATCCACTTAGGTGATCTTGCTCCATCTTAGCTCTCATCTTTGCCTCTAGGCTAGATTGAATCCACGAGCGAAAAAGGAAAAAAAGATATGCTCGAAATATACGTTTATTTTGGGATGTTACTAAGTCTAAATTCTCTAATTTTGACAAGACCCCAGGTTTGTTAGTTAGTAAAATTCAAGCTTTATTTTCTGCCACGTATGGTGCCTTTTTCAACTTTTCACTTATAAAAAATAAATTACAGAGGTTTTGTGAACAAGAAAATACTCAACAAGAAAGTATTTTCAGTAAAAAAATACGTCGCGGTGTGAACTACTTAGAGCTCATTATAATTTCCTGGTTCTGGGTGCCTGAGAAAAATATAATAATGTTCAGCTGACAGCTGTCAATTTGACATAAGTTCGTAAAAATATCACACAGTTTTAGGCTGCGGTTCCACTGAGGCGGAGCAGAGCGGAGAGCGATTCACCAATCACATGGCTTTAGTGGAGACAAGATATGGATTTCAAGCCATGTGATTGGTGAATCGCTTATCGCAGCATTATCATGCAAGAATAATAACTTTACTAAGCCTTTAGCATGCGAGTTACGGCTGCCCATACACGGACTGCTTGAGCAGTCAAATTCAACTGCTTACTGCATTTGTTAACTGCTCCAGTAGGTGGTTTAAACTGCTCGAACGATTCCGTGTATGTGTACGTAGAAAATTGCTGATTGCAATACAGTCAGTTAAAGCAGTCGATGCTGACTACAATAAGCAGTCAGTGTATGGCCGGCCTAGTCGGTATTGATTTAGAAGCGTTTCTAATTTTAGTTGAATATTGGCATCACGGTTGGTACAGTGGCTGAGTGATTGGCTACTGCAATGTGTGTCTCAGGTTCGAGTTCCACACGAAACTTGACATAACTTTAAATGTTTGTGAACGCATTTGTGTGAACGTTTGTATGTTTGGGAGGTAAAAATAACGCTTTTTAGAGCTTATTGTACATCCCTCTACACGTGCAGTCTGTGGGCAAAGTACACTCGTGCCTCATACAACGCCCTCCGCGTCCAATTCAATAACGCATTCAGGGTGGTTTTGAGGTTGCCCCGCCACTGCAGCGCCTCGGGCATGTTCGCAGAGGCGCGCACCGACTGCTTTCACGCGACGATGCGCAGGAGGTGCGCGTCTCTGGTGCGCAGAGTGCGGGGTAGCGCTAATACCGTCCTAGCGATGATAGCCAACAGGGTGGATTGCCCTTACATCCGGCAATGTTGTAGCAGACATATTGTTACACAGTGACTGTTTCATTGTTTGTATGTGCTTCTTGTCCTGTCTGTATGTGTCACATTTTGTAAATGTTTTTAAGTTTTTGTATATGAGTCTTGTCACTTGAAATAAACGAATTATTATTATTATAATGCGGTACGAAATCCTAAAGAGGTTTAATTTGACGGAAAAATACATTTTTTGCAGAAGAAGTAAATATGTGACACACGTTCGTGAAAACCTGCCCAAGATGCTGGAAGCGAAGCTGTTGAACCAGAAGTCAGCGAAGTCTAAGAAGCACCAGACTGCACCAATGCCAGAAGTAAGAGTAAGGCCTGAATTCCTCTGACTGATATTTTTTGCGTAAGGTCGGACGCGTACGTCACCGGGAAATATATAGCAACGTACAATGTACAGAGCCAGTAGGTCAAACTACGCGAATTTGTCGAATTTCACCAATCGAATATTAACCTTCCACTATAGTGATGAGGTTGAAAATGTATTGTGGTAGGTTGATGTGGTGGTTGTACAACGTAATGTCGTTGGTTTCCCTACTACTCTATACGTTCCTCTTTCTACGTTTTATCTCTACTTTCCATTCCTCTCATTCTCTTACAGTTCGTGTCCTCCCAAGAACAAACGTCAAGCCATTTTCCTTTCTTCTACAACCCTCGATGCTAACAAATAAATAATGTGACTATTTTTCCTATCTAGTGGTGACTGACTCAATTTCATAGAATATATTTTGTGCTGTTCAATTATATTCTTTAGCACTGATTAAGTTGATTTTTGTCCAAAATATACGTAAGAAAAAAAGCACAATCTTGGTTTTTCTATTAATTCCACAGCCCCATAAAGTGAAAATATAAGTTGTATGAACGGCTTTTTCAAAATTTAAAATAGAAAGAATATAAGTAAATACTTTCACAGAGTAAATCCAAATTAGACACATTTCTTACTTTCAGGATGGAACGGGCAGAATACCTACACTTTATTATGTACACCACACACATTAATTATACATTTTCTACATTTATACATATAGTAATAGTAGTCTTCCTGATCAATTTCGGCCACGGCGGCATATCTAAACGGAGATTAGCCATCTCGTCATCATCATCATCATCAACCTATAATGTTCCCACAGCTGGCACACAGGCCTGCTTTCTGTGAGAGTGAGTGGGCCATAATCCACCACGCCAGATAAGCCATCTGCGCGGCACATATTATAGTGCACAAATGTGTGCGCAGGCACAGGCGCACTCTCTGTTCCTTTACTCCCATAGTCCAATGGTACGGCAATCCGACATGACCGGAGAGAGATCAGCGTAGGAACAACGGCCTTACGTGCTTTCCGAGGCTCGGGGGTATCATACCGCCAACTTCCAAACTCCGGGCCGCGAGTTACTGAGAAATTCTCATAGAAAAACCCAATAGCACTTTTTGCCAGAAACGGGAATCGAACCCAGGACCACGATCAGCAAGTAAAAGCCGTACTTGAAAGTGAAGTATTGGCAATTTAAAAAAATAATTAAATACCTATTACACTAATAAATATACACATGCTAAATACTTCAAACTTGGTTATATGATTAATGATCAAAGTAATCCTAGTTGATTTACGTGTGTTTAAATTCTACTTTCAAACAGATTCTTTTCTTTCGTTGCAATTTCAGGCAGCAACAGATACGTCAGATGAAAGATCCGGAAGAATAGGACCGAAAATCGTGGTATTTGACGCATCTACAGGTTAGTTCACAACAAAGGTTTACATTTACGACTATGTAGCAGATAAGTACTACGTCCCCCTATTTTTGGGTTCGTAAAATCATCAAATAAGTCCTCCCTCACGCCCTGTGTGGAGCAGAAGGGCCTTATTTACTGTCAGACTCGTATTTACGAAAATTCCACATTATTCCTTCGGTTGCCTTTTACGTTCATAGGCCAATCCTGCTTAGACAGTCCCGCATCGTCGGCAGACGTTTGGCTCTATAGGGCCAAACCCCTTCCGGGATAGCGGGGCAGGGGTTTGGCCCTATAGAGGCCGTGTCCCTTAACTTTGATATCATTTCTAACCGACGAAAAAAAGGAAGAAGTTCTCAATTCAACATGTTTTTAGGGTTCCGTACGTCCGAATACAAAAACGGAACCCTTATAGGATCACTCGTGTGTCCGTCTGTCTGTCACTTACAGTCAATTATCTCCGAATCTACTAAACCGATTAAGTTGAAATTTGGTACACATACCAATTCTTGTGACCCAAGCACAGAGGTGTGACATGAATAGATGAAATCTGTATATGGGAGGTAATTTTTGGGGGGGAAGGGGAAAATTTTAAAAAAATATTTGAAAACTGCATCGTGTGACACAGGTATCAAATGAAAGGTCTTGTTGAGAAGATCTTAAATGTATTTTTTTGTAATTTTAAAATAAATAGTTTTCAAGTTATTCAAGAAAATAGACGAAAATTGACCATTCCCCCCTTATCTCCGAAACTACTGAACCTAATATTTTGAAAAAAATACAGAAATTAATTTTCTACTTATAGATTATAGGATAACCTATAAGAAGTCCATGATATTAAAATAACATGGTAAATCACTCAATATTGTGCGTATGGTAAATCACTCAATTTTGAAAACTGCATCGTGTGACATATCAAATGAAAGGTATTGTTGAAAAGAACTTAAATGTATTTTTTTTGTAATTTTAAAATAAATAGTTTCCAAGTTATTCAAGAAAATAGACGAAAATTAACCACCCTTATCTCCGAAACTACTGAACCTAAAATTTTGAAAAAAATACAGAAATTACTTTTCTACTTATAGATTATAGTAAAACCTATAAGAAGTCCATGTTATTAAAATAACATGGTAAATCACTCTATATTGTGCGTACCTTCAATTATTCGAAAATTTCAATTCATCTATTATTTGCGGTTAAAATTATAGGTAGGCAAAAAATAAATCGTACGGAACCCTCTTCACGCGAGTCCAACTCGCACTTGGCCGGTTTTTTTTCATTCATTTATACAAAGTAGGCATCAAGAAATTTACGTTAAAACATTTTTATGTACTAACCATTTTATTTGAACAAATAAAGTTTAAACTGCAATTATCTGTTTTAGACTTCAGTAGCAGAGCATAATTTGTCCAGACTACGCCTCGTTTATACTCCATGTTGCCTAGAATCGACATCAAAAGCCCGTTAACATCAATTAGGTCCCAAGCCTCTGCTGTCACTGGACAGGCCCGGACTAATTAGTGTAATTAGCACTGATGCCACACTACCCAGGCTGGCTGGTAATTGCAGTAAAATGTCTAGCTTTTTGGCGACTTTAGATGTTGTTTTAACAGAAAAATATTGTTGTTCCGTTCGGCAATAGGGGACAAACTGCAGACTTCGCGGACTTGGTGTTGACTCTTTTTTATGTAACTAAAGCTTTTTTAAGTGTAAATTGTAGCTTACAAAATCATAACAGCATGTCATATACACGCACGCATAAAATATACATGCACTGTTTTACCAGTTCCTTGAATACTCCCGGAAAGTTAAAACATTGCGTGTATATTCTAGCAAACGAACTCCCATGTTTTGACTCTTCTCTTCTCTGTAATCTCTCTCTACCATCTTGGTGTAGACCTCCTTCAACTCCTTCCACTCTCCACGACATAGAGCTCTTTGTAACTAGTTTAATCCCACGACCCTCTTCACATCATCCTTCCAGCCCATTTGTGGTCTTCCTTGAGCCCGCATTTCTCCCCATGTCATCCATTCGAAAAGACATTTGCACCACGATTTCTTATATCAAGATAGCTAACCGCATTTTAAATGTGCCACACATTTTATCATGTGTGTGACTCTCCTTCGACAGATTGATATACCCAAGTAATTGGCTCTTAAACGGGCATGAGTCCTCTCTGGGCTGCTGCCGAGAAATCTACTTTGACTGATCTACCGTCCAGCAATGGTGCCACTAGACCAACAACCTTTGTTATTCTCAAACAAACATCACCAAACCCTCAAACTGTAGTTTGATTGGATACCAAATTAACTTTTTAGTCTACAATTAATTATTTATCTCTACTGTCTATTCTGGAGTGGAGACCACGAACCGGACGACGCAGCGTAGGCAGGCCTCCCATTAGACGGACCGACGACAACGTGAGAATCGCGGATTGTCGTTTGGCGTGGTGGCCCTTATTCAGCAGTGGACATCTTCCGGCTGATGATGACGAGACACTGGCTCATATCTTATGGTATTCCCAGGTACGGGTCGCTTAGTCCTGGTGGGTGATGAGAGGGTGAGTGTGCAGGGTCTCTCCAGCTTCGCGACCATCAGAGCCACGGCGTGTGTGTACGGCAACAAGTGGATGTATGAAGCGCAGCTCGGGACTAAGGGAATTATGCAGGTAAGGAGGTAGAAGGTTTCAGACTTTGTCTGTGATAAGGAGGTGGATTAGGTTTATGGTTAATGCTATCAGAGATAATCATTAAAGTTAATGAAGCACAAGGTGTCCAAGAAATAACTGGAAATCTCTTAGGCAGGCCATAAGGCCAAAGAGGTTTGAGAGGAGAAGGAGGAGAGCAGTCAGCCGAACTGCTTCGAGCAGTTAGTGTAGTCAAACAAACCCCAGGCATTCACGGACTACTCGAATTAATGGCACCTTGAAGCGGTCATTGTCGTCTTCGTCACTGAAATGATAACTTATCAATTAGCCACCATTGATTGACTGATTTCTTATAAAGATCTCTCATTAATAATAGCTGCGAAGAAGTAGAAGTCGGAAGAGAAAATGGAAGCTTTTGCTTCATAGTAGGACAAATAGCTGTTAATGTAAAGCCACAATTTGTATGGAAATGAGAAGAATAATAAGTGTATTGGTAAAGTTCTCACACAATTTTGTAACGACCATCCAAATCATTCATCCGTTCTTCTTCCTTATGTCTTTCCTCCATCAGATCGGCTGGTGCACGGCCTCTTGCACATTCTCCATGGACACAGGAGTGGGGGACACAGCGAACTCCTACGCATACGACGGAGGCAGGGTGAGGAAGTGGAACGTGGCCACCTCGCCTTATGGCCAGGCCTGGCTGCCCGGCGACGTTATCGGCACCTGTATCGACCTGGATAATGGAACATTGGAGTATTATAGGTGAGGATTCTTTTAAACTGAGGCATATTTGTATGAGGTAGTCATGACTTAGACCAGCGGTCGGAAACCTTTTGGCAAGCAAGGGCCACAACGTGACAAAATAAACTAAAGGCGGGCCGCAGTCATTATACTCGCATTAACCCAAGAAGCTCAACATACCTATCCATAATAATTGGTCATATTCCATAGAAAAAATAAAAATACAATTGAAAATTGTTAAAAAATACGGAATTTAATTCGTACACGTAATACTTCTATTAGATAAAAACAATAGTTCGCAGGCAGAGCGAAGTGCGTTTTTGACACAAATGTCAGTGTCGCCGAGCATAATGCGTTGATTTTGATAATTATAACTTATTTACAAAACATTCACGGGCCGCAAGTAAGACGTCCGCGGGCCGCGGGTTCCGACCGCTGACTTAGACCAATAAAAACATAAAAAATACGAGCGGGCCTTACAATAGTCGTATGTGATGTATATCACAACACCAGACACTTTGGACTTGACTTTGAAACAATAGATTTATCCACAGACAGACCTCGGCAAGAGTTGCTTAACTTTAGTGACCCATTCAAAGACAGGCGTTACTTAAACTTAACCTTGCTCACCCATCGCGCAAAAGTTGGTACCATCTTAAGTCTTGTTCTACCACCGCGTGCGCTATTTGATTTGACCAATCCTGTTTCACTTCTGTTTACAAACTTCCGTTACATTTCTCGCAATCACTCGCACAGAAACTATAAGAAAGATGTTACACATCAAAAATTAAGGGAGGTGTTACTGCTGAGAAGGCGATAAATAGAGAAGTATGCATGAAGAAGACCCAAAAGGATGTGGTAAGGACTGGAGAATAATGATGGAACTAGTTCAAAAATAAGTATCATATTTTTATGTACACTTTAACTTCACCAAGGTCAATTTATTTCGTAAGTTATTAAAATAATAGCTGTAAAGTTAGTATGAGTAAAAACTGATGACATTTTTCATTTGAAACTCAGTACTTTCAACTGAGAATTCACAGGTAAGCTTGCCTGTGAGTGTTCCTCATACTGTACCGAGAACAAACATATTATGCGATTCGAGCTGCAGCAAGAGTTTCTAAATACTGCTATCAAATTCCGTCTATTTTAAATTTTTAACCTGAGGCATAGACCTTTGGAAACCAAAATGTCGATAAAGTACCTCAAATCGAACTCGCTTGCTTAACAAAGTTAGTACAACCTAAAAACCAACGTCAAAGCAATCTACAAAGCTTCGATTCACGTGTTATGACAATTTCCTACGATAAAACGTTCAATCAGTCAATAAGAGGATAAATCAATCAGGAAATTCATCTTCGCTCCAACACTGCAATCTGGAATGTAGGAATCGATTTGATCTATTTTTACCTACTCGAATACAACGGCATAGGTGAAGTGTGTTCACGTTTAAGTTTCCAAACAAGATAACAAGAGCCTGTCGCCAAACAGTTTTTTCTGTTTTTCGTCGGTGTGCAGGAGTTCCATTTTCTTCTGGGTGAGTTCGCTCCTTCTCAAGGCTCATCTTTGCTTCTGGGGTAGATTGAGGCCAAGAGCGAACCCAGACGCCCACGGCATCAGCCACCGTAGACACGGGAACCATACGGACGACGAGTAATGGGTGACTCCGTCCGATCATGGACCACGGTCGACGGCGCGTTGTGTCTCACGTGCGCCTCAAAGAGCTGTCAGCAATCTGACGGGGCCACCATAGAGAGCAAAAGCCTGCTCGGGGTCACGGTCAGGATAGAGTGACCCCGGAACGTAAAGGGCTATTGAAGGAACACAGTGGATTTTAATCAGTACGAGTCTGACTGTCCCTCCCATTTTCCCTGTGCGGGAGGACTCAATTGAAGATTTTACCGCATAATGATGATTTTGCTGTATAATGACTGTTTGAAAGTGACTATTAGAAATTTATTTATATTTATATCAGCCCATAGTGTCCCACTGCTGGGCAAAGGCCTCCCTCCACTCTTTCTACCTCTCACGGCCCCCTGCAACCGTGGTGCAGTCCTTCATGAAGCGGTCCAAGTCATCTCGCCATCTTCGCTTGGGCCTGTCACGACGAGAGTTCTCCCTTTTGGCACCCAATCGGATGTATGTTTTGCCCAGCAATTGTATAGCATTCGACATACGTGGCCGGCCCAGTCCCATTTCAGCTTGGCAGCTTTTTCTCACACATCGGCAATTTGCGTCAAGGAACGCAGTACTGCGGTCTGAAAGTTTGACTCCTTGGAAATACCTATTGAAATCTATTTAAATTAAAGACTATGTCAGTAGTCAATGGACTGTGTAATTTATTTATTTTACAGTAGAATCGAACTGAAAAGAAATAGCTCTAGTTGGAAAAGACCTTGTGAACAGACTTTAGACTGACTTATTAATATTTCAATGACTTGTAAATGTCAGGGCGAAGGTTTCCGGTTCTGAATAACTTTTCAAATCACGATTTTGCATTGATAATGCATGATTTTGTAGTTGGCAGTTGAAGGATTTTCCTTCAGATTGCTTTTATGAAGTTCAGGGAATTTAGTAATTTTTGGACGAAATTAAACATTTGTTAAATTGCATTGAAATACGAGTAAGAACAGGTGGTCTACCATGATGTCTTAGGTCTTCGTAGTCTTCTTTAAGCGTGAGTAGTGCATCTGTGGGAAAGAGACAGAGCTATACAAGTCGTCTAGCGCCATCTCGTTCCCACCACGGAACTACTAACGCTTTAAGAAGTCATGGTAGGCCACCTGGACGACGATGTCGGTTAAATTTTGGGCATGTGTTTTGTGGATCAAAGGTACGGTAGTGTTGGTAAAATATACTAATCCCTCAACACCAGACGACAAAACCCTATCAACTAGGCCACAAAGCCCCCAACACTAGCCCACAATCAAACCTTTCTTTTCGTCACAGGAACGGCATATCAATGGGTGTGGCGTTCGACAAGGTGACCCACGGAGCTGGGCTGGCGTACTTCCCGGCAGTGTCTCTCGCCATGCAGGAGCACCTCTACGCTAACTTTGGACATGTGCCGTTTGTGTGAGTAACATCTTAAACATCTACAAGTAGTTGTTCCGGGTCTAGCTATATGTGTATGCGAGTTTAAATGCTTGGAAACACACCCACGGCACAAGGAGAAATTCTTAGTGCGGGGCAGGGTTTAAAAAAGACTGCTGAATATTATACGCCAATCTGTAATTGATGGACGAGGGCTCACCCTCATCTATATGAAAAGCGCTGTCCAGTATAAATCTTTTACCCAGGAATTCTCGCTAAAATTCAAACTTCTTTTGCTAAGTTGTGGTCTGAGATAGGAGTCACGGCGTCCTGACCTACCGCATGACGCAGGTCCTCACCGGACACGGAAGTTTCGGGAGGTACCTGTGTCTAAGGAGAAAGGAGGAAACGCCTGGGTGTCACCACTGCGAAGATCGCCCGGAGGACACAGTAGAGCATACGGTGCAAGACTGCCCCGCTTGGGCAGAGCACCGACGTGTCCTCACGGCGGCGATAGGCGGAGACCTCTCGCGCCCGGCATTGGTTGCGGCCATGCTGAGGGGCGAGACGGAGTGGGAAGCGGTCGCCTCCTTCTGCGAAGCAGTAATGCTCGCGAAGGAGGAGGCGGGCCGCACGAGAGAGAGGGCAATGTCCTCCCTCCGCGACCCGCGGTGGTTGGCGCCCACGGCGTCGGACGTCGCAAGACGATCTCCGGCCACCGTAGGCGCGGGCATGCGGGCGGCGAGTAAAGGGCAACTCGCAGCCCGACCATGGACCATGCCCGGGTCGACGGCGCGTTGTGTTCCACGCGCGCCTCAAAGAGCGTCAGCGTAATGACGGGGCCCCCTCTGTAGAGGGCCAAAGCCTGCCGGGGTCGCGGGACTTATACCATTACCGTGACCCCGGAAAATAAAGGGCTATTGAAGGACACCGTGGATTTTAGTCAGTACAAGTCTGACAGTCCCTCCCGCCCTGCCCGGGGTGGGAGGACTCATTTGATGATTTTACCACGCAAAAAAAAAAAAAAAAAAAAAAAAAGTTGTGGTCTGAAGGATTCTGACAGGTTGGCTTAAAAATAATCGTTCCTAAGTCATCTAAAATATTTTATAACCCCAGTTTCCCAGTGGAAGGCTACGCAGCGCTGCAAGCGCCGCCCAACCGCGAGTGCACTCGTGCAGCGTTGCTGTTCAAGTCACTAGAGGCTCTGCTAGATGAACTGTCACAACCTACGGACATCAAGTCACTCACTGCCAAAAGTAGTAAGGTATCAATGATAATGAAATGATTGCTTGATAACAGATACGAGAGTTGGTTTTCACAAAAGCGACAATTCGCCCAAGAAACAAATAGACTAGCCTCTCGTAGGCAAGTGTGTCTTTAATAGATTTTCAACATTATTCCATAAGTTGAAAATCTGTTTAAGACTACAGAGTAAGCCACTTGTCTAGGCCCGCAATAGATAAACCGATTTTATTGGTGGTAGAATAGACAAAATGGCAGATTGTAAAAAGATTTACATATATGTCGTCCTAAGCACGGGGATATTTATGCAAAATATTTGTATTCTTCAGTCGTCTACAGGTCATGCAATATTCAGGGAAAAAAATCGATTTGTGTAGAAAAAATATTTTATTCTTAGTAGAATAGAGATAGAGTTCGTTATGCTACGCGTGCAGTAAACGAGTCTGACGAATAGCTTTCTCAACTAGGCGAAATCAGACACGTCTAAAGGAGCTGAGGAGGAGGTGGCGATACGGATCCACAGCTCAGGGTCCGTATACAGTCCTCGGGCGTCGCCACATAACATAGTCAATGTACAGAGCACGGAGCTGAAGAAGATGTCCAAAAAGGTATCCTGGATAAAAATAAAACCAGACTAGTTTTTGTTTTTCTTACTGACCTGACCGACCATTTTCCAAAATGGCAATACAATTGGTATTTTGCCAAATGGTCGGTCTCGGTCGACATCTTATATTTAGCAGTGGCGTAGCAAGACTGATACTAGGACCCAAAATGTACCCAAGTCATCTTGCAACATAGGGCCCCGCGCGAGCACCGGAGTCGCCAGACCTAAACTAGATCGTCGCGACATAAAGCCTCTATTTCTTAGTAGAAGTCAAGTTGTACTGCTTTAGTAACTGGTTGCAAACTTGTGATCGCCGTTGTCAAGATTTTTCTTATTTTTCTCTCAGAGCGACACAAAAATGTTCTTTCTACTAACTAATCATTATTTTCCAGGCATTCCTCATGTCTCTCTCCCGACTAGTTGTGGTGGAGCTAGGGGGTACTCTCCGTCTCTCATATGTGGTGGTGGCAGAACTGCTGCCTCGTCTACGAGGACTCCTCGGGCTGAAGTCCAGGAGTATACAGACCGACCCATTAGCTGCTGAATTCTTTTCGAAAACCAGAGATGAGAATTTCGTAAGTAGACTTCTCAAATATACATGTACATATATCACAATTAAGAGATGGATATGAATGTTGATGAAGAGGAAGGCGAAGGAAAAGGTGGATGGAGTGTATGTAAGAGGAATGAAATGAATGAAAAAGGAATAAATGATAACGTGACGTCTGTCAGGGGGGATTGGAAGAAGAAAACGTATTGTGCCGACTTGGGGTCGGGTAAAATGATATAAGGGCAGGAAGACGATGATGTTACACATAACATCAAGCTTGTAATCCAAAAAGTGTTGATATATCCTGAGAACACCCAGGAACCGACATGGAAATTAGAACCTCATAATGAAGCCTCATTTAGATACAAGAAATTGCATGCGACATGCGATACGTTGTGGACTACAGATGGACAATGAATGCAGAATGAACGGATCAAATGAATATCGCAATGTAGTTAAAATAACATGCAAGTTCTTGCTTTGTCTGATTGATGGTTAAGGCTAGTAAAAAGTCAACAAACATAATTATTAAAATTGGCCTAATATTGCTTTTTTTAATAAGTACAAATACTAACAACTTTAATGTATTAGATAAATACAGGGCTTAAAATGAAAAGTTGAAACAAGACTTCCTACTTTACTTAAAAAGAAGTTTAAATATTCTATTTTTGTACTAGAAGATACTAAAGATCTAGGTCGAAATTCTGGACGGAAAAGGTAATAGATTCATTAGAAAATTCTTGGCCCGGAATTCACAAATAGGTCAATAAACATCGAAAAGTTTCGAACAATTTTTGATCGGAATTTTATATTTTTAGCCCTCTTTTTCCTTCGTGAAACTTACTACACGATCAAAAAATATCGCATAATTTAAAGGAGAAATGTCAGATGTTACACATCATACACTATTAAATTCGCTGGTGCAGCGGGCAAGACGGAATGATAAGCAGTCACTAAAGTCTAGTCTCGTAGTCAGTAAAGGTAAATGTGGAGCGTAAAGGGCCACTGCAGGATCACCGTGAGTTTAGTCAGTACGAGTCTGACAGTCTCTCCCATCCCGCCCTGTGAGGACTCATTTGATGATTTTACGATGCATAGAAAAAAAGAAAAAAAACTCCCTGCTTTTTTCCGTTTACCGTAGGCTAATTTAACAGACTTAATAACAGAATAACGATATATTGTTATCCATTAAAGGTTACAATCGATTCTAAATCAGTCTGTGCCCTTCGTATACCGCTGACCTTTCAACGACGGTCTAAATATATTCTTAGATTTGGGACGGCTGTCGGAAAGTACAAATTTTAACTTAAAATTTACCAGTCTACATGGAAGAGTGGTTCCTGGAAGTCCCTAAGAGCATATAAACTCAATTAACAAGCCCTACTTACTGTAAAGGCTTTGCCGAACAGCGAGCTTGGCGTGGCGCGGCGCTAGCGTGGCGTGTCCTTAACGTGAGTCGTCCCTGTAACCGCCGGCGCTAGCGTGGTGTGTTTTATGTGATAACTTTGATGACAGTTCAACTATGAAGGAGAGCTACTGAAGCCATGTTGTGACGTTATGCACTCCTTTTTAACCTTCAAGTACCGACGTGAGGCTTTAGTTACATAAGTACCGACGTGACGTCTGGCAGACCACCGTAGCTTAACTGACCAAAATTTTTATGTTTCTGGTTTATTTAAAAAAAATAATTGTTAATATATTTTTGCCATATCTAGTTATCGTACGAGTAAAACAAAATATAAAAGTTTTCACATTTATTACTAATTATAAGCATTTATCTGAGAGTCTCAACTTTTTTGTATGAAAAATCAACTTTTTACTTAGTAATTAATATTTATAAAGTAAACAATTACTTTTTCTTCCCAAATTTTTTTTCTTAAAGTTTAATAACTAAGCAAATAATAAAAATTAAAAAGAACCAAAAAATAAAGTGATTTCTTGGAAATCGCAATGCACAAAATATTCGAAACAATAAAATTTTATAAACAGTCTTTGCTGCATTGTAAGCACACATGTTTGATGCAAGTGTCACATTTATAAGCACTCTTGCGTTTGATGAATGATGATCACTCTCCATAAGAACAAAATTTGGATCGATGTCATCACAGTCGGACTCCGAGCACTCATTTAGCCATTCCTGTATAATTTCCTCATGGTCTGTATTATGAGGACTTGTAAGATATTTTTTATGTTACGTTTTACTCTTGAAGTACTTGTTTGATCCATTTCAGTATCTGACTGAAAATATAGGAAAAAAAACGATATAAGTTCAAACAAGTCTCATTAAAAAACAATACACAAGTACAGACGAGTGGTCTGGTAGACCACTCGCGATCTTATAAAAGACAAAACTCACCGGAATCGGACGCGCCAACACAACCACTCTCCACAAACGCTGCCGAGCGACTGCTCGAGGGGTAGAGAAAAGCGCGGGGGGGTACATCTTCGCTAACACAGGTAACTAGACAAATCGAATATCCAAAGTGTCTGTCAGACCACACGTCGGTACTTAAAGGTTAAGCCTGGCAAGCTTTCAAATAAACATTTATCATATGAAAATGACTCTAACAAGATAATATACACTATTAAAAAAAAAATGCGCAAAGTATTTTATTGCTAAACCTTATTTTTAAGTCACAGTTGACAGATGGAGATCATGAACAATCTCCATAAGTGAACCACATAGTACTCGTACATATACGTATTTATACAGTGTGTCCGGACACGAGTTAGCGATACTTGAAGGGAATATTATAGACTCATTTTCATCGACAAAACTGCTTTAAAAAAAATTCTTACTCCAACACCTCGCGAATGGCGGCCATTTTAGTTTTTTGATTTGTCGAACTGGGGCATGTACAATAAAATGCAAATATCTTTGAATTCAAGAGACCTACATACATGCAAATGACTTTATTGCAAAGTTAAATGTTAAGGCTTTTCAAAAACTTGCAAAAGTTTTCGAAATAATATGTAGAAAGAACCAAAAAACGTGGGCAAACACGAAATTGTACACAAAAATTACTGATTATTTTCACATTTTATACTCTAGCTCGAAAAGTACCCCTGTATTTTGCTTAGGTTTTTGCATTAAATTAAAAGGATTTGAGTCAGGCTATAAAATTGTATCAAAATTATCACTCTACGGTAAGTATTTTAGGAGTTATTCTCACTTGAACATAACCCGTCCTTAGCGCATGTACCACCAATGTTACAGAAGCTGCATTCTTTGGGCGAGCTAAACCGTTTCAACGTAAATTTATGAGCTGGCCTTATTAACCACCATGTAAATGATCCCAACGAATCACCATTATACTTAAATAATACATTTTTTTTTACTTTATGAAATCGGTTTCTTTGAATTTTTTTTAAAAAATGGGCCATTTCAGTTTATGGGTGATTAGTTGGGATCATTTACATGGTGGTTAATAATGCCAGTTCGTAAATTTACACTGAAACGATTTAGCTCGCCCAAAGAATGCGACACCTGTAATATTGGGGTACATTCGCTAAGGAAGGGTTATGTTCAAGTAAGAATAACTCCTAAAGTAGTTGACGTAGAGAAATAATTTTGATACCATTTTATAGCCTAACTCAAATACTTTTAATTTAATGCAAAAACCTAAGCAAAATACAGGGGTACTTTTCGAGCTAGAGTATAAAATGTGAAAATATTCAGTAATTTTTGTGTACAATTTCGTGTTTGCCCACGTTTTTTGGTTCTTTTTACATATTATTTAGAAAACTTTCGCAAGTTTTTGAAAAGCCTTAACATTTAACTATGCAACAAAGTCATTGGCATGTTTGTAGGTCTCTTGGATTTAAAGATATTTGCCATACCACAGTTGGACAAATCAAAATACTAAAATGGCCGCCATTCGCGAGGTGTTGGAGTAAGAATTTTTTTAAAAGCAGTTTTGTCGATGAAAATGAATCTATAATATCCCCTTCAAGTATCGCTAACTCGTGTCCGGACACACTGTATAATGAGTAAGCACGCCAAGGACACGCCAAGGACACGTCACGCTGAACTCGCTGTTTGGAAAAGCCTTACCGGTTAACTCTTTTGATCAAATTACTTAAGGTACTTGCTATTGAGCCACCAGAAATACACTGAGCTTAATCATAACTAGCTTTTGCTCACGGCTTAACTCGCTTTAATTTAGAAATTGACAATCAATTCTGCTACACGCCATCTATTATTATAAGAACATTACTGTTGTTTTCTTCGGGAGGAGTACTTTTTTCGGGATAAAAGGTACCATATGGTCGTTTCTGTACCTGACAATGTATTTGCAAAAATTAAGCGTGATCGGTTCAGTGGTTTAGATGTTAAAAGATAACAAAAAAAATCTGAGTACAATATTTAGAATTTTCTTCAAAAATTGGGAATGTTTTACTAATCAACTGCTATGCTATGTCGGGGCAAAAGATTGGGATGGGCTAAAATTAAGTAGTAATCGTTCTGTTCAGGTGGGCCTGGCATCCAAGTTCATGACCCAGCCGTCTCCTCGTATCTGCACCATGCTGGACTTACTATGGACCTTCCTGGATGAGTCCGCCTTGTGCGACGTGCTGGAACATTGTGTGGTGCGGGAGTGTCTACTGTTTGACTTGGTGTCACAGGTAACTGCAAAGCTAGTGACTCACCCCTGAATATGGGAATGGGAAAAGTGCGGAAGTAGTCGAAAGTTTCGGGATTGTTCGAAAGCTGCAGGATTAATTGAAAGCTGCGGGATTGTTCGAAAGCTGCGGGGCTGTTCGATAGTTGTGACATTGTTCCAAAGATGCAGGTTTATTCGAAAATTGCGGGATTATTCGCAAGCTGCGGGTTTGTTCGAAAGTTGCGAGTTTATTCGAAAGCTGCGGGTTTGTTCAAAAGTTGCAGGACTGTTTAAAACATGCGGGATCGGTCGAAGGTTGCCATATTGTAGGAAATTTGATTGTCAGAATAAATTAACACCAAGCTGGTCAACTTTCTTCGTTTGACAAACATCGAAATCATGAAAAAAAAAGTCAGCTGTCCCAAAAACTTTAATACTCGACCAAAATTTTTGTACACATTATAAAAACTGTAGTGAAAACATAGGAAACTTGGAATGCCTGTAGTGTGGGTAATTAAAAGTACTCTATTATTTTTTTTAACAATAACACATGCGACGCGCATCGTAAAAAAAAACAAACAAACGAAAAACGTTCAAACGAGGAATAGAGAATTTCAACTTGCAAGTGTGAGTTACGATAGCCTAGTTGGTAAGGCGTCTGGTGTACTTATCCAGAAGACGCGGGTTCGAATCCCACTTGCAACTGAATTTTTCTTTCCTAAAAATCATCTTTACAACAATGATATATAAACTATACATTTACGTTGTCCGCACTCTAAAATGGCAACAAAAAATGAAGCCAATTGGCCACATTGCGCTTAGATGCGTCTCCCTCCCGCCGCACGGTGTCATATTTTCTTTCTCTTTCTTCACGCGTATAAGTAATTCTAGTATTGTCGCCGTTTTTAAGCGCCGCGATGTTCGTTCATGGCGTGTCTATACACCGTGTTCTTCACGTTATCCATAAACTTTAGCAAATACTTCTATGGCTTTTACAAATCAAATCCAACAAAGGAAGTAGTACTTAAAAAGGCTTCGTTACAAAGATATTTGTAATTTCATTTAATGAAATTTAATTGAGCTATGTAGTGAGAAAGTATTTTAATTTGAAATCTATCAAATACTATTTGCATTTCATTTGTTTCAGCCCGCCAAATGTTATGAATGAAAATACGACGTTGCCAATTCGGATAAAGAGGCATGCATATCGGGTTATTTACGTCTAGGTATTTAGTTTGTATGAAAATTAACAAAAAATAAAAAATAAGAATTTATTAATGTGTCCATAATGAAAAATGCTTACGTCCGTGGTTTGAACATCTGGTCGAAGTTTATGTATATCGTCCGGAACACGGTGTATACCTATAATACGTCATTGCTTTACAAGTACTGTATTCTATTTTATTTATTTCTCAGGACATGTACTTCAACCAGCAAATAGAAGGTGTGTACGTACTATGTGGACTGATGCAACACCGGGAAACGAGGCACCATCTCGTCAAATACGTGTTCTTCAATAAAATCACGTTAGTAACAGCGTTCAGTTTCATCAAAATTTCTGAAAAACGTTACCATTATTAAAGCTTCTAAAGATCATTGGGCATTTTTGTATGCATTTCGAAGGTTAGTCTTTTTTTACGTGGTAAAATCATCAAATGAGTCCTCCCACCCAGGGCAGGACGGGAGGGACTGTCAAACTTGTACTGACTACAACCCAGGAACGTAAAGAGCTATTGAAGGATACCTTGCTCCTTCAATAGCCCTTTACGTTCCTGGGTCACAGTAATTCGTTAGTCCCGCGACCAAGGTTAGAGTCTTAAATGTAAATCCTTCGTTTTTTCAAAAACCTGATGACGTGGCTTTCTTTACTGACTAGTACATAAGGGGCTTATTAGGCCGCTACCTTGAATTTTGCGGGGGCGAGGAAACGGCGGCTGCGGCGCGGAGTCGGCAGAGTTTTATGCACATATGCCGACGCCCCGCCACCGCACAATTCGGAGTAGGTGCCTTAATCAAACTGTTGTTAATAAATTGCTGTACTATTTCCAGATTCGACAACTTCTTGAACGTAAAGTGTCCAGACGACAGTGTTCTACGGACAGTGGTGAGGAAGCCGTGGTGGCAGCGACCTACTGCTGTGCAGGGAGAGACGGACCCTAGGATAGCTGGTAACTCACTAGGATAATGCCACTCAAACGTCACCCAAATGTCACTGCCACCTGTCAAAAGTGAAAGAACAGCCTAGAACAGCCCATAAATCATTTTCGACGTTTTGGCCTTGTGGGCAAAACTTCCCAGTGGCGTTTAAGAATTTTTGTCAGTTATGATAGCTATTTGACCTTTGGAGGCAAAATGCCCCTTTAGTGTTTCACAAGCCATTGTGCTATTCTTTCTACTTATGCTTTTACATACCTACTTTAACGATAGAATAAAACGGGTCTAGAACCTTTACTTAGCATATTCCCTGGTTATAAAACTACAAAAACAGCCATAATGTTTACTCTCTAATGGGTCAATCTTCAATATTTGAGACATCCGTTGAGGATAATGACGCCCGATCTTTTACTACTAGTGCAACCATCCACTGACAAAAAACAAAAATATATAGATCAGGAGTGACTAAGACAAGGTCGACGATGGAGCGAGCTTACCCAGAAGAAGCCTGTTCACTCTAACTTTGAAGAGATTAGGGTTGTATGTATTCGGAAACACAGACGCAGGCAGAGAGTAATTAAAATAATTTATATTTTTGTTTTTGTCAGTGGATGGTTGCACTAGTAGTAAAAGATCGGGCGTCATTATCCTCAACGGATGTCTCAAATATTGAAGATTGACCCTAATACCAGCTTCAAGGATGATTATGCATTACACTAACGATCCACCCTGACTTCTCCAGGCGCAATTCTAAAATAATTGCCAATATCACTCAGGAATAATTTAGCTTTCTACTGGCGGAAGAATCTTAAAAATCGCTTCAGTGGTTCCAGATATTTTTTCTGTATGTGAGCTAAAATATTTGTAAGCGCACCAAAAAACTACAACTTACAATTGAAAAACACTTCAAATCGTTCTTTCAATATACATACATAGTTACATAGCTAATTCCCAGTGGCACTACAATCAATTTGTTTTTGTTCGAAAAACCTGCATAACTTATACAAATAGCTAGTTTATGCCATTTGCAGGATAACAATTGTAGCAAGAATGTTATTTATTTACAGAAATGGCTGAGAAGGGGACCATCAAACGTTCGCCATTCGCTCCTACAGGGTCAGGTACTATTTTAGGTATTCTCCAAAAAAATTGTCTATCGTACTTTGAATATATAATGGTAAGGGAGATCCTACCCTTACATTAAAAGTATTCATCGACAAATAAATAAAACGTCTCCCGCGGAAACCGGGGCGTAAGTAGGGGGATTGCTGCCTTATGCGTTCAATCTCGTCCTACCGCAAAGGGGGAGACTGCTTCCAATGCCTCATTGGAAGCAGTCTCCCCCTTTGCGGTCTCCCCCTTTTGCCTTTGCCCCTTTTTCCATGGCCGGGATCAGGACCAGATGGGAGAGGTCGCCGATTGCCTCACATTACACCCATATCACTCATTTAGATACACAATATTAAGACACAAATTAGTGTCTTATAAACTACATTAAGTAATTATGTCGTCACAATTCAATACACATACCTGCAGAGAGGAAAATAAAAGTTGTTTTAAGTCTCCAAAGTTCAGTTTTCCATTTTTATTTTGACGAATAACTCCGAAACCGGATGCTATAGAATAAAATGTCAGGTTTGTTTTTTGTTTGTCAACAAAACAAACTTCGCATTATTAACAGTTGATAATGATAATTTCAGACAAAATAAAGAAACTGATGCAGGTTACAGAGACGGACGCGGTCCTGGAGGCGCAATACCGGGAAGACTGCAGTAAGATCACGAGGGCAGTCGCACCCTTGGAGCAAGTACAGGTGAGCTGGTTGGACATAGCTCCCTCGGTGATGAGATAAGTCCCGCGACCCCGGCAGGTTTTGGCCCTCTAGAGGGAGGCCCCGAAATTATACTGACACTCTCTGAGGCGCGCGTAGAACACAACGCGCCGTCGACCCGGGCATGGTCCATGGTCGGACAGCGAGTTGCCCTTTACTCGCCGCCCGATCGTCTTGCGACGTCCGTCGCCGTGGGAGTCCACCACTGCGGTTGGAGCGGAGCGGCCCACCTCCTCCTTCGCGACTATGACTGCTTCGCAGAAGGAGGCAACCGCTTCCCACTCCGTCTCGCCCCGCAGCATGGCCTCGACCAATGCCGGGCGCGAGAGGTCTCCGCCTATCGCCGTCGTGAGGATACGGCGGTGCTCTGCCAAAGCGGGGCAGTCCTGTAAAAATTCGGCCCCTAGCTTAGATTTCACAGAAATGTAATTTTTGAATTACTTTATATCAAATTTCTAAATACTGTTCACAAATAGAAACGAGTTCTTACTTACAATATGTTTTCTATCCACATAATGTAAGCAGAGTAACCAAAGTAAACAGAAAACTAATAAAATAAGTGCACCCACACACTTGGACCGCGTCCAGATGATGACTTAGTTAAATGAAGTCCCAAACTTTGAACAACTACATTGTCAGAGATAAATGGTTTGCGAAACTGCTTAATGTATCGCGATCAAAAGTTTTTGAGGTTGCTAACGTTTATTTGTTTAGTTCATTGATTGGTTGACCTTCTAAATGCAAGAACGCTATGTAACTCTATCGACATTTTTGTTTTCAAAACGCTAAGTTTTAAGTTTTGTCCCTCTAAAATAGATACATTTAGAAATAGTATTTTTGAAATAAAATAAAATATAATCGTTTCTTGAATTAAGCACTTGTTCAGCCAGCACATTAACCTACCCCAATCTGTCACATTTTCCCTATTGAACATTGATGAACCTTCTTCTTTTAAAATAAAGTTGGAAATCTATTAAAGAATTTTGACAGATTCGGGTGAGTTGATGTGCCGATGTCTATACTTTAACAACGACTGTGACAGAAGTAACGCATAGTCTCAGCAATTACTAAATAAAAGTATAGTTGGGCATGCGGACGGCGAGTAATGGGTGACTCGCCGTCGGATCATGGACCACGCCCCGTTCGACGGCACGCCGTCTTCCACGCGCGCCTCAAAGAGCTTTCAGCAGTCTGACGAGGCCGGGATCGCGAGACTGTCTTATCAGGTAACCGTGACCCCGGTACGTAAAGGGCTATTGAAGGACACCGTGGATTTTTGTCAGTACGAGTCTAACAACCCCTCCCGTCCCGCCCTGGGAGGAAGGACTCATTTGGTGATTTTATCACGATAAAACAAAGAAAAAGGTATGGTTCCGATATTGATAGCATGCAGCAGTACTGTCGCGATCGGAATCATACCCTAATGTTTATAGAACATTACCTGAACATTAAATAATATTAGATAAATCATTATCAATTAACAAGTACCTTGGAGATGTATAGTTATACCTTTCATCATCGTCTGCCTAGCCTTTTCCCAACTATATTGGGGTCAGCTTCCAGTCGAACCTGATGCAGCTAAATATCAGTATTTTACATGGAGCGACTGCCTATCAGATCTCCACAACCCAGTAACTGGATAACGCGATACCCCAAGGTGTTAAGACTGGTTGTCACTGACTTTTAGAGCTTTTGACTAATAGTAACGACCAAAAACAGGCTTTACGTGCTTTCTGGGACACGTAGGAAGCTCGCTATGATGGTCACTCGTCCACAGGCTAACCTCGGCAAGCGCGGCTTAACCCAGAAGATCGGCCTGTGCGGCTGTAATTATTTAGCCACGAGCTTATACCTTATAAGGTGTACCACTCATTGTGAAAAATAAAAACATTTTGTTACGTAAACTGAAACAAGTTTATACAACAAAAATATTTACCAGCTGCCAATATATTGGCAGGCTGAAGCGTGTAGCCACATGCCAAACCCTCGACCCTGAACAAGGCCCGAAACGTAAAGTTCACGGCCCTATACTTATACCACGAAGAGCGTTTGTTTTTTGGCAACATTCCCACTGTAACCGCGTTGTTATGCAAAATAACTGGCAGGAGCTACTATTACACCGATAACTTGCTTCACCTTGGGACGTGTTAAGGCTGAACACACGGTGTTTCAGGAGGTAGCGGGCGCGATTATGTGGCCAGACTGTATCCCAAGTTTATATGTTGCGGAGGCTAGCTTTAACCATCTTTAGGCAACAGCCGAATCATTTTCAAAAGCGCAATGCCTGGAAAAGAGAAAAGTTTTCCGGGAGTTGCAATAGAAATTTTTAAATTTTGATGTGCTCTTTCCGAATTTCAACTTTGTCTTTGCCGCTCGTGCAGCCATATTGGAAAAATGCTGTTTAATAGCAGATTTTCGACAAGATTTCACACAATGAAACTTGCGAATCTACTACTGACTGGATTATAAAACTTAGGCATTTCTTTAACCAAGTAGCTTACGAACGATACTTATGCCATCGTATCAGGCGGCCGCTATTGTCGCTATAAAAGGAACGTAAACACAGATTTCATAATTAGTTGATACTCCGCGCTCGCTTCAGCTCCCGCGTAAGCTCGTCACTCTGGATGAGGCCTTACAGTGGACTGTTGCTCACGGAACTGGTGACTGCATTATGTCGACATTTCCGAACTAATTTGGCAAGAAAAATGTGAAACTAGTCTACAATAATATGTTGAAGAGATCTATTACATGATTCCCGTATAGATTAGAGATTTCAAGTTTGTTTAGGGACACAATTTTATTTTGAACATGCTGTCGCCAGTGGCTTCGCCTATAAAATTAGGTACCGAGTTACTAGAATTTTAAACCTTAATAACAGGATAAATAACAACGTTTTTTCCCCAACAGCTAGAATTCCTTCTACTTCTTCTGGACAATACAGATGGCACAAATATGGTGCCATCAACTCGGAAGATTTTCCTCGAGAAGTTCAAAAGATATATTATGGACAACTGCATACTGGATATGGTAAATATCGACACTTATTGCTTTAAGACCCGCCGCTCAAAGGTGATTTTTAGAAGCTTTTTGTTTCGGAGACTTTTTGTCCCAGAGACTTTTTGTCTCGGAAACTTTTTGACTCGGAGACTTTTTGTCCCAGAGACTTTTGTCTCGGAGACTTTTTGTCTCGGAAACTTTTTGACCCAGAGACTTTTTGACTCGGAGACTTTTTCCCCAGAGACTTTTGTCTCGGAGACTTTTTGTCTCGGAGACTTTTTGTCTCGGAGACTTTTTGTCCCAGAGACTTTTGTCTCGGAGACTTTTTGTCTCGGAGACTTTTTGTCCCAGAGACTTTTGTCTCGGAGACTTTTTGCCTCGGAGACTTTTGTCTCGGAGACTTTTTGCCTCGGAGACTTTTTGTCCCAGAGACTTTTGTCTCGGAGACTTTTTGACTCGGAGACTTTTTGCCTCTGTCGAGTGCTATGAAGATATATAGAAGTGCGATCCTTTCTTGCTCGAAGGCGGAAGGGTGGGACTGCATCCTGCATCCTAGCCTGGATTTTTGTCGCGGAATTAAAGCTAGATATTTTTCATAACATTTAATAAATCTATAAAAACAACTAGTCATTCTGGTTAATTGGTAGTCCGAATTGCGCGATAAAAAAGTGTCAGGAGGCCATTTTTCAGAGGCTGTTCAACATCTCACGCACCTCCCCTGCTATCTCGTGGTGCTGCCACGCCAGGCTCCTCACCGCTGTTCTGAGGATCTGGAATGAAAACCCTATTGGACCCTCGTGAGTATTGAGTACTTAGACCAAGGCTATAACGATATCACGTATAATTTGTTTCGCTCTTACAGTAGCAAATTGCTGCCTAATGTAGGCTCAGCCTTCGAAATGCCTTAAAAAGCCTTTTTTTTTAAGTTTTACAGTTTTTTTTTTTTGGTTACTTTTTTTTTTTCAAAGACCATACTCTTGGGGTGCTAAGACAGGAAACCTCCACGTGCGCCCGTGGACTGGAGTTCCCTCTCGGATACGTCCGGGGGGAAGACCAGTTTTTCAGGCCGGTGCGCCCTGGGATGCGGGCAAAAACTCTTCCTTAGGCACTGTGTGCCTAAGGGGTCTCTTTGCCCGTATGCGAATAGCCTGTCGGGTGGAGGCTCCAACGCGTGTCCCTCTGAATAGCAGAGGGCACAGCGGCGGAGCGGGCTTGCGGACGGTGAGTAATGGGTATGCTCGCCGTCCGACCAAGGACCAAGCCCGGGTCGGTGGCGCGTCGTGTTTCACGCGTCACCGATGGGGCCCCTTATGGGGCCAAATGCCTGCTGGGGTTGCGGATTTTTCTTAATCCAGGAACACGGGTGGATTTTAGTCAGTAAGAGTCTGACGCCCCACCCAGGGCGGGAGGAATCATTTGATGATTTTGCCACCCCAAAAAAAAAAAAAAAAAAGACCATACTCTTCTTTGTAATACGGCGGCGGTAAAACTAACGGGAAATGCCGTTAATTATGACGATAACGGACTTTATATGTGCGCTATAAACGTCCATCATCGCGGTAATTTTAACGGCATTTCCCGTTAGTGTGGCTGTTGTTTGCCCCATTTATATCCTAGTTTAAGCTTTGAGCGTTAACCTTTAAGTTTAAGTACCCTTAGCAGTCGTAACTTATACACTTCTAAACACCAGACTTTGGAACTTTCTGCAACAGTAATTAGCAATTGATTTAACTAATTACTTAGTTGACTGTAAATAAAATATAGCAAAATTGAAAAAAGAGTCTTTATAATTTACGAATCAATAAGGGAAATCAGTATTACTAACTCTTTTTCTGCAAAGAAAATAGTTTTTGAGACGTTGCATTTCGAATATTGACGGTTAAAGTCGCCCAAGTATATTTAATCCAAAATAAAGTATTTCGCCGAAAGGAAATAGAAAAGTCTTGCCAAATTCAATTTTCGCACACGCTTTCAAATGGCATGCAATTTACATAAAATAGCAATCTTCTTACTAATATTATAAAGGCGAAAGTTTCTGAGGGTGGATGGATGGATGGTTGTTTGTTATTCTTTCACGCAAAAACCACTAAACAGATTTTGATGAAATTTGGTATCCAGTTGGTTTATAATTCGACAGCACGGTTGGTGCAGTGGCTGAGCGATTGGACTGCTGCATTACGTGTCGCGGGTTCGATTCCCGCACGGAGCAATTTTTATTTGTATGATCTACAAGTAGTTGTTCCGGGTCTGGGCGTTTGTGTATGTGAGTTTAAATGTTGGTAAACGCACCCGCTTGCCTCACATTATGAATTTCTCCTGTGTCGTACAGGAGAAATTCGTAGTATGAGGCAACGTTTTTTTTTTTAAATCTATGTTAACCAAAGGATGTTTTTATCGTCCCGTAGGATAATTCTGTTTTTGTAGCAGCTGAATCCGCTGGCAATAGCTAGTATTTGAATAAAACTGCACCCTCGTATATGTATAAGGCCACGTCGGATAAGAGTGGTTGTTATCTTTAAATAGGAATTCACACGTCGCCTTTGTACAGCGAGACAACAATTACGTGGCCTTCGTGAGGCGTTCTAAATTGTGTTTTGTTAAAATGAGAGAAGCATTTTATGTTGCGAGTGATATTTTGATTGTGTCATAAAATTTAGATTTCAAAGTTTACGGCTTTAAAAGAAACAAATAGTGATACGGAAGTCTTTTGTTTCTTGGGGAACTGCTTACATAATATATTACTCTAGCGAGCTTCTCTGAATTCGTCCTCACAAATAGTGTAACTTTTAACTGGTGAAAAAAAAAAAAACAAAATCGATTCAGTAGTTCCAGAGATTAATTCCTACTAAGGGCTCCCACACATAAACACTATACGACGTCGCGTCGTCGGTGGTTTGATACGACGTTGTGACTCACGATGCAATACTGCGCAGTTGTTATTCGAAATTTAAAGATGACGGATGGTATTGAAGTCGATCATTCAATTACCATAGTCGAGCAGCGTCCCGTACTAACAGAATGCGTCTAAAGCGGTCCATTTTTAGGAATGAACTAAAACACCTAACGATGCTCATCGTAGAATTCTACGACGCGACGTCGTATCGTGAAACGACGCCGCATCGTTGTACGACGCGACGTCGTATCGTGTTTATGTGTGGGAGCCCTAAGAAACTCACAAACTATCTGTTTATCGGTATTGATAACTAGACATTGTCCTTAACTATTCCCGAGACCGACTGTAAAGGTAGCCGGAATGCAAAGGGCAACTGTAGTACAGTTAGTAACAGGGTAGATTTTTAGTCAAGAGTCTGACAGTCCTTTCTGCTTCCACACAGGGTGGACTCATTTGATGATTTAAATAAAAAGTCCTTATAAAGGTAAGCGTCCACAGATCCGCATCGTACGTATCGGACGCATCGCATCAAACGGATTAATTAGACTGTATCGGCAGCGATCGGATTGCCGACGCGAGTATCAGCAATCGGATTGCCGATGTACCTTCATTTGGATTTTTTTAGTGATCGTACGTTCGGAAAGTGTTTGTGAGAAAGGAGGAAAGCGATGAAGAAGTCTTTATTTCTTATTTATTAGCAGAAGAGGAATGCAAGAAAAAAAAAAGAAAACAAATGGTTCAGTAAGCGTGCGGGGCGCGTCCACTGATCGGCATTCCGTATGACGTCATCGGTACGCATCGCATGTAGGCATTGCCGATGAGCCGTCCGTACGATGCGGATCAGTGGACGCTGTTGTATGAGTTTTAATACGAGGCAAACTAAAATCCGTTACGTACGATACGTCCGATACGTGCGATGCGGACCTGTGGACGCTTACCTTTATGGCCGTTGTCTGCTGCCCTATGCACGATGGTCAAAGTAAAACCCTTTTAACACAAACATAAATCATCCTGCGTAATAACATTTTCTTTTTTTTTCCCAGAACTGGTACTATGTGCCTCTGTCTATATGAGTATTTTATTGCAGTCACATGACTCCTCACCTACCAGCCCGGACGTTCATCGATGGCGAGCTAGACTTCTACAACGTCGACCGGCTTGGTGGAGTACTGCCGTTTCTAGTCAGAACATTAAGGTGATAACATAATTATAGTGCTCAATAAAATGTTAGTTTTATAGATAAAATGTCTCTAATATAAATGACCCCCAGGTCGACGGCGCGTCGTATTCCACACGCGCAACGCGACGCGTCGTATTCCACAAACCTACCTACCTTTGCGAATGGGTGTAGAATCAATCCCATCCCTTCCTATTTCTTTTAATTTTAATAATCGACGTTCAAAAGTGCCTTTATGATGGCCTAATTGGAATAAATGATTTGACTTTGACTTTGCGCCTCAAGAAGCTGTCAGCAAACAGACGGGGCCCCCTTTTCGCCAAACGCCTGCTGGGGTTGCGGTGTTGCCTAAGCAAGTTACCACGGCTCTGAAACGCAAAAGGCTTTGAAGGAACATGGTGGTTTTCCGATCAGTAAGAATCTGAAAGTCCCTTCAGCTCCACGTAGGGCGGTACGACTCATTTGATGATCTTACCACGCCTTTTTTATAGTTTTAAAATCATCAAACATGTCCTCAGTGCCGAAAATTGGGGTGTGCCAACGGTGCCCAGGCATAGGACGCAGACCCTGAAGTGGCGTAGAAATGGACAGACCAGGACCATAGTTGGCTAGACCGGGCGGAGTTAAAGAAGCTCGCACTGGGCGCATAAAAGGCCAGTTATGCCACTGCATGTCCTCCCGCTCAGGGTGGGGCAAGATGTACTGTCTCACTCGTACTGACTAAAATTTACTTTACGTTCCAGGGTCACGGTTAGCTGATGAGACAGTCCCGCGGCCCCGGCTAGCTTTAGCCCTCTAAGGGGGGCCAAACCGGGACAGCTCATAGAGGCGCGCGTGGAACGCGACGTGTCATGGACCCGAACATGGTCCATGATCGAACGGCGAGTCACCCATTACTCGCCGTCCAAAAAGTATACTGAGCAAACGGTTTAATAAATTAAATCACAATATTGCTCACAGGTCAGACCTTGTCGGTGTTCTGGGAGAAGACAACCCTTTCATACAAAGCTTTGAGCCCAACTATAATCGCGCGGGAGGAATTGACACAGGTACTTTGTAAAATTGTGTGAGACATTCTACCTTTATAAAAAATTCACAACCCTTTGTTTCTGAAAACTTGATCTTTTAAACCATAAATTGATGCAACCGCAAATCGTAACGACAAAGCAGAATGACAAAAATTGAATGAAAATGGCAACCAGCGATATTTTCACCATCAACAGAAGCGTTTTTATTGACTACGGTCATGGTTTCCGTCGTCCTGGTACAATGAAGTTTTAATTTATTTTGAGGGAATGTTTTAAGAGGTTACCTGAGCCCTGGAACGTTAAGGCCAGTTGATAGGATACACGCTCCACCCAGAGCGAGGGGGTCTTCATCTATTAACATTCAACGAAAAAATGATTACTGGACAAAATAATGTCGACACATAATTTTTTAACTGCTCTATAGCACACATACACAATTATTCATATTCCTGAGCTACTTAAGCAAGTTTTCAGAAATCGAGGTTATTTTTTATGAAAAAAGTAACAAGCCAGAACAAAAGATCCTTGTTTTTCTTCATTTATGTTTCTTTAAAGATTTCTTAGCATTTTTTTTATTTATGGTATGAAGGCGTGCCCAGACTGGCCGATCAGGCTCGCTTGGTTGGCGAGCGACTGTCGCGGTCAGTCCATCACAACTCGCCACGCGGTTGGTCCCCCACGTTCGATATTGTTCAGGATATGTCTCTAATTAACATTAAGTGTAGCGACAAATCTGCCGAAATTACGCTGTTGAAATGACGAAATTGCACAACAGAGAGCTGACAATATGTTTATTTGTAAATATGCTTGATTGACTTTGAACTCTTGGCAACCGAATATATCAAAATGCATGCGTAATTTCAGCAGATTTGTTGCTTTAATTGGACAAAAAACTCTACTAATTTATTTAAACAGGAACAGGTTATTTTGAACTTTATAATTCTGTATGTTTACGCAGTCATTATGTCCTGTGCTCATGCAAATGATTTACAAGAATTTTATGTTATATGAAATCTTTCGCTTTCATACAGCGATATGAGATACCATTTAAGCGTTCTGCACTCACATTTAGGTTTATATTTTTCATTTCGACCAGGCGGCAAAATTCGTTTATTTTTGCCGCCCGGACTGTCCTGAATTATGCAGATCCAGACTATGGGTAATCTAATCGATATGCATATGCATCAAATACGCATTTTGACATCTTTGAGCTGTATGCTAACATACTGTAATACTCTTCCAAGCCACGGTCAGTGACTACACTTGGAACTTGCCAGGTGTGAGTGACATGGCAGCCGGGTCGCCAGGGCTGGCCACTTTGCCACAGGTCATCTCCTCAATGGCCAGATTCATGCATCAGCCTATGCCGCCCGTGCCTAACAGGTAATTAATCTTTATTTAGTACTATAGTCTCCGCTATATAAATCTGGAATAATGGTCAATGATCCGACTTGTACCAAAATAATGCATCGTTCGAATTTCAAAATAAAAAATAAGGTCAAGGTCTCCTCTTACTACAATACGTTTGTTTTGATCGTGCTACGACACTTTCTTTACATTTTTTCGTATCATTTTGAAATATTGGAATACATTGGTACACGGGGGTCAACGAATTTTATTCCAGACTTATCCGGCGGAGACTATAGATTTTGCAGGCAGTTTCGCTCTCTCAAAAGGCGCTAGATTCAAGTTTTGTGATGGATGAAGTAGCCTATGACCGTATCAAGTGTCTGGGTAAATCGGTTCAACGATTTATGCGCTAAAGCGTAACTAACATACACATTTTTGCGATTACAATATAAGTGAAGACATAGGTCTTAACTTATATTATAATCGCGAAAATGAGCAAAGTTTCCAAATTAGAACCCTGGTATCCGTCGTATATCCGCCAATCCGTCTGACAGACCAGATTTACCCAGACATTTGAAACGGTCATAGGCTACTTCATCCTTCACAAAACTTGAATCTAGCGCCTTTTGAGTGAGCGTAACTGCGTGCTGGAACAAACAAGCTTAAAGAAAGCTTGTTTGTTCCAGCAACTGAATTAAGTTGGTAGAACAGCCTCGTTAAACCTCACTTTGACAATTCAGTTAAATGCTCATATTAGGCTGCTTTTCCACCAGAGATGCGCTATGCTACGTTGCTGCGGATGCGTTTGATATCCACCAATCATATTCACTGGTTTACATAGCACAGCACTGGTGGAAACGGATTCAACTAAGATGTGTTTTTTATATGTAAGGATGCGTGCTACGGCTGCGTGCTGTGGCTGCGTGCTATGGCTGCGTGCTGTGGATGTGTGCTATGGGTCGTTTTCCCTAGTATCGATACATCGCATAGCTCGAGCTGCGCATCTTCATAGCACAGACAGTGATAGGACACGCAATATATGTATATTGACTATCTATAATTTTCGACCTTATTGACATTTTTAATTTGGTTTGTTTTTTCTCACATTCTCGTTCGCTAACATTGCTCCTTCATTAAAGTCAGGTGGTTGAATAAATGTCAATAAGGTCGAAAATCGCTTGAAGTTGTTTTTTTTAACTTGCTATCGTTAAGCAATTGAAAAAACAGGTTCAAGCGATTTTCGACCTTATTGACATTTAAAATTTGGTTTGTTTTTTCTCACATTCTTGTTCGCTAACATTGCTCCTTCATTAAAATCAGGTGTTTGCATAAATGTCAATAAGATCGAAAATCGCTTGAAGCTATTTTTTTGACTTGCTATCGTTCAGCAATTAAAAAAACAGGTTCAAACGATTTTCGACCTTATTGACATTTAAAATTTGGTTTGTTTTTTCTCACATTCTCGTTCGCTAACATTGCTCCTTCATTAAATCCGGTGTTTGCATAAATGACAATAAGGTCGAAAATCGCTTGAACCTGTTTTTTTTATTGCTTAACGATAGCAAGTTAAAAAAACAGATTCAAGCCATTTTCGACCTTATTGACATTTCAAATTTGGTTTGTTTTTTCTCACATTCTTGCATTATTCTCATTAAGCATTAAGCAAGTGATTGCCTTAAAGCAACTTTGAACACCACGAGCACATCTTCGTAGCGCAGCTACGCATCTTCATAGCACAGCTACCTTGTGACAGCACATCTTCGTAGCGCAGCTACGCATCTTCATAGCACATCTTACCGCACAGCTACATAGCGTAGCATCAGTGGAAACGGTCACACAGTTTCGTAGCTCAGCTTTTACATCCTCGCAGCACAGCTACATAGCGCATCTCTGGTGGAAAAGCAGCCTTAAGGTCTTATTTCAGACACACAAATTTATTTTAAATCATTGTTAGGTAAGTCATATGCTGGCTCTGTCACTTAAAGGTGTATTGTAGCAAGAAAAACTTAGAACGTTAAAAGTTATAAGTATTTCTTGCTAGTTAGTTAAGTAGTAATATAAAATTAGGTAAGATATAATATAAATAAATTATATAAAGATAATATTCTGTTTTCACTAAATATTACCATAAAAAATGCCATTATAAAGTGCACTATGCGATTTTTAACCCTAAAGTAAGTATTATTTAATAATAATAAGGTAAGCGAATATTAATTATGATAAGTTACAATACAATTTAAAATGATGCCACTAAATTAAACGGCAACACACATTGCTACGCACAGCGTCTACGGCGTAGCCTCTGCTACGCTCGCTACGCCGTAGCACAACCGATATTGAAGTTGTTTGAAATTTTATATTCATGTACGAGTATGGTTAACTTCCTACACAGAGGGCTAAAGCCTACCGGGGTCGCGGGAATGTCTTAACAGGTAACTGTGACCCTGGAACGTAAAGGGCTATTGAAGGAACTCTGTGAATTTTAGTCAGTATGAGTCTGACAGTACTCATTTAATGATTTTGACAAGTAAAAAAAAAGGTCGTTCTGGCTATCTTTTTTAATTTTTTTTTTATCTTTAGGCTAAAGGTTAACCGCTATCTCGCCTGATGGTAAGCGAAAATGACATGTGGTCGACGATAAAGCAGACTTGCTATCTTAAGGGCATACCACACGCACAAGCTTCACCACAATTTTGCCTGCGCAAGTCCAGCCTGCGCGTACTTGCCTGTGTGTGTGGCGTTCGTGTATTGTTTCTTCATGCGAGAAGCTTGTGCAGGTGGAGCTTGTACGTGTTGTAGGCCCATTACGCTATCTTGTCCCTCCTCATAATTAAAGTTCCCCACATCCAGGTCTACAGGAGAAACGGCACTGGCTCTCAAAGGCACGCGGTCCATGATGCCGGGCGCGGGGTCCATTGACGTCAGGTCTTCGTATCTTCGGCTGGTGGATGGACTCCTTGCGTTGTACCATGGCGCTGCTATCAAACATGCAGAAAAGGTGAGTGGGGTCCATAATCTATGAAATCTATAATTTGCAGTAGTACAATAGGCTAGTTGCCCTAAAAAAAATGTAATTAGTCCGTCTTTTAGATTATTCAAAAATAAGGGACACGTATTTTTTTTATTTGAAAATTAGACAAAAAATGACAAAGATACAGCCTGTTAAAGTTACGTGTGACGTCACGCCGCGTGGCATTTTTTCGCGCGTTTTGTTATTTTTTGTTTAATCGAAAAAAGAAAAAATACGTGTCCAATATTTTTTTGTAATCTAAAATACGGACTAAATAGAATGTAATTATTTTGACCCTGGAAACTACCCTATTGTTTCTAGTTATTTTTATGTCGTATGTTTGTTATTATGACGTCATAATTAAATATGGAGGAACCTGCAGGGAGAAAAAAGACAAAAGAGTTGTTTCGGCAAGATTCAGATCAGATTCTTCGATTTGTATTTTTGTATTGTAAGACAATGTCCATTTTATTTTAGGTTTGTCTAATTATTCTCTGTCTAAATACATAACTTTCGTTGTGTACAGCGATTCTGAAAAAAAAAAACACAATGGCGAACAACCATTAGTGGCCACCTAGTACAGTCAGCATCAAAAGTCGATGACCACATTCAGATTTTCAAAATCACTGTACATTATATTTATTAGGTATAATACGGTGTACAGCGATTCTGTACAGTGTACAAAAATGTTCAAACGCCTGAATTTAATATTAAAAAAAAAATCCGTACATTATTTTCTTTTTAAAAGTACCTATATTATTTTTATAACAGTATAAATACTGTAAAGTTTCAGGACATAAAATATGTTGTTGCAATGTAGCGTGACCATCGATACTAAACTTGATTTTCATGTCTCAACTGCACAAAATGTAACATAAATCATACAGTCATAACTTATGCATGGATACATTTAATTTTATTTTATTTAGGTCTAAGACCAACTTTATTTCTCATAAGAATTGCACTCAATTCACTGAGAAATGTATCTAAAAGACTTATTTTTGTAAATTGCAAAAAACTAAAAAGATTATATTTAATTGAAGTACCAGTGACCAGTCTTTGGCTCTGTTCGAAAAAATTAAAAAACGGCGAATGCTCGATGTTCTGTACAAGAGAAAGCTCAAGTTTTTCAGCACCTTAAAAATATCCAGAAAGCTATTTAATTTCGGCAATACATATAGGATGATTTTTGAGGAAACAAAAATTCAGTTGCAAGTGGGATTCGAACCCGCGTCTTCTGGATAAGTACTCCAGACGTAACTTGCAACTGAATTTTTCTTTCCTCAAAAATAATCTTTAAGATGCGCGTCGCATGCGTTAATGCGTTTAAAAAATAATTAATAATACCTACATATAGGGCTCAGAGTTTTTCATTTTGGACCCCTCATATCATGTTCTGATGGATATACATATATTTACAGGCCTTTTGGTCTAGTGGTTAGTGACCCTGACTGCTATGCCGGAGGTCGTGGGTTCGATTCCCACCCAGAACAAAAATGTTTGTGTGATGAGCACGATCATTTGTTCTGTGTCTGGGTGTAATTTATCTATAATATTTATGTATTTAGAAATATATAAGTATGTTTATCAGTTGTCTAGTACCCATAACACAAGCTCTGCTTAGCTTGGGACTAGATGGCGTTGTGTGATAGTTGTGGAATATTATTATTATTATATTAATTACATAAACCCTGTATATCCACTGTAGGGTGCTCCTCTACCTAACCCTACAAAGATACATTATCATCAGTCGTGGAATGTCTCCTCTTTGAAGTTTTTTTTTGTTTTGCAGTTATGCGAGCTAAGGGACAATCAGCTGGACATGGCGGACTGTTTGCACGACATTGAGTATCGGATATACACCGTCACCACGGAGATGCAGGCTGTGGGAGGTTGGTCATTATGTTGGCTCGTTACTCCTTTATTAATATTGCTTCTTTCAAAACTTCTTTTGTGGTGTCTGGGGTTGCTTGGGTGAAAGTTATTTTATCAAAATTTAAAATGTCATTTACGGGATATCTTTCGTGAACCGTGATTATTTGTTGTTTGAAGAAATCCCGGAACATATCACGAATGATATCCCATAAGGGATATTTTACATTTAATAACAAACCGTGATGGCTTAAAACGGTTATTTTATTTTCAAAACTTTCAGACTCAACTTTCAGTTTCCGATATTTCGGCACTATGTTAAGCACCATTGATCACGGCTAAACTGAAGTTCTTGCGTGAGGATGTTTATGAGCAAACGAAACGATGTACGGGCTTCATTAGTGCTTGCAATAGTGCCGAAATTTCGAATACTCAAAAAAAATATTCCCATTTTAAGGCGATCACAAGAGCTAATGTACCTCTCTCTCGCACGTTTCGACATTTTGAAAGATATAAAATCACTGATCCCATTTTTGAAAAATTGCAATCAACTATTTTTTGTGCAATCACATTGCACAGTTTAGTAAAAAAAAACATTTTAATCGATACAAGTTTACCTACTCAAAAGTTTGCTTTACTAGTTTTAGTACTTAAGCAAATTTTTGAGTAGGTAAACTTGTATCGATTAAAATGTTTTTTTTTACTAAACTGTGCAATGTGATTGCACAAAAAATAGTTGATTGCAATTTTTCAAAAATGGGATCAGTGATTTTATATCTTTCAAAATGTCGAAACGTGCGAGCGAGAGGTACATTAGCTCTTGTGATCGCCTTAATTTCTAAAGATAGTGTTAGTACCAATGTCATTTTGACTTGTATTCCATGACGTCTTAAAGCGAGAGCAGGTCCATTGTGGAATAGAGACAGTGCTATACAAGTCGTCTAGCGCTATCTCGTTCTATCTCTTGCTCAGAAACATGAAGAGATCTATGCCATAGCGTGTGAGTAGCAGATATTATAATCAGAATTTGATATTTAAAATTATTTTAATGTGAAAACTTTGTTCAGATACTGAATGCAAAGACACAGAACAAAATAGAATTAAGAAACAACTCATGGAGACCATGCTTAATGAATTAGAAAGATCCAAATTAGTATATGAAGTAAGTATCGTCATCAATGAAAAAGCAGGTATAGTAGAGTCAAAGTTCTTTGGGGCCCTTGTTAACGATCAAATTGTCAAATTTGATTTGTCAAATCATTTTGTAATCTACTGCTTTGTTTGAAGCATTTATCAAACATCTACGTGTTTGATGAAAGTCTTGGTGGTGTCCAACTCGCACTTGGCCGGTTTTTTGATAAATATGTGAAGTTGACCACGTTCAACAACTTTTTTGATCGTTTATTTACCTGATTGATGATGCATCATCATCATCATCAATCATTACTTTTAAAAATCAAAATATTTATAAAACAATGTGTGCATTATTTTGGTTTAGTGTTTATCCCTAAAACAAGTTAAGTTGCGAAGACTAGTTTTTGGTGAAAACTAGTTCAAAATTCGAACAAAATAATTAATTATCTACTAATTTTCTAGGAGAAGTTAGAAGCAGGGTCTTTGCAAATGGCGTGGGTGATAGGAGCAATCTGGACCAAACAGAGACAGACAGAACTCGCGAAACACTTCTCAGGAACGTTGCATTCTTTGAGACTGGCCTCCGACCCGGAATATGCGACACATGTTCAAGTAAGTTTAGTTTTTTTTTATGTTATACTGGGTTCTTTTTGTGAAAGACTGCCTCGATGGGTTAGTGCTAACGACGTCTTGGGTACGATTCCCAGAACGCGCATTGTTTAAAGCCTCATGCAGAAACACACGATTACGTTACGTTATTACGTTAGTGACCTTGACTGCTATGCCGGAGGTCGTAGGTTCGATTCCCACCCAGGACAAATGTTTGTGTGATGAGCACGATCATTTGTTCTGTATCTGGGTGTATTTTATCTATAATATGTATGTATTTAAAAATATATAAGTATGTTTATCAGTTGTCTAGTACCCATAACACAAGCTCTGCTTAGCTTGGGACTAGATGGCGTTGTGTGATAGTTGTGGAATATAAAAAAAAAGAAAATGCGCGGGTTGTCTTTGCGTTTTGCCGCGAGCTAAAATATAAAACCATTTCCAGAACTTTAAAAGTGGAAATTAGCTTGGCACGTTGCCGTGGCGCGGTGTGAATAGTTGCAGACGTTTTCATAGAAAATGATTTCCGTAGGTTTAACCAAAAAATCGAGGCTGAAAGTAGACTGATAAAAAATGAAGACATAAGACCTTCTTTGTCATGTATTTTTACATGTGTGTAAAAAAATAAAAATCTAGAAACTAAAAACACGAGAATCGAACCCAATACCTCATGCTCAGTAATAGCGTCTGCTGTCAAAATCAACGAGGGAGATTAATACAATATTCTTGCACACATCTTTGACACACGCGCCGGAATATAAAATGAGTTATAATACTATGTAAATGAGAATCGATATTAATAGAGTGATGTTCAGTACGCACAGGTGGCGAGTAAGGAGATCCTCCCCGGCAAGAGTTCCTTACTGGGAGGCACCAGCTATGCCTCGCTACAGCTAGAATATACCTCCAGTTCCGATCAGAGGTTAGTTTATTATTTACTTCATCCCACACTAATCTAGGGTGACTCGCCGGTCGATCGAAACGACGCGCCGTCGACCGGGGCTTAGACCATGGTCTAAGCCCCGGTCGACGGCGCGTCGTTTTCCACACGCACCTCAAAGAACTGTCAGCAATCTGACAGGGCCCCCCTTAGAGGGCCAACGCCTGCCCGGGTCGCGGGGCTATCTCATCAGGTAACCGTGACCCTGGAACGTAAAGAGTTATTGAAGGATCGCCGTGGATTTTAGTAAGTACAAGTCTCACAGTCCCTCCAAAAAAAACCCACACTATAGTCCCCGCCAGATAAGTCTGGAATAAAGGTCATTGATCCTAATAATGCTTCGTTCGAATTTCATAATACCATCGTTCGAATTTAAAAATAAAAATAAAGTCAAGATCGCCTCTTACCACGATATGTTTGTTTTGATTGTGTTACGACACTACATTCTTTCATTTCATTCCTTCTTTAATTTTTTTTGTATCGTTTTTAATATGGGAATACATTGGTACACGGAGGTCAACGAATTTTATTCCAGACTTACCTGGCGGGGACTATAGTCGCTATTTTTTTGTCATGGCTATTTTCGAGGGCCACTTCGACCCAGCAAACGCAGTGTTCGTCCAAGTCATATTGCCACTCCATTAATGTAAAGAAGGCATTGCAACATTTTTTTTTCTACTCTTCTCCATGGTAATCTATCGTAGAACAATAAGCCACTCTGTAGCCACTTCTAGTTTTTTTTGTTTTTTTTTTTTTTTTTTTTTTAATTTTATTATTGTAAAAGAGCATCCACAATAGCATAACTCTCTCTTATGTGAATCTGGAGACTGGGGAAGTCACTTCTTTTCAGCCTCATATGTTATTGTCCTCCAACTCCACTGAGTGCTAATTTTAGCTCCACATAGTAATCTTTTGTTTTCTACATTATTTTATTTGAGTAATAATAATTAACCTACTCTTTATCTTTCAGTCCAATGAGTCCGACTTCCAGAGCGACAACACCTCGAACGGGATCCAATTCACAAATAGGAACATCTAATCGTAAGTGTCACATTTAAGGCCCATTAACACGCTACATGTACAGTACCATGCAAGTTTTGGTTAATGAATTCAGCTTATCAAACTTATACAAAATTTAGTCGAACTTGCAATTACTTGCATCGTCTAAATGAGGCTCTACGCTCAATTTAATAGTAAGAATTTTTGCTCGTAATTTGAGTAAAATTATCAATGGGTGTGACCTGTAATTTACCTAACTAAATTTATTTTTTAATATTATGCCCTGTATAAATTTTCCAAGTAATTACAAAAATAGTTTCATGCCATGATGCTGACCTACAAATTGAGGAAAATGTGAGAAAATTGTCGAGCTACCATCTTAAATACACTGGCTTAGATCGTACAGGTGGCACAGAATTTGCAGAGTCTCTATTCGCGTTCGTGCCGGAATATCACGTGGACGCCATGCTGGAGCTGTGCAACACGCTTCGACTGTACATGCATCCCACCATACCCGTGCATCAGATACCAGGTAACACCATCACTCATTTTTTGAAGATGCAAACTATTGCGTTTATAACTTATTTTTGCTTCTCCAATAAAAGTTATGAAAACTTTGTGAAGAATTTTATTTGCAACAAAAAAAAAACCGGCAGGCTTTTGACCCGGTCAGATTGCTGATCAGCTCTTTAAAGCGCGCCTGGAGCACGATGCGTCGCCGCCGTTGACCCGGGCATGGTCCATGATCTGACGGCGAGTCACCCATTACTTGTCGTCCGCATGCCAATTCTGTTATATGCGTCCCATCGCCAAATCATCTCAAAGCTCTCATTATACGTCAGAATGGGATGACCTAGTGGTGTCTTGCGCCGCGTTCCTGTGCTCGGAGTTCGCGGACCAAAGGATAGTGCTGGCCAGCACGAGGGAGTCGCTGGTGCAGACGCTGGCGTCCTTCGCCACGCAGCCGGCCACCATGAGGGCTATCGAGAGAGTGCCTATCAAGCAGTGAGTATGAGGATTAAGACATCATTACGACTGTGAATCCCGTAGGCTTGCAGTATTTTTTTTTATTTGGGACAAACCCACCACACCATTTCCAAACCACAGCAACTCCTGAAAGCCACAATTAACAGTTGCAACCACCAGAAATGATTGTAGTATTAGTACCTATATCATTTCACCAGTTATGTTTAATATTCACTACAGGAGAGCCTATTTCCAGTTGCTACTGGGAAATGGCCAATGAAAACACCCAATAGCATTTAGCTTTACATCCAGCACGGAAAAAACTAGGACCTGCTGTACTATTCCTACCTACGACGTGGTAGAGTCCAGCGTTGAGATTTCTTATAGAGAATAGCATAGCAGGACTTCATGATTAAATACTAGATAATGTTTTAATCTTCATTGATGTTCTTTGTTTGTTTACGCTTTCTCGCCTAAACCACTTTACCAAATATTGTTTCTTTTTTTGTTTTTGCCGGTCAGTAAGTTTATTTTTTTTTATGTACATATTTTATGTTTATATAATTTTTTTACCCTGGAGACATTTATAGGATAGGCTTTTAGAGGGATAGAGGAGTAAGCGATGCCGCGGTCTAAAGGATTTGTCACACTGGATGCGTTCTGCGGCCTGCGGTCAGGTCAAAATGACGCAGCCCGCATCTTTTATGAACAACGCTGTCGGTCGGGACAATCGGTCTGCGGTCCGGGCAGAATAATCGGTCAGCGATCCGGGCAGGGCAACCGCGGTTCGGGCGATGCAGGCAGGCCAAACAGCGTACACAGGCGTACAAATACCGATAACGTCTTACAACATCTATACACCCCTCTGTTTGTTTGTTAGACATTTCTTTATGAACTTGTGTGCACAACGCTGACGAACATCAAAAAACTGGCCGTTGCCCGCCGCCCGCAGCCCGCAGCCAACCAGTCCGTACGCGTCCTTCCCTCCCCACCGTCCCGTCGGGCCAACATGCGTTCTTTGGTTGTGTTCGCACGGTCAGATTGCATTCTATACAAAATATACCGACAATGTTGTTCATACATGATGCGGGCTGCGTTCGCTTTGACCTGACCGCAGGCCGCAGAACGCATCCAGTGTGATAAATCCTTAAATCTTGTTTATTAAAGCACCAACAACCAGCACCGTAATCTTGTTCCAGACAGATGTGCATGATAGAGGAGCTGGTGCGTCCGTACCAGAACCGTGCGTGGGCGCAGTCCAACTGGGTGCTCGTGCGCTTCTGGCACGGCTCGGGCTTCGGCTTCCGACACCGCCAGTGGCCGCATCTGGCTGCCAGGTGAGCATACGCAACGAGTTCTATACCATATGCTTGTATAATAGATCATACACACTGACACAGACAGGTAACCACCGTATTATGCCTATAGCTATCCTTAGCGGCTATTGAAAAGAGCGTCGCCAATGGGACAGTATCACCTAGGGTTGCCAACCATACTGTTAAAAACAGTATTGTACTGTTTTTCGTTCGTTTATACTTTTTACTGTTCGATGAAAAAAAGTATACAAAATACTGTTTTTATGTCCGCTGGTATAAACGTAATTATTTCAAACATACTTTCTGTCCCCGCCACAGCCTTCACCGAAAGAGTATTTTCTGTAATGAATTGAATGCAAAGTGGCGGGATGACAGAAATAGCTTCCATTGATTTAATTAAAAATGATCTCCTTATTTATTTCAATATAAACTTAAATTTTAGAGAGGCATAATATGATTATTTTAAAAAACTTTTTTTAAAAAAAGTACCGACTTCAAAACAAATACAAAAAAGTTTAAAATAACTTTTCTTTCGGAAGTCGGTGGCAATAGTCAATGACACAACAAAACAAAGCCACCGACTTCCGAAAGAAAAGTTATTTTAAACTTTTTTGTATTTGTTTTGAAGTCGGTACTTTTTTTAAAAAAAGTTTTTATTTTACCCTTTTTAGTTTATTTATTACATATTCAACCCAAATTCTTGTAAAATACAAAATTTTCTTACATATGCACTAATCTTGTAAACCGTCACAATATAAAAAAATCCATATCTCTAAAACTACTGAACCGATTTTGATGAAACTTACAGTGTACCCTAAGTTGAACAATACCTAGAACAACAAAAAAAGAATTACTTAAATCGGACTTGTAGTTCCGGAGATATGCGTGCACAAACATAAAAACATACATACATACATACATACATACATACACTTATGAAATTTGGCACATTTGTTCAGACGCTTATATAGACTAACATATATGAAAACTGGGCAGTTCTGATAATATTACATACATACGGGTCGAATTAATAACCTCCTTTTTTTTTTTGAAGTCGGTAAAAAACCTCGAAAAATAAAATACTGTTTTCTTTTATAAAATACTATTCATTATATTTCTCCGATTTTGACATACTTCTTTTCTCGTACAAAAAGTTGGCAACGCTAGTATCACCACAAGACAAAACCCTTGATTCCTGGCCAGGATTATAGATTTTTCTAAAAATTATGCAGTTTAAGTTTTCATCAAAATCGGCCTCGAGACCTTTCAGTATTTTTCGATTTTCCTCATGGTTTCGGATATAGCCATCTACGTCCAGTTGAAAAATTCATTCTGTATAGGAGTTCGGCACTGTTGGCGCAGTGGCTGGTAAAAAATGCTCCTAGATAAGGTTAAAGACTTACGTTTCACAGTGCAAAAAAAAACAACTTTGTATTTCTAGAAAAGTTTTCAAACGACCAAGTGCTTCCAACACAATAGCACTTTAACTAGAACTCCTGATAAAACACTTCCAAGTACTCTCCTTAAACACGGGGACGTGTTTCTCTTTAGAAACACAATGGACACTCACAACTTTACGGCACTAACGTTACAAGAATCAAGATTTATGTAAGAAAAAAGTTTTGGGAATAAAAAGTTTTGTTTTAATTCGATAAAAAGGGCACAAAAAGTTATTATACAGATTCAAAAACTTCGTTATTAAATCTTTGAAATATTTGACAGGTATACACAGGGTGATTTTTCCAATTGGACTGTGGATGGCTATATCCGAAAGTATGAGGAATGTCGAGAATACACTCTATTGAATAGATAATATATGGTGTAATTTTTTTTGCAAAGTTAGCGGGTTCTCTTTCTGGCCAGGATTGTTGATTTTTCTAAAATCCAATGATGCAGTTTTAGTTTTCGTCAAAATCGACCTGGAGACTCCTTTCAGCATTTTTCGATGTTCCTTATAGTTTCGGATAAAGCTATCCACGTCCAGTTGAAAAATTCACCCTATTAGCCACGTTCCGACCTATACCTATAGTTAATTTATTTATGTTTTATTATGTAAGTAAATACTTGCAGTGGAAAAATCACTGTGTGCTCATACGATGAAAAAAAACGACATTTGACGAAATAATGTCCATACAATACAAATGGACATCTGTAGATAATCTCTTACAATGCCGCGTTAACCTTTTGAATTGAAATCCCCGATCCGAACAGATCACCACAGGGACAATATCAGGCAGTATAACTCATGAGCGATCCATAGACAAACGTATAGCCTCTACATCATTGAGATTTACCGACGCAATATCCAAATGGAACCTATTGAACTGAACTACACGACATAGATACATTGCAGAATGCTAGATTACATCTATATATTTACTCAGAATTATTGATTTATATGTCCATAAAACTTGACAAACCAGGTTTGAAACTGCAATAAAAGGGGTTTTGAAGGTTTTGGCCCTATCGGTCGCCAGCCTTTTTGTTTTTGACAGGCCTGTTGGTCTAGTGGTTAGTGACCCTGACTGCTATGCCGGAGGTCGTGGGTTCGATTCCCACCCAGGACAAATGTTTGTGTGATGAGCACGATCATTTGTTCTGTGTCTGGGTGTAATTTATCTATAATATGTATGTATTTAGAAATATATAAGTATGTTTATCAGTTGTCTAGTACCCATAACACAAGCTCTGCTTAGCTTGGGACTAGATGGCGTTGTGTGATAGTTGTGGAATATTATATTATATATTATTATTATTTTCAGAATCGCGGTGCAAAGCGGTTAGATAGAGAAACAAAAAATGTAATAGACATAATGTCCTAAAGCGTCAGGTTTTAGAGATTTACACCAAAATATAAGTTGATAACTGAACCTTGAAGAAACAACTATCTTGTATTTTTTTTTTCTCTGCAGGTATGCATATTGCATTATGACATATCCAGGTTGTTCTACCAACTCATGGTAGTGGCTCCTGTTTTTCACGAGGCAATGCCATCGTCTGGCATACGGCAGACAAGTCCTAATTAAAATTGGGTTTATCCCTTTTTTACACTTTCGGACATGATAAAAAGTATACTGGACCAGAAAGTGAGAATTCAGGAAAGGCTGTCTAGAAAAGATCGCTTTTACCGTTAAGACCGCCCATTATGTCACCTTACTTATAAGATCTAATTTATACCTGTAATTTGTATGGTGTGCATACTGTACATAGTAAAGTGTATTCTATCTCATCCCTCATCCTAAAATATTAAAGGAAATCGGTTCTCTAGCCTTCTGCGTATCTTTTCATAGCACAGTACAATCCCACCAAACAAATCAGATAGCTGATATTGATAGCAACATGTATCATCGCGCAGGTACGGCGACAGGGAGCCGACAGTCAACAACCTCGGAGCCAAAGTTGATGCTGGACTTATGAGCCAGTGTTTTGGTAAGTGAGATCCTGTATTTATCCAAAAAAGATATGTTATTTATGAAAAGATTGTTATTAGACAAAATGGACAAACACCAGCATTTAAACCTATCCCAACGACCATTTATTTCTAGACTCCTAATCACAGGCGACCGATGTCTGTCAACACATTAGGCAAAAAAGTCTTAAGTTCGTATTAGTTTCGACCACTCCTGTGAGTCCCCTCGTCGCACTGACCTTGAGTTAGCCAATCAAAACGCAGTACCCCGTCCCCCTCGCTTACGTCGTAACTCGTACCTCAGCGACTTGGCAGAAAATTTTCGTTAGTCAGATCGTGCATGAGGCGTCTAGATATAAATGGTCGTTGACCTATCCCAATCTGTCAAACGTTTCCAATACCTGATGAAATGCTTGAAAAATACTCCGGTAAATGTAATACTATTAAACAAGTACCTATTGCCAAAAATAGGGATATTTCTAATGTTAGGGCCACATTAACGGGAAATTTTAGCGATAATATTATGGGTTGGTAAGTGCTGCATTTGTAAAAATTTGATACTAACTAGTTTCTCAAACAAACACTACAGGGTTATTGGTTAAGTTGATCTAGATACTTTGAGGGGTTATAGTAGACATCATTCTTGACTGATTTCACTATGGGAACCCCTAACCCAATCTTTACCATTTTTGAGTAATTAGGCTTTTGATTTTTTAAAAATATTTTCCACCTTTGTATCGAATGGTTTTCGTAAGAATACGATACGCTAAAGTGATACTTTTTAATAGTATAATATTTCCCCAAAGGATTTAGGTTGACTTTACAAGTAACCCTGAATACTTATCCAGTTTTTATAAACTTTTGTTAAAGCCTTTTTTTGCTGTGCGATTTTAGATTTTCTTTCTGTCCATGTCAAGAAAAGTATAAAAATTAAGCGTTGTATTCCTTAGGGCCATGTCCCTCGGAGGTAATCCAAAGTCGAATTCGGGACTACCTGGTGGCGCACCCGACCAACGCAGCCGCCTACCTGAACTCCCTGCTTAGTCAGCTCAACTGGGCCTTCTCAGAATTCATCACCATGATGCAGGAGGTAAAACAGCCAAAAAAGTTTTGCTTATTTACTAAAAATTCAAGAGAAAACCTGATTATTAGGATAGTTTAAATGTATTTTGTTTACGATAAAGAGCTTTATTACTTTTGTGTGTAATTATAATCGTTAATTTGTGCTCTGTTTAGTCATCATCATCATAGCAATTAATGAGAGTATCTTGCCAATAAAGCAATTATATTCAAATTTTGTAAACGCTGTTTTGTGAAACTTTTTTAGGACCACATTTCTATATTTTATTTATTTTAGTTTTATTAGGTATAACGGTGCCCCATCCACACCGCAGTTACTTTTTGTACCTCAACGTTACCAAATGTTACTCGGTAACATCCGCCAACAAAATGTTATTTAATGTTACTAAGTGTTGACGTGTTACTGTAAGTCGAGTAACATTGCTCGACAATCGGTAACAATGTTACCCCCTGCATCCACACCGCAGTAACAAAATGCAACACGGTAACATCGGTAACTTTTGTGGCTCCTTGTGTATCTTAAGATGTTAAATAAAATATTATAGTATCGTATCTTCGTCATCTGTGATGGCCTAAGATATATTAATATAACATCTTAAGATAAAATATTATAGTATCTTAGCCGTGTGTGAAGTGCTTTATTTAGGTATTGCAATGTTGAGGTAACATTATCTAACAATGTTACCGATTGTCGAGCAACGTTACTCGACTTACAGAAACACGGCAACACTTAGTAACTTTTTGCTGTGGGATGTTACTGCGGTGTGGATGCACGGGTAAGTAACAATCAACAAATAGTAACAAGGAGCCACAAAAGTTACCGAATGTTACCGTGTTGCCTTTTGTTGCTCCACAAATGTTATCGGCGGTGTGGATGCACTGTAACAAACACATTGAAACATTACCAATAAAATGTTTAATCCTAGATGGATCGTGTCAATGTCGACTCTCACCTTGAATCGCGTCAGATCAAGTTATGCGCGACGTGCTTCGACCTGTACCACGGGCTAGCCAGAGCGCTGGAGATGACCCTACACCTGGCACCCCTGCTCCTCACCAAGCCAGAGGCCTGCGACAATCAGAACGAACTGCTGCTTGGCAGGACTTGTCAGGTAATGATCGAGAGGCTTTAGAAAATCTTCATGCTTTGTCTGTAAAATTAAATTTTAAAATCGACTAAATCTAATATCCCCACCAACTTCTTAGCCACTCAAGAGTGGCTTCATAAAAAGAAGTTCTATCTTGGTTTTCATACACAAAAACTGAGACCAGGATCAACTAATTGTTGTTCATACAAATATTTGTACCGAACGCGAGTCGATCGCTCAGCCATGGCACAGAACGGGCCATTAATGCCAATTCTTGGACTAAAATAATGCGACTTTAATTTAATAAGCCTGAGACTGCTCAGCTATCATTCAAAGCTCTTCAAATGCCATTCCTCCATTTCTCACTTTCCTATTCTCATCATTTTAAGCAAAATTGTACACCAGTGTTTCCATTCTAGATTCTAATGGCAGTAGTATCCCGGGTATGCATCCGCGGCGGGGGCGGCGCTAGTTTCGCTCGACTCGTCGCCCGGGGTCTACCAGACACGGACAGAGTGCACTACTATGTGGCACTGGCCCCCGTGGCCGGATGCCTCATCAGAATGCTGGAGCCTAAATTACCTCCTGAGGTGAGTAAGGTGATCAGCTAGATTAATAAGGAGCTTTGTGTAGATAGAGACAAAAGATCGGGTCAAACAGGGTTGCATTGCAATGTTCTGGCTCAATACTTTTTATTCACCTCGGTATACCTACGGTATAATATATCTACGTTCGGCACAGCGCTGAAAGTTTAAAATCCAACTTATTTCGCTGAATTGTCTTACGCTAGTGACATCAGTCAACATTTCGTTGTCATTATATCAATATACATTTGCGTGATCTTTCCATTCTTGCATTGCGTATTTTTGAGTTACTGGCGCACTTGGCGATCCCCTGCCACGCCAGCACGTCTGTTTACTGGCTTAAATACAGCCTCTAAATTGATAGATCAAAGTTCTCTTCTTCTACATAGCTCTCTCGGCTACATCCGACACGGTTTCCACATCAACCGTCGTGGTTTATGCTTACTTAAACTACTTTGTTCGATTGTTTCTTGGGACACTTTTCTTTGAAACTGTGTGCATTTCATATTGAAATAATCTATTTTTTGCGTTTTAGCATTTAGACAGAGTAATCAAAGCGTTGGTGACAGAGCCGCTATTCAGGATGGATGGGCTCGACCTTATGCTTGGCAAGTCGAAGAACCACAAAGTATTCTCATTTTATAAATGTAAGTTGTTACTATTATTTAAATAATCCTATTTAACATTATTACAAAGTAAGGTTGTTACCTTACGTCCGTTTCAACCGCGCGGCCATGACGTTTTTTTTAAATAAAAACCATCCCAAGTTTTTGTAAAAAAATGTAAAAGTCGATTCCCAAAAACCATAAATTTGTCAAAGCAATGGTTAAAAAGTTATAAGGGTTTGAACGTGGCCGCGCCATCGAAACGCGGCGAACCGCGCGGCCATGGAGATCTTTAAAACTAAGCGTCGCAGAGACCTGAAATTTTGGGAAATAGTAGATTGATTTTGTAAAAAATTTGTAAAAATATAGAAAAAAATCCTGTGTTTATATTTTAGGAGCTGTAAGTCTAAAACCTTATGGCCGCGCCATTGAAACGGTGTCAAAAACGTTATCGCCGATATCTCGCTGAAAAAACATCGCAGACGTCTGAAGTTTTTTGTAAAACACAGATTTTTGACTGGCCTGTTGGTCTAGTGGTTAGTGATCCTGACTGCTATGCCGGAGGTCGTGGGTTCGATTCCCACCCAGGACAAATGTTTGTGTGATGAGCACGATCATTTGTTCTGTGTCTGGGTGTAATTTATCTATAATATGTATGTATTTAGAAATATATAAGTATGTTTATCAGTTGTCTAGTACCCATAACACAAGCTCTGCTTAGCTTGGGACTAGATGGCGTTGTGTGATAGTTGTGGAATATTATTATTATTAAAAAAAAAAAAAAAAAAAAAAATTTGATTTTGTAGAAAATAGTAAAAATACAACAAAAAATCCTAGGTTTATATTTCAGGAGCTATAAGACTTAAACCTCATGGCCGCGCCATCGAAACGTTGGAAATTTTGTTTTTCGCGAATATCTCGCTGAAAAAGCATCGCAGAGGTCTGAAGTTTTTTGTAAAACCTAGATTTAAAGTTGTCAAAACTAGCAAAAATATAACGAAAAATCCTAGGTTTATATTTCAGGAGGTGTTGAACAAAATCCTCAACGCGTCTTGAATATGTCGATTGGGGTGACCACGGGTTATTATTTACAGAGACTTTCCACCTTTTTTTATTAGAAATGAAATCTCAAGAATTCGGTGAACAATAAGGAGCAATAATATGGCTATTTCTTTAAAAATCACGTAAATTAGAGATTGTTCGCTTACATTAAGACATAAATTTCTTTAAAAATCACTTAAATCATAGATTGTTCGTACCTATACCTACACTAAGATATGCATTTTTTATTATTTCGTAACAGTAAGTTTATTTCTTGTAAATACGACCTTCTGGCCAAATACTTTCTGTAAAACTTAACAAAAAAAAATTACATTACTTATATTAAAACTTTAAAATGAGGTAATTTGGTTATTTTGGTTAGGTACAGTTTATTCTCATTATGTAATTTTTAAAATTCCCCTGTTGTTTAATATCTTAATCGTCATCGATTAAACTGTATGCTAAATTAGTATCGTCATAACCTGAAACCGACCTAAAGAGGTATGACAAGATTCGGCTCGATTCATGTTGTGTCATAAAATTTAATGATGTGAATTTCTAAATAATAATAGATAATTAGTAACATAACACAATAAAACAAATAATAATAAGAGAATAATATGCAAAAAATCATGCATTTTATTAATTATTTGAAAGTTTCTATTACGTTAACATTAAAGTTAAAAAAAATGTAACCGACTTCTAAAGAAAAAACAACCACTAAAAAGGGTAAAATAACCTACCAAATAACTTTTCTTTCGGAAATCGGTGGCTTTGCTTTTTTATTTCGTTGATTTTTTTGCCACCGACTTCCGAAAGAAAAGTTATTTGGTAGGTTATTTTACCCTTTTTAGTGGTTGTTTTTTTTTAGAAGTCGGTTACATTTTTGATAAAAAACTTTTATTTTACCCTTTTTAGTATAATATTTAACCCAAATTCTTGTCAAATACATAATTTTCTTACATATGCACTAGAATTTTATTATCCTTAGCACCGGCTATAACATCGCCCATGTACACAATAAGCAAGAACACCAAAATAAATGATTTTTTTATGGGACCAAATGGCAGGTATACTGCATCATGATTGATGCTTACTCATGTTTTACAATAAATAATATTCTATTCTATTCGAACAATAACCCATATGGGTCATTAGTATAAATGAATTAAGTCCAAATACAAGATAGCTGCTATAAACCGTTGAGGAATTCCCTGAACTGTCCTTCGTCTTCGTCATCAGACCCCTAATAACAGTTACAACTCATCTAGGTGTAAAGTTCTTATCAATACAAATTAATCAAGCTCAAACACAAGATAGCTGCCGTGAATCGTTGAGGATTTCCCTCGACTGTCTCTCGGCTCCATCATCAGATATACTCCAGACCTTTATTAAATTGTAGTACTTTGAAATCCTTAATGAAAAAAATAATTTACTAAATCAGTCGACGCCTACTCCTTACTGTTAAGGAGTTGTACCTTCCATCATCAGCTTAGCTACATGAGATGATGATTACCATACGCAAGTACTTAAATTACTTCATAATATTTGCGAAAAACGATGTGTGGGCCTATAAAATTTGAGGGTTGCCCTCGATTTCTCCAGGATCCAATCATCAGAAATTGAAATGGTGATTGGTATTGAGACGATGGGACCACACGGGAAGCACCAGCTTTCAAATAAAAAAAGAATCATGAAAATCGGTTCACCCAGTCGCAAGTTATGAGGTAACAAACATAAAAAAAAATACAGTCGAATTGATAACCTCCTCCTTTTTTTGAAGTCTGTTAAAATGTAAAAAAACCGGCCAAGTGCGAGTTGGACTCGCCCATGAAGGGTTCCGTAGCAGCAAGCATAGATTAGAGATATAATTATATTGAGATTAGTAAGTAATATACACAAACAATAAAAATAACTTTGTTTTTCATAGTATTTGTATGAATGGCAAAGTTATATTTGCGGTTTTTGAAAATGTACTATATCTCAAAAACTGCTAACTGTATCTCATCCAAACCAATTTTCGTTGGTAGTTTTGGTTGAGGTCTACATTATATATTTTTTTAGTTTTATCATTCTCTTATTTTAGAAGTTACGGGGGGTTACACACACTTTTTACCACTTTGGAAGTGTCTCTCGCGCAAACTGTTCAGTTTAGAAAAAAATGATGTTAGTAACCTCAATATCATTTTTAAAGACCTATTCATAGATACCCCACACGTATGGGTTTGGTGAAAAAAATTTTTTTGAGTTTCAATTCTAAGTATGGGGGGCACCCCCAAAATTTGTTTTGTTTTGATTTTTGTGTAAAAATCCTAATGCGGTTCACATAATACATCTTTCTACCAAGTTTCAACAGGATAGCTCTTATACTTTCGACAAAAGTGGCTGTGACATACACGGACAGACAGACAGACAGACAGACATGACGAATCTATAATTATTGTATTTTATTAAATCAACTGTAATTACCAAGTAATATCAACTATTAGTAATTAGTAGCTATAATTTGTTGCCTATGCGGAATACCTACATTCAATCATTCTGCTTTACTAAGTTACCTGTAATTGAAACTTGAAGGAATCTGTTGTTTCTAGGGTTGAGGAAGACTATCCGCTCGTGATACAGTTCTATACTAGTACGAGGGGATAGGGCGAATCAAACTAAAGACAACAAACCATATACCACTTCACTTTCTCCTATCTGCGATCTGACAAACTGATATATTATCCAAATTTGTCCAATTAACTGCAAATGATTTTTGTCCACATAATTATTATTGAGTTACTTTGTATGGTTGTCTTATTTGTATTTGTGTTTATGCAATAATAAAGATTTGATAAGGGTTCCGTTTTTACAATTTGGCTACGGAACCCTAAAAAGGTTTATGGGCCGTGGCTTCAAGGGAAACTTGGCAATATTTTTTTTAAATTTAATAATTACTTGTTAAAGAAGTTTATACTTTAATGTAAGCGAACAATCTCTAATTTACGTGATTTTTAAAGAAATAGCCATATTATTGCTCCTTATTGTTCACCGAATTCTTGAGATTTCATTTCTAATAAAAAAAGGTGGAAAGTCTCTGTAAATAATAACCCGTGGTCACCCCAATCGACATATTCAAGACGCATTGAGGATTTTGTTCAACACCTCCTGAAATATAAACCTAGGATTTTTTGTTATATTTTTGCTAGTTTTGACAACTTTAAATCTAGGTTTTACAAAAAACTTCAGACCTCTGCGATGCTTTTTCAGCGAGATATTCGCGAAAAACAAAATTTCCAACGTTTCGATGGCGCGGCCATGAGGTTTAAGTCTTATAGCTCCTGAAATATAAACCTAGGATTTTTTTTTGTATTTTTACTATTTTCTACAAAATCAAATCTGTGTTTTACAAAAAACTTCAGACGTCTGCGATGTTTTTTCAGCGAGATATCGGCGATAACGTTTTTGACACCGTTTCAATGGCGCGGCCATGAGGTTTTAGACTTACAGCTCCTAAAATATAAACACAGGATTTTTTTCTATACCTATTTTTACAAATTTTTTACAAAATCAATCTACTATTTCCCAAAATTTCAGGTCTCTGCGACGCTTAGTTTTAAAGATCTCCATGGCCGCGCGGTTCGCCGCGTTTCGATGGCGCGGCCACGTTCAAACCCTTATAACTTTTTAACCATTGCTTTGACAAATTTATGGTTTTTGGGAATCGACTTTTACATTTTTTTACAAAAACTTGGGATGGTTTTTATTTAAAAAAAACGCCATGGCCGCGCGGTTGAAACGGACGTGTTACCTTTTCACGCTAAACCTCTGAATTGATCATCCCGAAATTTTGATTACAAATAGACATCATCATCATCGGCCGGAAGACGTCCACTGCTGAACAAAGGCCTATATAAATAGACATAGATTACAGTAATAAAGTTTTTACGATATAGATGGCGCACGTGTAAATTAAAGCGAGTGCAGCCACGATCAATAAGTAATAATTATGAATAACACTAGCCGTCTTAAAACAAAAATTTAAACATCTGTTGAACACTTGTCTAAAAAAGTGTTTCTGCAAAACGAACCTTAGGTATATCAACGTCAAATGCCGTTTTACAGTTGACACTTTTTTTAGACATTTGTTCAACAGATGTTCAACTTTTTTGTAGTAAGACAGAATATTTTTTTCTACTCTAGATCCAGATGACGTCACGATAGCGGAGTTAAAAGCTCTAGAGTTAGTAGCAGACCGCCTACGTGTGGCTCGGGAGACGCTCGTGAAGGCAGTGTCCCCGGGCTCCAGTGGGGCGCAGTCCGACCTGTTGTGCACCATCTGCTACGCTAGGCCTGCTGACACCGCCTTCACTCCTTGTGGACATCATTCTTGCAGGTTGGTAAAAACTTCTCATACGATTTCAAAAATTCTTTCACTGATACAAATCATCAAATGATCGTCATGAGATATGTTTTATGTTAATTAATTTAATACATGAGACTTACCACGGGTGAACTCATTGGCGTATCTATGCTATACATTAAAAAAGATTGTTTGTTTGTTTGAACGCGCTAGTCTCGGGAACTAGTGCTTGAAATTGAAAACATAATATAATTTTGTCTTGGATATTCCATTAATCACTTATGTGAATAAGAGTGATGGGTATGAATGTTGATGGATGAAGAGGAAGAGGAAGGCCAATGAAAATATGGATGGAATGTCTAAGGAATGATATGAAAAGAAAAAGCACTAAATGATACTGTGACGACTGGTAGTGGGAGAATGGAAGAAAAGAACATGCTGCGCCAAGTCGCCAACCCCAAGTAAAATGGGATAAGGTCAGGAAGATGATGATGATAGTCCATTAGTCGAGGAAGGCTATATTACACCAAACTACGACCAATAAAAGCCAAGAAGAGCGGGAGTGAAACCATGGCGAAAAGCTAGTTAAAAATAAAACGCAATAAAACTCTCGTCACAGTAATTATGATCATCATCAAACTAAAGACGTCCACTGCTGAACAAAGGCCTCCCCTTTAGACCACCACGCCGAACGATAATCCGTCACTTGCATCATCTTGCCGTCGGTCCACCGGTCCGTGGTCTCCACTCCAGAACATGAGTGTACTCATGATAAACGGTTTAAAGTTTAAATTGACATTATTTGTTTCAGAGCTTGTATAATGCAGCACCTTCTAAACAGCAAACAGTGTTTCTTCTGCAAAGCAGACATCGAATCAGTACACGAAATAGAACCAACTAACGTCTGACGCCATCTTGTTACGTCATCTGTTTTGGCGGTTGTACTTCAAGTTTTGTAAATCTATGGAAATCATAGCCATCCTACATTGTTTTTATAAAATAAAGTATGGAGACAATTTCTTCTATTTATAAACGGTTCACGTTTTGGTATATTTTTATTAAATTATTTTTTTCATCATTGAAGATTTATTTGCTTTTGTTCCTTTTTTTCATGCCAGGAAAAAATACTCAAACCCCTTAGATATCAAAATGTCCAGATCGCTATGTAGGCCACTGAGAATTAAAGCCAAAAAAGGAGGCAAAAATAGGGGAACAGTGTATAAGACGGGGACACGAGGTATGATGGGAAATCACACACCTAAGGCAAACTTAACACAAAACTAACGTAGCACAAGCGCCAACAGGACGCCATTTGCGTCTGGCAGCTTGCAAATGACGTCCTGATGGCGCTTGCTCTACGTTAGTGTTGTGTTAAGTATGCCTAAAGAGTGTATGTCCCCATTATACCTCGTGATTATTAACGTCCCCGTCTTATACACTGTTCCCTTATCCCCTTCGTTCGATTCCTACGAAAAACAAGTGAGGAACTTAAAAATGTACCCGGGTCGACGGCGCGTTGTGTTCCACGCGCGCCTCAAAGAGTATCAGCAAGATGACGGGGCCCCCCTCTAGAGGGTCAAAGCCTGCCGGTGTCGCGGGACTTATCTCATTACCGTGACCCTGGAACGTAAAGGGCTATTGAAGGACACCGTGGATTTTAGTCAGTACGAGTCTGACAGTCTGACAGTCCCTCCCGCCGTGGGTGGGAGGACGCATTTGATGATTTTACCACGCTAAAAAAGGAACTTAAATGTGCGAGTGGCACTCACACATTTATAAAATGTGGCTTCACGAAAAACGGTACATTTTGTCTTGAACATGGAATCTGGACATTTTAAAATCATTAAAAAATAAAATAAAGAAGAATGTCAAAAATCGTGTCATATCCAAAGATCTTTCATTAAAACATAAAAAATAATTTTACAACGTTTTATTAAGTACAGAGAAGTATTGGTCAGGGGCCTTTGTTATGTCCTTGTGGGGCGTACGCGTAGTACGTGAGGGGACACTCGCAGGTGCCTCGCAGTCCTGGGTGGCCGCGAGGGCCCATCGGTCCTGGAAACGAAAATATAATGTTAAAGTCACATAACACTGAAACCGTCGTACCACAAAAAGTTTAACATTTATCTGTTGAACAGTCTGTTGTCTAAAAAGAGTGTAACTGGAAAATTACCCTTATAATAACGTCAAATGCTGTTTTGAAGTTGACAGTTTTGTTTTGACAAATGTTCAACAGGTGTATAACTTTTTTGTAGTAAGACGGCATTTTTTTTAAATTTATATTTCATAAGCCAACGAAGAAGAAAAATCTCTTAATTCAGCATTTATAGGGCAATAGATGTTACCGTTTCTGAAATACTGAACATAAAGTTATTTTTTTCTACTGAGTTACCTTCTCGTCCTGGATCACCTCTGTCTCCGGGTCTACCTGGATGACCCGACGGACCCATGGGACCTGTAAGTAGGGAATAATTCAAAATTTTAATCAGGAGTTTGTCAGTATTTATTGATAGATGGAGAGGAAGAGGAAGGCCAAAGGAAAAATGGATGTATTGAGGCAAGATATGAAAGAAAAAGGAGTACCTAAATGATGACGTAAAATCGTACAAGGCAAAATGAGGAAACATGTTGCGACAAGATGGTGAATTTTTTTTTCTCAATTACCAATTTGTCCCCTAGGTCCCTCCGGTCCTGGCAGGCCCACGCCCTGCTCTCCCCGGTCTCCCTTGTCCCCCTTCTCCCCGGCAGGCCCGGGGCTGCCAGGCCTGCCCGTGTCCCCTGTCTCCCCCGGATAGCCGCGAGGGCCTGGCGCTCCGGCGTCTCCTTGTATTCCTAGAAGATAATGGTACATTGTTATTCAAAGGGGTGAAAGTGACTTATTTAGTTCCGAGGCGGGGTTTGGCGCCCGTAACCCAGTGCCCCACTAGGTTACCACGTTCAAAACGAGTTTCTCTCAGCCAGGTGGCCTACCATGACGTTTTAAAGCCAGAGTAGTTCCAGTGTGAGAAAAAAACAGCTTTACAAGTCGTCTAGCGCCAATTTGTTCCCAGTAGCAACGTTAGGGTAGGGCACGGTTGGGCGACCGCCCAGTGCGCCGGATATAAGGGGGCGCCGAAGGCCTACTTGTAAATTCCCAAAATTTTGAAAAAATCGATGTCAACACTGCATGCAGTTACCGGGAATCCCCGACCATAGAGAAAAACATTATCAATCTCGGTAAAAAAATTCAGGTTAATTTTTTCAACTGTCTATTGGACACAACATTGATTTCATTATGTCCTTTTCCTTCTTTCTTAAGGGTTTGAATTGCAGTTAGGGGGCGCCGTAGAAATCTCGCCCAGGGCGCTGGTAGTGCTAAACCCGTCACTGCTCGTTCCCTCACTGGACCTATTCTGGCTTTAAGGGTCCCCCCACATTTATCGACGCTTCGGATCGCGTCGTCCGAGCCGACCCGATGTGAATGGCATTAGTAACACCCTTATTACGTTGACATAAAGATTTTCTTGACCGGCTTAAGCCGATTCCGCGTCGATAAATGTGGGGGGACCCTAAGACGTCATTGTAGGCCACCAGGTCTGCAATTCGTCATCATCATCTGCCTAGCCTTTTCCCAACTATATTGGGGTCAGCTTCCAGTCGAATCAGATGCAGCTGAATATCAGTATTTTACATGGAGCGACTGCCTATCGGACCTCCACAACCCAGTAACTGTATAATACGATACCCCATGGTAAGACTGGTTGTCAGACTTTAGAGCTTCTGACTGCTATTTACGACTGTCAAAGATCTACAAATGACAGCCGGGACCAACGGCTTTACGTGCTTTCCGAGGCACGGAGGAAACTCGCTATGACAGATGGTCACACATCCACAGACCAACCTTGGCAAGCGCGGCTTAACCCGGAAGATCTGCTTCATCATCATCATCATCTCAGCCATAGGACGTCCACTGCTGAACATAGGCCTCCCCTTTAGAACTCCACATATACCGGTAGAAGATCTGCTTGTGCAGCTGTAATTATTTAGCCACGAGCTCCTCAGTTCAGGTATGCATTTCTGTCTTTAGGGATAATTGAAGAAGAATTGAGCAATTTTTCAGCGTGCCTCAAGCACTTTCGCAAAAATCGAGCTCTCCTAGTATAATGTTAGTTACCTGGTGGTCCAGGCGGCCCCGGTCTACCCGGATGTCCTCTCTTGCCCGCTATAGTAGTTGTCTGTATTACTTGATTTGATACCAGCTCTGCTATACGAACTGTGGGCAAAAATATTGTTTAATAGGTGCGTCCACACAGAGCAAGCAGGCTCGCGAGGCATTTGCTTCGCGCGGCAAATGCCTCGCAAAGCTGCTTGCTGTTTGGACACGCAATGGGGATGGCAACTCAAAGCTATTCGTAGATGTCGCTGCGATCGTTGTCTCATATGTCAGATTACTGTTTAGCTTGTACAAAAAACAAACACGTATTTTGTTATAAAAATTGAGTTTATTTTAAAAAACAAATATGGATAATTATTCGTCAATGCAAGTGCATACACTAAACAAGAACTAAGAAGCCGCGGTGCATCTACAAGAGGAAAAAAAAAGTGATTTAGTTGAGAGGCTAGAAATTTGATTCTACTACAATAAACACATTTACTTGTAGTTAGGATTTAAAATTGTAGGATTTTTTATGTAGGTATTACATGTGCTAGCCTCTACAAGGAATATAGTACTGCTTCTGACATTCTAATATATTGAGAAAAATGTCATCAAGTTTTGTGTTTGTCTTCTTCATCTAATTTACATGTATTTTATAGATTGGAGAAATATGATAAGAATTTTAACTTTCTAACACCACAACTATCACAAATCTCGGTCCCGGTGATAATTCTTCCATCAGAAGAACCATTTCATGATATAAAGAGCGATGCAATACTTAACCTCCAATAGAAAAGTAGATATTATTTTCAAAGGTGTATTCGATTGTTTAGTTATGGTATAATCATAGAATTTCATTAATAAATTCAACTAACGGCCTGTCCCGGCTTCGCAAGGGTAGATTTTTGTTTATTGTATAGCTTTTCCTTAGTGATAATACAATTTTTGTTCTCATAGCAGTCTCAGTAGCTACCCATTATTTATTGATAGTGTGAATTGTCGGAAATTTGTATGTTCCATCATTTTTACAGCCTTTTACATAATATCTAGTCATTTTACATCAATGAAACGCTTTTTTTCAGAAAATTCCTTTGATTTGACAGTTCTTTTGGGACACAGATGTCACTTTTCACTTTGACACTTGCCTTCCCCATTGTTTCTCAACCGAGGGCGACGCACGAAACAATATACGCGAGCAAAACAAAAGCCGACACTGGATGGCTCGGGCGCTCGGTCGATCGCCCGCGGAAGCGCGCGGCCCCGAGACACGTCCCCACTAACCGAGCTGCTTCGCGTAGCAAATGCCTCGTGAGGCTGCTCGTTCTGTGTGGACGCACCTAATAACGTTATTCAATCAAATTCATCATGAAATTGAGAATTCGAACCGTCTCCGAGACAAATAGTCTCCGACACAAAAAGTCTCCGAGGTAAAAGTCTCCGAGACTAAAAGTCACCGTGATTAAGTCTCTGAGACAAAAAGTCACCAGTGAGCGACTGGCCTTATTCTTTTTCTTATGGGAGAAGACTGAAACTACAGAATACGACTCCTTATATGATCCTTTTGCCTCAAACATATTCATACATCTGGTCTTACATACACGCTGGTATTTTTATAAGTAGTAGTAATACAGACCTTTAACAATATCTTCACAGATGTTCCTTATTTCAGCTTCAGAGACTGAAGGCGCCTGAAAAATTAACAAATAGAATGACAAGAACATAAACATTCGTTATATTTGTCCGTGGCCTACCATGAACTCAACGCGATCCAGTTTAGGCTGTGGGAAAGAGATGGCGCTAGATGACTTGTATAGCTCTGTCTCTTTCCCACAGCCTAAACTGGATCGCGTTAAGAGCTCGTGGTAAAGTCTCTGATCCAAATCCTGATCCCTTTTCTTTGACGACTATTTCTGTATGAACATTTTTCTAACTCGGATAGGAAAATTCAGTCGATAATTGGTTACAGACAAAGATCGAGATCAATATAGATTATTAATATCCAGCTTTAGAACAATCGCGTTTGCATCAAGCAACACGAACGTGCGTCATCTGTGATACAATAAACAAAACATGGCCGAGGTCAAGGGCCATGTTGTAAGTCAAACAAAAAAAAACTTCTTTTCTTCGCCTGAACATTGTCTTGTCGCAATGGGAGGTTTGACGCAAAGCTCGGCTCAGATGGCGCTACCAGCGCATGATGTCATACTGGTCATACTGTACGATTAACTTGACATACGCTACAACACAGATAATATAACTACACACTGGAAGCTACACTTGAACGTTATCTACGTTATGCGCTTGTATCGCCACTGACGGCTAAAACTCGCAGTGAAACCCCCTATTGGAGTTGACCAAAGAAAAGAAAACAAGGCTAAAAGGTGTTTATGGCAACACAAAATACATATATTCATTTTAGTCTGTAAGAAACTACAACGTTGGGCGTCTAGTTTTTATCTATGGCTCTGTTTTACGTCCGCCATTAATCCTCTGTGTTTGTCTGTACTTACAGTGAGCATTAAAAGTGTAATAATTAGCAAGTCGTTTGAATTGGAATCACACCATACAGCAATATACAGTCCGCACGATTACACGAAGTAATAAATAGGCACAAAAGAGCATTTACCACTGGAAAAACCCCATTGCACACTATTTCGGAACTCTATCTTACTTGTTTTAGGAGCGTTCTAACACTTACCTCTCGTACATAGCTGGTGGGTGCTGGTAACCCGGGCAGACCTGGTTGTCCTCTCTCCCCGGGAGTGCCGGGCAGACCGTCCACCCCGGGCCTACCAGGCAACCCAGGGAAACCTGCCTCTCCTTTCTGAAAAAAATATACACAATTTGCACATTCGAAAACATGTATCCAAGACAAGCAACTTGTACACAAATGTAACGTCATACTTGCATGAAAGACTTGCCTAGTGGAATAGTGCCTATAAGCCTTTATGCCTCTGTATTCAAGTATACGAAGAATAAATGGATGATCTAGTCCAGCGAATCCCAAAATTGATCGCTTACCTGTCCGATTGGTCCTTGAGGCCCCGGTGGTCCTGGTATAGCGACCTGCTGTGACGATGAAGCTGCGGCCCCAGGGTGACCGGGAGGGCCTGGCAGACCCGGTGGACCTTCTGGACCCTAAAAAAAATCAGAAAGTAAAACAATAAAGATAACAAAAACTTAGTAAGTATAAGTAGATAAAGTACAGAGATTTTCTGTTCTTAGTAAGTATCCCAAAAGATCTCGGCAATCATCGTCAATTTTCGGAAATACTACCTACTGTCCAATGATGATGTAACGTGAAAAACTTAAAGAAGTTCAAAGTTATTGACATTCCAGTTGGCCTGCTTCCGGCTGCCAAGTGTGACAGAGCTGAAAGCGTATTTTTCTGAGGTGGAAAATCATAAATTTAGTCTTCCCCATTGCAATAAATATACCATATTATTTTTTGTTTTAACTGGACCCCAATACCTAAATATAATGTATAACATAAAATACCGGTGGTCCGTCAGAGCCTCTCTTTCCTTCCGGACCTGGTAATCCTGGTGGACCCATGTTTCCGGGGAGACCTTGCAGTCCTGTGAAACCTTGGGGGCCTGGTTGACCCTGTAAAGAATTTTTATTTTTTTTATAAAGACATCTTCATCATAGTATTTTTTTCTGGTGATAAGAGCAATGGAAAAACATTAGAAATTATATATAAAATTATATATGGTTTTTTTAGAGAATTAAAGAAATATGGTCGCAACAACCCCAAAATAAATTAGGATAAGGCTGCCCTTATCCTAATTTAACTGCCTTAACTTCTCAGAGTCATGTCGTTGCCCTGCGGCAACGACATGACTCTGAGAAGTTAAGGCTAAAACTGCAAACCGACCGAAATTACGCGACTCACAACTCAATTTACGCTCGTCTGGCTTCAGCCTAAGCAAAAGAGTGCGGATTCGATCACCTTTTCTGGGCTCTAAACACAGGCTGTACAGTACAAACAAATTCTTATAGGAAATAATGCTCTATGCCACTTAGTCCCAACCTGCATGCTCTTATTCTTTAAAATGAATCCGTACATTTGTTTGAAAATTTTAAACATACCACAGCACCGTCCCGGCCCGGCGTACCTCGCGGCCCGACTTCCCCAGGCCGCCCGTCTCTGCCAGGAGCACCCTTCTCACCTTTAGCACCTATTATGATGAACAGAACTACTTTTAGAACACTTTTTTCCACGTATGCTATTATACCTGCCGAGACAATGGTACGCTACCTTCAGAAACAACAGTACGCTATCTGCATAGACCCTTACGTGCTCCTTTTGTCAGTCTACTGTTGAACAAAGGCCTCCACCTTAGAGCGACAATCAGCCACTTGCATTCATCAGATGTTCATTACTCACGATGTCGTCGGTTCACCTAGCGGGAGGCCTGCCTACTCTTCTTCTTCCGGTCCGTGATCGCCACCCAAGAACTTTTCTTCCCCATCGGTAACTGTTCTACAAGCGCTGTGGTCTGCCCATTGCCACTTCAACTTGCAAATTGTAAGAGCTATGTCGGTGACTCCGGTTTTTCGGCGAAAAGCTAACCATTGCTCGTACGCTCGTATCGTACCTCTTTCCATTGCTCTGATAGTACGAAGAACGTAACCAATAGAATCACAGGATCATTGCATATTCTTCCAGAACGTCTTTCCTTCAATCATGGTGAATAGGTTACTTCTAGGCAAGCGTCAAGCAAGATGATTATCAAACACGAACCTATCTATCTATCTATAATATAAAAATCAATTGCTGTTCGTAAAGCCTCATTTACTATATACTCGCATGCGAGTTCATACTCCGTCTAAATGAGGCTTTAGTCTCGCTAAAACTCGAGAACGGCTGGACCGATTTGGCTAATTTTAGTTTTGAATTATTCTTAAAAGTCCAGGGAAGATTCAAATCTGAGGCGGTACGAAGTTCGCCCGGTCAGCTAGTCGTTAAATGAAAATTTAAAAAAATCATACGTACTCGTTTCAAGTCCTTCTCAAAACTTAAAAGAACTTACCATGTATGAGCGAAGCGTTGATGTTAGCGGCGGGTCCCGGAGGCCCAGGTACTCCTTGGTTACCAGGGGGTCCCACAGGCCCCGGTGGACCAGGTAAACCCTGAACATGAATTAGACATACAATATTGAGTAGAGTAGTACTGATCATGAGTACCAGTTTTATAGGAAGAAAGTTTTTTCACCTTTATAGAAAAAGAACGAGCGAAATGTTGTGTAACATCTGCCATCTTACTTTAGTAATAAACAACTTTCAATTTTATTTTGAGACAATAGACTTCTCTTCAGATAGACTTCGGCAAGAGTAGTGTAGATATTAATTATACTGACATAGCATGATCAGCCTATTCCTACGGGCCTACTACGGTTTTGAGAGTAGTGGTGTTTAAAAATAAACTATGTAAATAATGCGCCTGATCGGGTTCGAAACCACGACCTACACAACTCATAAACCCAAAACAGTCTCACGGCGAGAAACCCTGAGAACACTCGAGAGAACCGAGAGTGTGAGAGATCTCTCTACGTCTCTTTTCCTTTGGGAGATTTCTCGCCGTAAGTGTGGCGTGACGATACCACTGAGTCACCACTGGTGGCCTACCATGACGTTTTAAAGCGTGAGTAGTTAGGCTGTGGGAAAGAGACAGAGCTATACAAGTCGTCTAGCGCCATCTCGTTCCCACCGCGGAAACACTCACGCTTTAAGACGTCATAGTAGGCCACCAGCTCACATTATTACATCACTCACATCTTTTCCATTCATTCCTGGTTCTCCTGCAAATCCAGGCAAGCCGGGATCACCTGCATCGCCTGCAAACCAAAATAATAAGTTTAACGGTACATCCACACCGCCGGTAACATTTGTAGCTCAACGTTTCCAAATGTTACTCGGTGACACCAGCCAACAAAATGTTATTTAATATTACTAAGGTGTTGACGTGTTATTGTAAGTCAAGTAACGTTGCTCAACATTCGGTAACATCCGCTAACAATATGTTATATAATGTTGCTAAGTGTTGACGTGTTACTGTAAGTCTAGTAACGTTGCTCAACATTCGGTAAAAATGTTACCCCCATTATCTAACAATGTTACCGATTGTCGAGCAACGTTACTCGATTTACAGTAGCACGGCAACACTTAGTAACTTTCGGATGTTACTGCGGTGTGGATGCACGGGTAAGTAACAATCAACAAATAGTAACAAGGAGCCACAAAAGTTACCGAATGTTACCGTGTTGCCTTTTGTTGCTCCACAAATGTTACCGGCGGCGGTGTGGATGCACCGTAAGGCGACTTTTAAGATATTTGGATGTTCACCACGATAAGTATTGAGTTTTATTGTTTGTAAACAGTATCTCCGTGTTTGTAAAACAAATTATTTTTTCTAAAACTCACCGTAACATTTTTTTTAATGTTGCCCCACTTTGTAGATCATACAAACATTTGTTCCTTGCAGGAATTGAGCCCACGACACGCAGTGCAATCATTGTCAAAAAGTGCTCAAGCAACATGTGCAAATTCTATTTTTTTTTTATGCTGGTAATATCATTAAATGAGTCGTCCCACCCAGGGCGGGACGCTGACTCTTCAATAGCCCTTTACGTTCCAGGGTCACGGTTACCTGATGGGACAGTCCCGCGACCCGTGAAAATTCTGTGGACGAACACATTATTTCATCTATAATATTTTACCTTTTTCTCCTATATCCCCTTTCTCCCCTTTTGGTCCTCGACGCCCTGGTTCCCCTGGGGGTCCAATATATCCGGGACCAGTAGCCTTTAAATAAAATTAATTTCTTATCATTTAAACAAAATTAATGTTCCGAGTTTCGCAGCCATTAAATTGGTAGTAAATACATACATTGATGATGGCCCCAGGTGGTCCAGGCTCGCCTTTATCTCCTGTGAGCCCAGGGGTACCTGGTTCTCCCATACTCCCCTTCACACCTCGTATACCCTAAAACAAGTTTATATCTGTAATCAGCAACTACCAAACATTGTAAAAAAAAGAAAATAATATCTACGAAAATGGTAGAAAGATTTCTACTACAATGGTAATAAATTTCTACTAAAATGGTATAAATGTTCTACCAAAATAGTACAAATTGGCAACTAAAATGGTAGAAAATTTGACAACAATGCGAAAACGTTTTTCTTAAGTAAAATGATGGGATTCACTGTACTGTCATACCGGTATACCAGTAAATCCTCTCTCGCCTGCTTCTCCTTTGAAACCACGTGGTCCTACGGGGCCCTGAAATACAAAAGTCGTATTATTATTTTACAAAGAACTTCGAATGTTAGGACACTCTTTGTTAGTATTTTTTTGTGACCTATGAGATTATTTCAGTATTTATACTCACGGGTGGACATGTGGCATTACAGGCGGCTGTCAATGGATTGGCAAGCAACGATGGGTCTACCCCGTACTGAAAGCAAAAAAGGAACACATTTCATTCACAACATGGAAACAAACCAAAAAATAACGCCTTTAATGTAAGTTCTCTTACCGTTGCCGGCGTTGAAGCTACTATAAATTGAGGTTTGTCCTGAAAAAACATAATTACAAAATATTTATGACACCACGTAAAATATTTTTAACAAAACTTTTTGTAAATTATTTTAACTTACGATTTCTTCACAGCTATCTCGACTGAGGTTGTACGGGTCACAGCTAAGTGACAGCCATTGAAGATCTATCTGCAAAATGAAAACCATAGTTACTAAATCCATCTAAATATACCGAGAACGGTCCGTGGATGAGTGGTTGCCGCACAAGTTGATTTACCCTTTTTTTATCATGGCAAAGTTACCATAGAGTCCTCCCGTCCTTGATAGAGCGAAACGGACTGTCAGTCTAGTACTAACTAAATTCCAAGGTGTTCCTTCAATATCCCTTTACGTTCTAGGTTCACGATTACCGGCTTAGACAGTCTCGCGACCCCGCCCGGTTATGCCCTCTATGGGGGCCCCGTGACCCCGTCAGATTGCTGACAGCTCTTAGAGGCGCGTGTGGAACACGACGCGCCGTAGACCCAGGCATGGTTCATAATCGGACGGCGAGTCATCCTTTACTCGCCGTAGGTCGGTCGTTGGACCAGGATAGCCGGCCATCCACCAAACAACCAACCTACATACATAGCGAGAACGAGAACGCTCCGTGCTTAGCAAAAGCACGCTAAATATACTTAGGTATAGTCCCGGCTTTCATTTGAAGTTCTTGGATCATATTTACGGCTAGACAGAAGTCCATGACGGGGCCCCCTCACTAGAGGGCCAAAGCCTGCCGGGGTCGCGGGTCTTATCTCATTACCGTGACCCCGGAACATAAAGGGCTATTGAAGGACACCGTGGATTTTAGTCAGTACAAGTCTGACAGTCTCTCTCGCCCTGCCCGGGGTGGGAGGATTCATTTGATGATTTTACCACGATAAAAAAAAAAGACAGAAGTCCAAAAGTCTGACAACTAATCTTACGGAAGGATTGTTACCAAATAACTGCCGGCGTCGCGTTACCGCGGCCCTAGACTGCAAAGGGCGTGAACACAGGGTGATTTTTAGTAAGACGAGTATAGCAGTTCCTTCAGCTCTACCCAGGGAGAAGTCGTTTGATGAGTCTCCAATCCAAGAAAGATTGTTCGCAAGTAACTGAGTTGTGGTGATGATGATGATAAGCTACTTCCAGTTAAACTGGTAGTCCACCTCAACATTGTAGTGACTAATTAGATACTTTTTGGCAACGCCATTGGCTGTAAAAACTATTGTTTTCTACATTTCGACATTCCTATTTTGCAAATATTTTGGGTTTAAAAGCAAGTCTTTCAATAAATCAATATTTATCTTAACAAGGCAACCAAATACTTTCACTCCATCAAAACACAGTTGAGAAAAATTAAGCAGATGATTATGTATGACCGCATGAATATAATTCGATACAATCTGCTTTAGGTACATTAAAACCACACCGGTCCCCAAATTACATACAAATTTTCATTCCCATATTGTAATTTCGGTTTCAAATTGTCAGTTGTCAACCAAAGCAGGTAATACTCGGGTAGACACATCCGGCCGAATGTCCCGGATATGACATATTGCCCGGATTTACGCAAATCCGTTCAAATGAACCGGAGGTTTACAAGATGGTTATGTGTGGCTTAATTTATAAGCGGTAAGTATTATGGGTTTTTATTGTTATTAGGTACGTCCACACAGAGTGAGCAGCCTCGCGAGGCATCTTCTGGAAAACTTGCTCTGTGTGGACGCGTGTATTGTTTCTCGACCGAGCCACGAAACAATATACGCAAGCAAAACAAAAGCCGACACTGGATGGCTCGGGCGCTCGGTCACTCGCCCGCGGCAGCGCGCGCCCTTGCCTCGGCCGAGACACGTCCACAGTGTCCACACTAACCGAGCTGCTTCGGGCAGCAAATGCCTCGCGAGGCTGTTCGCTCTGTGTCGACGCACCTAATTATGAATGATAAAGAGTTCGTGTGTATGGCTACAGTCCTTCGCAAGTTTCACGTCTTCTGTATTAGTTAGATAATGTAGGTATTAAAGTTCTTTACAATTTAAACGAGCAATATTCGACAACACGGTTGGCGCAATAGCCGAGCGATCGACTGCAGCGTGTCTCGGGTTCGATCCCCGCACGGAACAAATATTTGTATGATCTGCAAGTAGTTGATCCGGGTCTGGTTGTTTGTGTTTGTAAGTTTCTATGTTTGTAAACGAACCCACTATACAGGAAGAAATTCCTAGTGTGGGGCAATCTTCTTTTTAAAAAAAAAACTTTTTAAATGCTATTTCTTTAAAACCTCTCTCACAATTTGAGAGATGAGTTTTACTGTTGAGTTTTACATTGGAATGCACTATATCGTAAGAACTGTATTTAAGTTACTCATGTTTTGTCAAGTCGAAGAAGTCATACGAAAGAGTAATGCTAGTTGAAGAATAAATTAAGTTTTTTTTTTTAGATACATTTATAGCGACAAGCAACCATAAGGCCCAGCTGATCTATACTATAGAAAGAAAAAAAAGAAAGAAAAATCATTTATTTGGTGCAAAGGGACCACGATAGACACACACATTCGAAATAAAAATAAACACAGAAATAAAAAATAAACTAAAAAACCTATATCTAACACAAGAAAAAAAAATTGTGCCTAGCCTACATATACATATAGCCTACTAAAGTATCGTCTGCCCATTATCGACCCTGCAGAATCCTTAACACGCCCTCTTTTGAAGAGCCCCATGCTGTAGCTCATTAGGAAAACCTCGGATGTAAGAAAGTCAAAGTAATCACAGTCAACTTACAGGTGCAGAGGTTCCGTCATCATTGGACACGATGGTGACAGTGGTAGCGTTGGTAAAGTCGTGGGAACTAATCTTTTCTGGCATCAGCTGAAACAATATAAAATGGAATTCATAAGAAATACAAAAAAAAAACAGAGTCACAAAAAACATAACAAATTCCAAAAATATACATATAGGTAAACATCCTCCTTCTGGCGCAGTTGGGTTAAAAAGTTGAACACATATTGTGTTGCCATATTGTGAATTGATTAAATGAGTAGACAAATCAGAGTGAATGAATTTCTTGAAAATCTATAAAATTGAAAGTGGAGTCATTTGGGGTCTATAAAAGTTGAATTACGACGAAATATAACAGTTTTATCACTATTTTGCTGACATGATGCTGAAAACAAACAGTGATTCTATGTTTTATAAGAAATTTTGAATGTAAGCAAAGAATACTCTTACCTCAACACAGTCCACAGCAACATGCACCGTTTCATTAGAAACAGAAGCATGTATCTTGTGCCAGCCGGGAGTGAATATCTGGAAACGAAGTCAAAAACACTTTTGAAAAAAGTAATAGGTACTAAGTTCTATTGGAAATAGACACGAATTTGTAGGATATGATTATGGATCTGTTTAAACTGCGGTTTTTTCGGTATTCAAAAGATTTTGCCTCATTAATACAAGTAGACGCATCTTACATTTATGCAAAAATACTGAAGCTTAAATTGGGCCCCAAAGAGACACTACAATAATAATAGCACATTAAGTAAAACCTCATAAAATGCCAATTGGCCTACCATGATGCCTTAAACCTTGAGTAGTTCAGCTGTGGGAACGAGAGGCGACTTGTATAGCTCTGTTGCTTTCCCTCAACGAAACTACTGACACTTTAAGACTTTAAGGCGTTATAGTAGGCCATCAGTTACCCACCTCCCAGCTGTTAAACATGACTCTGGAGCCTCCGATGAAGACCGCGATCTTCTTGGTGACAGGCAGGAAAGTGAGGGAGAACTGCAGGCTGGAGGCCGAGCGCGCCCGCACGAGGCTCCAGGGCCGGCGTTGGCCGCGGGCGTTGAATGTTCCCACAACCGTAAAGTGAGGTGGTAGGCCCGTCGGGAATACGTCACTGGGGTGTAAAGGATTCATATGTGGTGAGAAACACAGTAGATGGCTCAGTAAATGATTGAATCAGAACCACAAACTCAAAGCATTGTTAAAAAAAGAAAGTTTCATTTCAGCCAGGCAAAAAGTTGAAGCAACTGGCCATTGAAGGACGTTGAGATAAGCAATGACTTTTAAGGAGTACAGTCGCACACAATATCGATTTTCATATAAATTAGAGTCAAATCAGTTTGTGTTTTAAAATGCTGTACATACTCGTAACTGTACCTACAGATAAATACTATCCCCCTTACTTATAAAAACTTGTGTTGCTTAGCTACCGATTAAATATCACCTGTCCTTGTCATTTCTATTTTAATGAATAGAGATGGCAAGTGACTTAAGAGCTATTTAAGATAAGTAACGTCTAATCAATGTTTATAAGTAAGGCCCAAAGTCTTTGAAATCATTTGCTCAAAGTAATCCTGTTTTATAGAATTACAGTACTTCTTTCGAAAAGTTCCACAATTTGGTTAGGGCACAATAAACGTGCAACCAATTTGAAAGAATATATTAAACGACACACGGTTAGCTTCTTCTACTCAGTCATACTTACTGCAAAGGCAGCGTCAAATTGATATCAAGTCCTATCCTATAAGCCCTCTGTAAGTCCTGTGACCCCTGTACCAGGGTGATTCCCTTGGCGTCAGACTGGTCCATCTTGTATACTGCTATGAGATCCACAGTCTGGAAGTCCAAGCCCCCCAAATTTGAGGAGCAGGAGGTTGCAATGTCTGACTGAGGACGGTCTATTGGCGCCAACGTTGTGTTTTCTGTAAAAAATATTGATTGATCATCAGTCTGTCAAATATTGATAGATTCTCCTTTATATGAGAAGAAGGTGAAAGATAAGATGTGAGTGAGAAATAATGAATACCGTGATAATAATTATGGTTAACAGAAATTAATGAAAGAAGAAAACGTATAACGCTGAACAGAATGTCAATTGGGACGGAAAGATGATAAAATGATGACAATATCATTCTTAGTCAGTAACGGCGGCGTTAGGGTAAGGCGCGGTTAGGTGACCGCCCAGGGCGCCACAGGTCTACTTAATTCCCGTAAATGCCCTTTAGCGAAAAAATCGTTATGGTGGCAAGATTAGAATGGAACTTAGTGTCAAATTCGGAGTACTGCACTGCATGCATAGCAGTTTACGTTACCGAAAATCCTGGACCATAGAGAAAAACATTATCAATATCAATATCTTATATATAAAAATCAATTGCTGTTCGTTAGTCTCGCTAAAACTCGAGAACGGCTGGACCGATTTGGCTGATTTTGGTCTTGAATTACTTCTGGAAGTCCAGGGAAGGTTTAAAAGGTGAGGCTGTACGAAGTTTGCCCGGTCAGCTAGTCTTATATATAAAAATCAATTGCTGTTCGTTAGTCTCGCTAAAACTCGAGAACGGCTGGACCGATTTGGCTGATTTTGGTCTTGAATTACTTCTGGAAGTCCAGGGAAGGTTTAAAAGGTGGGTATTTTTTTTTAATAGGCGGTACGAAGTTTTAAGTCCAGGGAAGGTTTAAAAGGCGAGGCGGTACGAAGTTTGCCCGGTCAGCTAGTCTCTAAATAAAAACTGGTTGAATTTTGACAAACTTGGCAACTTTGTCAATCGAAAATCGAAATGAAATTGCTGATAACCTCGACCTCGAAGTCTAGAAAAGTAAAATTTTACTAGTTTCAATAAATGCTAATTTCATTATATCCTTTTCCTTTTTCATGTGGGATTGAATTGCAGTTAGGGGGCGCAGGAGAAATCTCGCCCAGTGCCCAGTGCTAAAACCGGCACTGTTATAATAATAATAATAATTATAATATTCCACAACTATCACACAACGCCATCTAGTCCCAAGCTAAGCAGAGCTTGTGTTATGGGTACTAAACAACTGATAAACATACTTATATATTTCTAAATACATACATATTATAGATAAATTACACCCAGACACAGAACAAATGATCGTGCTCATCACACAAACATTTGTCCTGGGTGGGAATCGAACCCACGACCTCCGGCATAGCAGTCAGGGTCACTAACCACTAGACCAACAGGCCAGTCGAATGTTCTTAGTTTTATGGATAATATACTATTTAATATGTATGCTTATTGATCACAAATTCAAACTGGTGTAAAGACGCGTACATCTCTAAAAGCATGTCAACGGATAAGCATAATTTTACCGTGTTACCTATTTAGAGACATATAAAGAGCATTGTCTTTTTTGGTCACGCTTACTACGTAAAATACACACTGATCGCCAGTGTAACAGGCGTTCAGACCTTATAAAGATGCTGATAAATTTGAGCATTTACTTGTAATGAGAATTCTTGCAAATATAACATTGGAGAAAAATAAACGAGAACGTTTTAGCGAGCATTCTATCGAGCCTTATAAAAATGTTATAGCGATGTTTGGCTCCATCCTTGGCTCTGTCGTTGTTCAGTTCGACTTCAAAAAAGACAAATGCTCGATGTTCTATTACAAATAAATTTTCAAGTCTATCAGTTCCCTAACGGAGATGTTATTACAGGCGCGTTACCAAAAAAGAGACCATGCTGAGATTTATTTTGTATATAAAATAACACGGCAGGAATGCATATCTGTTGATTTGTTTTTACATTAGAGCTTAAACGAACTAACGTTATAAAATGATTCTCAAAACAATGTATCAAAAGACAAATTGAAAATCAGTTGATATTGACAGAATGGGTTCAGATCAATTTGGTCAATTCGGTCTATGTGAATTGGTTTTTTTAATGTGGGCTTATGAGATACTTACCTACTGATGATTCAAATGCTATGGGGAGTATTAGAAACACAAACAGATTAGAGATTATTATCTGCTTATTTTATCAAGAATATTTTGTAAAATGTTTCGTTTATAATTATCTCACCTGTTTGTCCATTGCTAGTTGGGTATGATGATATCACGATTATGAAAACAGTAAACCTGAAAAGAATTTAATTAATGAATTAATGAAAATTGCAATAATAGAATTTTCCTTTCTCTACCACGATCTATTGAAATCTGAGACCTGCCTGTAGTAACAAAATAGGTATAAATATCACTTATTGTATTTTTTGTTTATGCTAGAACAGCAGGGAAACAACAGGGTTATGAATAGACTTGTTTGAAATCCTAACAGCATTGTGCCCATTTTAACCAATAAATCCGAAATACCTGCAAGAATGAATAAACGCTCACCAAATTGTGACTCATGAACTATTTTAGAAATGAAAATATGTTTAAGAATCCCCGCTGGGTGTGGCTTCCATTTTTGTGTTCAGTCAGAATGTCTGTATCAATTTTTGGAATGATCTGGATACTTCTTGCAAATTCCCGACTTTGAGCCACAACTCTACCGCCAAGGAAATGATGCATCAAATAAATGAACCCATCAGCCGTGTCCCAATTTTGGCATCGAATCTCGATACAGTTGGGTCAACACAATTGAACTGCGTCGACCAACCACTTGATTTGACCTTCAACATCTAATGAGTGTCCAGTGGCCAATTTGTTGGCTTCTTTAACGGCGCTCTGACGTCAAGAATGGTTAGTAGGTCAATGTAACGAAACATTTCTATTTATTTAAAACAAATATGTGCCGATATTTTTGCTTCTATGTCTGCATAAACTGCACTCGCGAGCACAAAAGTATAGAATCACTTACTCCGATTCCGCGGATCTTGAGTAAGTACTTAATAACTAGTCATTAAATACATTGGCTTAGCTAGTAGCTATGTGTTTGAGCCGTTTGGGGCTGAAACTCTAGCGCCATATGGTCCGTGTGCTCACACAGTATTTAAAGACATCGCCGGTGTTACTAATGCCATTCGCATCGGATTGCGTCGTCCGAGCCGAGCAGATGCGAATGGCATTAGTAACACCCTTATTACGTTGACATAAAGGTTTTCTTGACCGGCTTAAGCCGATTCCGCGTCGATAAATGTGGGGGGACCCTTAGTCGACTCTTCAGGTGACCAGAGGGCTGGACTATTCCTAGGCCAACGAAACAGCATTGCCATACAACGCGGTAATGCTGCCAGCGTTCTGGACACTGTTGTCAAGTAGTTAAAAAGATTAGGCAATTGTTAGTGCTAGGAACACCGGAGGGCATACACGAACAAACGCTGGAGTGCTGATATTTATATTTATGATACATTTCATAGTCAGTCTATGAATATGCAGACGCATAGCCAGCATTATACAATACAAAGAGTTTTGTCGACGTAAGAATAGAGCAAGATGAGGTAGAAAGATTTCTGTCGTCTTAAGTATGGCGAAGTTAAATTGACAGATTTATTTTTCTATTCTTCAGTACCTAGTCTAAATACTTGACTTGGCTAAGCTAAAGAAAGTACTTTCAAAAGTAATACATACTTTCAACAGATGCTTAGCAACGACTATTTATCTCGGACTGGTCTTGCCATACTCGAGCAAAATAAAACAAATTGTATAGAAATAACTTGATCTATTCTTGGTAGAATAGAGACGGAATTGGTCATACTACGCGAAGTTATCTAAATGAGTTGCTAGACTGTCTATTTTTATTGACAATTACGGCCCGTTCACGAACTTGCCGCTGTGAGCGGTAACTTAGCGCGGGGCGGACAACAGTAAGATTAAATGTATAGGAATGTTTGAAACACACCACGAGGGGGCACTGGCGGGGCCAGTGGCGAATTATCGTATTTACAAAATAATTAACGTCTTAGGGTGCTCCCACATTTATCGACGCGGAATCGGCTTAAGCCGGTCAAGAAAACATTTATGTCAACGTAATAAGGGTGTTACTAATGCCATTCGCATCGGATCGCGTCGTCCCAGCCGTGCCGATGCGAACAGTGCGATATTTTTACAGTATAGGTAGGTACCTACAATGAGTTCGGAGGTTTACAGAGAACATTCTATACAGTGTAATTAATAAAAAAATAAACCGGCCAAGTGCGAGTTGGACTCGCGTGAAGAGGGTTCCGTACGATGTTACCTATCACGTTTTTTTTAAATCTGACCCAAATTGGTACGCACAATTTTGAGTGATTTACCATGTTATTTTAATATCATGGACTTCTTATAGGTTTTCCTATAATCTATAAGTAGAAAACTAATTTCTGTATTTAAAAAAAAAAATTAGGTTCAGAAAGTAGTTTCGGAGATAAGGGGGGGGGGGGGGGGGAATGGTCAAATTTCGTCTATTTTCTTGAATAACTTGGAAACTGTTTATTTTAAAATTACAAAAAAAATATATTTAAGATTGTCTCAACAAGACCTTTCATTTGATATGTCACACGATGCAGTTTTCAATTTTTTTTTAATTTTCCCCTTCCCCCCCAAAAATTACCTCCCATATACAGATATGGACTTATTATAGGTTATCCTATAATTTATAAGTAGAAAACTAATTCCTGTATTTTTTTCAAAATTTTAGGTTCAGTAGTTTCGGAGATAAGGGGGGGGGGATGGTCAAGCTTCGTCTATTTTTTTTGAATAACTTGGAAACCATTTATTTTAAAATTACAAAAAAAATACTTTTAAGTTTGTCTCAACAATACCTTTCATTTGACACACACGATGCTCTTTTCAAATATATTTTTTTAAATTTTCCCCTTCCCCCCCCCCCAAAAAAATTACCTCCCATATACAGATATGGAATTCTTATAGGTTATCCTATAATCTATAAGTAGAAAACTAAATCCTGTATTTTTTTCAAAATTTTAGGTTAAGTAGTTTCGGAGATAAGGGGGGGGGGGGGGGGAATGGTCACGCTTCGTCTATTTTTTTTGAATAACTTGGTAACCATTTATTTTAAAATTCCAAAAAAAAATACTTTTAACCCGGCGTCATTGTGGTAGGAAATAGGAACATGGGCGTTGAGGTGGGTCAATATTACCCGTATATTTAAATCGAAAAATTTCCATAGTTATTGAGTGTATTCGTAAACTTTGTTGTTATACAATTATTAGGGTTATTTGTTGAAAATGAAAAAGAAAAACATAATTCCAAAATATTTAATTAGGTTTAATCAAATTTTACATAAACTTCTAAAAAAAGTAACAAATCAGAGATCTCTTGTGCTTTTAGGATACTTTTATTATAATAATCAGTATATTTGGTTACTTATGGCATTTTTCTAACCTGAAGGATTATGTCTTTTAAAAAAAATGTAAAAACACTAATTAGAATCTTCGTTAGAGACGCAGTCACTACAAAAAATATGATGTGTTCAGGAAAAATATATTTGGGGCAACTTTGATATGTGTGCTTTGTTTTGCGGTCCCTTTTGGAAGACACACTTGACATTGTTTGCGGACATCGCGTTATTTTGCGCGAGGCTTTTCTGATGATTCACCAACAAATCCTTCCCCAAATAGTCTCCTCAGTCATGCTCGCAAAGGAGGAGGCGGGACGCGTGAGGGAGAGGACAGCGTCTACCCTTCACGCCAGCCGCAGTGGTAGACACCCACGGTGACGTTCGTCACTAGATGATCCCCGGCCACCCCGTAGGCGCGGGCATGCGGACGGCGAGTAATGGACGACTCGACGTCCGACCATGGACCATGCCCGGATCGACGGTGCTTTGTGTTCCACGCGCGCCTCAAAGAGTGTCAGCAAAATGACGGGGTCCCCTTTAGAGGGCCAAAGTCTGCCAGGTTCGCGGGGTCTGCCAGGATAGCCCTTTACGTTCCGGGGTCACGATCGTAATTACCGTGACCCCGGAACGTAAAGGGCTATTGAAGGACACCGTGGATTTTAGTCAGTATGAGTCTGACAGTCCTTCCCGCTCTGCCCTGGGTGGGAGGACTGATTTCATGATATTACCGCGATAAAAAAAAATGTGTGTGCTAGCTCATCACGGATCACGGTAATTACGACCGTGACCCCGGAATATTACCGCAATAAAAAAAGTGTGCTCAGAGATTAGACTAGAAATATGTATACGAACATTTTAGAGGAAGCTGTTTTCTCTAAAATTGACATAATTCGTCAGTTTTCTCTCTCCTCTCGATACAATTTTATTTCAAACAAGTACGTTTTGACAAAAAAGAAACGAAAGAAAAAAAAAACCGTTAACATACACACCAAAAATCAATAAACAGTGATAAAAATTGATTACTTGAAAATGGCGCAAAATGGTAACGTCAATTGTGAGGATGGGTCAAAATTACCTTTTTGAAAATTAAACGCGTGTAGTTTCCAGCTCGGTGGCCGTCACATTGATTTCTCGTCAGAAACGTTTAGAACACACTATTGGCTCCAGCTACTGCACAGAAGGGCAGCGTCGTACGCACACTTTCAAAAATATTCTAAATTCAAAACCAACCGGGTCATTTTGACCCAACCTCAATGACGCCGGGTTAAGTTTGTCTCAACAATACCTTTCATTTGATATGTCACACGACGCAGTTTTCAAATATTTTTTTTTAAATTTTCCCCTTCCCCCCCAAAAATTACCTCCCATATACAGATATGGACTTCTTATAGGTTATCCTATAATCTATAAGTAGAAAAATAATTTCTGTATTTTTTTCAAAATTTTAGGTTCAGTAGTTTCGGAGATAAGGGGGGGGAATGGTCAAATTTCGTCTATTTTCTTGAATAACTTGGAAACTATTTATTTTAAATATACAATAAAAATATATTTAAGATTGTCTCAACAAGACCTTTCATTTGGTATGTCACACGATGCAGATTTCAAATATTTTTTTTTTAATTTTCCCCTTCCCCCCCAAAAATTACCTCCCATATACAGATATGGACTTCTTATAGGTTTTCCTATAATCTATAAGTAGAAATCTAATTTCTTTATTTTTTTCAAAATTTTAGGTTCAGTAGTTTCGGTGATAAGAGGGGAGGGGGAATGGTCAAATTTCGTCTATTTTCTTGAATAACTTGGAAACTATTTATTTTAAAATTACAAAAAAATACATTTAAGATTGTCTCAACAAGACATTTCATTTGATATGTCACACGATGCGGTTTTCAAATCTTTTTTTTTCATTTTCCCCTTCCCCCCCAAAAACTACCTCCCACATACAGATTTCATCTATTCACGTCACACCTCTGTGCTTGGGTCACAGGAATTGATATGTGTACCAAATTACAACCCAATCGGTCTAGTAGATTCGGAGATAATTGACTGTAAGCGACAGACAGACGGACACACGAGTGATCCTATAAGGGTTCCGTTTTTGTATTAGGACGTACGGAACCCTAATAATCAACATTATATTGAATGAAAAATGCAGTAAAATTAATAGGCAAAATAAAATTGGGTGTAAGTTTATATTTTCCATCACTCTACTTATTCCGTTCTGTGCTTGCCTATGTCGCTTTAGCGCAAATAATACTTTTTCTTTCTATTCTACTTCCCACTGAAGCAAGCATCAAGATCCAGGGCAGCAGTGCTATTCTGTAACGTTCCAAACTTAAATATTCATTTCACCCAACGAACTCTTTTTTGGTTTTAAATTCATCTCAGATTCTAACTTGTAAACAGTAAGTTCGAACGGTGTCTTGTTGAGAATTCGAGATGATATTATACTTGTTAACGTTACATTATCGCACTTCACAGAGTACACCAGTGCTATTCTTTTATTGGATACAAACTGCAGTTTCAACGCTGCATCAGCGCTGCATCCTTTATTTTTTATTTTTTGTATAATAGCACTGCTGATAGATGTGGGAACAGACCCTAAAAACACAAGTCACGATGAGAATTACGAGCCATCTTGATTGATCTAGAAGACACGCCTGTCACGGATGAATTACTTGCAAACACACACGCACGCAAATAGGGTTGCCAGGTCTCAAAACTGAAAGCCGGGTATACCAGTCAGTTTACCGGACATTTGGGTGAAATGACCGGACAACTTTAATTTTGAATCCTAGTAAAACACGATCATTTAAAAAAAATAAAGTAGATACGAGTCATCCTGTCCCGCCCTGGGTGGGAAGACTGCCAAACTCGTACTGACTAAAATCAACGGTTTTCCTTCAATAGCTCTTTACATTCAGGGGTCACGGTTTCCTGATAAAACAGTCCCGCGACCCCGGCAAGCTTTGGCCTTCTATGGGGGAGCCGTCAGATTGCTGATAGATGTAATAGGCGCGCGTGGAACATGACGCGCCGTCGACCCGGGCATGGTCCAAGATCGGACGGCGAGTCACCGTTTCCTCACCGTCCGCATCGCTTTATCCGGACGCCTAGCAACGCTACACACAAATGATGAAATGCAAACGTAAATTACTATAATTGTATGTCTTATGTTCATATTTTGACGAATTTACGAGCACTTGATTCGGCGATGTGATACAATCATTTAATTCATTTGCTTCGTTTAGCGAGTGTGACGCTCGCGACTACGACATTTGTCATCGTATTAAGTTCCTTGAATGTTTGTCTAAAGAAGTTCACATTCTAATTCAAAATATGTTATTTCAGACAAATCAAGTACATAAGAGTTCATACTGGTACACAGTGTACAGTTTTTAACATACATTTCTATACTTAATTGCACCCTAATTCAAATCAATTTAAGTTACGCATTTACAGAATGTAACCGAAGAGAATAAACCGAAGCAAATCAAATAGCGTGCGTGGTGGTAGTGGTAGAGTGTGAGCCGTCATATGGTAAGAACTCTACTTGCCGAGGTCTGTCCGTGAATAAGTCTATTATCTCAAAGTCATGTCACTTATTACCATGTTGAAATATCAGACGTTACACATACTATGCGAATACTGTAATGGCTCGCTGGTTTCATGCAATACAGCTTTAAACTTACACCACAGTGTGAACAGAGCTTTAATTTGAGATCATTATCCCATAAAACATTTATTTACTTAGCACACGCCAAATAGTTGGTATTGGTTTTACTTGACAATATAAAATAGCAAGAAATAACACATGATAAATCTGTCAGATTGACACAAAAAAATCATGTTTATCTGTATGCTAAATTAATTTTAATGCAATCTAAATTTTGAAAAAAACAGAATTATTGGGCTATTATTATAAATTTAATCTCTGGTATCCAACAAAAAATGTAATCCACAAAATAAATAATTCAAAGGCTTACCTAAAAACCGCCATATTAGTCATAACAACGAACTCTCGCGCATACCGAGTGCGTGCGCCGATACGCGCACCAACCGCGGCGCCACACCGTACTCCTACTGAACACACTGCCGACTAGACTGCTCACCAACTCATCACCGCTGAGATTTCACAGCACACCGATACATAAATTAATTAATTTGTGAATCCAAGCAACCGCAATTGACTACACTACATAATGCATAGTCCACGTGCAGGGCCCCCGCTACCATATATGTGCAAAGTGTGCAATGAACACGGGCGCCATCCTTTAGGGGCGCCAAAGCCTAGGGCCCAGAAAAAAATTGCAAAAAAAAATATCAAAAATAATTTTTAAATACCTACAAGATGAGAATTTAAATAGGAATAGGTTTAAGTACTAAAGACTTCAAATATTTGATCTCACTTTTAGATTAAAACTTGAAGTCCGAACACGTTTAACTTTTAGAGCTCACTGCGTTCGCTCTTCTATGAAGAATTGCCTTGTCCTATTCCAAAAAGCTAAAAAATTTCGCGCTCGCTTCGCTCGCGCTTCAAATAACGTTGGCATTCGCTTTTCATGGCCTCTCTTTTGATAGCTCATTTTTCAATAGTAATGCTTCATGCTTCTTATGTTACTTAATCTTGTTGTGGTCTACAAAATTTTAAATTTGTTTTCTCTAAGATGGTATGGAACTCTGGGTGTGAAGTTTTGGTTTTTTTTGTGTTTAAGTTCCGAGGCGGCAAGCTTTACAGCCCCAGGGCACTGAATTTTAAAATACGCCACTGACCGACCTACCGTAAAAAAAAAAGATAATTCAAAATGCCTTAAGGGGCGCCAAAATCCTTTTTTGCACACAGGTACCAGTAGACCTTACGGGGGCCCTGTCCACGTGTCGCAAAGTCCAAAATTGACTCGTATTCCTAATGGCAACTGCGCGCCGGTAAAGGACTCCATCTGGTAAACCATCAAATGGTTTTTCAATTTTACGTGTTTGTCAATATTAACGTGTTTGTCTAATTTGAATCGAAAATAAAAAAGATTTAGACGATCAAAATATTTTGATCGTCTACAACTTTCTTTCAACATTTTGGCTAATGAGGGTTTACGAAAATTGGTTCAAATGTTAAAAAAAAACTATTTACTTAACTTTAATAAGTTATAAGTCTTCAAAACTACTTGATAGATACCTAGTTCTAGTACCTAGCTAGGTACTTAACAAATTGCCCGATTTCATAGCTTCAGTGTATAGTTTCACCATCGGTTTCACTAACAAGACATAATTAAAATATTCCAAAACTTTTACAATAAAAAAACACACATTAACATTCCCGCCATTTTTGATTCTGATAGATGTCACTTTCTTTTTTTTCTTTTTCTCAGTTAGCATTGCTCGTGACTGAGAAGGCTTGATTTGGAAAAGGTTACCGAAAAAAGTTTTATTAAGAGACTTCTTGATCGAAGCAGGAAAAACAACTGTTCAAGCATATCTTTCTCAGACGCAAAAATATAAAAAGTTTCTTAATAAATATTCTTATTCATATCTTATCGTATTCTTCTGTTCTGGTAAGTGTACGTAATATCAGAAAAAATGTCTGATCTTCTCAATTAATCTGCATTAATTAATTATTCTGTTTATAAATAAAAATGCATCAGCTGGTCAAACAGGACATTCCCGCCGATCTCAAAGACAAACTTAAATGAAGGCTCAATTACACATGGCGCCTGATATTCAATCCTTACTTTGTTTCCGTACGATATAAAAAGCTCATAAAATTATTAAACTCATGAACAGCTGTATATTCCAATCAGTGCAGTCAGGGCAATGCGGTATAAATAGGTACTAACAAATCAAAGGAACGCCGCCGATCGCTTGCATCTAGAATCTAGATAACATCAGAATTCTTGATTGCACACACTTTGAGAAACTTAATGAATGGTGTGATTTATCGGCGCCCGCTATTCTGTTCCCATTTTACAGGGTTCGATAAAAATTAGCTAGGGAAATGAGAATGACATCAGAGATAGGTATTTGTTTTTTATTTACTTCTTTAATATTTATATTGCATCGTGATTGCGTTTAAATTCATACAAAATCTGCGCTTTCTTTAGGAGCTTCGTCATGGGGAGCTAAGACAGGAAACCTCCACGTGCGCCCGTGGACTGGAGTTCCCTCTCGGATACGTCCGGGGGGAAGACCAGTTTTTAGGGCCGGTGCATCCTGGGATGCGGGCAAAAACTTCCTTAGGCACTGTGTGCCTAAGTGGTTTCTTTGCCCGTATGCGAATAGCCTGTCGGGTGGACGCTCCAACGCGTGTCCCTCTGAACAGCAGAGGGCACAGCGGCGGAGCGGGTTTGCGGACGGTGAGTAATGGGTATGCTCGCCGTCCGACCAAGGACCAAGCCCGGGTCGGTGGCGCGTCGTGTTTCACGCGTCACCGACGGGGCCCCTTATGGGGCCAAATGCCTGCCGGGGTCGCGGATTTTTCTTAATCCAGGATACCGTGGCCCCGGAACGTAAAGGGCATCCGAAGGAACACTGGTGGATTTTAGTCAGTAAGAGTCTGACAGTCCCTTCCGCCCGACCCAGGGCGGGAGGACTCATTTGATGATTTTGCCACCCCCATAAAAAAAAGGAGCTTCGTCATCAGCGTCTCACGATGACGAAGCTCCTAAAGAAAGCGCAGATTTTATAAAGAAAGAAAAAATCTACGATCCTTATCCTTCTGCTTCTTCTATCTATGACTTACATTCTTCCTAACATTAATATCAAGCTACGTTTGCCTCTATAAGTGGCTGTGACTGAGAAGGCTTGATTTGGAAAAGGTTACCGAAAAAGTTTTATTAAGAGACTTCTTGATCGAAGCAGAAAAAAACAACTGTTGAAGCATATCTTCCAATATCTCTGAGACCGACGCAAAAATATAAAAAGTTTCTTAATAAATATTCTTATTCATATCTTATCGTATTCTTCTGTTCGGGTACGTAATCAGACAAAATGTCTGACCTTCTCAATTAATCTGCATTAATGAATTATTCTGTTTGTAAATAATAATGCATCAGCTGGTCAAATAGGACGTTCATTTATGCCCTGGAGATCACAACTATCTAGTAGTACACGTTGTGTAGAACAAAATATACAGTGCAGCCTATAAAAATATAAGTAGGAGTCAGGGCTCCAAAATCACACTGAGTTTAAATGGGCTGATGATACCACATTTGGCCTGATTGGATCTGCAGTGGCTATCCTAAGATTTAGGTCAGTTCCCATAGATTCTTATGTAGGAAATCAGCATTTCTTCAGCTACAGAACTCTCATTCATGAACAAGGCATGTATGACAAAGCGATGACACAATAATGCATTAATTATTTCAATTAAATCACACTGTCAAGGCTCTGAGAATCTCTAAATGGGCCATCTTCCTGGAACGAGTGCATGCCAACATGGAATGCGATAGATTTCATCCGTTAATAGGTTTTAATGGGCAGTGAGATAAACACACACAACCCGTGTTTAATTAACTATTTAATGTTAACAATATCGATAAACTTTTTAATGATTAATTATTTTCTTGCAGACGTACGAAATAAGCCATGGGGTACATGAAATATTTCTTAGGCTTTTTAATAGAAAGTTTTAACCTCAACATTAATAAAGTAATAATAGTTCAGGCTGATACAGTAGAGAAAAATAAAATAATGCCATTTATTTCAGGAAAAAATATTTTTTAAAAATAAACGCAAATGGCATTTCAAAATTTTTTGATGAAAAGTTGCCAGTTTCTTCGAGTTAAGTCGACAAAAAAGGTTTTATAGACTACTGGATCGAATTCGAAATCAACAGAATTTGTTTAAAGTCTACTAGCGCGCGTGCTTTTATTGGTTGAATAAATAAATAGGTAATTAACTGCCAGCACTGCCACTCACGTCACTTATTGTACTTTTATTACGGACTCCTCGAGGACCTATCCTGTTTCTGGACATTCAGACTGGAGTGCTTCTGATTGCTGAAATTTAAATTACTGTTGTGGTACAGTTACCTGCCTAAAATTCTAGTAACTACCTAAGACCTATGTCTGTTTGATAAGAGGCCCAATAAATCAATTCTACAGGGCAAAGTTATAGGCCAGGGTCAGTTGTTCACTTATGTGTCCGCCCTGCTTATGGTTAATAACAAATCGACCCAGTTTAATAATTATATTGTCAACAGTAACTAAACCCCCTTTAATGGATGGTGTTACTCATATCAAATTCATGATATAAGTAGCTGTATTCATTTTATGAATATTTTTAAAACGATTATCTACTTATGACTTATTCCGCGAAGAGGTTGTTACGTAAACCGGTATCGTTATTTTAAATCCTTGCAAATCGGTTATTTTCTAATTTTCCATTCGTAATAGCGGTTCAGCTGTTTTGGCTCACATTTATTTTCAATCAAACAAGGAACAATTCCCGCCATCTACCAGAAATTATTTTTAGTTCAATACCAACATCATAGGCAGGAGCTATGCACCATTCTACACACACTATTCTATTCACACTATTCTACACGAGTTATGACCGGAATTAAATTTTCTTACAAAATGATTGGTCTTCTTGTTATTTAAATTATTTATTTATTTTTAAACATTTATTAACTTTGAATACGTATTCATGAATCAAATTATTCATTTAAAATTTTAAGAACGGCAACATTTATAACGCTCCATTATGTACGAAGATTTTACAGAGATTTACAAAAACCGCTAATTAACATTTTTGTAATAATTTCACGTGAAATTTTATACATTTGAAAACTATTAGGATTGATATTCTATATATATAGGTAAACTGAAAAATATTTTAAAAAGCCAGCACTGTTTGTAAGTTTGTAGCTATGCAAAGTTATGATTTGTCATCAAAACGACCAAGTTTTTTGTGGACTTTTGCTTGTCAAAACGGAACGTAAAAGTTGTCTTCAGTCGTCAACGTGAACAAGTGCTGTATTTCATCATTCTTGTAGTTATTTCCAAAAAATAATAGCAAAACAGCAAGAAAAACACAAACAAGGTACTAAAATAAGTATTCTGAGACTTTTGTGCTGTAAAAATCGTTTAAAATTAGAATGTATAGGTTATGAATAAAAATATTGTTGCAGATGCCTCTTTCTTGTCGGTTTTACCAAGAGAAGTATCCTGAAGTAGAGGATGTAGTGATGGTGAATGTGAGGTCCATCGCGGAGATGGGCGCGTATGTCCACCTGCTCGAATACAACAATATTGAGGGCATGATCTTATTGTCCGAGTTGTCCAGACGTCGTATCAGGTCCATCAACAAATTGATCAGAGTGGGCAAGACTGAGCCCGTCGTCGTCATCAGAGTGGACAAAGAAAAAGGTACTGTTTTGGTTTTAGTTGAAAGTTTAGTATAGAAAAAAGGAACAGAAAAATTTAACTAAGTTAGGTTACCAAGTTTGGGTCAGGGGAATGTCTTAAGAGGTTACCGCAGCCTTGGAACGCAAGATGCAAGAGCAACTGAAAGAACAGGATGGTTTTTCGTCAGTCAATTTATTATACCTTTGCTCCACACAAAGCAAGGAGACTCATTTCCCAACCAAAATAATTCGAAGTTAAGGGACAGGAGCACAAAGGCATGACCTATGGTGAGTTGGAAAGTAGAGTACAGATGCCAGCCAGCCACGGTTGCCAACTTAGGGATTTTGTCCCTAAAGGGGAATGCCCAGCCTCCATAGTGCCCTAGGCCCAAACGGACATCAAATATTAGTCTAAAATTGGGGTGTTTTAGAATCTTAATAATATAGGATATCTGAAAAATATATTCAACATGACGCCACTATTTTAGAAATGTTTAAAAAAAGCAAATGTTTTGAGGTTAATTTTCTATGTGCAAAAGTGTGGGACTGTGAGATACAAGAAGTTTTCTTTTTTTAATACTTGATTATTGATAATGATAGTAGGGGGGGAGTTTCTAATATACTTTTATCTAATTATAGGTAGTAGGGTATAAAAAACAATCAATCAATCCATCCATTTAATAATTATATTTTTTATGAGACTTTCTCTGTTTCTGTTCTTAAAAGGTGGCTTCTTATCCGTTTAACACAACGTCCACAAATAATGCAGCTGCTTTGACGTACAGATCCTTTCAGATCTTGTTGCGGAGCAAGGCTAGCAGTTGCTACTAACTAACCAGCGGTTGCGTCAAACAAGATTATCTCTTGATACCTGAAACAATAATATTACTATCGGTAAATAATTTAATTATGATGTAGGCTAAAGCAAAATCATTTTATGAATTATGAATGTATATTTACCTACCTTGTCGCAACCAACTGCTGTATGATGTATATTTATATAATATAGGTACGTATGATTTTGAATTTCGGTTCGGTTAAAACCTCAATTCACTCAATGTTCTTCAGTAATTGTAGAAAACGTTATACATCGGTATCCAAAATCTGAATCTACTCCATAAAACAAGCCAGTAAAAGAAATTGAAGAAAAATCAAAACACATCCACATTGAGCGCAACATGACACAAGTGTCAGTCAGTCAGTGTCAGTTGGTGTCAGTATCTGAATTAAACTCAGTGTTGTCACTATCACAAAAAATAATAAAAATCGATATACTTACCGATTACTTTTTAAATCACAGATTTTTAATTTTATAAATGCTTTTTTTCCGAATGCACATTAGTTTGTATTTTCATGTTTTATTTTAGTTAGTTTTTATTACAATACAAGAAAAACCAAATGGGTATGCCTGTGAGGTTATTGTATTTGTTTATTAATCGATTCAAATCGATTGATTAATGTAAATATTTTAAATGTCATTGGATGCTGGCAATATTTTACCAGCGTTAAAATCCAGAAAACTTCCGTTTTTCAATAGAGTTACTTTTTTTTAACGAATTATTGTAGATTGTAGTGGCGGTCGATTGGAAAAACGCAAATACCTATATTTTTATGGCAAAATTAATGCAAGTAGTATTTTTTCTCTAGTGTGCTGTCCACTGTGGGCCTAGAATGGGCATTGGCCTTTAGGGGCTAGAAATGTTAAAAGGGACATTTTTAGGGACTGGAATTTTTTGGGGATTTTTTTAGGGATTTAAAACAAATCTTGCAAAATCGAAAACAAAGCCTGTGTTTTCAGTTTTTCCCTACAAAGGAACACACGATAAGAAACGAGTGAACTGGGCGGCCCATTATTCATTCATGTCACTCAATCACCCATTGAATCACCCATAGACTTAAAGAGTGGACTGAGCCATACCTCGTACGTATGTATGACTTCAAAAATGAGACATCAAACGAAAACGAGGAACAGGATGATGATGCGGTTCTGGAAATAATTAATAACTTTGTATATATTCAATAAAATATTTTAGTTAATCTGTAACGTTTTATTTTATGAGCTACGAAATAATTTAGGTACTAAATAAAAAATAAGTATGTAGGTACATAACAAGTTCTATTTAGGGATTTTTAGGGAAATTCAGAAAAAAACTTGGGGAAAATTTTTGGTAAAGGTTGGTAACACTGCAGCCAGCACATCATCTTACCCAAATCTGTTAAATTTCAATAATAGATTTAAGACTTTGTCATAAATGGTTCTTGTAAGAGAAAATTTTAAAGTTTTGGATAGTTTGATGTGCTGCCATTCTTATACTCTGGAACTACCATATTTTCCATGTTATTAAATTATGCACTTATTTTCAAACTTGTCTAGCATATTGGTGGTGTTATGGTCAAATATTCAATTATTGATTTAAAAAATGTTTTTTTCTATAATTTTGTTTATTAACCAATGCATTTAAAATAATTAAAATTACATATCTAAGCTATGCAAAAATCTAATTTGCTGCAATATAACTAACAGTATTTTACCTTAAATCTTTCTCTTATTGCAGGTTACATAGACTTGTCAAAACGTCGTGTCTCCGCAGAGGACATAGACAAATGTACAGAGAGGTATGCTAAAGCGAAGGCAGTAAACTCCATACTGCGGCATGTGGCTGAACTGCTACACTACGAGAGCTCCGAACAGTTAGAGGAGCTGTACAAGAGGACCGCGTGGCTGTTTGAAGAGAAATACAAGAAGAAGGCTTCAGCTTATGACTTCTTTAAACAGGCGGCAGTGTAAGTTCTTACTAAACATTTCCTAAATCTTTTGACTGCCAAATTCAGATATAGAAAAAAGCACTAGTCATAAAGCCTGTGAACAGTGCACATTTTGGTTTGTCTTTTGCTTTTAACTAAGATTGAAATATGTTTATAAATAGTGTATGTTTAAACACTATATTTTAGAATAAATTTAAGATACCCTTCATTTTTAATATTCAACAAGAATAAATTCTTAAAATACAATCATACTATAAAGTTAACAAAAAAACCGGCCAAGTGCAAGTTGGGCTCGCCCATGAAGGGTTCCGTAGTAGCAAGCATAGATTAGGGATATAATTATATTGAGATTAGTAAGTAATATACACAAACAATAAAAATAACTTTGTTTTTCATAGTGTTTGTATGAACGGCAAAGTTATATTTGCGGTTTTTGAAAATGTACTATATCTCAAAAACTGCTAACTCTATCTCATCCAAACCAATTTTCGTTGGAAGTTTTTGTTGAGGTCTACATCATATATTTTTTTTAGTTTTATCATTCTCTTATTTTAGAAGTTACAGGGCACACATTTTACCACTTTCGTGGTGTCTCTCGTGCAAACTGTTCAGTTTAGAAAAAAATGATATTAGTAACCTCAATATAATTTTTAAAGACCTATCCATAGATACCCCACACATATGGGTTTGGTGAAAAAAAAATTTTTGAGTTTCAATTCTAAGTTTGGGGGGCTCCCCCAAAATTTCCTACCAAGTTTCAACAGGATAGCTCTTATACTTTCGACAAAAAGTGGCTGTGACATACGGACGGACAGACAGACAGACATGACGAATCTATAAGGGTTCTGTTTTTGCCATTTGGCTACGGAACCCTAAAAAGCCATTGCTTTCTGCTGTAATTTGCCAATCCTTGTTAGTCATTACATGTATTCAGTATCTGTTACTCTATTTCCAATTTTTTCAAATTACTGATGTGAAACAGACAGAATCAGATACCTTAAAATGCTTTTATTTTGCTGGATCTGTATAGACTGACAGTCAGCTCCAACTAGTTAAGAACTTGATGTAGCAAGCCAAAAATTAACATTGTAATAACAATTTTCCAGCGATCCCTCAGTTCTAAACGAGTGTGGTCTCGATGAGAACACAAAGGAAGTTCTACTGGCGAACATCAAGCGGAAACTAACGTCACAAGCGGTGAAGATCCGCGCAGACATAGAGTGTGCGTGCTATGGTTATGAGGGCATTGATGCTGTACGTGCTGCCTTGAAAGCAGGGCTTGCGTTGTCCACTGTTGACTTGCCTATCAAGATTAATCTTATTGCACCTCCTTTGTATGGTAAGTTGTAAACTAAGTCATATACTCCTAATGTCGTAATTTTATTGATTATTAAATCATTGTTCATATTTTTTCTGCCATAATTTTCAGTAATGACCACATCAACACCTGAGAAAGCGGACGGTCTCAAAGCGTTGCAAGACGCCATAGACAAAATAAAGGAGACCATAGATGCCGCGGGAGGAGTATTTAATGTGCAAATGGCGGTAAGTAGAATGCAAAATACTTAAGACCACAGTCCGTGTTCTAAACAATCATTTAAAACACACATTATATAAGTGTGAGTGAGCGCCACGCACTCATTTAAATATTTTCCAAAGACATGTTCACTTGTTTTAATATTAAATTCTAGTTTTTTACACTCATGAATATTATCTTCCAGCACTTATCTCATGTTACATAGTTCTTCTCTCCTGTCATCCACCGCGCTATTGTTTACTCCTTTTTAGGGTTCCGTAGCCAAATGGCAAAAACGGAACCCTTATAGATTCGTCATGTCTGTCTGTCTGTCTGTCTGTCTGTCTGTCCGTGTATGTCACAGCCACTTTTTGTCGAAAGTATAAGAGCTATCCTGTTGAAACTTGGTAGAAAGATGTATTATGTGAACCGCATTAGGATTTTCACACAAAAATCAAAACAAAACAAATTTTGGGGGTGCCCCCCATACTTAGAATTGAAACTCAAAAAAAAATTTTTCACCAAACCCATACGTGTGGGGTATCTATGAATAGGTCTTTAAAAATGATATTGAGGTTACTAACATCATTTTTTTCTAAACTGAACAGTTTGCGCGAGAGACACTTCCAAAGTGGTAAAAAGTGTGTCCCCCCCCCCGTAACTTCTAAAATAAGAGAATGATAAAACTAAAAAAAATATATAATGTAGACCTCAACCAAAACTACCAACGAAAATTGGTTTGGATGAGATACAGTTAGCAGTTTTTGAGATATAGTACATTTTCAAAAACCGCAAATATAACTTTGCCATTCATACAAATACTATGAAAAACAAAGTTATTATTATTGTTTGTGTATATTACTTACTAACCTTAATATAATTATATCTCTAATCTATGCTTGCTGCTACGGAACCCTTCATGGGCGAGTCCAACTCGCACTTGGCCGGTTTTTTTTCTTTCTTTTCGATCTTCACACAATCCATCCTTCTTTTTTAGTTTTCGATACCTGCAGGGTGCAGGGTAACCTGAATAAATATGCTCTGTCTCTCCCTTTGTCCGTCAGTGGGATGTATCTCATGATCTGTAATAGGTAGACTGTTGAAATTTTCATAGAATGGGTATTTCTGTTGCCACTATAACAGCAGATAATAAAAATAAATGGAACCCTTCATGAGCATGTCTGACTCGCACTTGGCCGGTATTTTTTGGTCTTCCTCTCCCTAGCAACTGTTGAAAACCAGCGTCGAGCACTAGCTTTTCGACAATTTGCTGAACTGGACCTATTTGGCGTTGCCGTGGGACTCACAACATTACCTTTGTTATTTCGTTGTTGTTTTTAACTTGTAATTTGTTTTCCTATTTTTTTATTTGTTTGTTAATTTTGTCTGTATCTGTCTCCCCAATTAACGTTTTTTCTTTCTTTCTGTTAAGAATATTCTTGTTGTAAATTTCAGCCTAAAGTGGTGACGGCGACAGACGAGGCGGAGCTCGCGCGGCAGATGGAGCGCGCGGAGGCAGAGAACGCGGAGGTCGCCGGAGACTCCGCCGAAGAGGATGAGGATCAGGGTATGTACCTGTTCATGTATGTCATCATACCTCTATCCAAAGGGTGAGACAGAAGAAAGAAGTATTGTTCCAGTTGTGTTTAAGTCCTACGTAATGAGGGACATGAACCATGACATGAACCATGGGTATAACTGTAAAATCCTAAGTGAAAAACTTCACTACCAAAATCAAACCTGGACCTCATCATTCTATTTCGTATAATCACATGCTTAATTAATTATATTAATCTGTTCTTGGCTTTATCTTACTGAGAGATGAAAAATTAAGAGAATTATGCTTCGCTGATCACCATTCCATTTTAGAAGGCCCCCCATTGGAACCATGGGGGGTTTAGGTTTCCGCACTTAGTCCTCAAACTGGACCATTGTGCGTGAGCCATTGTGGCCAATTACTCCAACCAGCCCACCTCCCTCCAAAAGCAGATCAAACTTCCCGGTCGCCTCAGGGCATCCGCAAGGGATCTTGGTGTTCCCAGGGTCTCCTCGCGAATTTTGGTAACGCCGGTGCACTCAAAGAGTACATGCGCCACCGTTTCCTCCGCCTCCATGCATGCTCTGCACAGGGGACTGTCAGTGATTCCTAGGGTGTGGAAGTGTTTGTTCAGTGAACAGTGTCCAGTGATGGTCCCCGCCACCAGGCGCAGGCTGATCACCATTATCTTGATGATTGAAAGTTTTGATAGATGGTGGTTTGTTACTCAAACACGTGAAGAACGACTGATAAGATGTGGATGCATATTGGTTCAGTAAAACATTGTGTTTTTGTAGGCTACATATTAGAATAACACACAGATATTTATCCCATTTTTTTTAATTCTCCATACAAATTTATTTAACACGGCTGGCAAGCTAGTAAACATAAATATAAAAGTAGTGCTCCAACCACAGAAAGAGTGTAAAACTAAGTAATTGTTTTCCCCAGGTATGGGCGACGTCCGTATGGATGACGAACCGCAGCAGAACGGCGCGTCGGACGAAGACGAAGACTAAGCTCCAGATATATGTCACTCTATACATACTACCATAGTACCGTCATGTTACTATACATAATATACACACGTTTTATACATACAACCCTTTTATTTACGTACGACCTGCAGATATAACCCGTGTCATTGAAGAAAGGAATCTAAAATGGCGGCGCTTATCGTGTTTTCTCGCTCGCACACTAGTGCCGTCTATAGTCACTCCCGCGCGTAGCGTAACCAGAAAAAAAATTAAGTAGTCTTGATGTCTTGACGCGCTCAGTGATCCTTTTTACGAATATAAAATATATATAAATGCACTATAGTTTTCTGTTATTTTTCCGTTGTTACCTGTTTGTTATTGTTGTTGAGTTTTGTTTTGTTGTTAAGTTCGAGAAATTATAGTGACCCAGTTTAGTTTTTATTATTTTTAATTTGAAAAAATCTTTAACTTGAAATTTTATATGCTGACTGTACTATCTGTCAACGCAAGTACAAGCCCTATTTTAGATTCCTTTCTTCATTGCACCGGCTTATACCAATAATACTAGCTATCTTGTAATCATTACGTCTACCTACACGCGTACTATTTTTTTTAAATCGTGATGTAATCGTCAAATTAGTCCTCACAACCAGGGCGGGACGCGTGGTAGTGTCAGACTAATACTGGCTAAAATCCATTTTGATCCTTCAATAGCCTTTTACGTTCCAAGGTCACGGTTACCTGATAAGACAGTGCCGCAACCCCGGCAGGCTTTTCAAAATCAAATGGTTTTTTCATGAGGGCACTTATAAAACGTCAACAGCAGCTGCTCGGTTCGGGTTGGTCGATTCCATGGAGAAGAACCGGAAAGAAATGGAGCGTTTGGCGCAGTGGCTGACCAATTGGACTGCTGCGCTGTGTGTCGCGGGTTCGATGCCCGCACGGAACAATTATTTGTATGATCTGCAAATAGTTGATCCGGGTCTGGGTGTTTGTGTACATGTGATTTTCTATGTTTGTAAACGCACCCACGATACAGGAGAATATCCTAGTGTGGGGCAACCGGGCAACGTTTTTTTTTAAATACCCCTTAAGGGCCAAAGACTGCCGGGGTCATTTTGCTGACAGCTCTGAAGCGCGCGAAAGAAACATTACGCGCCGTCGACCTGGGGGGGTATTACAACGTCTTAAAACCAGGCTTGTTCCGGCGAGTGAAAGTGACATAGATATACAAGTCGTCTAGCGCCATCTCGTTCACTCACTGGAACAAGCCTGGTTTTAAGACGTTGTAGTACCCCCCCTGGGCATGGTTCATGATCAGACGGCGGGTCACCCATTACTCGCAGTCCGCTTTCACGCGCTCACGCGTACCATGATATCGTAGAGACGGTTAAAGAAACACAGTGACACAGAATAATATGCATAGAAAGATTTCTATCGTCTTCGGCATGGCTTGGCATTGACACTACACTAGCTTATTGTGGTAATAACATAATCCATGACAAAAGTGAAACAGCAAAATAAAAATGTTACACAATTTATAATTTATTTACAAATAACTATTTACAATACAGGTAACATAATAGATCTGAAATCACATTTGAACAAATTCATATAAAATAATATTCTAAACTAAAATAAAATTACATTTGAATAAAATAATATTTACACTTTCTTCCCATTTATTCTATTCAGTTTACTTCTATGTAACTTGTCAAAAAATAAAAGACCTGCCGCCTTTTCTATTGACTCTGGCGGTACCTGTAAAAGAACAAGAATAATTGTGTATTTATCAAATCTTTCCTGATTTTGCACGCGCCAAATTGCAATCATCATCATCAGCCTTTAAATGTTCCCACTGCTGGGACACAGGCCTCCTCTCTGTGATAGGAAGTGGGCCGTAATCTACCACGCGGGCCCAGTGCGGGTTGGTAGATGTCACATGTCTTCAAATTGTTGCCAGTCAGGAAATACAGTCGTGATTTTATGTTATAGTATAATGAGGACTAATCCGATTGATAGTTTGACAGGTCTCCAGAGGCAGTGGCGCTGTCCAAGCGGACATTTTTGGAACTGCTCAGATTAGTCCTCATTAAAGAGTTTGATAGTTTGACAGGTCTCCAGAGGCAGTGGTGCTGCCCAAGCGGACATTTTTGGAACTGCTCAGATTAGTCCTCATTAAAGAGTTTGATAGTTTGACAGGTCTCCAGAGGCAGTGGTGCTGCCCAAGCGGACATTTTTGGAACTGCTCAGATTAGTCCTCATTAAAGAGTTTGATAGTTTGACAGGTCTCCAGAGGCAGTGGCGCTGTCCAAGCGGACATTTTTGGAACTGCTCAGATTAGTCCTCATTAAAGAGTTTGATAGTTTGACAGGTCTCCAGAGGCAGTGGCGCTGTCCAAGCGGACATTTTTGGAACTGCTCAGATTAGTCCTCATTAAAGAGTTTGATAGTTTGACAGGTCTCCAGAGGCAGTGGCGCTGTCCAAGCGGACATTTTTGGAACTGCTCAGATTAGTCCTCATTAAAGAGTTTGATAGTTTGACAGGTCTCCAGAGGCAGTGGCGCTGTCCAAGCGGACATTTTTGGAACTGCTCAGATTAGTCCTCATTAAAGAGTTTGATAGTTTGACAGGTCTCCAGAGGCAGTGGTGCTGCCCAAGCGGACATTTTTGGAACTGCTCAGATTAGTCCTCATTAAAGAGTTTGATAGTTTGACAGGTCTCCAGAGGCAGTGGCGCTGTCCAAGCGGACATTTTTGGAACTGCTCAGATTAGTCCTCATTAAAGAGTTTGATAGTTTGACAGGTCTCCAGAGGCAGTGGCGCTGTCCAAGCGGACATTTTTGGAACTGCTCAGATTAGTCCTCATTAAAGAGTTTGATAGTTTGACAGGTCTCCAGAGGCAGTGGTGCTGCCCAAGCGGACATTTTTGGAACTGCTCAGATTAGTCCTCATTAGCCGATTATGTTCCCACAGGCCTCCTCTTTATGAAGGATTTTATGACATGTTATAGTAATACATCCTATTTGGCTGTGTGTTGGGGGTGTGGACATTCCTTATCACGCCTGCCGCCCGATACGAGCCTTCTTGCACCAGTCAGATTTGCCGACCAAGATAAAACTAGTCTATCCCGATGATACTATCATCATTCTCCAAGATAACAGTAACGAATCTAAGTCTAGAATAGACATATACAGCCGTCATTGTGTTTTTATAATTCGTTTTATAGCCGGGCTAATAGTGCCATATTGCGAAAATCTATGGATTCCCATTAGTTTTTAAATGTTCGTACGTGCATTAGCAAGGTAATTCACGGCATTTTCCGTTAGTGTGGCCCTAGTGTTTGAGAAAACCCATTATAACCCGGTTCATCGAAGAAGGGAATCTAAAATGGCGGCGCTTATCGTATTTTCTCGCTCGCACACTAGTGCAGTCTATACTCACTCCCGTAGCGTAAGCAGAAAAAAAAATAGTCTTGATGTCTTGACGCGCTCAGTGATCCTTTTTACGAATATTTGCTATAGTTTTCTGTTATTTTTCCGTTGTTACCTGTTTGTTATTGTCGTTGAATTTTGTTTTGTTGTTAAGTTTGAGAAATTACTTTGTGACCCAGTCTTGTTTTTATTATTTTTTATTTGAAAAAAAACTAACTTGAAATTTTATATGCTGGTTGTACTATCTGTCAACGCAAGTACAAGCCGCCATTTACGATTCCTTTCTTCAATGCACCGGCTTACATCTCAAACTGTGGCAATTTTTTTTTATCAATTTTTTTGACAATTGAAAATTGACCAATTGGTCGGTTCAACATTACGCCGGATACAATGAGATCGGTAATTTCGTTATCATGGCTGCACACTTGCAAAGTGGCTGATAGGTCAACTGTTACGCTGCGTGTCGCGGGTTTGACTCCCGTACGGTATAAATATATGTTTAGACTACAGTTAGTTGTACCAGGTCTAGGTGTTTGTGTATGCGAGTTAAATTTTTTGTAAACTCACCTACGAAACAGGTGAAATTCGGTTTGCCCCACACTATAAAAGAAAATACTAACTAGCTGTCTATTCTCCGTAGTTCGTCCCGCTACTCTACTATTGTTCGTAACCTATAAGCCTATACCTTTCCAATACAAATATATTTTTTCAATTCAAGCCAGTAGTTTCTGAGATCAAAACATTATAATATTAGTATAGATTTACCATGAAAGCTGCGACGGGCGTCTCATTAGGTATCTTCTGGTTGGGCATAACATAGGCTTCCATTTCGAGAGAGCCGTCCTTGGCCTCTCCCACCACCACTTTGTAGAAGTGTGTAGGTACCGCCACCGTGTTGGCGCCGATCACTTGGTAACGGACGTAGCACTTGCCGTCCGACTCTTTCCTGAAAATATTTAAAAATAAAGTATTATAAAAACAGGCTTCTTTTCCTCATACTTCATTTTAAGGGATTCATCCTATAATCTTATTTTTTTAATAAATAATTTAAATTCATCTTATAATGAGCGTTTTTAACCGACTTTAAAAAAAAGTAGGTTCTCAGTTCGACCTGTATGTATGTATGTTTGTCGGCGATTATCTCGCGTTTGGCTGAACCGATCTTGATGCGGTTTTCAGGAAAGTGTTCATCACATTCTGGAGAAGGTATAAGTATGTAACACTAATGGATATCCCGTGAAGTTGCCCGCGTGCATCCGTTTTTTGCTTACTTGGATTGTAGATTTTCAGAGGATTGCATGTTTGTCCGCGATTATCTCGCGTTTGGCTGCACCGATTTTGATGCGGTTTTGAGAAAAGTGTTCGTTACATTCTGGGGAAGGTTTTAATATATAATAATAATGGATATCTCGTGAAGTTGCCCGCATAGATCCGTTTTTGTTGCTTACTAGGATTGTAGATTTTCAAAGACGCCGATTAAATGAAGATTTTTGTTGAATATCTGAACCAAAAAGGGAAAAATAAAAACTTTTTGAAAAAAAGGGAACCGTCTTCAAAACCAAACACAAAAAAAACTGTGAAATAACTTTTCTTTCGGAAGTCGGTGGCCACAGTCAATGAAATAAAAAACAAAGCCACCGACTTCCGAAAGAAAAGTTATTTCACAATTTTTTTTGTGTTTGGTTTTGAAGTCGGTTCCCTTTTTTTCAAAAAGTTTTTTTACAAGGATTTACTTTAATTTAAAGTAAAAAGCTGAAACTATTTTAGGTGTGCCACGTACAATAGATATTTTTCTTAATACATTAGCAGCTACTTGACTGCTATGAAGAAGAAGCAGAAGTGCTTCTTCAGATGATTATTACAGTGATGGTACAGTCCACAAAAGAGTTAAGTATGCAGACAGCAAGTTATAAACAGTTTTCCAAGGTTTTGTTATAAGTTTCAATTTGTTTGCATACCAAACTGCATGCATGTAGCATACAGCCAAAGAGTACATCTATACGGCATAATTATAGCATACAGGAAAACCATTTAAAAATTGCTGACTACATACCTAACTCTTTTGTTGACTGTACATAGTATTTTATACCAACTATGGGCCTCTGCATACAACATTTGCACTGGTGCCTGCTGTCAAAATATCCTTAGACAATTCATCTAGTATATCATGCAAGTCTTTGTATAATCTACCTTGGTAAATACAGGGGTCCAGTACAGCAGTACACATTGGTATAAACTTTGGTGAGCTTGCGCACATGCTTCTCCAAATCATTCCACGCATGTCTGTTGAAGCCCTCTCCTACCTGCAAACAATTTATAGAGTACAAGAGTTAATATAAAAAATAGAAATTCTGAACTACATAGTTACAAGAATCTTTCACCTTTTTTTTGGGTAATAGGGTAAAGGTCTGAAGTGGAAGGGACTGTCAGACTAAGGGAGTTTAGCCATGGCGCGACGCGATTGCCATTCTACAACTACAAGTGAAAATCAACCTTACCACTATGACATATTATTGTGCCATAAAACACGTTGTTATCTACGGGTAGCTGAAGAACAAAACACGATCGATCGCCACGACGACGTCAAGTTAATCGAATTGCAACATTATTTCTAGTAGGGGTAAGGTTGATTTTCACTTGTAGTTGGAATCGGTCGAATCGCGTCATGGGTAAAGTGTTACGGTGCATCCACACCGCCGGTAACATTTGTAGCTCTACGTTTCCAAATGTTGCTCGGTAACATCCGCCAACAAAATGTTACTAAGTGTTGACGTGTTACTGTAAGTCGAGAAACGTTGCTCAACATTCGGTAACATCCGCCAACAAAATGTTATTTAATGTTACTAAGTGTTGCCGTGTTACTGTAAGTCGAGTAACGTTGCTTAACATTCGGTCACAATGTTACCCCCATTATCTAACAATGTTGCCGATTGTCGAGCAACGTTACTCGACATACAGTAACACGGCAACATTTGTTGTCGGATGTTACTGCGGTGTGGATGAGTAACAATCAACAAATAGTAACAAGGAGCCACAAAAGTTACCGAATGTTGCCGAATGTTACCGTGTTGCCTTTTGTTGCTCCACAAATGTTACCGGCGGTGTGGATGCACCGTTACTGTCTAAAAATCCACCCCGTTCCTTTGCGTTCCTGAGCCCCGGTAATCTTTACGTAGCAGTCGAAATTGCAAGCACAAATATTGAGCATGAGATCCTGGGTTTTATCCGTACAATGTGTTAATGGATGTTTCAACGAAGATTTTCTCTAAACAGCCATGATGTAAGGTTTTGTTTTGTTAGATAACAAACGGTTCGCCCCCTATTAAATAGAACCTAACATAACATAACTGGTGAAATGTGGGTGTACTATTACACCTTTAAGATTACTGACGTGATCGCGGGTTCGGCCCGCACAGAGCAATTATTATTTGTATGATCTACAAGTAGTTGTTCTGGGGTCTGGGCGTTTGTGTATGTGAGCTTATTTGTATGTGAACACACCCATGATACAGGAGAAATTCCTAAAGTGGGGCAATTTTTTTTTTTAATATATAATTACCTGAGGAGCCATATTGGTGAGGAAGAATGTCTGGTCAACATGTTTCTGAGAGAGGCGATGGTTACCAGCGGCAGCCATGTGACCACGGTCAAACCCTGAGCCTTTGTAATCTGTGTTTTGTGACCTGGAATGAAATAATCAAAAAAAAATTAAGTACCTAATAGGTAAAGGCAAACATTTAAACTTACACACACACAAACAGCCAGACTTAAATCAATGACTTATAATGTCAAAAAAATATTTGTTCTGTATGAGAAGCAAACACACAATATGCAGGATAGGAGTTGATAATTGAGCCAACTATACCATCTTTGGCTTGCTTTTGCATCCTACATGGACCTCTTAGTCCTAAAGTGGTCAGGGCCTATATTAGGTTAAAGATGTCCCTTCTCTTACCTAAAAAATGGATGTATACTCTCATCAGGTTTGAATTCACACTTGCTTCTGTCCACCTGGTCGTTCTTAGCAATGTGTTCTTGTGTAATGTGCTCAAACACCCAGTTTGGGACTCTGTTGCGGCGGTCATAGGACAGTATGAAGTCATCATAAGAACGCACATTGTCTAAGCTAGGGAAGCCATATTTCATTATTTGTGATACCTGAAAATTTAGATTGAATTAAATTAATAAATAATTATAATATATTTAAATTATATTTATTTGTTTAGAAAGTTTTATAGAATTATGATTGTTGGTAAATATGAATTTTTAGGTAGGTAATTGACTTAAGATAAAAGTGCAAGTTAACTAGTATTCATTCCCTGGCTATGTATATACACAGTGACAGCAATTAATATAACAAAAATAACTCTAAAGCACCTTTACTGAAGAATAACAATTTTATTAAACACTTAAAATTACACACACAGAAAGGTAAGAAACCAAAATATTCAAAAAAACTTTTTCAAAAAAGTAACTGACTTCAAAAACAACAACAAAACAAAAAAGGGTGAAATAACCTAATTAATAACTTCTTGCGGATGTTGGTGGCTTAATTTTTATATTTCATTGATTTTTAGCCACCGACTTCCTTAGTTTATTTATTAAGTACTCAACCCAAATTCTTGTAAAACACAAATTTTTCATACATATGCACTAATCTTGTAATCCGTCACAACATAAAAAAATCCATATCTCTAAAACTACTGAACCGATTTTGATAAAACTTGCAGTGTACCCTAAGTTGAACAATACCTAGTACAACAAAAAAAGAATTACTTAAATCGAACTTGTAGTTCCGGAGATATGCGTGCACAAACATAAAAACATACATACATACACTTATGAAATTTGGCACATTTGTTCAGACGCTGATATAGACTAACATATATGAAAACTGGGCAGTTCTGATAATATTACATACATACAGGTCGAATTGATAACCTCCTTTTTTTGAAGTCAGTAAAAATAGGAATTAAGGTTACAAGCACTGTTTATTTCTAATAAATATTCAGTCAATTTGATTATATCATAAACGTTAGGACCTATTTGGGTGTTTTAATGCCATGCAAGAAGTTTGACCAACACGAATCTTACCCGATCTTTAGTGCCACCAGTTTCAGAGTAAGGAGTAGCTGCCGACACTGTGCCGAATACTGGCAGGCCAGGCATGCTCTTCAGACGTTTTCCATCAACAATAATTGAGTCATTCCAAAGAAAGTTATTTAATTTATCGGTATTTTGCCCCACATAATACCCGGTCAGGCCAACAGCAGTCAACTGAGCTATATGCATAAGCCGCTTACGATACATTCTGTATTCAAGTTGATACCAATTAATAAATGTAATTTAATGTTTTTTTAATACGTATTTAAGTCAATATTCATAAAATTATCGTGTTTCAAAGCACGTAACAAAACAAGATTTAGGTTATATAAAATGTCAATTTCAGTTTGACATTATCAGCTGTCTTTGTTTTTTTTTAAAATTCCGCTTCAGACTTCAGACCTTCAGACCTTCAGACTGAGGCAGTTTCTATGCTGCCAGTAAGTTTAATCATTTAGTTTTTTGTGCTAAAATAACTATTAATAATTGAAGCTTATGACCTTTAAACTAACACTCGTCAACGTCTTGTATTTTGAAAATTGAATAACAACCAACAACTGCGGAAAAACTGACTAATCAAATGTGTTTGGCATAAAGGCCTTGAAGCCAGATGAGAAAAAAAATACAAATGTGTCATCTTGCTGTCAAAATTGTCCCGTTCCAATAATTCCACATTTATGTTAGTGCTATCTCCTTTTAGTTAGTAGCAATAGAACAGTTGCGCACTATAAAAATGTCAAAGCACTTTATTCACATATCTGGAACACGATCGGCAATCGTTCTCGGATTCCAAATTCCAATGGAATCCGTTCTTTATATTTTTCTTTTAGTTTAATAAATACGTGCACTATCGCAATAATTAGTATCGAATGTAATCGTTTACGCCAATTCCAAAGCTTCAGTTACTTTCTTGAATACAAGAAGAACTATTCAAGAATCATGAGGAATTTACTGTTGAAAACAAACTGCACACTTTCAGCAGTTCTGTCGAAATATAAATACAGTACAGCTGCAAAATCTGTAGCTTCAGTGCAAATAAAAGACAGGGAATTCATAACAGACGATTACACAAATATCACACCCAAAATTATATCGTATTTGGGTAAGAATGTTCACTTGCAGAAAAATAACCCATTATCAATCGTAAGGCAAAGAATTGTGAACTATTTTTACTCGTCATTCACTCATGGAGGGAACCCATCGTTTAGCATTTACGATAACTTGTCTCCTATAGTTACAACTAAGCAGAACTTTGATGACTTGTTGATTCCGTCTGATCACCCAAGCAGGGCGAAGTCTGACTGTTATTACATAAACAGGGGGAACCTCTTGAGAGCTCACATGACCGCACACCAAAGTGAACTGCTGCGGTCTGGTCTGGACAACTTCTTGATGATTGGAGATGTTTATAGGAGGGATGAAATTGATGCCACTCATTTTCCTGTGTTCCACCAAGTGAGTTATGATGTATTTTAATTTTTCATTCTAGTCTGAACCATCTCAAGATCAAAGACTGAAATCTATAGAGCAAAAGTGCCTTTTTTGTGGTGATATTATTACAAAATATGATTTATGATCAATTGTGCTGTATGTGGCAGCTCAATAAAGAGCCAGTTTTTGAGCCATGAGGTACAGAAAGTGTTGATTAAAGGGGTTCAGATCCTCAATGTATAATGCCTAAGTTATTAATAATGCCATTAATTTTTTCTTGATTTGATTTCAGGTAGATGCAGTAAGGTCACAGCGTAAAGAGCAACTATTCTCTGGACAACCAGATCTAGAAATATTTGAGCCAAACTATGACAAGAAGAATCCTCACTCTTTTATAAACTCCATTGATGACCCAATGAAACAAAGTTGCCATACTTTAGAAGCTACAAAATTAATGGAGACACAATTGAAAACGCACCTCATTGGTCTAACAAAAGTTTTATTTGGTGATTCAATAAAATACCGATGGGTTGAAGAGTATTTCCCATTCACCCATCCATCATGGGAGCTTGAAATATTCTATGAAAACAAATGGATGGAAATTTTAGGCTGCGGTATTGTTAGGAATGAAATTTTAGTCAATGCAGGGCCTTCCAACACTATAGCATATGCATTTGGTCTCGGCTTAGAGAGACTTGCAATGGCATTGTACAAAATCCCTGATATTCGGTTAATGTGGAGTACAGATTCAGGGTTTCTGACACAGTTTGAGAATATTGACTTGAATGCAAGAATCACATATAAGCCGGTATCGTCATATCCTCAGTGTACAAATGACATTTCATTTTGGCTGCCTGCTAACTTGACCATAGACACATTTATGAGCAATGACTTCTATGATCTAGTCAGAGATATTGGAGGGGATATTATTGAACAGGTTTGTTATTATGCTAGCCTTATACTTGTAATCTGTAAAATTATGAAACCTGCCCTTACGCCGACGAGAGAAGCCACGCCTTTTCCGAGCCTTTCCCATTGTAGTTTGCAGAAACTACACAAGACTAGTGGGCCTGCTAAAATACCTACATACGCCTTTTTCCTGCAAGCACGATGCACAAGCACGATGGTCGCGAGGTTTCTGCTAAACCTTAGCAACAACAACGTTGGCGCAGTGGGTAAGCGATCGGACTGCTGGGCTGGTGTCGCAGGTTTGATGCCTGCACATATACTATTTGTATACACAAATATTTGTATGACACACCTACAAGTTTTTATGTTTGTAAACGTCTTCTACAGATTGTACTTCGGTGAGTGTGCCCAAGAACTCCACGACCTCATCCCGCCGGCCCCTTTCTATCATCGCACATCTAGACGCACGGCAAATTACCATGCTTACCTCATTGCTATACCACCAATTCGCACTAAGCGTTTCCAAACGTCTTTTATAATGCGGACAGCGAAGGAGTGGAACTCTCTGCCTGCGTCTGTGTTTCCGAACGCATACAACCCTAATCTCTTCAAAGTTAGAGTGAACAGGCTTCTTCTGGGTAAGCTCGCTCCATTGTCGACCTTGTCTTGACTAAGGTCAAGAGCAAACCCATTTTACATGAAAAAAAAAAACGCACCCACAATACACCCCACACCCACATTTGGTCAGTCGCCTCCTCACCAATAAAGTCTATTTTCTACTTGACCGTGCGCTTCCGGCGTATAAACAAAATAATGATACTGATACTGTTAGCCTAATCATCCTGCTGCTGGGCAAAAGCCTCTCCCCATGACTTCCAGTTTACACAATCCAGGGCCAAAGTGGACCACTGGTCATTGGTTTTGTCAAGCTCGTCCTGCCATCTTCTACGAGGTCTGCAGTGACGCCTTCTGGCTCTGTCAGGGCTCCAACGGGCGTATAAACAAAATAATGATACTGATACTGTTAGCCTGCATCATCCTGCTGCTGGGCAAAGGCCTCTCCCCATAACTTCCAGTTTTCACAATCCAGGGTCAAAGTGGACCACTGGTCATTGGTTTTGTCAAGCTCGTCCCGCCATCTTCTACGAGGTCTGCAGTGACAGAAGGCGTCACTACGCTTTTGATTGTGATTTTGATAAGGTGCTATGTCAGGGCTCCAACATCAGGGCAACATTGAAAATACCTACTGCTCTAAAAAGTTTCAATATGTTTTTTTCAGGTGCGACTCAAGGACAAGTTCGTTCACCCGAAGTCAAAGAAGCATAGTCTTTGCTACAGTATAGTGTACAGACATCTAGAGCGCACACTCACTCAGGCAGAGGTCAATCAAGTTCATAAGGAGATCGAGAAGGCTGTGGTCGACGTCTTTGGTGTAGCCATTAGATAAAGTATTATTTATTTATTTATTAATATAGTATGTTGAATTTTATATTGCTTGTTTCAATTGTTGTGGAAGACCAGTGGCAATGGTTTTGCCCCCCTAGACGAGGTGGCAAACGATAAATGAAAAGCTCTGTAATGACTGGAGTGACTTTCAGCTTTATGATCTAGATTAGAACATAATTATGACGTAAAGGGCTAATTTTATCTATATCTGTATCAAAATCAGTTCAGCCGTTTTGACATGAAAACGGAACAAACATACATAGTCACTATCGCATTTAAAATTCTAGTAGGACTATGGCGGGACAGAGAATATGAAAAAATGAAACACAGACATTCTAAATTTGAATTTCCATAATTATTTATTGACACATAAAATTAACCAATTTTAAAACTTATTTTACAATAATGTGTGCTATGAAGATCAGGCCTGCCTGTTCTATTTAGAGATTCTTAATTTTATGTTCCTTAATTAATATTACATTACAAGTACTACATACAAGTAAAATAATACCCAAATGCAGCAGTTTGGTAACTCTTATATTTAAAATGTAAAAATAACTTGGACTTTTTTACATTCAGAAACACGCCAGCGCAGACTGATTAACTTCTGGTTTTTACATCTGTAAAAAAATATGTTAAACACGGGCCTGTTGTAATGTAGTACCCCTGGGTATCACTATTAAAACAATAGTGATATTTATTTACAGTAAAGTTGTAGAGTTCCTGCTTTCTTATGGAAACTGAAAGGACCTCAAATAACGTCACGCCTATAGTAAGAATTTCTAAAAATCTCCCATATCTCTTTAACTGTAAATTTACCCAATTCACCATAATTTGCAATTAGGCATCAGGCCCATGAACAGGCTTCTTCTGGGTAAGCTCGCTCCATTGTCGACCTTGTCTTGACTAAGGTCAAGAGCAAACCCATTTTACATGAAAAAAAAAAACGCACCCACAATACACCCCACACCCACATTTGGTCAGTCGCCTCCTCACCAATAAAGTCTATTTTCTACTTGACCGTGCGCTTCCGGCGTATAAACAAAATAATGATACTGATACTGTTAGCCTAATCATCCTGCTGCTGGGCAAAAGCCTCTCCCCATGACTTCCAGTTTACACAATCCAGGGCCAAAGTGGACCACTGGTCATTGGTTTTGTCAAGCTCGTCCTGCCATCTTCTACGAGGTCTGCAGTGACGCCTTCTGGCTCTGTCAGGGCTCCAACGGGCGTATAAACAAAATAATGATACTGATACTGTTAGCCTGCATCATCCTGCTGCTGGGCAAAGGCCTCTCCCCATAACTTCCAGTTTTCACAATCCAGGGTCAAAGTGGACCACTGGTCATTGGTTTTGTCAAGCTCGTCCCGCCATCTTCTACGAGGTCTGCAGTGACAGAAGGCGTCACTACGCTTTTGATTGTGATTTTGATAAGGTGCTATGTCAGGGCTCCAACATCAGGGCAACATTGAAAATACCTACTGCTCTAAAAAGTTTCAATATGTTTTTTTCAGGTGCGACTCAAGGACAAGTTCGTTCACCCGAAGTCAAAGAAGCATAGTCTTTGCTACAGTATAGTGTACAGACATCTAGAGCGCACACTCACTCAGGCAGAGGTCAATCAAGTTCATAAGGAGATCGAGAAGGCTGTGGTCGACGTCTTTGGTGTAGCCATTAGATAAAGTATTATTTATTTATTTATTAATATAGTATGTTGAATTTTATATTGCTTGTTTCAATTGTTGTGGAAGACCAGTGGCAATGGTTTTGCCCCCCTAGACGAGGTGGCAAACGATAAATGAAAAGCTCTGTAATGACTGGAGTGACTTTCAGCTTTATGATCTAGATTAGAACATAATTATGACGTAAAGGGCTAATTTTATCTATATCTGTATCAAAATCAGTTCAGCCGTTTTGACATGAAAACGGAACAAACATACATAGTCACTATCGCATTTAAAATTCTAGTAGGACTATGGCGGGACAGAGAATATGAAAAAATGAAACACAGACATTCTAAATTTGAATTTCCATAATTATTTATTGACACATAAAATTAACCAATTTTAAAACTTATTTTACAATAATGTGTGCTATGAAGATCAGGCCTGCCTGTTCTATTTAGAGATTCTTAATTTTATGTTCCTTAATTAATATTACATTACAAGTACTACATACAAGTAAAATATAATACCCAAATGCAGCAGTTTGGTAACTCTTATATTTAAAATGTAAAAATAACTTGGACTTTTTTACATTCAGAAACACGCCAGCGCAGACTGATTAACTTCTGGTTTTTACATCTGTAAAAAAATATGTTAAACACGGGCCTGTTGTAATGTAGTACCCCTGGGTATCACTATTAAAACAATAGTGATATTTATTTACAGTAAAGTTGTAGAGTTCCTGCAGGCGTAGCATGGCGCCGTAGAAAGGGGTTTTGTCGACGGAAGAATAGACAAAATGACAGAACGTAGAAATAATTTTAGCGTTTTAAGCATGGTAATGTAAAAAATATTGAAAATAAACGTACTATTCTTCAATAGTGTACGAATGGTGTCATATTTGTGCAAAAAAACAGTCGATTTGTTTAGAAATAACGATGAAATAACTTTGTCTTTTCTTCGTAGAATAGAGATAGAATCGCCATGCTACGCGTGCTGCTTTCTTATGGAAACTGAAAGGACCTCAAATAACGTCACGCCTATAGTAAGAATTTCTAAAAATCTCCCATATCTCTTTAACTGTAAATTTACCCAATTCACCATAATTTGCAATTAGGCATCAGGCCCATGATTGGGAAATTTCAATACCTAGCCCTTGTAAGCCATAAGTACATGAAAGTACTTTCATTGTACGCAGAGCTAAGGAGTGGAATTCCCTGCCAGCAACTACCATTTATATCTAGACGCCTCATGCACGATCTGACTTACGAAAATTTTCTGCCAAGTCGCTGAGGTAAGCGTCAGCATAATGACGGGGCCCCCTCTGTAGAGGGCCAAAGCCTGCCGGGGTCGCGGGACTTATCTCATTACCGTGACCCCGGAACATAAAGGGCTATTGAAGGACACCGTGGATTTTTTTTTCCACGCAAAAAAAAAAAAAAAATTCGCTGAGGTCCGACGTAAGCGAGGGGGACGGGGTACTGCGTTTTGATTGGCTAACTCAAGGTCAGTGCGACGAGGGGACTCACAGGAATGGTCGAAACTAATACGAACTTAAGACTTTTTTGCCTAATGTGTTGACAGACATCGGTCGCCTGTGATTAGGAGTCTAGATATAAATGGTCGTTGCCTGCCAGTCTGTTTCCTGATAACTACAAACTTGAGGTCTTCAAATCAAGAGTGAATAGATTACTTCTAGGCAGACGAGCGTCACCGTCGACCACATCATTGCTTTCTATCAGGCAAGAGTAATTTCATTGTGGGAAAGAGAGAGCTACACAAGTCATCTAGCGCCATCTCGTTCCCGCACTAGAATTACTCTCGCTTTAGGACGAGATAGAGGTCAAACACGAGTCTATCATAAATAAAAAACACACTGAGCAAACAGGATTACTTATTTACTTATTATTTATACTCCTTTAGTACACGTAAACTCAAGTTACATACTTAGAGCAATTTTAGTTTACTGGTTCTACCATTCATTTTTTGCTTCAATATTGATGTTACCTTTACGTCACATGAAGCCTGTTTTAAATTGATCAAGTAGCTGGATCCAGCGTCACTGGATTCCAGCACTAGTAGGTCTTGAAGTTCAAAACAATTTATTTCTAGGTGGTGTAATAAATTGAAAAACTCGAAACATCTCATCATTATTAATGAACTTTTACTTTTTGATGGATGAGAAACGAGTTATGTATTTTCATTTATACCATATACATTTATACGAGTACAATTGTATAATTTTGAAAATTGGAAATTACACAATTGTCCCAAACAAAATTTATTTCAAAGGTATGGGCCAGCCAGGTTTGTATCGTAACCTTTACTAATACATAGGTACGAGTATATTACCGCAAGCCTTTTTCTAATGTTGGTAGCTGGCAAAAACACAAAACGCCTCGCCACATTCATACATCTGAAGTGCTGTTCTCTATGTATAAGTCTCAACGCCGCGGTACGCTCAAGCTACGTCTTGTCTTGGATTTTCAACTTTATAAGCAAGAAAATGAAGTTGAAAATCTATTAATGACAAACCATAGCTTCAGCGTAGCGCTGAGACTTATACCCCCTTATTAATAAACGTGGACTAAAGTTACTACCAGGATAATCTTCGGATTAACCATACATTTTATAAGGATTAATCTTGGCGTAACTTTAGTCCACGTTCCAACTGTAGTCCACCTGACCTTTCTCATGTGGTGGTATAAGGGTGAGGCCTATGTTTAGCAATTGACGTCTTTCGGCTGATGATGATAATGACGAACACCTCTTGAGTAGTAGAAGAGTCAGTTTACGATATTTTCAGTACAATCATGCTGTACGCTACATTACTACATATAGGGAGGTTCCCTATATGTACGATGACTTAAGTGGTTCCGAGCTATCAATTTTCAAATTACACCTTGTATAACATTAATTCAAATGCCTATCCTAAAATAATATCACAGAAAATCTATGGATTGGATCACACAGATTACACATCAGGATAAAATTGTTATCTCGAGTCGAGATTTCTTACTATTCTAGACAAATAGGTATTATTATAAGTAAACATATTCAATACTGCTTTATCATTATTTATACATGATTTTAGTATGACTATGGAACTAAAAAGAAACATTTTCCAGCGTAAGATTATCATAAATTAATTACACATACTTTTTACTACAACTTTATATTATCTAGCTTATAAACAACTGTAGGTAATGGTCGATTGGCTGAAAATGCCTTAATAATCTAGAAGTTATGCCACACCCTGCATAAGTTAGCATAAACATAAAACTCTTTTAGTGCTATATCCTCTAGACTCAGCGACAAAACTATGGTTTATCTTTAGTGGATTTTCAACTTTATGTTTTAATGTTTAAAGTTAAAAATGAATTATAGACAAACTTTTTCTATCCTCGTCGTTGAGATAGTTTGTCTATAATTAATTTTTATTTTCTAAAGCATAGGATTATAGTTAAAACAAGTTCGTCGACGAGCTCGGCGTTGTATTTTAGAAAATAACACAGCTGTACCTATTACACAATCATACAAAAAATATAACTAACTTAAAACGAGTAGAAAAGACAATTCTTATAAGTAAGGTGTCACATTATTTACCTATGTGATGATAGAATGGCTAAACTAAAAATGAAATAAAATAAAAACATTTTGTTTTAATTATCTAGAAATCAGTGCAATATTTTCATAGAAGATATGCACAGGCAAAACTAGTACCGCCTGCAATATTGTAATATAAATGAATTATATATTCGAACTTATCATTATTAATCCTAAATTATAATGATGCATTAATTTTCATTAAAGGTTTATTTTACTTCTTTAAAAAACCTATTGTGTGATGCTTTAAACGTATTGGCTTAATTTGTATTTAATTAACAAAAGAGAAAAAATCACAGGAACGGAACTGCAATTTAATTAATCTGTAATAAGTAACATAGTATGGTAAGTAACAATAACAAAAAAGTTACGCCCATACATATTTTTTATCGCACAAAAACAAGTTCAATTTTAAAATATAATAATGTTTGAGCATTATAAAACTTGGGGATGGAAAACATGAAAGTAGTTCCAAATCATTGGTTAAAAATCTGTAATATAATTTTATATTTCAAAATAATAATAATATTCCACAACTAACACACAACGCCATCTAGTCCCAAGCTAAGCAGAGCTTGTGTTATGTACTAGACAACTGATAAACATACTTATATATTTCTAAATATATAAATATTATAGATAAATTAGACCCAGACACAGAACAAATGATCGTGTTCATCACACAAACATTTATCCTGGGTGGGAATCGAACCCACGACCTCCGGCATAGCAGTCAGGGTCACTAACTACTAGACCAACAGGCCTGTCGAAAATAGCTCGACTTAAGTCAAATTGGGATTCACGCCATCTATTAGAAGCTTTCCCCATTGAAATAGTTTTAGTTATAACTTTTTCAGCAAACATATTAAACACTATCCTACAGACAAAACATAGTAAAAAAGCTAGGTAAACAAAATTTCAAAGATTCTGAATAATCACGAAATACACCTTGACTTATTTGTAAAGTCATGCCAATGTCAAACTATTGTTGTCACAGAATACTATATTGCTCAAGTAATATTTACCCTAAGCTTTGATTTAGTGACTTCTCTAGATCAGGTAGCAGCCCAAATAAGGCATACCGAGCAATCCGTGGGTTAAGAAATACTCCACAATACTTAGGGTGCAATGTCTTCACACTCCTAAAATACAGCAGTCCTCATCCTCTTCATTACTCTCAAAGCCAAATGGCGCGTCTTGGTCTATGAAATCATTGTCGTCATCACTCATGGGGAAAGTTTCAAAAGTTTCTAACTCATTCGCTTGTGAAGCACCCTCTTTAACACTCGGATTGTCATTCGCTGGTAATTCTGACTCATTTTGCTTTTCAACAGGCGCTTCTTGGTCTATGTTATCATTCATTGTATCATTTTCATCGTCAGCCACTGGCAATTGCGATTCAGTCTGCTCTCCAACAGGCACATCCCTTTCTATTAAATCTTTATTGCTGTCAGTCACAGGTAAATCTAACTCAATTTCCTTTGCTACCGACTCGTTTTCATGTTTCTTTTTTGCTATCTTAGCTAGTGGTTCATCATCTGAGGAATCATCGGACAAAATAGTGGTCGCAAATTCTTTAATAGGTTCCGTACGTGATGTTGTTGCAATCGGCTCGTCATCTGGTCTTTTCTGAACTTTATACGTATTCATCAAATCTCGTTTCAATTTAACTTTCTTTAAGAATGGCCGCATAAGCACAGGGCCAATGGGTTCTTCTACGTTGTCCAAATCGGTATCAGCGTTCAAATTAATATTTCTTAAAAATTGCTTCCGCTTTTTTTGATGGTCTAAGACAGTATTATTGACATCCTTACTCATTTGACTAAGTTTACTTAGGTGCAATCGTCGCAAAATACTGGGTTTCAAAGCTTTGAATAATTTCACTGGTCTTGCTCGGCCAGTAAAACCTAGTGGTTTTGGCGCTGGTCCAGCAGAAGATTCTAATGGCACTGACCCAGCAACACCGACACCAGACGCGATATTATCGCGTAAAAGTGATATTTTACTTTTACTAGGTGATGTATTTAATTCGACAGGTTGATGATCTGGTTTATCCTCTTCTTCAGTTAGATCAATCACTGATTTTGGCGCAATTTTTCGTGGTACCGGTGAAGGTTGCACTGGTTTTATTCCTTTCATACAAACATTTATGGGTATAAGGTATCCAGTATCCATATCTAATTTAAAGAATATTCCTTTATTGGCGCATGCATATTTCAATTCGTACAAGGAAGTGATTGCCGACAGCTCTCCAATAGCTGATTGAATTTTTGGAGGTACAGGCTGGGCACGGCTGAAAGCTGTGGGGATCACAATTGGCCGTACTATGGTTGAACCCTGGCAATCGGTTGTTAATGCAGGTGGTTGAACAACCTGAGGTGCAGGTATAAGAGACTGCAAGGCGTCTTGTGGCATTGCAACCTGCTCAGTAGGTTGTGCAGGAACTGCAGTCTCTTCCATTTGAAGTGTCATGTCTTCATCAAATATACCTGACATTTCCATCAAATCAGAGAGTATATTTTTAGATTTAGGCCTAGTGGGCGCACTCGCGCTTTCTTCGGGTACCTCGGTACTTACTTTCTGAGTTGCTGGTTCAGGAATGGCTTGAACTTCGATATTAGCGTCTTGACCCGATGTCTCTGACTGCACTATTTGATCTATTAAAACTTCGCGTACATCAGAACTTTCAATCTGGCTTGACTTATTAGCTAGATCTATTTCATCACTGACATGATGACTTGATGAGTCAGGCTGATCTTGTGAGTCTTCCACAGTTACTTTCTGCACATCAGAACTTTCAGTTTGGTTCAATAAATTGGTCTGATGATCTAATTCGGCACTTACTTTACTTGATGGATCAGGCTGGTCTTGTAATTGTTCTGTTGATTCTGAAAGCATTTCATTTTGTGTTGACTCTTCGATATTCTGTTGCGTGTCAATAACGACATTTTCGACACTCTCGTTTTGATTACTTTCTGTGTCTATGACATTAGTGTTAATATTGGAACTACTGCTCTTTACTTTTGTTTCAGAAGGAGAGCCGTCACTACTTACTGTTACATTTTCCTCTGTAGTTTGAACTTTGTCCGCTAGAGGAGATTCGTTATCATTTTTGTTTAAATTAGATTCAGACACATCGTCATCGCCAACAAGATCAACAACTTCAGCGGACGTTGACGGTACACTTTGTTTCTTCAATGCTTCCTCCTGAGCGGCTTGTGCGTGCATGTGAGCACATATAGCTGCAATTTTCGCAGGCATTTCCTTCATGTCTGTCGCGTTTACCTCCACATTAGGGTCTATTTTGAACGAAACTGTCCCATCAGCCAGCAATATTATATTGACACCGTCCGGTAAATTAAACGAAGGTTCTAAAGCGATTTTCGCCTCATGGAATAATCTCAAATTAGATGGAAACTTGATTGTGGTTAACAAAATTTTGTTCTTCCCCAAATGAACAGGGCTAGCTGTAGGCTTTTCAGAAATTTGTTTGCTGTTTAAGAATATCATCTTTTCTCTGACATGTTTTGTTGGTGCGGACGGCGGAGATATATTTGTTTTGGAAGTATTTAGCGCCCTACCCTTTTTAACTGTCAATAATTGTGTAAGACTAGATTGAGAAGTGACATTTGGGGTAATCGTTGTATTGGGAGTTTTTACCGCATTTAGTATAATTCCTCCAGACTGATTGTCAGAACTAATACAACGCGTATATTGTAAAGCCTGTTTACCTGCTTCTGCAGTCACACTAGATACGAAATTGTTTTTCATAATTGGAACTGTCACATATTTACGCCTAATTCTGATGGGAACCTGTGGTTCCCGTGTTGCGGGTGGCTCCATCACCGCAGTAGTCGTGACAAATACTTCACCACCCGGCGAAGGGACATTAGCTTCTATATTCGGAGTGTCAATATGCATAAGCTCATTTTCATTAGTATTCGATCCAATATTAGTGGCATCTAAATCTATAATAGGTGTCTGTTCAGGAACTACGATCGTTTCGGCACCAGAATGTTGGACTGGTTCTACACTAGGAACTTGGACTGTTACAGCAACAGTAGTTTGGGTCGGGTTTTCCACAAGAGTTTGAGAATTTTCATTATCAGCTAAATTAACCCTCCACGCTCCCCTTAAAAGAGTTACATCTTCATTATTTCCTGCTCCTTTATTTTTTTGTAATTCGTTGTATTTTCTTTTCTGCTCTTGTAACATGTGTTCTTTCAACAGTTGTCGACAGCAACACTTACATGCTCTTGTACAACCGTGACGCAGCATACGATCCCTATTAAATAACATCTGGTATATTTTCTGTCTCGCCCAACAACAATATAACATTTGTGTAGGTTCGTTTTCTGTATTTAAAGTTTTATCTTTGACACGTGGATAGTTTGTTGCAGATTTTATATTAATTCTAGGCTTCTGATACTTTGTATTTTGCTTGTCAGAATTAGTAGGTTCATCTTCATCTACTATATTACAAGGATCATCACGGTTTAGCCCCGGCTGTCCAGGATGTGATGACTTCGTCTGTTGAGCGGTGGTTTTGCGTTTCACTTTTGTTTTTGAATTTTTCGGCGGAGCTTCTGTCGCTTCGTTTACATCGGTTAATAGAAATAACATTTTGTTTAAAGCATCTAGAGTAAGGAGTGTCTCGTCAAACTTAGTGCCAAAAAATGTAGCGTCGTTATTTTTAGATAGCCAAGGTATTTGAGGTCTGAATTGCCTGGGTTTCCATGGCGCGCCTCTTTGGTTAGCCATTCTTTTAAAATGTGTCATTCTCGGTGGTCGGCTAGTAATTATTGATTGCCGAGGTCTGAAGCCATCCATAAATCTGTTATTAGCATATCTTCCAGTTGATGCATATGTATGTTCACTAGTCGCTGGCGAATCGTCTATAATTTCAAGTAATTTAGGAGGACCTCTAGTGTCGGACGCTTCTGTTAACGTTGGTCGGGAATCTTGGACATCTTCAACGGTTGTTACAATTTTTTGAGAAAAGTAAGTCGGAGTGTTAGGAGATGCGACAATGGAAACTGGAACTTGCGGCTGATTATTTTGAATTTGGATAGGTGTTACTTCTGCAGTAAGGAGCCGTTGGTTGATGCGACGTATCTCTGAAATGTCTGGTAGATTTATAACTCTATTTCTCTCACACGCTGGAGCTACGTCAACAGGCTTTTTCGAGGCTTCCAAACATTGTTCTAACATAGGAAGTATATCTGCCACTTTTGAGTTATCTATGAGACTTTGAGCAGGCATAGCTGAGGGCACTACTGAAACGCTATGGCTTTCCGAATCATCTATTACCTCCGTTGTAACGGTATTATCAGCGGGTTTAAGATACAACGTTCCAGAGATAAGTTTAGATTCAAAAGCTTTGCTAAGGTCAATAGTCAAAGGTTTGCAAGATTTGATCAGTACTCTGTTACGCGGTGAACTAAAGAACCCCACACTTAGCCTCTTCAGTCTAGTGTTAAAGTCAGGGTTTTTACATAACTGAATAGGATTATATCTGCGACTTCGCGGTTTTTGTAGTAGATGGCTAGTCGGTTTCACTTTTTGACTTTCATCTATTACATCCTCATCAGAGTCATTGTCCTCAGATGTAACATTATTATCATTTACTGAATTATTTTCTATGGGCACAATATTATGATCTTGTGGAACAATAGTTTGAATGGGAACATCTAATGGTTCTTTTTTTATTACTAATGTACTATCATCAACTTTACTAACACTTTCAGGGGCATATTCAATTGTTTTTTTTACATCACTTACTGTTACACTTTCAATTTTTTCACCACAGTAATTAACTGTGACATTTTCAATTGTTTCTCTTTTAATTGGTTTACTTTTTTTAGTAACGGCATCTAATATTTCTTTGTCTTCAACGTGATGGAAGGGCCGCGTGCGAAACAAGCCCATGTCATCTAACCTGATCGTGTATACGATGGGACACATCAGCAGCTTCGGATCTATTTTAGGATTATCTTCATCTTCTTCTTTAGACTTGTTTTTCGTTTCTGTAAAAATGGTAGAAGTTTGTTAAAAGTTTAATTCTCACTGAGAGCCACACAACCGTAAGAAATATGGTCACAGCTGTGGGGCAGTATTTTTACAATGATGCTCGCAAAAAAAATGTATTTCAATCGTTACCGTCGTCAATTTGCATTTCACCAACTCTGGTTTACAATATCCAACATTGCAAAAAAATACGATTAAAGGTCTGTCATGTCATGCCGTTGTTATATGGACAGACCGTGCTACGACAGAGGCTCCAAAAATATTTGTGTGAACGTTTTCTATAAACTCAACCTCACACATCTGTATCCGGCGACGGAGCTCCAATACCTGGCTACTAGTACGTCCCGGGCACGGCCTTGGTACGTATGGGTAGACCTTACAAGAAAAGTATGGAAAAGACACCCAACAAGAATATGTAAGTACCGCTATAGTTTCAAGATGAAATCTATATAATCTATATTATAAAAATCAATTGCTGTTCGTTAGTCTCGCTAAACTCGAGAACGGCTGGACCAATTCAGCTAATTTTGGTTTTGAATTATTTTGTGAAGTCCAGAGAAGGTTTAAAAGGTGAGGCGGTACGAAGTTTGCCCGGTCAACTAGTCTTCTTCTTCTTATATATAAAAATCAATTGCTGTTCGTTAGTCTCGCTAAAACTAGAGAACGGCTGGACCGATTTGGCTAATTTTGGTCTTGAATTACTTCTCGAAGTCCAGGGAAGGTTTAAAAGGTGAGGCGGTACGAAGTTTGCCCGGTCAGCTAGTCTATTATATAAAAATCAATTGCTGTTCGTTCGTCTCGCTAAAACTCGAGAACGGCTGGTGGACCGATTTGGCTAATTTTGGTCTTGAATTACTTCTGGAAGTCCAGGGAAGGTTTAAAAGGTGAGGCGGTACGAAGTTTGCCCGGTCAGCTAGTCTATAATATAAAAATCAATTGCTGTTCGTTAGTCTCGCTAAAACACGAGAACGGCTGGACTGATTTGGCAAATTTTAGTTTTGAATTATTCTTGGAAGTCCAGGGAAGGTTTAAAATGTGAGTAAATATGATAAAAAAATATTCTGAGGCTTCGTACCGCCTCAGAATATTATTTTATCATATTTTGCCGGGTCAGCTAGTAAAGTAATAAAAAGCAACTCACCATTTTGACTATCTTCTTCATCAACGTAAGCGATGCCATCGTCCACGAACTCGATGCCGTCGTCCACGAAACTAATATCATGTGGCAGCTCGCCGAATTTGAAACCCTTCACATCCGGTTTTATTTCTATCTCTATTTTCTTCCCAGTATCATCTTCACTTACTTTCAAAGGCTCAGTAAGCGAAACTTCTGGATTTTTTTGTTTTTCGTTAATTTCCATTGGTTGGTCTGTAGTAGTTTTGGGTACGACCTTAATTTCTTCAACATTTTCCGTTATGATTTTGTTGATTATAAGGTCATCTACAATGTTCTCATCGTCTTCTGAATCTGTTATTACAACAGGCTGTATAGGATTTTCTATGATTTCTACCTCTTTCTCTTCTGCGAGTTTAGTAACTATAGAATCTGTAGTTTGAGTCACTGAGATATCTTTAATGGCTATATCTTCACTGGTGACAGGTTGACTTGCGCCTTCGATGGTACTGGTTACACTTGCTTTATCTACGCTACCTATGACAAGGGTAGGATTTATGTTACCGGTAATATTGGTAGTAATAGCGGCACCGGTAACATTGCTAGCGCCTAACTCTACGTCACCGGTAACAACGGTACCGTCTAAATCTACGTCACCGGTAACATTGGTAGCATCTACGTTATCGCCAACATCAGTTTTGTCCATATTACTGGTTTTACTGGTCTCAAATACGTTACTAACAACGCTAGTTTCATCAACTGGATTCAAAACATTGGTAGAATTAACATTTCCAGAGATGTCAAATTCATCATCACTGATTTCGTTTACTACATCAGGTATATCATCAGCGACTTCTGGACTGGGATCTCTAACATCATCCCTGACTTCGATATTACAAGCGTCATCTTTATCATCGCTGCTGAGCTCGATAACTGGATCATTGTTACGAGGAATATTTTCGACACAGTTACCATCATCTTTTTTATTACCGTTTATATTATTATCGTCATCACCTGCACTCTTATCGTCACCATAGGGATTCTCTTCAGTATCTTCAATATTAATTGTCTCACGAACAACGCCACTTCTATTGTTACAGACGTTAGTACGGACTAGAATTTGGTCTATGTTACCGAGCACGCTGGTATCTCTGACGTTCCCGAACACGCTACCAATTTGTGGCAAGTGTGATTCTTCTTCATCACAGACTACATTATCTTCACCTCTAACTACAGTATCTTCACTTCTGACTGCAGTTTCATCATCTCTAACTACAACATCTTCATCTCTGTCTGTAGTTTCTTCATCTCTGACTGCATTTTCTTCAACCTCTTCTATCTGATTGTCATTGTTCGCAAGATCATTTTCATCCATACTGTCTATTCGTGAGTTTTCTAAATCTGTTGATTCTAAAACTACTTCGAATAGAGATTTTTTTGGGGGCTCTGGTGGTGCTTCCTCAACATCCATGTCATCTTGTGGTTCCTGTTTTATCCTTACAAACGGTGGCGCAGGCATTATTTCTTTTTGCGAACTCTCTTCTGTCGCATTATCATCTGGTTCTAGTCTGAGATCTATTGTCTCTATTCTTGGTTCTATCACCACTAAATCTGGTAAATCTGTAGAGAAATAAATTCGAGTTATAGTCCCAATACAATGATAGCAAAAAGTGTAATTACTGCATGACCCTTCGTATTACTAGCCTTTTCATTTGTCCGAACTTTTTAGCATGACAGATATGAATAAAAAAATTATCGTAAAAAGAAAGGTCCGTTTTTTTATGCAAATATCCGGTTTTATGACAATAGCCTGCCCAGTTGATGATAAACGAACATTTTCATCACACGACTCTGCCAGGATCAGCACCGTTTGTTCGTATGATTGTTACCAATGGGGAAGGCAAGTGTCAAAGTGAAAAGTGACATAATAATATATCTTTTACGCAATTGGTTTATCATGAAAAAGATTCAAGATTGACTGTGATTCCACTGACCTGATGATTGTTTCCGTGCAGCTGGTTTACCCATTGCAGCTCTAGCTTTCATTTTCCTTTCCTGAAATATGTTAACACTGGTTAACAGCTGCAGTACTTTATCCGGTGTAATGTTGAACCGACCAATTGGTCGGTTTGCAATTGTCAAAAAAATTGTTAAAAAAAATGGCCACAGTTTGAGAAATATGCTATTTGACAACATTGAAAATATACCACAAATTATGGTCATCATTTCAGATTATAGCATAAAAAGACATATTTTACTTTATTTTCTATTAAAATATGTAAATATTCAGTAAAATATACGAAGAAACATGGTATTTTTATATTTTGAATATCTGTAAGAAAAGAAGCTCTAGTGGTTAGTGACCCTGACTGCTATGCCGGAGGTTGGGTTCGATTCCCACCCAGGACAAATGTTTGTGTGATGAGCACGATCATTTGTTCTGTGTCTGGGTGTAATTTATCTATAATATGTATGTATTTAGAAATATATAAGTATGTTTATCAGTTGTCTAGTACCCATAACACAAGCTCTGCTTAGCTTGGGACTAGATGGCGTTGTGTGATAGTTGTGGAATATTATTATTATTATAGTTGGTCGATTGTCCACGTAAATATGTATAATTTATGTACAATGCTACTTACAAATTCGTCAGGCAGTGTAACCAATCTTTGTTTTATGAGATCTTCCCACTCCAGAAACGGTCGAGTTATCAGTAATTTAAAACTGAAAAGTAATTAATTACAAGATTAACGGAGTTAGGTATATTGTACAAAATAATTTCAAAACAAAACAACATACGAAGTAAGAAAATATTCTCAAAGTTATGATCGTTTACTACTAAGAAAATGTTTATTTTGTTTTATATGCAGGGTGAATTTTTCAACCAGGCGTGGATGGCTATATTCTAAACTATTAGGAATATCGAAAAATACTGAAAAGAGTTTGAGGAAGAAGATACAGTCATAAATAGGTAGATCAGTTTTTTTTATCAATTTTACATTTTCCATAAATTTTCCGTAGGTCATTAATTCCCAGAATTTGATCCTTGTTAGCGACGTGCATATCGGATAGTTTTTTTCAGTCTTTTTCGATTATCGTCATAGTCGGATATAACCAGCCCAGTTGAAAATATCATCCTGTATACATTTTTGAAATTTGCTTTGTAAGCCCCGTATAATTAAAACGGCATCATTATTTGTTTTTATTTTTTTATTTCACTGGTTTGTTCTCTATAGCGCGCCATTTCCAATTTATTATGATTTCATATAGCCAACGATACCACATAAAGCAGTCATCGCATGACAACGGGTAGCCAACCATAATGTCTAAGGCGAGAGTAGTTCCACATTGGGAACGAGATGGTGCTAGACGATTTGTATAGCTCTATCTCTTTCCCGCAGTGAAACTACCCTCGCTTTAAGACGTAGGCCCCCAGTTGATGATAAACGAACATTTTCATCACACGACTCTGCCAGGATCAGCACCGTTTGTTCGTATGATTGTTACCAATTAGGATGATACCATACATGTTGGCTAGGGAGCAGTGATGACCCAGTGGTATCTGCCTCGACTTACGAGTTGTAGGTCGTGGATTCGACTCCAGCCTGGCGCATTAATTTGTATATTTCATCACCACTGCTCTCAAAACGGTTTTAGGAAATACCGGTTTCCTCACTATGTTTTCCATAGTGAGGAAACCGGTATGTCCTAAAACCATCAAATTCGAAGACATGGGACATCTACCAACCCGCACTGTGTGGATTAGTGCCCACGCCCTTTCACAGAGGAGGCCTGAGTCCCAGCAGTGGGAACATTATAGGCTGGTAATGATGATGATAATACACGATGGTTAGACTCTGGTCAATAGATAAAATAATACATACGTCTTAGCTATCTTAGTTTGCAAGGGTGTCGGCTTATAAGGCTCGGCGACGTGGACTCTCGTGGTGTTCCCTCGGTAGGCGTACCAGAAGTTGTAGAACTTGAACCTGGTGGCTTCTTTCAGCTGGTACCAGCGACGCTGCAGCAGCATTGGGGAGCAGTGGTGACCTCTGTGAAAGAAAATAGAATAAAATATTAAAAAGATAGATAACTTGTAACTCTCTACGTGATCGAATCCGAAATGAGGAGATCCGTAGACGAACTAAAGTCACCGATATAGCCCACCGGATTAGCAAGCTGAAGTGGCAATGGGCAGGCCATATTGCTCGCAGAGCAGATGGCCGATGGGGTCGAAAAGTGCTAGAGTGGAGACCGTTGACTAGCAAGCGCAGCGTAGGACGTCCACCAACGAGGTGGACAGACGACCTTGTAAAGGTCGCCGGAAGACGCTGGATGCAGGTCGCTTCCAACCGGTATATGTGGAGATCTAAAGGGGAGGTCTATGTTCAGCAGTGGACGTCCTGTGGCTGAGATCATGATAACTTAGAGAGTAAGAGAAATTTGGTACTTACAGCAGTTTCTATTAACTATTCTCTCACAGAAACTCGTGGCCAGGAATTTGGAGTCCCCCTGAGTTTATATGAGCAAAGGTACTTTACGTACAAATCGTTAAGGAGTGGAATTCCCTGCCAGGTCTGTATTTCCTGACAGCTATAACCTTGTGGTCTTCAAGTCAAGAGTGAACAGGTTACTTCTAGGCAAGCGTGCTTCATCATCGACTACATTTTTGGTTATCATCAGGCGACGAGATAGAGGTCAATTAAAAAAAAAATCGTAGTGTCTAACATTCAACAGGAATAATATTATGATGTGAGGAAAAAGACATCACTGATTCATTTTCTCCTTACGGTTAAGGTTGGGATGCCCTGCCGCATGCCGTCTTTATCGATTCATGCTAAGTCATGCATGCACTGCGATTGTTATACCCCGTTTTATAGGTCTAGATGCATTTTTTTGTCTGGGTGTTTCTATATTTGTAAACGCACCGTTTAAAAAAAATACAAAAGAAAAAAAAATGCAATGCGAAAAAATCACATGAATCATAGAGTGATTAGCTCATAATTCAAATGGAGTATCATAAAATAATGTCTCAAACATTTACCAGAACCTAAGTGATATATTTTTTTTACGTTGGTACAATTACCGGCATGGATCTTGAGCGCTGACCTTCACCTTCAGAAGTGAGTTATTAGGTCCCTTTGGTAGATGAGGAAGGGGGCGGGGAAAGTGTAGTGATTGGCCCGCGTAGCGTGCCGTAGTGCATCGCGTCATAGCCGCCACTCGGGATTCGTTGTTTTGTGCGTTTTATTTGTTTTATTGTGCGTTTCATTTGTCGATAAGTGTACGATGCGCAAAGCGATCCCCACTCTTACGCCGAGCGCTCAAGATCCGTGCCGGTATTTATACCTAGTAATATCATCGAATGTGTCCTCCCTCACAGGGCAGAGCAGGAGGGGCTGTGAGACTTGTACTGACCAAAATCTAAGGTGATCCTTCGATAGGCCCTTTATGTTCCAGGGTCACGGTTACCTGATAAGACAGTCCCGTGACCCCGGAAGGCTTTGGCCCTCTAACCTAACCTTAGATAGTTGATAAGCGGTAGTTTTAGCAAAAAACTTACTTGTTATTATAATACAAGGTGGCCATGGACCAAGCTTCAGCCAGGTTGTCCCCTGACAGGTTCTCGATGTTGAACATCTTGACGAGCTCGTACAGCGTCTCCAACACCGGGGCGTCTTTCTCTTTGTTATCTTTTGTGCTGGTCTGGAATTCAACAAAATAGGTATAAATTAAAGTTTTACGAGTATACAGGGTTATTTGAAAAACACCAACAACCTCTTAAGAGGTCATTCCACTCATTACAATGAACAACTTTTACTATGAGACCAAACCTGAAATCACGAAAAAAAATCAGCTGTTCCGTACTTTATGTTCGCATAACTCGTCAAAATGTAGGGAACACCTGATTTTTTTTTCACGATTTCGGGTTTAGTCCTATGGTAAAAGTTGTTCATTATAATGAGTGGAATGACCTCTTGAGAGGTTGTTGGTGTTTTTCAAATAACCCTATATATTTATACGCAATGATGCCTGCGTCGCGTTTTTCGTATAGATTTTTGAGGAAAGAACCTAAATAAAACATTGATCGAATACAACATTGATTTGGCTGTAATGTCAGACGTGTTGGTTGGTAAGTAGTTTGAGACTCTTTCAATAGATGGTGCAATGTGAAAACGTTCAAAAACAAGGGAATGAAAGATTCAGCTTCAAAACGAGTTGCGATCATGGGCGTAGCCACGGTGGGGCAGAGTGGAGCGCTCGCCCCACCCTGACACTGACCTGTGAGGTAGACGCCAGCAGGTCAAACTACCCGAAACTGTCAGATTTTACCAATCGAACATTAACCTTCCAATATTGCGATAAGGTTGAAAATATATACAATATTGCGATAAGGCTACGCCCATGGTTGCGATGACCTAATTGGATTGGAGTAAGACGTCTGGAGACTTATTCAGAAGATGCAGGTTCGAGTCCAACTAGCAGCAATAAAATTTTTCTTTTCTCAACAATCTTGACAAAAATATAAATTAGTCTTACATTACGTTTAAGACTGAAGGTAGTGCGACTGGACTTGCGGACGGCGAGTAACGGATAACTCGCCGTCCGATCAAGGACCAGCTATGCTATTCTCAATAAGAAAGTACATACATCGCTGGACTCTACGATGTGCTCCTCGACTTTGCGATCGTCCAATCGCTCTCAATCGCAACTGTTGCTCTAGTCTAGAGCATTAAGTCGATTAAAGAGAAACTGATTCTGTCCTTGTCGTTGAGACAGTTCGCCTTTTTCTGGAAAATCAACTTTATGTTCAAGAGTTTTTAATTACAAGCACTTCCTATTCTTATACATATATAAGTTGCCATCTCTAAAATTTGGAAACCAGGACAAGGCGCGTGAAAACCCCGGATTTTAGAATCCAGAACCCGGACATGTCAACAGGTTTTTTTAAACATAGTCAGTGTAATGAAAAACAGTTGAAAATGTTATAAATCACCGGAAGCCCCCCCCCCGGACGCTCCCCGGATGCCCTCTAAATTAGGACAAATCCGGGGAAACCCCGACGGATGGCAACCCTAAGTCTTATAGAGAAAAACATAGCTGTTTGATAGTATTCCCCTCTTCAATTTCCTTTCAATAACAAACATTATTACCTGGCCAATAAGGTCTATATTCTGGTGGACGAGCACCAGGTCGAACATGAGCCAGTCTGTGAGTGACATGCGAGCAGGTACAGGTACAGCGTCCATGCGGTCGTTGGCTAAGAACAGCCGGTTCAATTTCTTCACTGTTAGAGCTCGCATCCGTGCCCTGGGTAAAAAAGAAACAAACAGCTGTTATAATAAAGTTTATTTTTAAAATCACGTTGGTCTAGCGTTCACATGCGAGAATATTGAACAGGAGGACTTGGGTTTCGGAACTGTCTAAACGGAAAACCGTGATCAAATGGATTTTAGTCAGTACAAGTGTGACATTAAGGGTGGGAGGACTCATTTGATGATTTTACCAACATAAAGAAAAAAGAACTTGGGTATGGTATGATTCCAAGGTTGAATTGAGCACCAGCACCAATGTTATTAGCAGGTTTTTCCACCAGAAATTTCTCAGTAGCAACCATGGTACTGGATACATACTTGATACTTAACTAAATTCGAAGACATGAAACCTACCATCCCACATCACAGGCCCGCGTGGTGGAATATGGCCCACTCCTTCTCACAGAGAGCAGGCCTGTGTCCCAGCAGTGGGAATATTTATAGGCTGAAGATGATGATGATGATGTGTACTAGCTAAGTCCGGTTTTCACAAAAGCGGAGAGAAACGGAGACGAGAAATGTGTCTTGAATAGCCAATAGGCGAGTCCAAACAGAGCAAGCAGCTTCGCGAGGCATCTGCCGCGCGAAGCAAATGCCTCGCGAGGCTGCTCGCTCTGTGTGGACGCACCTATCAGATTTAATTATGTCAATGTCTACTCTCTGCTCAGCTTCGGTGATTGGTCGCCGCTCCGCTTTGCTGTAGTGGAAACTGGACCTTACATAAAACTTAGGCTAAACGCTCATGGTGACTTGTTGTCTCCCTGTCGAGTGCTATAAAAACTTGCTCGAAGTGCGCTCATTATGGTGCCGAAGAGTTTCTATCGGCTCATACAATTAACAGGGAAACAACTCTTCGGGATAAAAAGTCTCCAGAGCTCGGCTGGCTCTTACCATAACAACTCGCAGTCGCAACCAGTCTCCTTCTTCAGTTCCGTCCATATTTCCTCCTCTGGTTTCTTCTCGGTCAGCAGCAACCGCGCGACGGCTCGGATCAGGCGTCTCTTGAACTTGTCGAGCTCTAGTGCTGCCTTCTTCACCTGTTCAGGTTTCTCTGCGAAGGAAAAAGAACGCTGTAGTGAAAATATATCTTATTTACCACACGCTTCGAATAACACCTGTTGTCTGCAATCTGTTGGAGGATTATGAAATAAGTTTTTTTTTTTAATATCATGGAGATATAATCAAATGTTTCCACCTAAAACGTAACGTAAACGTAGTAAATAAAGTTAAATTTTGAGTTGCTATTAAAAAGTGTGTGCGGCGCCGTGCTCCATCGCGCATGTGCGCACGCGCAGCGTCGTCGCATCGCATCTCGGTGTGACCGTGACGTGTGACCCTACTCTAAAACTTTCGTATATTTCATCACTGTTGAGCAATTGGTCCAGAACTACTCATACGTACTCCTTTGAACATTTTTGTTTTATTCATAGAGGCTACTGAAGTAATGACTTATCCTGAAAAAGCATGGAGAAACAGTGGGAGAAATTGCAAATTATCCGCAATCTTTGAAGACCAGGGGCCTTACCACGAGCTCTTAACGCGATCCAGTTTAGGCTGTGGGAAAGAGACAGAGCTATACAAGTCGTCTAGCGCCATCTCTTTCCCACAGCCTAAACTGGATCGTGTTAACAGTTCATGGAAGGCCACCTGCACTCACAGACCGCGAGCCGTCCTTGCGACACGATCTGGCGATGCGATCTCTGTAAAGATTGAACGCGATGCGATCTGACGCCGGCATGCAGTAACATAAGCACTTATGGACATCCATAGGTTAGAGAGATCGCATGCGATCAGATCGTATCGCCAGATAGTATTGCCTGACCGGATCGCACTCTGTTGGTAAAACTTGATAGAGAATTTAAAAGATATTTTTTCATCTTGGTTATGATTTTATAGTATATTTTCCTTTTAACCCGTTTACCATGGCTCCTCTTGTTTACAATGGGCTTTATCAATTTGTTATTGAGCAGAGTAACGAACATAGATATTTCCCCGAAGGGGAACCACATCGTGACGCGGAATATACCTACTAATAAGCCAGGCCCCATTCGTTGGGAACTTGGGACAGGCGTGATAATATGTTGTGTGATTGCGAGAACAATGCATTGATATGCTATAGCAGCAAATGCTGTAGATTTGCTGTCATTCCTCCAAGATCCCATCACCAGATCCTGATATAATTACCTACCACGGAACCACCTGTAGAAGTACCAAATATTCTTATAATACGGTAGGTATCAAAGAAAAGAAAAATTTTCCAAATCGGTCCAGAGTCCAGGAACCTCCAGGCGTTTTCAAGAAATGGGGAAATATAATAGCGACATAAAAAAGATACTGGCAAATTGAGAAACTCCACCTTTTTTTGATTTTATTGGCCTGCTCGCAGATAACATAAGACTACGGCCTGGTTGAAATTAATAATCTTGTATCGTGCCATTTATGTCTTCGATCAAGCGGGCAACCGTATCGACAAACTACATTACGGGTTGTCCAATCGGCTGAACACCGCAAAAGTAGGTATCCTTCGATTCGATTCGATGTATTCTCTAATAGGCTTGTGACGGCGCGGTCGTAGTGCTCACGCCAAGCTGGGACTAAAGTTGCCATTCACTATGCTACTGACAGGCTGACAGCGACACTATCCAATCGTGCAGCGCTGCGACATTAAACAATTTCAAAGCCGTCGTAGTAGTAGAGTCCAGCGATGAGATTTCTTATAGAGAATAACATAGCTGATTTTTTTTTAAACGTTCCCCCGCACTAGGAATTCCTCCTGTGTCGTGGGTGCGTTTACAAACATATAATAATAATAAATAATAATAAAAATAATAATTCAATTCAATTCTATATGAAATAAGGAAAAGGATAAAATGAAATTACCATTATAATACCATATCAGGCCTGTCTCACTCCGCGGTGTAGGCATAAAACTGCAAGTAGTTGCGGGGCCATTATGTCGTGGCCCATTCACTACGGCTGCCACGCGCCACCCGTTACGCATGCGCTCCGTCTCCTTAATATTTTTGTTACGTTACGTGTAGTTACGCACAAGTTTCTTGCTTTAGGTGCTTTTGGTAAATTAATAACACAATATTATTATGAAGAAAAAAAAAATATAGTACATATTTAGTAATGATCTACAAAATTATCTCCCTGCTTGTGAAGTATGGGCTTAACTGATCATGATACCTAATCATGAGGTTACAAGTTTGGAAATGAGGCGAGATACTAATTGGGGGGGGGGGTGAGCCTACTGGACGACCAAGATAAAAAGACGACACTCTCACTCACCTTAAGCTGAGTACTAAGAATTAAGATCGGTAGAAAGTAGAAAGATGTTTGCGTTGTTGTTTAAAAGTTCTAACTCAGAAAATGGCCACACTACGCATTCAAGGTCAGCGGTCGTAATTCGCTGCGCCACTTTTTTACCTACCTACAAAGACACGCAACGCGGGGCCTGTGACAGTATGCGATAGAATTGGTCGGTTACTAGGTTGAGTGCAAAATAATAAGGACTGGCTATTTTGCCATAGACGATAAAAATCTTTTAAATATTATTCTTTTTTTTTTGTAAGATAAATGTTCAAAAATATAACAATAATAGGTAGAAAAGATAATATTATTATATATTATTCCTCACGTAAGGTGCCGTAGGTATCTACTATTATCATTCTGTGCTAACAATCAATAATGTATGTAGTAATCGATGACGAAACCAAAAAGATATAGGCTGATGATAAAAACAAAATTCCTTGAGGAACATAGGTATTTATGGTAATAATGTAATTTAGCAAATGCATAAAATACGCATAGGTACCTACCTATTTGTGCCTAAACTCGCAAGTCGCAACCCTATTGAGCTTGACCCATAGTAACCTTTTAATGTCGTTGGCGTCAGATAAACCAAAATAAACTCTCGGGCGTAACCATTCAGTACATTTTTGCTTGCGCACGGGAAGTTTAGGCTATTATAAAAGTAGGTGGGCGGTACGGCTGCCAGTTAAAATGTACTTTATTATCTCGTTTATAGATTTTACATTTGTTTGTTTTTTTTTTTGGAGTAGTCCTTCTGTACGTATAGTACTATTAATTATTCTGTGACCATATTAAAACTAGTAAAATTTTACTTTTCTAGCCTTCGTGGTCGAGGTTATCAGCAATTTCATTTCGATTTTCGATTGACAAAGTTGCCAAGTTTGTCAAAATTCAACCAGTTTTTATTTAGATATTGATAATGTTTTTCTCTATGGTCCAGGATTTTCGGTAACGTAAACTGCTATCCCTCCCACAGAGAGGAGGCCTGTGTCCCAGCAGTGGGAACATTATAGGCTGATGATGATGATGAAACTGCTATGCATGCAGTGGTGCTCCGAATTTTACACTGAGTTCCATTCTAATCTTGCCACCATAACGATTTTTTCGCTAAAGGGCATTTACGGGAATAAAGTAGACCTGTGGCGCCCTTTTATATCCGGCGCCCTGGGCGGTCACCTAACCGCGCCTTACCCTAACGCCGTTACCATGCATAGTTTTACAAGACTTACATTGATAAATAACCCGCCACTTTCTTAGCCCTGGACGAACTTGAATAAATAAGCCTTTTTAGGGTTCCGTAGCCAAATGGCAAAAAACGGAATCCTTATACTCGTAGATTCGTCATGCCTGTCTGTCCGTCCGTCTATCACAGCCACCTTTTTTCGAAAGCATAAGAGCTATCCTGTTGAAACTTGATAAGTAGATGTATTATGTGAACCGCATTAGGATTTTCACACAAATATACACCGTGTTCTTCACGTTATCCATAAACTTTAGCAAATACTTCTATGGCTTTTACAAATCAAATCCAACAAAGGAAGTAGTACTTAAAAAGGCTTCGTTACAAAGATATTTGTAATTTCATTTAATGAAATTTAATTGAGCTATGCAGTGAGAAAGTATCTTAATTTGGCCTATGTTGCCGCTTAGTGCAATTAAAATGATAAATCTATCAAATACTATTTGCATTTCATTTGTTTCAGCCCGCCAAATGTTATGAATGAAAATACGACGTTGCCAATTCGGATAAAGAGGCATGCATATCGGGTTATTTACGTCTAGGTATTTAGTTTGTATGAAAATTAACAAAAAATAAGAATTTATTTATGTGTCCATAATGAAAAATGCTTACTTCCGTGGTTTGAACATCTGGTCGAAGTTTATGTATATCGTCCGGAACACGTTGTATAGGTATAAAAAAAACAAATTTTTTTCACCAAACCCATGAGTGTAGTATCTATGGATAGGTCTTTATTTATTTAAAAATGATATTGAGATTACTAATATCATTTTTTTTAAACAAAACAGTTTGCGCGAGAGACACTTCCAAAGTGGTAAAATGTGTCCCCCCTGTAACTTCTAAAATAATAGAATGATAAAACTAAAAAAAATATATGATGTAAATACATTACCATGCACACTTCCAGCGAAAATTGGTTTGAACAAGATCAAATAGTTATTTTTTTAGGGTTCCGTAGCCAAATGGCAAAAACGGAACCCTTATAGATTCGTCATGTCTGTCTGTCTGTCCGTCCGTTTGTCACAGCTACTTTTCTTCGAAAGTATAAGAGCTATCCTGTTGAAACTTGGTAAGTAGATGTATTATGTGAACCGCATTAGGATATTTACACAAAAATAAAAACAAAACAAATTTTGGGGGTATCCCCCATAGTTAGAATTGAAACTCAAATTTTTTTTTCACCAAACCCATACGTGTGGGGTATCTATGGATAGGTCTTTAAAAATGATATTGAGGTTACTAAAATATTTTTTTTCTAAACCGAACAGTTTGCGCGAGAGACAGTCCAAAATGGTAAAATGTGTGTTTGTGTCCCCTGTAACCTCTAAAATAAGAGAATGATAAAACTAAAAAAAAAATATAATGTAGACCTTAACAAAAACTTCCAACGAAAATTGGTTTGGATGAGATATAGTTAGCAGTTTTTGAGATATAGTACATTTTCAAAAACCGTAAATATAACTTTGCCATTCATACAAACACTATGAATAACAAAGTTATTTTTATAGTTTGTGTACATATTACTTACTAATCTCAATATAATTATATCCCTAATCTATGCTTGCTACTGCGGAACCCTTCATGGGCGAGTCCAACTCGCACTTGGCCGGTTTTATTTTTAATACGTCATAAATCGTAAACTGCAATTTACTTTTCAAAGTTACAACCAACTAGGTACATGACTTTTATATTATGTTACTTGCTGCTACGGAACCGTTTAAGGGCAAGTCCGACTCGCACTTGGCCGATTTTTAAATAAGGCTGCTAAAGAAGACTAGTAGAAAATGCCAAAGACAATAAATAAATATTTAAGGGGCTCCCTTATAATTATAACAGACATCATTATTTGCCGTTTTTGTAGATAGTGATACGGAACCTTTCACTTGGCCGTATTATTTCAATACTTGTGCCAACCACAGTTTGAATAAATAAAAACTCTTTAGAGCAGGGTTTCTCAAAGTGGGGTACGCGAACCCCTAGGGGTTCGCCATTCGACGGGGTTCGCGACAAGATTTACGTAATGGTCGCTTGATAGCTGGCAGGCAATGCAGGGAACATACTTATCAGAGAGTGGGTTTTCACACCTGGTCAAGATAAAAACTAAATACAGAAATCGACTTGATACTGAGTCAGTGTTACCTTTTATTCAAATAAAAACCTTATTTTCTTCAACAGTCAGTTTTATTATTTTCTTCGGGGGGGGGGGGGGGGGGGGTGGATTAATTAATTAGTTAGGGGTTCGCTGTCACCTGGAAATTTTAACAGGGGTTCGTGGAGCCGAAAGATTATAATAATTCCATAATCAGCATCCTCTGGACTCGTTGAAATAATGTAGGTAACTAGGTACAGTTGAGTTCGAAAACATCTGTACAAAATAAATGATACAGACCTTATTCTGACTAAATAAAGTTCAAACTTGTACCTACACATATTTTTACCATAATTTATAGAACTCTACTGTACATTTACAAGTGCACACCTCCGCTAAACAACCAGTCTATCTTGACCTCGCTAATGTGAGCTTTCCGAACAACAAGAGTGTCAGCGTATGCTGGTTAGATCTATCCTACGCAAAGCTACACATCAGCTAGTCACAACCAGTTAATCTTGACTCCGTTTGTGTGATCTTTCCGCTCAACACAGGGTCAGCTTATACTAGTTTGGTAATAGTTCGTTGAGTAGCCGTTTGAAACTATTTTTAACCGACTTCAAAAAAGGAGGTTCTCAGTTCGACCAGTGTTTGTATGTATATTTGTCCGCGATTACCTCGAGTTCGCCTTTTCTTTCGGAAGTCTGTGCCAACAAAAGTCAATGAAATAAAAGCAAAGCCCCCGAGAAGAAAAATAAAAAGTTAAGGTATTTTACTTTTTATGTGTTTCTTTTTAAAGTCGGTTGTTTTTAAAAAAAAAAACTTGTGGCGCAGAGCGCGCAGCCTCGCGAGGCATTTTCCACGCGAGGAAACTGACAACTGAGGCCGCTTGCTCTGTGTGAACTCGTCTCTATGTGCATCCACACAGAGCGCGCAGCCTCGACCGAGGCATGAAACAATATACGCGAGCAAAACAAAAGCCGACACTGCATGGGTCGGGCCGTCGGGCGCTCGGTCGCTCAACCGCGGCAGCGCGCTCGCTTGCCTCGGCCGAGACACGTCCACAAAGAACTCCACACCAACCGAGTTGCTTCGGACAGCAAATGCCTCGCGAGGCTGCGCGCTCTGTGTGGACGCACCTATCGACAATAATGGTTCAGCTTGAAGATTATTCATGAATTTTATGCTGTTTTTTTTTGATCATTTCTGTCAATTCTGCGTGAAAAGGTAATCTTGCTCTAGGTGTCAAACACACAAGGGCGGACACAAACAACGCGAAGCGATGTATTGTAACCCTTCGCTGCAAAAATGAGTATCTACGCGTCATAAATAACCCTGACCATTTCAATGAAACTCGGACCCGATTTTGATAAAAATAAATAAAACTGCGACATTATTTTTAGAGTTCCGTGCCCAAAAAAGGTGAAACTGGACCCTATTACCAGTATAATATTACCGTGCTATTACTAAGACTCCGCTGTCCGTCCTTCTGTCACCAGGCTGTACCTATCTCATGAACTGTGATAGTTACAAAGTTACCAAACCATAATAAAATAAGTACCTATTTAAGAGGGTTCCCATATAACAGACATGACTTTTTTGGGGTTTTATAGATAATAGTACGGAACCCTTCGTGCGCGAGTTCGACTCGCACCACCCTGATTTTTGTTTAAATTGTTTTGAAAAAAAAAACACAATTATTATTACTATAGGTTCCATTAATTGTTAAAGTTGCTAATTAGGAACAAGTTCTGGGAAGTAATGACAGTAGACATTATATTTAGAACAGCGCCATCTATTATGATTACATGGCAGATAACAATTTGAAATTATTTATTGATTTTATTTTATCTCTTGCGGAACCGTTTTGAATCTCATTAAAGAAAACTATTGTAAAAAAAAACTAAAATTATAAAGCATTTATAATAAAAAAATTTCAAATACATAATTTATATATTTTGTGTTTCATATACTGATTTGATAATTCCGTTAAATAAATAAGCGAAACAGAAAAAAACGTAAAAATCCGTATTTATGAGCTTCTGACTGAAGTGTAAATTCGCAGCCCATTGCCGAAAAAAAAACTATTTTTTTTTTTTGTTTTTCTTGAATATAATCCACTATTGGCTTTATTTCTAAATTGTTCCTCATTTTTATGTTAAATCATTTTTGTTGTTTTTTTATCATTCAAAATAATAACTACGTAGGTACATAATTGCATAAAATAACAACAATGTAAACTTAGAGCAGATCACTATGCAGAAGTACAGAAAAACGGCTTCAAAATACGAGCGGCAAAGACGTCTGCGTAGCTGTATTGCGGCCTCTCAAATGGACATTTCTGAGTAATCTTCACCGAACTTGACGTAAGAAATATCACAATTTATAAATACCCATTGAGTACAGGAAAACTGGAACACGAGTTTTTAATCACATTTAATTCTGCAATCACATTCACTAATTTAATAACAAACTTGAGTTTCCTTTCACGGTTTACATTTTCTTTACACTTGCGTACACGTCAACGTTTCAAAACAAAATGGCGAAAAACGTGCCTCGCTCAATGAGACCAACAGCGCTAGCATCCATGGCAAGCTTGTGCGACACGAATAATCTGTCATTCTATCCTTCTCGCGCATTCTAGCGGGACTTGAGACAGGGGAGTTGCGTGAGCGAGATAACAACATTTCGAAATCATGAGGCACTTTGAATTTGGACTTCAAGCGGGACGGACGTATGCATGATCGTGGAGTGAATTTTATTGTGAACCGCGTTAATTTGAAAACATTTTTGATTTATATTTGCATTACGAGGCGTTTTAATTCCAAATGGGAACTTACATTGTTTACTTATAGTTTGATTTCTCCGTCAGTGACATAACAATGGGAGTAAAGAATTTTCTAACAAAGTAGGTTACCGCTTGAGTCCGCTTGCCGTTTTATCAATATAATATAAGTAAACTTTTTCAGTGAGAGAAGTATCGGCTGAGCGTGTGGTTAAAAGGAGGTTATGTTGTCAGTGAGTTTTTGAGATTAAACTTAATTTTAAAACCCACGTTAAAACCTGAATTAACTCAGGTAGGCGATTACTTTTTCTCAAGCGTTGCGAATGCCTCCGATTGCTAACATGGAACCCGTAATCATTGCAGATAAGAGCCCTTACTATTTGTTTTAGTTTTAGGAACAGTTTTAGATTGAGTGAGAACTGAGGAAGTAGTGAGAAACTCATTGGACCAACAAACAATATAGTTTTAATGAGAAAGTTCATCGTATCTACATAAAATACAATTAAATAAAATGTATTATCAGTTTGTCATAAAAAAGTAAAGATGAAAACTATTCATAGCAAATAAATTCGATGTAATGATTTCCACTATCCGATCAAAACTCGCGACCTTTCTGTTGAGTGCGAACGAGTGCCGATCGATTTGGTTGTCTTTAGCGCGTTTAGTAGGGGACGAAACCGGCTAATGGCGGGAAAGACTGTTTCCATTGTCAAGGCAACTAAAAATAGAATTCGTTGTGAATAATAAATTAATTGATAATTAAACTGGAAATAAATGTGTGTATGGTAATGAGTGGCAGCTACTAAATAGCCTCAAATAGCTATATTTCTTGGAGAATCTTTAAATCAAAAATAAATAAAATTAACTAGGTTTGAGCTATTTTTTAACCGACTTCAAAAAAAAGTAGGTTCTCAGTTCGACCTGTATGTATGTATGTTTGTCCGCGATTATCTCGCGTTTGGCTGAACCGATTTTGATGCGGTTTTCAGGAAAGTGTTCATTACATTCTGGAGAAGGTTTTAGTATATAACACTAATGGATATCCCGTGACGTTGCCCGCGTGGATCCGTTTTGTGCTTACTTGAATTGTAGATTTTCAGTGACCATTGCATGTTTGTCCGCGATTATCTCGCGTTCGGCTGAACCGATTTTAATGCGGTTTTCAGAAAAGTATTTGTAACATTCTGGGGAAGGTTTTAGTATATAAAAATAATAGATATATTGTGAAGTTGCCCGCATAGATCCGTTTTTGTTGCTTACTAGGATTGTAGATTTTCAAAGACGCCGATGATTATGAAGGTTGTTGTTGAATATCTAAACTAAAAAGGGTAAAATAAAAAACTTTTTGAAAAAAAGAGAACCGACTTCAAAACCAAACACAAAAAAGTGTAAAATAACTTTTCTTTCGGAAGTCGGTGGCCTGCATAGTTAGTGAAATAAAAAACAAAGCCACCGACTTCCGAAAGAAAAGTTATTTTACACTTTTTTGTGTTTGGTTTTGAAGTCGGTTCTCTTTTTTTCAAAAAGTTTTTTATTTACTTATGTAGACATCATAAGTGATTGAAGTGATTATTTTACTTCATTAATTAATAGAAAAAGCACACAAGTAATTTAATACATAGGTACCTTTCTAGTTAAGTTTTTAAAACATCATAACGCAATATTGCAAAATAACACAAAATTGATAATTGTTATGACAGGGATTAATAATCATGGATTAAAACCACTACTAACTAAAATTCAAATAAATCTTTTCTAAACGAATACAAGTTCTTTGACTAAACAGAGCGCGTTTTTTTATTCGATAACGATATCGTATCGCATGCGTCTTGTTTATGAAACCGTACCCACCAGCTGCTAGGTCTGCCTTGTTCATACGTAATGGAGATAGTGTGTTTCTGTGCACAAGATTATAAGCTTTGACTAGAAACCATAAAGGTTACTTTTACTTGTACGGATTTGATACTTATGTTGTTTGACCTTCGCGTAGTAAATCAAACGGTTGTTCACGAGTCTGTGATGTCATTTTTTTTTGTTATCTTCATTACTTACTGAAGTACGTTTTTGTCATCGTTTGAGTTGTTACGGCCATTTTCTCCAAAATCATATCTACAATTCGCTAATAAAATTAGGGTCCCCACATACATATATCAGTTTTCCTGATCAGGAATCCTGATCCGTTTTCTATACGAACACAGTGAATTCTTACAAGTGTGTGTGCATGTTTTGTGTGTGTTGTTCACATTTCATTGTATTTCATTCATCATTTCGAATTCCGTTCGGAAAAAAAACTGATGTATGTGGGGACCCTAAAACATTCGTGAGATAAAACATGATACTGTAGCTACCTATTATCCAGAAGATTGATTTTTTGAAAATCTGAAATAAAATGTTGTCAGTACACACGGCTACACAAACTATGGTGCTGCAAAGTAGTGCAAACTAGTATAAGCTGAACGTTTTGTTCCAAAAGATCATAAAAAGCAAGGTCAAAATAAACTGGTTTTATACAACTTGATGTGTAGGCAGGGTCTGTACTGAACCTACTACAGGAAAAGTTCAACAACCTTTTTTTTAAGAGTACAACACTTTTACATCATAGAGTCTCATTGATAGAGTCTATCTATTGTGCCTGCCGGGGTCGCGGGACTGTATCATAAGGTAACCGTAGGCCTGGAACGTAAAGGGCTATTAAATGATCGCTAGTTATTAGTTCCAGGATAAATTCTACTTATTCTCTTAGGCTCCTGGGGTTGGGGTGTGATCATTAATTAGCTTAAGTATATTATCTACATGGTCTCTACCATGCATGGCTCTCTCAAGAATTGAGCTAGGTTTAAAAAAGAATTGAGCTATCAAAAAAAAGAGATAGGTAAGTTTAAAAAAATACGTTGCCCCACACTAGGAATTTTTCCTGTACTGTAGGTAGGTGCTTTTACAAACATTTAAACTCCACCCAGATCCGGAACAAACACTTTTTTTTATTTTTTTTTAAAGACGTTGCCTCACAATAGTAATTTCTACTGTGTAGTGGGTGCGTTTACAAACATGTAAACTCACATACACAAACACTTGTAGATCATCCAAATATTAATTTTTGTTCCATGCAAGAACCGAACCCGCGGGACAGAGCGTAGCAGGCAATCGCTCAACAACTGGCTAGGTGTACTGGCTCGGGTGACTCCCTGTCCGACCATGGACCATGCCCGGGTCGACGGCGCGTTGTGTTCCACGCGCGCCTCAAAGAGCGTCAGCATAATGACGGGGCTCTAGAGGGCCAAAGCCTGCCGGGGTCGCGGGACACACGTATACCGCGACCCCGGTATACAAAGGGCTACTGAAGGACACCGTGGATTTTAGTCACTACAAGTCTGACAGTCCCTCCCGCCTTGTCCTGGGTGGGAGGACTCATTTGATGATCTTACCACGATAAAAAAAAAAAAGTTGCAATATTACCCCACGGCTAGTATTATAATTATTATCTCTTTGCCCGAAGTATCGCCGATATATCGGTATCGGATGCATCGCTAATAAAAACTACTGAACCAAACTGAATACGTTTTATAGAACTAAATGGCAAGTAGGTATACTGCATCCAATGATTGACTGCATCGAACAAAAAAGAATCATCAAAATCGGTTCGTCAAAAGATATGAGGTAACAAACAAAAAGTACAGTCGAATTGAGAACATCCTCCTTTTTTCGAAGTCGGTTAAAAAGTATGACAACCTCCTATTACCACAGAATACTATTAATAGTATTTAAAGTAGTGCTATTACTGGAGGCGCTCCGTTTTCGTAGCACAACGACAGAGAGCGTATGGCAGGCGCTCTATGATACTCAAGATAATTATGGGGGGACCATTTATTGACGCAACTTGTAGAGTTAACTCAATCCACATTGTATCTCGATTGTAGAAACAAAGACTTAGGTGTCAACTCATCCGCAAAATATTTCATCCGAGGATGAAACGTCCCTTCAAAAGACGAAAGGGGTCGACTCATCCGCAAGTTCGGATGAGCCGTTGCATAGCTAATATTGATGTGGTCATTTTCATTCGAATAGACAAAAGTACTGAAACCTTTATCTACAAACAATTGTGTAAAATTATAGAAAATGAGAACACGATGTGAAATCTGAACAGAAAGTACTAGGAGAACAGGATCATGAAGAATTTGTTGGTTTCACCGTCTTCAGTATTAAAATTGACTTTATCAAAGATATTACTATGGATATTACAGTACCTAGGTACGTGTTTTTTAAAACCCCAAGGACGCTTCCTGTAGCGTCCTATTGCTATCTCGCTTTGAGAAATCAATAAAACTGCGCAGCCCGGCCGTTTCCACTGCCCAACATCCTGCAAGTGCGCAGTCTATAATAATCTACTAACGCAGTCTAGGCTGTACCTGGGTACATTAATTATGCTGTACGTAAAGCCTAATTACTACTTGATATTTTGGAAAAGTGCTTGAGGCAAGCAGCAAGCTAAATCCCAACTAAATTTTCTGGCTCATAATTTTTTCCTCTCACTCAATATTCAATTTATAAAAGTATGAAGTTTTCGAAATGCCTCAAGGGCTTTTTTTGGGATAAAAAAAAAACCGAATCCATAAATGCGTCTGGCTTCATTTAATACCATTTTTTATCAGCCTGGTCAGCATTTCTGTGCTTTAAGGGGAATGCTCCAACCAGCCCGCGAAATTCAAAATTTCTTGGGTTTTTTGCAATTTGCAGGCCAGTGCTAGGTTGTATATTGATTAAAATATTGATCGCGCTTATAAGACGTATGTAGTTACAGAATTATTATCATCAAAATCACCAATACAACCCTCCAAGTTCATAAAGCTTCAGGAACAAAAAAATAACATAAAAAGTCATTCCTGAAGCTTTATGAACTTAGAGCGTTATATTGATGATTTTGTTGATTATAATTCTGTAACTACATACGTCTTACAAGCGCGATCAATATTTTAATCAATATACAACCTAGCACTGGCCTGCAAATTGCAAAAAACCCAAGAAATTTTGAATTTCGCGGGCTGGTTGGAGCATTCCCCTTTAAAGGGATAATTGAAGAAGTATTGAGCAAGTTTTTAACGTGCCTCAAGCACTTTCGCAAAAAAAACTTTTTGAAAAAAAGGGAACCGACTTCAAAACCAAACACAAAAAAGTGTAAAATAACTTTTCTTTCGGAAGTCGGTGGCTTTGTTTTTTATTTCACTGACTATGTAGGCCACCGACTTCCGAAAGAAAAGTTATTTTACACTTTTTTGTGTTTGGTTTTGAAGTCGGTTCCCTTTTTTTCAAAAAGTTTTTTATTTTACCCTTTTTAGTTTAGATATTCAACAAAAACCTTCATAATAATCGGCATCTTTGAAAATCTACAATCCTAGTAAGCAACAAAAACGGATCTATGCGGGCAACTTCACAAGATATCTATTATTGTTATATACTAAAACCTTCCCCAGAATGTTACAAATACTTTTCTGAAAACCGCATCAAAATCGGTTCAGCCGAACGCGTGATAATCGCGGACAAACATGCAATGGTCACTGAAAATCTACAATTCAAGTAAGCAAAACGGATCCACGCGGGCAACGTCACGGGATATCCATTAGTGTTATATACTAAAACCTTCTCCAGAATGTAATGAACACTTTCATGAAAACCGCATCAAAATCGGTTCAGCCAAACGCGAGATAATCGCGGACAAACATACATACATACATACATACATACATACAGGTCGAACAGAGAACCTACTTTTTTTTTTGAAGTCGGTTAAAAATTCACGGATCTCTACAGCTAAGCGTATGAGCAAGCGTAGTGTGGGACGTCCTGCGGTACGATTTCTGTCTCCTTCCCACAGTGGCCACAGTGGAACTACTCTCCCTTGGTAGGCCCCCAGTTGTGGCTGGAAAGGCGTTTGTGGCTGGAAAGGCGTCACGGCGTCCTGACCTATCGGATGACGCAGGTCCTCACCGGACACGGATGTTTCGGGAGGTACCTGTGTCGGATGGGGAAGGAAGAAACGCCGGGGTGTCACCATTGCGAAGATCGCCCGGAGGACACAGTAGAGCATACGGTGCAAGACTGCCCCGCTTGGGCAGAGCACCGCCGTGTCCTCACGGCAGCGATAGGCGGAGACCTCTCGCGCCCGGCATTGGTCGAGGCCATGCTGCGGGGCGAGACTTAGTGGGAAGCGGTCGCCTCCTTCTGCGAAGCAGTAATGCTCGTTAAGGAGGAGGCGGGCCGTGAGAGAGAGAGGACAGCGTCCTCCCTCCGCCCCACCCGCAATGGTAGACGCCCACGGCGTCGGACGTCGCAAGACGATCTCCGGCCACCGTAGGCGCGGGCATGCGGGCGGCGAGTAAAGGGCAACTCGCCGCCCGACCATGGACCATGCCCGGGTCGACGGCGCGTTGTGTTCCACGCGCGCCTCAAAGAGCGTCAGCACGATGACGGGGCCCCGCCCAAGAGGGCCAAAGCCTGCCGGGGTCGCGGGACTTATCTCATTACCGTGACCCCGGAACATAAAAGGCTATTGAAGGACACCGTGGATTTTAGTCAGTACAAGTCTGACAGTCCCTCCCGCCCTGCCCGGGGTGGGAGGACTCATTTGATGATTTTACCACGCTAAAAAAAAAAAAAAAAAGTTACTTTTGCAGATTCTTCTCTAAAACATTCTATGTTATGTTATGTACCTTCCTGTCTGGCAGTTTGTTCTGTCAATTTTCTATTAATTTCCATTATTCGCTTCTCTTGTAGTTGCCGTTTAATGTTATTCTGAAAATATTAAACTCGCTATGAAGTAATTTAGTTTAGACGCCAGCACGCCAACCTACCACAATCTGTCAATTCTTATTCGAACATGAACCTTTTACTTTTGTGATAAAGTTGAGAATCTATTGGAGAATTTCGACTTGTTGGGGTAGGTTGGTATGCTGCTGGCGTCTCTATAAGATTTTAATAAAAATAAAAATATCCCCTTTGTTCGATTCCTACATAAAACAAGTGAACATGTCCAAGGAAAACATTTAAATGTGTGCGTGGCGCTCACTCATACATAAAAGTGGCTTCACGAGAACCGCTGGTTTTGTTTTGAACACGAAATCTGGGACATTTTATAATAATCTAAGAAAATAATTTATTGAAAAATGTTATCACCTCCTTTTCAATTTTAAGAACTCGTGCTTCTTTATTTGTAATCTCGCTCTGAAATAGAAATGTAATATAATTTTCAACCGACTTCTAAAAAGGAGGAAGCTATCGATTCTTTTGGTATTTTCTTTTATCTCTGAGTTGACACAGCATTGAAAACAGTCTGTCCCCGGTACTGTAGATTTTAAACCTGCTCTAAAAAACAAAGTTGAAAATCCACGAAAGACAGATTGCAGCTGCGTCAGCGCTCACTGCGTCCATTAGAGAACGGCACTGTTGGTGGCCTACCATGACTTCTTAAAACGAGAGTAATTTTGATTGTGGGAACGAGATGCCGCTAGAGGACTTGTATAGCTCTATCTCTTTCCCACACTGGAATTACTCTCACTTTAAGACGACATGTTGGGCCACCTGTTCCAAATACAAACACCTAACTCCCATTACTCTCTTTCAAGTTTTGAAAAAAGAATATCATGAAAAAAGAAGAAGCCTTTAGCCGACTCCAAGGTCTTATCTATCTCTCTGTGTGGGTGTGCCAAAGTTCATCAATACCGGTCTAACGATCCTTTTCGTATTTTTAATAGGTACTACTGTTTCTCGTGGCTTCCACCCACTACACAGTTCCTATGGATGATAACGTGATGTTGAATAACCCATAGACATAGAGCATGAATCCTCACTCGACAAATGTCAAATAATATGGACCAAACGAGACAAAGAGGAAAATACCGAAGACAATTGTTTGACCATCTATTACTTTCTTATCTTTGCTTTACCATAGATATTATCTTTGTCTTATAACATCATCATGATGATGATCATATCAGCCGTAGACTGACACTGCTGAACATAGTCCTCCCCATAGATTACCAATAAAACTAGTTGGTAGGAGCTTGCATCTTGTGGTCTTCATCAGATCGTCAATCCACCTTGTAGGTGGTCCTACGGTGCGCTTGCTGGTGTGCGTAGTCTCCATACGAGAACCTTACGGTCATCTGTTCAACGTGGTATACAACATTATTTTTAGTTTATGCGAAACCTGAATATAGTTTGTTCAGAATCAGTAACTGATTCGTTACCAATATTTTTACACCATGTTATAATTTTTTTCAAAAATATTTTACTTAAATTTGAAAGAAATAACTGATCAAACAATTGTTTTTCACTCTATCTAGAGAGTATGTTCAACTTTAGGCAGATTTAAGGCTTAATTTATGCTCTATGTACGTGCATATCACAGACTGAAGTCATATTAAGTGCTTTGATCTTAAAAAGATTTTTTTTTTTAACCAAATGGTGCTTACTTCCAGGGACCTATTATGATATAGTTAGGGAACTTATGTACATACTTAAGTGAGATCAAAGTCGATACACTACTTAGATAGATACCTACCTCGTGAAGATTCAATGTTGGTACAGCAGCTGTATGCATGTAAGTTTTTCGAGCGTGTCTCAAGAAACTAGCAGGGGTGAAATGCACAGAACAAATTGTATCGTGTTTGTTTGGAATCCAGCCCCGTTTTCCCGTTGCTCTTATCCATTTTTCTCTCATACGAGGATTATGAGTGGGAAACCTAGTAGAAAGAGCAAATAACTAGAACTTATTTACATTTTAAAAGTCAAAATGGGATAATTAGTAATAGTCGTCCATGATCATGGCATTCGGAAACTCAAAACTCTAAGTTTTTCCACACGATGTAGGTGTGGCACGCATAGCTTCTTTGAGGGACTGTTTTAAAAAGGTACCGTTTCCCTGGTACGTGGAGGGGAACAGGTTGGATATTTAGGACAAGAGGTCTAATTTGATAATTTTACCTCTCATAAACAACCATAGCTTCTGGCCGAGGCAAAAGTCAGGCCTTGAGTCTAAACTGTGCCTTGAGTCGTGTCGTATTGGAATCTCTTAGATGGGGCTCAACGGCATCGGCAGTCCGTGATCACGTCTATCCGTCACGACGTGCTCTAACAAAATGACACAAAAAAACGGTCACCTTGATATTGTATCTTCACAAGCAGCGCCATCATTCGAAATTTCCAAAACGACCACGCTTTCTTATTTCTTGAATTTTATGCTAATGGTAGATTTTTTTATATATTGATCATAATTATTATATTATTCTAAATAAATTAGTCCTAATATTAATTATTGTATGTTGAATTTCCTATAGCAGTAGGTATGCAAACTCTCCTTTATTGAAAATTATTTTCTACTTTTTAGTTCCATCCATTGCTATTAAACCGTGTTTTTCTTAATTTTCTGTTTTATGTTGTTTTTACTTACCTGTGATATGTTATGCCAGCATTTCGTTTATTTACGAGTTTACTTTGATTATTACACAACATCACAGCGCAGTAAGGCATTTTTACGTCAGTAGGTTAGAATGCATTTACTCCTCGTTTTACGAATAGACACTACGACTCGTTACCGTCGAATGTGCGCAAAGTCGCAAACATGCGCAAACCGCAACAGGGAGCCGGGCGCAGGGCGCAGGCTAGGGCTGGAGTTGCCAAGTACAGCGCTCTAAAACAGTAGATGTGCTTACGATTTCACCTATCTCCTGGGTTTCACGCAAACACAATTGCAACAAACCTTCGCACTGAAGGTATAAAATAAGTAGGTAGGCCAAAATTAGGTCTAATTATACGACGTCATCGTCAGCACATCAAGCCATCCCAATTTCTTTCTTCAATAGATTTTACACTTTAACGCGATACGAGAAACTTCAGTTCCGTTTGGGAAAATTTGACAGATTGTCGCAGGCAGGGGATCTGCTGGCGTCTATTCTTACTACGGACTCTGTAAATTCGGGTGTTAGGTAATTTTATTTTAGTGTATGTTGAGAATGTCCTACTTTTCTTTTAGTTTTAGAGAATTCCGTCTGCGTTCCCCTCGCAATCAGGACGCTACGCTACCGGAGCGGAGTTAAAATTCCGGACATGTCCTAAAAATTTCGATCGTAGTGCAACCCTATTTGTGACCTATATAAAACTGTTGCCGAAAGCCTAGCCCGCGTGTTCCTCGAACATTATTCCACGGGCACATGTAATACCATATTATGATGATGATATGCGGTATCCTTTGTACTATTCCAGAGTCCAGAGCAAAATTACATCGATATCTGATCAGCCGTGATGGAGTAACAAAACACCCATTCATCCAAACTTTCGCAATGTATATTAGTATGATGATTATTAGGTAGGTACTACTTCATTTTTCCAAACTAAAGGTGGTGAAACAATAATTGAGAAGCAGTTCGAACATTCTTATTTTGGAAGTCAGTTAAAAAGAATAGATTTTGTCCATTTAGACTATCAAAATCAGTTTTACATTATAATCGAATAAATAAAACACAAATTCAGCGTTCAAGTGTATTCCGAAGATACATCATTTCTATTCTACTGCAGCAACTTAAACATACGGTTTTTGACTAGACTGGACTAGAAACAATACAAAACATAATTCTTATAATAAACTTATGAAACTAAACGTTTTGGGAATGTTTTCATAATACAACTAATAGTTAAAATAGATATCACTCTAAAAGTCCCCAGTCTATGAATCGTCCCTGTAATCTTGTTTTCAGTTTTACATTTCTTTAAATCAAGTCTAGGTGTTTGTGAGACTTCCTATCTTCTGCAATACTGAGGTAAGAAATGGAAAGAACCCGCAATTCTGCTGCTAAAGGACTTCAATCTTACACCTCCAACAGCTCTGCTGCCAATCCGTTGACTAAGCGCCCTTCCTCATGACGCGATTTGCAATTCCTATCAACTAAAATGAAAATCGTTCTTGCGACTATGACCATAATGATACAATTCAACTGGCTTAAGTCGTGCTTAAGAGCGCTTATTCTGAAAGTTGGCAACGTCCCAAATAGTTGTCAAATATTAACAAGTTTTAATTAATTTAGCAATGTTACTGTATTGAAATAGGAAATATATGGCTCTGTAGTGCACTAAAACATTGATAAGGGAATGCAATAAGTATTATCGTAACAACGAATAAATAGTTTTAGATGTAAAAAAAGTATTTGGACACCTTCCAAATGCCTTTTTTAAACCTAAAACGATGAAAACATCAAATTTAGTGTTTTAATTGCATTCCTATATCAATGTTTTAGTGCACTACAGAACCTTTTTTCTTATTTTCATACAGTAAATTTACCAAATTAATTAAAACTTGTAAATATTTGACAGCTATTTGCGACATTGCCAACTTTCTGGTTATGCGCCCTTAAGTCGTTGTGGCAAGCGTGTTTTATTTTTCTATCGAGTATATGTCGTAGAAGTAAGGATGACTTTTAATTGATTGGCGACACAAATCGGTCGAATTATATCGCATCGCGTCTTAAGGAAGCGCACTTTCCATATCACTCTACCCTCTTAACTTCCAAATATATATATATATATATATTTTATATTATGTATAAATATTAAATACAGTTACTATTAAATAAAATCAGACCATAGAGATTACAAAGTGGCACAACAAGTTTCTGTATGAACAGTTCTACAACTAACATCGAGATTGTTAAAAATTGACATTACATTTTTGTAATGTCCTGAAATTGATGTTTTTTAAAAATCAAGCTGGTTGTGGTACATGTCTTTGGATTCTGTAACAAAGAACATTTTAATTGTTAGTATGATCAGCAGATAAACTAAAATGTTACTAAAAAGGAAATAAAATCAGTCAAGAGCGTGTCAGTCAGGCACGTTTTGCGCTGCACAGTGGTTGGATTGGCTCCACAATTGGCTCCGTGGACATTGAAATCAAAATTTTCTTTAGTTGAGATATGATTGAAGGTTGAGATGTAAAAATCGGAACGGCCTTACTTCAGTATTATGTATTTATAATATTTGGTAATTTGACAGCTATTAGACAGCATCATCTCCGAAAAATCTTTTTTTAGCGTGGTATAATCTTCAAATGAGTCCTCCCACCCAGGGCAGGGCGGGAGGGACTGTAAGACTCGTACTGACTAAAATCCACGGTGTCCTTCAATAGCCCTTTATGTTCCGGGGTCACGGTAATGAGATAAGTCCCGCGACCCCGGCAGGCTTTGGCTCTCTAGAGGCCGTGAGATCGCCGCCGTGAGGACACGGCGGTGCTCTGCCCTAGCGGGGCAGTCCTGTACCCCGTATGCTCCACCGTGTCCTCCGGGCGATCCTAGCAGTGGTGACACCCAGGCGTTGCTTCCCTCCTTCCTTATCAGACACAGGTACCTCCCGAAACTTCCGTGTCCGGTGAGGACCTGCATCATGCGGTAGGTCAGGACGCCGTGACGCCTATCCAGCCACTCCTCAAAGAGGGGTCTTAGCGCCGCGATTGCGGCGTGCCCGGACGTCGCTCGGTTGCGACAGTCGTCCCCACCATACTGCCCTGAGATCACGCCGGAGCTCTTCCCGTCGCACCTCGACTTCTCAAGGCAGCGGGGATACACCCAGCCGCTGCGTCTCCACGCGCCACTCATAGACGCGCTGAAGGGAATAAAACTTAAAGCCTGTGGCTTAAATGAGGTGTTGTCCCACATGAGGCTATTTCGAAATGCTATAACACGTGCACCCATGCGCGCCGCTTCACTCACAGCAGCGTGTTGAATTTCGGGAAATTCAGTTACGAGATTTTTATGTTGATTTAAGTGTGATCTTGAAAATATATAAAGTAATTGACTTTAGTGTGCTAATTTAATTAATTACCCGTACCGTCGGGGGTTAATAACATTACAAAATGTTATAAAAATTACTGAAATAAAGCCGTTCCTATTTTTATTATTCGCCAAAAGGAAATTTTGATTTCAATGTATTAGACGGCACGGTTGGTGCAGCGACTGAGCGATTGGACTGCTGCACTGCGTGTCGCGGGTTCGATTCCCGCACGGAACAAATATTTGTATGACCTACAAATAGTTGTTCTGGGTCTGGGTGTTTGTGTATGTGAGTTTCTATGTTTGTAAACGCACCCACGACACAGGAAAAAATTCCTATGGTGGGGCAACGTTTTTTAAAAAAAAAAAAAGAAATGTCCCCGGAGCGTCGATTTCGAACCACTGTGCGCTGTAACCAATAGCGAGCTTGCTCATGCATGACGCGATTCGTGCGATTTGCAATTTCTACTAACTAAAAATGAAAATCGTTCTTGCTACTACGATTATAATGATGCAATTCGACTGACTTACGTCGTGTCGTGGCGAGCGGGTTTATTTTTCACCTACCCTGCCTACCCATAAATAACCGCAAGGTTTATGTCATATATCGCAGTGGTAAGGATGATTTTCATTTGCAGTAGAAATCGGTAGAATTGCGTCGCATCGCGTCAGCAAGCTTGCTTAGTTGGTTCAAATCCTGGATATTTTAGGAATCGGCAACAGCGGCCTATGTACCGTCACAATGCGCCCTGCAAGCAAGCTGCTGTTACGATAATGTTCTCGGGACCTCCAGCGCCCACAGAAGGTATACTTAGTCTGCGACGCAAATCAAGCTTGCCTTGCATCGCCGACAAAAAATTAAGAGGCCAATAATTACATAAAAAATGTTGTGGATAGCAAAACACTACACTGAAAAGTGTATTATTTTAATTCTATTCAACATTAAATAATAATAATAATTTATTTTTATTTCAGACAATGGTAGTCCATATTACAATACAATCAAATTAATATATTCTAAAATAATATTCAAAACCAAATAAATATTCAAATAAAAATTAAATAAAATGTCAACTAATAAATAAACCATTGTAAGTGTTTTACTGATTTCTAAGTAATAAGTTCTAAAATTATATATGTTTTCAGTGCAATTTTCCAGTTTTTATTACGTACTTATTAATAATTTGATGTACCTAGTAATTTACTAATGAATGAACACAATTTGTAAAAAAAAATCTACACTTGAAACAACTTTTAAGGGGCACACCTAATGCCATCAACGGGCCCAAATCCAGGACTCCGTGACCACTACCAAGAAATCCTCATAGGAAAAACTTAACGCATAGCCTGACCTGGGAATAGAAGTAAAGGACCTCATGCTCAACAGTGGCACTTGTGAATATTAGACCAATGGTAATTTCATGTAGTAATAAAAGAATTCTATTTTTCATACAATATGTCCAAATTGTTGGATATTAAGTAAACTACAAGGTTTATTCCACTTTGTTCACCCAGGTGAACAACATGGACAACTTTGGTGTCCTCGATTCACCTGGATGATATCACCCAGGTGATATTTTTGAGGTGAAAAAAGAACACCAAAGTTGTCCACTTTGTTCACCTGGATGAACAAATTGGAATAAACTACCTAAAAGCTTGTAAAAAGAAATTACCTTGCACTTTAATGCCATTTTTCTTATCCAGCGCCTTCTTCATCATAGCAATAGTTTCAGCCAAGTTATGAACACCCAACATCATGTCGCATATACCTGCCTGCTTGTAGCTGCCACCACCAACTAACGGACAAAACAAATTGGAGGCATCAGGGTATAGTCACCACTCACCAGGACACCAGCACATCAATCTAGCCCAATCTGTCAAAATTCTTTAATAGATTTCCAACTATTATTACATTTAGAGGTCATTTTTCTCATTGTGACCACTTTGTTTGTTTCTGCTAATTTTATTTTCAAAGTAGTCAGGTACAAAACATCAGCTTCATCTAGTTTTGTTTTTAGTGTGGATAAGTGTTTTTTACAAAAACAAGTTCTAGATAAGTATCATTTATGATTAGTGTAGAATGTAGATTATTATTTTATTTGCAATGATATTATAAGTAAAAAAGGTGTAGATACGTTATACGCGCTCAAAAACATACACGCTCAAATGTGGTTGATTCACAAACCTTGACCTCAGTCCGACGTTGCCAGCGACAACGGATGCACTTCACGTACTACAGAGTGAGTCAAAAGTAAAAGTGACTCAAAACCAGCGAAAATGCCGTCGTGTGTGATGAGATATTGTACAAATTATACAAGCAAGACTTCTAAAAGTCAAAGAATCACTTATCATTCGTAAATATATTATTTATCTTAATATTTTCACAAATAAAACATTACGTTTCCATAATATGGCGTCGTAAAAGAAGAGTGCGAGTGAGAGTGCGAGTGAGATAAAAGAGAGAGCGACACCATCTAGCTGTCACTTTTTTTCATATTGGTTTTATCAAGCTATCCTTTTTACTTGTAGTGAAATGTAATGTGTGTGAATAAAAAGTGTGTATGTGTGCTGCCTCTCTGCGCGGTACGCTTTTTTCTGTTGTTTTGTACGTGTATAACATATCTATGACTTATAATATCATTGTTTATTTGTATAACATGAGTGAACGTCCGTTTCAACCGCGCGGCCATGACGTTTTTTTTAAATAAAAACCATCCCAAGTTTTTGTAAAAAAATGTAAAAGTCGATTCCCAAAAACCATAAATTTGTCAAAGCAATGGTTAAAAAGTTATAAGGGTTTGAACGTGGCCGCGCCATCGAAACGCGGCGAACCGCGCGGCCATGGAGATCTTTAAAACTAAGCGTCGCAGAGACCTGAAATTTTGGGAAATAGTAGATTGATTTTGTAAAAAATTTGTAAAAATATAGAAAAAAATCCTGTGTTTATATTTTAGGAGCTGTAAGGCTAAAACCTCATGGCCGCGCCATTGAAACGGTGTCAAAAACGTTATCGCCGATATCTCGCTGAAAAAACATCGCAGACGTCTGAAGTTTTTTGTAAAACACAGATTTGATTTTGTCGAAACTAGTAAAAATACAACAAAAAATCCTAGGTTTATATTTCAGGCGCTATAAGACTAAAACCTCATGGCCGCGCCATCGAAACGTTGAAGATTTTGTTTTTCGCCAATATCTCGCTGAAAAAGCATCGCAGAGGTCTGAAGTTTTTTGTAAAACCTAGATTTAAACTTGTCAAAACTAGCAAAAATACTACAAAAAATCCTAGGTTTATATTTCAGGAGCTGTTGAACAAAATCCTCAATGCGTCTTGAATATGTCGATTAGGGTAACCACGGATTATTATTTACAGAGACTTTCCACCTTTTTTTATTACAAATGAAATCTCAACAATTCGGTGAACAATGAGGAGCAATAATATGGCTATTTCTTTAAAAAGCACTTAAATTAGAGATTGTTCTCTTACATTGTACTGTATTTTTTTATGTTTGTTACCTCATAACTTGCGACTGGGTGAACCGATTTTCATGATTCTTTTTTTATTTGAAAGCTGGTGCTTTCCGTGTGGTCCCATTGTCACCATTTCAATATCTGATGATTGAATCATGGAGAAAACGAGGGCATCCCTCAAATTTTATAGGCCCACACATCGTTTTTCACAAATATTATAAATTAATTTAAGTACTTGCGTATAGTAATCATCATCTCATGTAGCTGAGCTGATGATGAAAGGTACAATTCCTTAACAGTTAGGAGTAGGCGTCGACTGATTTAGTAAATTAATTTTTTTTTTATGAAGTATTTCAAAGCGCTACAATTTAATAAAGGTTTGGAGTATATCTGATGATGGAGCCAAGAGACAGTCGAGGGAACTCCTCAACGATTCACAGCAGCTATCTTGTGTTTGAGCTTGATTAATTTGTATTGATAAGAACTTTACACCTAGATGAGTTGTAACTGTTATTAGGGGTCTGATGACGAAGACGAAAGACAGTTCAGGGAATTCCTCAACGGTTTACAGTAGCTACCTTGTGTTTGGACTTAATTCATTTATATTGATGAGATTGAGAACTTTACACCTAGATGGGTTGCAACTGTCATTAGGGTTCTGATGATGAAGACGAAGAACAGGTCAGGGAACTCCTCAACGGTTTATAGCAGCTATCTTGTATTTGGACTCAATTCATTTGTACTAATGACCCATATGGGTTATTGTTCGAATAGAATAGAATAAAATAGAATATAATATTATTTATTGTAAAACATGATTTAGCATCAATCATGATGCAGTAGGTATACCTGCCATTCGGTCCCATAAAAAAATCATTTATTTTGGTGTTCTTGCTTATTGTAATGTACATGGGCGATGTTATAACCGGTTCTAAGGATAATAAAATTCTAGTGCATATGTAAGAAAATTATGTATTTGACAAGAATTTGGGTTAAATATTTAAACTAAAAAGGGTAAAGTAAAAAAGTTTTTTTTTTAAAATGTAACCGACTTCTAAAAAAACAACCACTAAAAAGGGTAAAATAACCTACCAAATAACTTTTCTTTCGGAAGTCGGTGGCAAAAAAATCAACGAAATAAAAAAGCAAAGCCACCGACTTCCGAAAGAAAAGTTATTTGGTAGGTTATTTTACCCTTTTTAGTGGTTGTTTTTTTTTAGAAGTCGGTTACTTTTTTTAACTTTAATGTTAACGTAATAGAAACTTTTAAATAATTTAATTAATTTCCATGATTTTTTGCATATTATTCTCTTATTATTATTTGTTTTATTGTGTTATGTTACTAATTATCTATTATTATTTAGAAATTCACATCATTAAATTTAATGACACAATATGAATCGGGCCGAATCTTGTCATACCCCTTTAGGTCGGTTTCAGGTTATGACGATACATAATTTAGCATACAGTTTAATCGATGACGATTAAGATATTAAACAGGGGAATTTTAAAAATTACATAATGAGAATAAACTGTACCTAACCAAAATAACCAAATTACCTCATTTTAAAGTTTTAATATAAGTAATGTAATTTTTTTTTGTTAGGTTTACAGAAAGTCTTTGGCCACAAGGTCGTATTTACAAGAAATAAACTTACTGTTACGAAATAATAAAAAATGCATATCTTAGTGTAGGTATACGAACAATCTATGATTTAAGTGATTTTTAAATAAATTTATGTCTTAATGTAAGCGAACAATCTCTAATTAACGCAATTTTTAAAGAAATAGCCATATTATTCCTCCTCATTGTTCACCGAATTGTTGAGATTTCATTTGCAATAAAAAAAGGTGGAAATCTCCGTAAATAATAATCCGTGGTTACCCTAATCGACATATTCAAGACGCATTGAGGATTTTGTTCAACAGCTCCTGAAATATAAACCTAGGATTTTTTGTTGTATTTTTGCTAGTTTTGACAAGTTTAAATCTAGGTTTTACAAAAAACTTCAGACCTCTGCGATGCTTTTTCAGCGAGATCTTGGCGAAAAACAAAATTTTCAACGTTTCGATGGCGCGGCCATGAGGTTTTAGTCTTATAGCGCCTGAAATATAAACCTAGGATTTTTTGTTGTATTTTTACTAGTTTCGACAAAATCAAATCTGTGTTTTACAAAAAACTTCAGACGTCTGCGATGTTTTTTCAGCGAGATATCGGCGATAACGTTTTTGACACCGTTTCAATGGCGCGGCCATGAGGTTTTAGCCTTACAGCTCCTAAAATATAAACACAGGATTTTTTTCTATATTTTTTTTACAAATTTTTTACAAAATCAATCTACTATTTCCCAAAATTTCAGGTCTCTGCGACGCTTAGTTTTAAAGATCTCCATGGCCGCGCGGTTCGCCACGTTTCGATGGCGCGGCCACGTTCAAACCCTTATAACTTTTTAACCATTGCTTTGACAAATGTATGGTTTTTGGGAATCGACTTTTACATTTTTTTACAAAAACTTGGGATGGTTTTTATTAAAAAAAAACGTCATGGCCGCGCGGTTGAAACGGACGTCATGAGTGACCCGCCCTGGCTTCACTAAAGACCAATTTTGTATACTAAAACCACATATCTGTGCTAAAACCTTCCTCGAGAACCACTCTATCTGTTAATGAAAACAACATGAAAGTTGGTGCAGTAGTTTTGTTAGTTCGTTGCGAATAGACACACAGACAGACGCGTAGCTTAGGACTTTGTTTTATCTAATGTATAAAAATCAATGCCACTTTTCGTTGTAATGTTATAACTCAAGAACGGGCTTACCTATCCAAACCAAATGTTTAGGCTTTGTTCGAACTATTAATTTAGTAGATGTTTTATGTGAAGTTTGCACAAATCGGACGAGCGGTTCTTAATATACTTGTGCAAAGCTGGAACGGGGTAAAGTCTAGTATTCGGTAGCAGGCGGAGGGGAGGGGGAGGGGGGTGAGGGGGAGGGGGGGAGTCCCCTACCCCCCAGTACCACTCCCATGTTAAGGTCATGCACCGTTCTTGAGAAAAACCAATTTTTGTTACCTAACCTTAAAACTTGTTGTAGTCACATAATAGGCGTATTCCAAAACCTTGGTATAGTTTAGCATAAGGAGTGAGGTGCCCCCTGTGTCCTGGCACCACTCTCCTGTAAAGGCAGCGCCCAGACCCCGCCGTCTCTTCGAATCTAACCTGTCCGTGTGCTCCAAGTCCCGAGCTCACTCTTGCATCCTAGGTCAACTAGGTCATTGATTACTACCTACCAAGGTGGCTCGACGGAGCTCCTACTTCTGGTGGTTTATAATAAAATAACCACGAAGGGGATGGCGGGGTCTTTCAGACCCCGCCATCCCCTTCTAACCTAACCTGTCCGTGTCGGGGTGTCCCAAAGTCCCGAGCTCGCTTCGCTCGCTCTTGCATCCTAGGTCGAAAAACTGCATTGATGTTTTTTTTCAACTGATTTTGCACCATAGACAATACGTGGTGTCTATATGGTTGTCAATCGCCCGTTTTTAAGTTCCATTTTCGATTTTATCTGATTTGAGGTTAGAAAAATTGGTTTTCGTTAATTTCTCGAAAAATACATTATCTTGTGAAAAATGTGGTAGCATTACAATCGGGGACTTATACCTTACCAATTGCAAGCCTTTGTTAGAGCTCGGGACTTGGAGCACCCCGACACGGACAGGTTAGATTCGAAGAGATGGCGGGGTCTGGGCGCTGCCTTTACAGGAGAGTGGAGCCAGGACACAGGGGGCACCTCCCTCCTTATGCTAAACTATACCAAGTTTTTGGAATACGCCTATTATGTGACTACAACAAGTTTTAAGGTTAGGTTACAAAAATTGGTTTTTCTCAAGAACGGTGCATGACCTTAACATGGGAGTGGTACTGGGGGGTAGGGGACTCCGTCCCCCTCCCCCTCACCCCCCCCTCCGCCTGCTACCGAATACTAGACCCAACCCGTACAGATAACTATCGCACAACTCATTGACTTAATTACTTTATTACTTAAGTTTAAGTACATTATTTTTATTCTAATTGAATTGAAGTAGGTAATAATATTATGTCAACGGGATACATACTCTGAATTAGATATTTAGAATAGTCGCTCGACAGATACGGGTTCAGCTTGGTCATCTTGAACGGTTCGTGGTATTCAGGATCAGGACCTTCCCTCACAGTCATTTTTATTGAGTCGTCAAAGCACATCAAGATTTCTCAGAAATACCTTCTCCACAGAACTCTACTCTCCTGTTTACAATAGATAGACTCGCTCGGCTGCTCGACTGAAATCGCGACTTGCGCGGATTTGCGACTGAATGCTGAACTGAAAACCCTGAACTGAAATCAATGTCAAACCCAAACATCGAATCGACCTTCCTTAGATAAAGAATCCCTAGAGAGAGGCGTAGCCACATAACTTGTTTCGCAAAATGTTTGTGCTGGCGACGCGGCGACGCTGGCGTTGAAAAAACCGGTACGCGCTGAGAAATGGAGATAGCTGTGCTCTGTCCCTTTTATTCTTATACAGTTTGTTGATTGGTCTAGTGGTTGGTGACCCTGACTGCTATGCCGGAGGTCGTGGGTTCGATTCCCACCCAGGACAAATGTTTGTGTGATGAGCACGATCATTTGTTCTGTGTCTGGCTGGGTGTAATTTATCTATAATATGTATGTATTTAGAAATATATAAGTATGTTTATCAGTTGTCTAGTACCCATAACACAAGCTCTGCTTAGCTTGGGACTAGATGGCGTTGTGTGATAGTTGTGGAATATTATATTATATTATTATATATATTTGTTTTTCTTTCTTGAGGGAAAGAGAAGGAATTATCAATTTTTTTCTATACTTTTCTCTTTCTACGGAATCGACACTCGACAGCTTAGATAAAGAAACCCTAGATTGTTGTTTGGCGTAGCCACATGAGGTAGAGAATGTTGACGTCACAACACAAATGGGGAGTGTTGTCATACTGCAAACTTTTTACCGGACTAGCGGGTACATTATTATCACGCGTGATCGGTAATGGTCGATACGGGTAATAATATGTCAAAAGGATAACCTGTTTATCAGACCAATTGCCTTTCGGTGAAGGAAAACATCATTGCATGTGACTTTTCCCCTTAATCTGCCTAATTAAGTACAGAGAAGAATTTAATGGCATAAGTTTGTGAAACCTGCTAAGCCATACTAATTCAACATTATGCAAGGTGGAGTATGATGTGACCCCAACTCTTGAATGTTAGGACTATATCAGGGTTGAAAAAAAATTTTTTTTTATTATTTTAAACAGTGTTTTTTTTTTTGTTCTTTTTAGTTCGAATTAAATTGAAATAATGCCCTCACATAACTTCAAATTGTTTCGACCTAATATTTCATTTTCAGACTAGATCTTTTTAAAATGGCCATTGTAAACTCTAATCAATACTCTTGTATTATCTCTCGCCCGATTAGTCTCTTACCAAGCATAGGGAAACTTCTGGAATCCGTTATCCTCACACGTCTCTCAAAATCAACAGCGCATATCCTGAAACCTGAACAGTTTGGATTTCGAAGCGCACATTCGACCACACAACAGCTGGCTAGAGTGGCTGAACATTTTTCCCATGGTTTAAACCGCGGTCTTTCCACGGGCATGATTTTATTAGATATTGAAAAAGCTTTCGATTCTGTTTGGCACGCCGGTTTACTCCACAAATTAATACAACAGCAAGTACCTATTTGTTTAGTAAAACTCATCCAGAATTACTTAAGCGATCGATCTTTCTCTGTTTATGTGGGTAAAGAACATTCTGATCCTAAAACTATCCCAGCTGGTGTCCCTCAAGGTTCACTAGTTGGACCTCCTCTTTTTAATCTCTTCCTAAATGATATACCTAAACAAGCCCATACACACTTAGCCATCTATGCTGACGACACTGCTACATTCACGACCGACAAAGATGTTGACATAATTGCTGGGCGGCTGCAGTTTTCATTGGATTTACTCAGCCAATATTTCAAGACCTGGAAACTGAAAGTGAACTCAGATAAAACCGAAGGCATACTCTTCTCCGGTAAACGAACATTTCCAAAACGAGTCGTTAAGACAGGCGATTTCCAGATAACCTGGCGCGATTCAGTTAAATACTTAGGGTTAATACTAGATAAGAAACTCAACTGGAATACAAATATCGAATTGACTATGAGGAAAGGTACAAAAGCTCTTAATTCACTAAAGCCTATTCTAAATCGCAAGTCCACTCTCAGTCCTTCTACTAAACTACTAATCTATTCTACATTGGTTAGACTTTGCTTAACTTACGCAGCGCCTGTGTGGTCCAGTGTGGCCGACACCAAGTATAACAAACTTCAAGTTATTCAAAATAAAGCTTTAAAATTCCATTTCGTACTAACCTTAAAACACTCCACAAACAAATCAAGTATCCATTTCTAAAAGATTTTATAATGAAAATTTCACGTAAATTCTATTTACATAAAAACCCAAAACATAGTAATATATTAGTATCAGCAATTGGTAAAACCAGATTACGCACTTTGCCCTATGCTCGAACGTACAATCGATATCGACTCCCACATCACTATTTCCTCCGTGACGTATCTTACGACTTCGACTTACCAGCCGACGCCGCTTCACCGGCCGTTATCTCGCGACTTTTTAGCACATCTACCCGCTACTCACCTTATATTTTATAATAAATTCGTATTATAATAAAATGTACATTTTGTAACACGTTCATCGTAAATATTATGTGGGTCCATACTAAGACTTGCACATATTGGCAATCCGTAACGATTTCAACCGTCAAAAACTTTCAATGTAATTACAATTAAGATAAAAATATGCTTGAATGTTTGTAAAGGCGTTAATTAGCCTACGTAATAAAATGAACCATGTTTTGTATACAAATAGAATAAGATCATTTGTAAACAGGATTGTATTAACTCATGTTATTAAATAAAGACCTTGAAAAATCAATCAATCAATACTCTTGTAGTAATATCAGTTTTTATATTGAGCGATATAGGGACTTTCCTATCGGGTCCGTCGATCGAGGAATTACCTATGAACTATGAATAGGGGAAACACCAATACATATTATCTCACTCATTTTCGCGGACAAATAAAAACACATCGAAAAAGAGCTGAAGTCTCCTACCAATTTATTTTTATATCTCTTATGACGGATTCAAATTCCTGTATCCTGTATAGAGTCTGGCCAACGAAAGCTGTCCACGACCTATTTTCTAAACTTTTGATATGGCAATGTTTTTGGACTGTCAATATTGTCAAATCGCTGAACTTTCATATAGGTGAAACATCTTGATACATTTGCACTTATTTACAAAATAATACAATTTTTTTCACGGTTTTTTCTATTTTTTAAGTAATACTAACGGCGAAGACGAGGAAACAAAACTATACAGTATCAGGTGTAGAGTACTTAGAATCCGATTTCGATTATGACTCCTAACCCCTGTATTGTGTTGATTTAACTATTGTAACTTAACCTTGTCAAAGGTAACTATTCCCTCAAATAAACGTTAAGTAAAACACTTTTTTTTTTATTCAACCTTTCGATATAATATGTCGTGCCAGGAAAGTTGAGATGTAGACTTCAATGCATGCAAAAGTTAAAAATACCATATCCTGGATTTGCTAGGGCATTATTTGATAATATTTTTATGGTTGTAATCTAACAATATGAAATACTGATATAAATAATATTCCTTATTGGTCTTGAATAATAACAAGTATCAATTCCGTTTTGGCAGCGTGTAGCCGGGGTTGTCATGACTTGATTTTTTTGAATTTCCCGCTCTTTTGCGTGGACAGCTTTCGTTGGCCAGACTCTAACATGTAGAGTGTTTGTTAAAAAATAATTATCAATTTTCATATATTATCGTACAGGCCGAATTGTCCGGGAAATAATTATAGAGTCTGGCCAACGAAAGCTGTCCACGACCTATTTTCTAAACTTTTGATATGGCAATATTTTTGGACTGTCAAAATTGTCAAATCATTGAACTTTCATATTGGTGAACCATCTTGATACTTTTGCACTTGAAAAAAAATTGTATTATTTTGTAAATACAAAAATTAAATTATACATATTTTTTCACGGTTTTTCTATTTTTAAGTAATATTATATTAACGGCGAAGACGAGGCAACAAAACTTTACAGTAGGTATCAGGTGTAGAGTGCCTACTTAGAATCCGATTTCGATTATGACTCCTAACCCCTGTGTTGTGGCGATTTAACTACTGTAACTATTCCATCAAATATAATATCCCTTATTGGTCTTGAATAATAATAAGTATTAACTCCGTTTAAGCAGTGTGTAGCCGGGGTTGTCATGCCTTGATTTTTTCAAATTTCCCGCTTTTTTGCGTGGACAGCTTTCGTTGGCCAGACTCTATTGCCTGAATCTGGTATTCCTAAAATCCGCGAAATGTTGTGTCTGGCCTTGAAAAAACAGGCTACGCGCTGAGAGATGACGATAGCTATGCTCTGTCCCTTTTCTTATGCGATTTGTCGATTTGTTTTTCTTTCTTGAGGGAAATAGAAGGAATTATCCCGAGTTCTATACTTTTTCTCTTTCTACGCTCGACAGCAAACATCAAGCCCTAGAATCTGACACGCGAAAGAGAAAAAAATGAATTTACATCATGGATTACTAAGTAATCAATTACTAAGTAAATTCAAGTATCAAAATGTATTTTAGATGATATATAGAGATTTTAGATGTAGATTTTTTGAATTTGCCGCTAATTTTCCTGGCTCTTGTTTCGTGTGTAAAGCTGCTTAAGACTAGACTTCTATGATGATGGACTGAGCAATAGGCAGTTAAATGTACTCTAGTCTCTAGAAAGAGACAAAAGCAATATTTGCCCAAAGTTAATGTTATAAATAAATCTTGTTTGCCTCTCTTTCAAGAGGGGACAATTTTATCTGGCAGTTGGTTATGGCTTATGGCAGAACAGGGCAGAACCAGTGTTTCTTTTTTTAATTAATGTTTTTTTAAATAATTTTGCTTCTGGGTTTTTGCATGTTTCATGTGCTGCACGACACTTAATATAAAATGGTTTTTCCAGTAGACCTCTGAGGATCGATCATGGGATAACCAGTACAAACCAGTAGCTACACTACACGTCTCCCTAAATTACTGGTTACATAGAATGGACTGAGCCTTCCATAGAAAAAAGGCAAAATTGTGCGAATGCGAGAGCCAGGCGAAAGTGTGTTGGTGTGTTGCGGTATTTTTTACGTTGCCATTTCCAGTTCCTAATCTCACTTTGTGCGTATTGTGTAATATTTTACTAATACTCTGTGAGAGTGATTTCGTGAAATGGAACGGAAGTGTGTAGAGGGAAGGGGAACAGTATAAGTCACTCACACCACACCGAACGGCTTTTACTGCTAACTGAAAACTAGGCACCATGGTCTCAGACTTAGCCTGGGGCCATACCACGAGCTCTTAACGCGATCCAGTTTAGGCTGTGGAAAAGAGACAGAGCTATATAAGTCGTCTAGCGCCATCTCTTTCCCACAACCTAAACTGGATCGTGTTAACAGTTCATGGTTGGTCACCTGTTCTGATAAAGGAACAAATTATAAAAAAAGGAAAATTTTACAGATTGCCGTGCTCAGTGCTGGCGTCTGCAAGCGTATGATGTGGAACTCTCTAGCTGCGTCTGTTTCCGAAAGTGTGCAACCCCCAACCCTAGTCTCTTCACTTCAATACTAGAGTCAAATACACTCATGAGGTGTCTTACACCGGTCCATTATGTCTCACCTGCCTGATTTTACTTCTACTTTCTGAAGTAAGTACGAACCAGATATACCCCCGAGGCTGTGGAAATATAAATAAATAAAACAAAAAAACACTGCTGCACAGATATTTAATTTTGAATCATTCACCACCATCAGACAACCTACTATGTAGGTTCGTGGGGCGTACAAACAAAATAACAATTAAAATAACAAGTTTCATTATAATTATATTCTCTTTCTGTGATGTTCTGTTTAGACATAATTAATATAATTATGGGCTTTAAACCTTGTCAATAATCTCTAAGATGTGGGATGCAGATATCGCAGTGTGGGTCCGCCAGCCCTCACAAGATACTCCGAGCACAACTTGTGAAGGTTATCAAGATCAGTGGATGCTAGAGTCCGCATGCTGCGACAATTTTTTGTGATCCACCTAATCACAGGAATTTGCTATAGGTACCGATAACATCGATGACTTCGCGGTGCACATACGCACAAAAGAATGTTGCACACTTCATACTTCAAGCACAGAAGTATTAAATTATGTCTGTTAAAACCTACAACTTCTTTTCTTTTGCATTTGATTTGCTTTTTAAGATTGCCTCATGCTGCTCATTAGCTAACCACGTGCTTACATGGTCGATTCTAGGCAATTTATACTTTTCAAGGTGGTTTTGCAAAGCAGGCATGAACCGTTTGTTCCTTAAATCTGATGAAATACATATTTGTGTATTTAATAATAATGGATATATTGTGTTTATAACATAATTTTTTTGTACTCGAACTTTAGTTGGTTTCGATTTCAATTCATATTCTTTTTTAGTCACGTTATTTACAATTCGAAATATTAAATCTAATATTTTAAGTTCCTTTGTGGTAAAATTGTATAGTGGTTGAGTACATTTCACAACAGCGCTACGGTTTCCTGTTTTATCTACAAGTACCCGCACAGAATTGGGGTCGTTTTCTGTTATTATTGAAGGAAAGGATTCACTGTAGCTTTTTGTTAACATGTCAATCGCCGACAGAGAAACATTAAACGAAACGATATCTTTTGCATTTTTATCATTGTCTTCCACAGAGTACATTTTATCTATGGTGTCTTCGGTAAGGTCAATTGTTTCAGGCGTGTCATGTTTGGCGTCGTCTAGAATAACAGGTTTGCCAACGACACCTGAAATTTTTACTTTAATATTAACTAATCTGCTGACCAAATCATTCGTATGCATTGCAACTTTGGGTAAAAGAGTCATTTCAGTTTTCTCAATATTTGAAGGCCTGCAACAGCAAGTGCAAATTGTTGGAGAACATGAGTGGACACCCCTTATGTAGTTAACAGTATTGGGTAAAGCGCGCAGTTCCAGTAATCGAGTAGCAAATTCTTCGCGTCTATACCAACAACAGATGTCACCAACTATATTGTTTGCTGTTTTCGATACAAGGCTTGGCAAGTTTTGTTCGCGTTTATAGTTTCTTAAATGTAATATAATTTGACCATCTGCTCCGATCACATAATATTCTTCTCCAAAATCAATATTTGTTGAATGTAGAAATGGCAATGCATCTTCTATCACAGGATGATGATCTCTTTTTCTTTTAGATTTTGAAACCGCTGCCAACGATTTTGAACATTGTAATAGTATTTTTTGAGAGTTTCTTAATTTATCTGAACTTAGCAGAGCTAAAAGTTTTTCATTATTCTTGAAAAAATTGCTGGATGGTTCTGATGGACTCAGTGAACTTGTTGATGTTTTGTCACTCAGTTTAAATATAGGTTTGCGCCTACAGCAGCAAACGCAACGATTAACTGCACATGGGTGTGGTTTCCTCATGAATCTCACTGTGTTATTTAGATTGATCACTAATGTGCTTAAATACGCGTCTCTGTTATGCCAACAACAACAGGAAATTACGAACACATTATTATCCACTTCCAGTGAATGGAACATGTCATCTATGCGAAACTTGTTATAACCCTGGAGGAGATTCTGTTCATCTATATAGTACATGTCGGCTTCTTTCAGTTGTTGATCATATATTATTTTGACATTAAGTTTACGTGATAAATTATATATTGGTTCACTAATTTTGGAATTCTGGTTTGCTCTGCTTTGTGTACTTAAAGTATATTTAATGTCTTCAAGCACAACTCTTACAGGTCTGCACAAGGACAACAAACGGTTGTTCCTTTCAGCTATTCGGGCTACTTTTCTATTGAATTTTTGTAAATAAAAAGATAAATCTTCGCAAGAATAATGAAATTCTGTTTGCGGCAGTTTCCTTTTCAACAATTTTGGTTTACTCTCTTTGATTATGGAATTCATTATTTTGTCAATGCACTTGCGAGATGGATCATCTTTGAAAATGTTCATCTCATCTAGTCTTGTTGTATAAACAATCGCGTGAGGCATTTCATACTGACATTTTAATTCCTCTTCGTTTGTTGTAGAACTATCGCTGGTGTCCACGTCCATAGTTATCTATAAAAAAAAAAAACACATATTTGATAAGTACTTATTTGTTTTATAAAACATTTATCATAAATCAAGAATTATACTACATATTTTTATTTGTAATAAGTAATTTAAAATATGTTTGACAATAAATACCTAGCTAATACATCCTATAAAACATTAGAAGTTGGTAACATTTAAACGACATAATAGAGTATTTATGGCGCCACAATAATTCAATTCATGACTAGCTGCTGCCCGCGCCGTCGTCTGCGTGAATACGTTGAAGAAATAAAGGCTCATTGCTCGTTCCCCGTAGATGATAGCGTGTTAATTATTTTTAAACGCATTAACGCATGCGACGCGCATCTTAAAGATGATTTTTGAGGAAAGAAAAATTCAGTTGCAAGAGGGATTCGAACCCGCGTTTTCTGGATAAGTACTCCAGACGCCCAACCAACTAGGCCATTGCAACACCACACCTCACCTTCACCAATGGAGAATTTCAGCTTGCAAGTGTGGTGTTGCAATGGCCTAGTTGGTAAGGCATCTGGAGTACTTATCCAGAAGACGCGGGTTCGAATCCCACTTGCAACTGAATTTTTCTTTCCTCAAAAATCATCTTTATGATGATAGCGTGATTGTATAAAGCCTATAATGTTGACCCGACTTCTTAATAATATTCGTGCCTTTGAAGTAAATCCATGCAGTACTTTTTGAGTTTATCCCGGACACACATACAGACAAAAATTCTAAAAACTATATTTTTGCATCGGTATCGATCGATTGAAGATCACACCCCAAGTGTTCTTTAAAAAAATGTTCAATGTACAGTTTTGACTTTCCTACCATTTTATTATATTACTAGCTTCCGCCCGCGACTCCGTCCGCGCGGATGTCGGTCTTCGCGTGGATGGTTTATTTCTCCATTTTGAGTAACTCCGACAATGACATCTTATAAATATCTATTGGACCCAAATACGGCTAAGCCTATAATAATTAAGGAGATCCCTCTATTGAGCTACTGCTGTTGAGCTCGCGTTCTGTAGTAAGTATTTTTTTCATAGTAATTCCGACCTTGTATTTACAAATAACTGATCGGAACAGTAATCAAAAAGGTCGCGCTGAAAAGCACGGTTTAAAATGACACGCATACAATATTAATTGCACGGACGACCGCTCGCCACACTGGACACGTCCGCTCGCATCAAAATTCAGAATTTATATGCATCGCGCGGCGCGGAACGCGGCTCCTTATATAGGAGTCGGGGAGGCGTGGCCCGCGTGTGCCGCAAACGGTTCAAGCCAAATCCGACTTTCGGCGCTACAGGTTACGGCGCTGAATCCACTGCGGGTAATGCAACGTGTGTTCGCGGTTCTACAGAACAACGTCTATGAATAAAACTGAAAAATATGATTTTTTTTCTACGTATTTTTCCAGGATAAAAAGTAGGTATCCTATTTTATGCCCAGGATAATAAGGTATAATTATACCAAGTTTCATCGAAATCGAACCGTTAGTTTTCACGTGATGCCTGCACATACAGACAGACAGACAAAAATTTTTTTAATCACATAATTGGGTTTGGTATCGATCCAGCAACAACCCCCGCTATTTATTTTTTCAATATTTTCAATGTACAGAATTGACCCTTCTACAGATTTATTATATGTAAAGATTACTAAGTACATGTTTTATGTAGGTATATATTATGGTTTTTCATCAAATTATGTTTTTGATCAAACAACGGATGAACACGACTTTATCATTTCCCTAATAACAAATCTAGTGTTGTGATCAAATCCCTAAACTGGTTCAACTGACAAAAATTTCAGAAAATGTCGACGGAGCACCGCTGCTGGTTATTTTTTTTTTTCGGTGAAATGACAAAAAATTCAGAAAATGTTAACAGAGCACCGCTTCGCGGTGCTCCTACTTCTGGGTGGTTTAATAAAAATAACCACGAAGGGGATGGGGGTCTTCCAGACCCCGCCATCCTCTTCTAACCTAACCTGTCCGAGTCGGGGTGCCCCATGTGTACGAAACGGGGACTGACAAATAAAAAATGTCGTAGAAACGATTGGCCTGTTCGATTTCCCCTATTTATTTTTTCAATATTTTCAATGTACAGAATTGACCCTTCTACAGATTTATTATATGTATAGATAACAGCTTTCTAGTACTGGGCGCAAACTGAGCGTCTCTGAGCTAAGTTGCGGACAGACGGACGGACACGGCGAAACTATAAGGGTTCCTTGTTGACTACGGAACCCTAAAAATCAATGCCACTTTTCGTTGTAATGTTATAAATCAAGAACGGGCTCACTTATCCAAACCAAATGTTTAGGCTTTGTTCGAAATATTTAGTAGATGCTTTATGTGAAGTTTGCACAATATCGGACGAGCGGTTCACCCGTGCGAAGCTGGGACGGGCCACTAGTAGATTAATAATAATATAATAATTTTATTTCTTAGATTTTAGCAATCATTACATCAATGTGGTCTCGATCCCTGTACTAGGACAGCCTGCCTGTATCACAGGGATCGAGGTTTATCCGGTTACACAATAGATCTGTATGTTGCTACATAGACGGTATTTACCTTTGATAAAAATAAAATAGCGGTAGATATGTCACTACACGATAGCGCGTTTTGTTGTGTTTGTAACCATCAGGACCAGGTTCTTATGGAGGATTTTTTTTATTCTTTAACTTTTCACCCATGCGAAGCCGGGACGGGCCGCTAGTATTTTATAAGTTCAAGTGGGTTAGCCTTTGATTAAAATGTTTTATTTTAATCAAAGTTTGGAGCCAGTCGAGCTATATACTTAGCTACCCAGTATAAAAATGGTGTCAACTGTCAATGTTGAATAGGTCAGGTTAAGTTAATTAATTCGGTAGGTAGGTCGTATTAATTACCTACAAATAATGATTTTCCTGATACTTCTAAAAACAAATTGATAAAAATAACGTACCTGATAGATGTTATTAAAAAAAGAAACACTACAAACTAACAACGGATTTTCTATAAAATTCAGCACTACCGCACCACAGCACATCACGTCATTTACTCACACACAGTTCGCGTGACGCACAAAACGAGACTGCGGGGGGCGCGGGGAGAGATCCCTTCCCCGCGCCCCCCGCAGACGCGCCGCGTCCGCCAGTCCCGCCGCGACTCATAGTATCAGCGCGTTGTTGCCGTTTCGACATCAAGGTACGACATCTTGTAATCGTTGCGAAATGCGAACTTGCGAATAGTTCCGCGTCGTCATTTACAATTGTAGCAGGGCCGGAGTAAGAAGAGGGGGGGACCATACCTACTTTCTTTTCGGCTTTTCGCCTAAGCCAAAGGAAGCGAGATAAAAGTTAGTTGAGACAGATCCGCAGGAATGCGGATGTAGGGATGTAGGTACAAAAACCGTGTACGTGTGAACTGGGACTAGGGTTGCCAACCGTACTGTAATAATTATATAGTAGGTATTGTACTGTATTTAGGGTCTCCTTACTATGTACTGTTGAAGAAATATAATATACGAGTACGCGAAAATACTTTATTTTCAGTACAATAGCTCAATATGTATTTATATTTTGCAATACAAAAATAAGTACCTAAAATAAAAAACTTAGGTAACTGCACACCCAAGAAGCTCTTAAACAGTTGTGTGAATAACAGTAAGATAATAAATAAAAACTTCCAGCAATTTTCGACCGTGTCTTTCGTTCGACAGAAGTATTGTGCGTGTGCGTGTAACCGCGAACTTGTCGCTGTCATATTTCCTCAGCATATTTCGCTCCTAATATTGATAGTCAATGTCAAACTCGACAACGTCAAACTAATGTTTATTTATTCAAATCTTTAAAACTTGTAGGTACTTAATTTATTTGACTGTGATAAATCATAAGGGCTCATATACACGACGCCGCCACGCCGCCGCGCCGCCACCGCACCGCGCCGCGCCGCCCCGCCCGCGCCGCCCCGCCCGCGCCGCCGACCGCCGCCGCCGCGCTGTCCGCCGCGCTGCCACCGCGCGGCGCGGCGGCGCAATGCTGTGTATATCATAGTCGTGTACATGAGCACTAAGACAGTTTTATTCAGGACAAGAAATTATTTTAAAAAATGCAAGAAGTGCAAAGAAATATAGTTTTTATAAAAAATAAATATGTAAGTACGTGAAAAATATACTTTAGGTACTTAAGTCTATTTTTATTGTTCCCTACTAAAATACTATGTATATTTTTTGAAGCGTAAAAATACTATATATTCAGACAAAAAAATGTTGGCAACCCTAACTGGGACTGAAAGCCAAAGACGGAGACCAAAATACCTAAATAATTTAACAATTCATAATATTTTCTACTTTCTCTCTCATGTAATCTTTATTTTTAACCGACTTCAAAAAAAGGAGGAGGTTCTCAATTCGTCGGAATCTTGAAATGAAAAAAAAAATAAAGGCACCGACTTCTGAAAGAAAAGTTATTTTGTAGGTTATTTTACCCTTTTTTGTGGCAGTTGTTTTTGAAGGCGGTTACATTTTTTTTTTATTTAATATTTCAACCCGAAAAAAGAGATCCTTTTAGACAGAGACATTTTAATAGGTAGGTATTCCTTGGGATTTCACGAAATCCCTGCTGGTTACTTCATTAAAAAAAATACATACCTAATCTTTCATCACTTCCCACTCCCGATTATTCTTCTTTTGTCTTTAATCAATTTACTGCTTGTGATGTTAAGAAGAGTATACTTTCAATTTCGTCAAATGCTGTTGGCAGTGATTGTGTAAGCCGCAAGATGATACTCCCTATTCTGGACGAAATCCTTCCCATAATTTTCCATATCCTTAATTATTCCGTGACCTCTGGTGTATTTCCATCTTCTTGGAAAGAAGCTCAAATCATCCCGCTTCCAAAAAAGTGTAATCCTGTTTCCTTTTCTGATTTTCGTCCTATCTCCATTTTACCATTCCTATCCAAAGTCCTAGAACGCCTTATCCATAATCAGCTTAGTGCTTTCCTGTGTAAAAATCGACTCCTGAATCTTAACCAATCTGGATTTCGTCCAGGACACAGTACTACCACTGCTCTTATTAATATCACGGACGACATCAGATTGGGTATGGATACTGGGAATCTGACGATCCTTTCATTATTGGACTTCAGCAACGCTTTTAACACCGTCGATTTTGATGTCCTGCTCGGCATACTTTGCTCTCTTAACATATCTCCAACAGTAATTGATTGGTTTCGAAGTTACCTGTGTGACCGCCGACAACGTATTTGCATTGAAGGTGTGTTATCTTCGTGGTGTAATACTACTGCCGGCGTGCCACAGGGGGGCGTTCTATCTCCTCTTCTTTTTGCTATATTTATAAACTCTATTTCTAATGAACTTCTCTCATCCTACCATCTTTATGCTGACGATCTGCAAATTTATTCACAAGCTCCCTTAGATAAATTGTCAGAGGCTGTGAATGTGGTTAATGCGGACTTAGCACGTATTTCGGAATGGAGTTTGGCACACGGTTTGAAGGTTAACCCTACGAAGACTCAAGTCATTGTTGTCGGCAGCTCTAGGCTGCGTTCTAGAATTGACTGGACAAAGCTTCCTCAGATTGTTTTTGATGGAGTCACAATTCCTTACAGTGACTCTGTAAATAATCTAGGCATTTTTATTGATAAAGAATTGTCCTGGGGTCCACAACTGCAGGAAGTGAGCCGAAAATTATTTGCATCTGCAGGCTCTTTACGTAGATTGCGTAATTTCCTGCCAACTGCCACTAAAACTGCGCTAGTACAATCCCTTCTTCTTCCAATCCTTGATTATGCCGATTCCTGTTATCCGGATCTCACTGAAGTGCAGCTAGATAAGCTTGAGCGTCTCCAAAATTTTTGCATTAGATTCATATTTGGTTTGCGAAAGTATGATCATGTTTCCGAGTTTCGCATTAAGCTCAAGTGGTTGCCTATCCGCCTTCGCCGGAATGCACATATTTTATCATTACTTTACAGTATTCTCTTTAATCCCACAACCCCTTTTTACCTCAAAGAACGTTTCAAGTTCCTTCATGACACACATTTTAGACACTTGAGATCATCGGAGAATTTGAGTCTTGTGATGCCTACTCATTCCACAAAATTCTATGACCAGTCATTTACGGTTCAAGCTATCCGTTTGTGGAATGCGTTGCCTGTGTCGGTTAGACAAGCTCAGTCACTAGTTGCCTTTAAAAACTCGGTAGCAAATCATTTTCATTCACTGTAACGTCAATATTTTTAAATTATCATCCTCAATCTATCTTCTTTCCTCTGCCATTTATTTGTTAAAGAACACATAATATTCATATTTATTTTTAATATTAGTTGTATATGTAATACAGTTATATATAATGTAGTGTAAATTAACTTTAATTATGATTTCAATAGTTTTGCTTTAAAATCTGTATAGTAGATAATGTATTTTCAGTGCACCACTGACTATCTCCACCTTTTTATTTTAAATCCGTAGATCACTAACAGGTTGTCTGGAAGATATCGCTATTAGCGATAAGACCGCCATTGTAACCCTAGAATTAGCAATTTTATAAAACAGATGTGTAATGATTTTGGTGTGCAATAAAGTATATTCTATTCTATTCTATTCAAGAAGTAAAGTGAGAAAGGTTTCATAATTCGTAGGCAGACATTTTCGTAGACAGGAGTGTACTACCGTAACCTACCTATGCAGTTCAGTCACTTGAAAATAATGTTTGTAACCTATAAAATGTTGAGTACAAAAATGTTAAAAAGGGGTGCATGACGTCACAATAATTAATTGGCTTCAGAGATTCTTCTTCTTAGTTGAACTGCTTAGTGCGTAACCACAATTTAGTAGGTACTCGTAGTCATTGTTGTTACTGTACTGTATTATTTCCATGACAACGGTGATTGTTTATTTCCTCAAATCATCCACGGGAATCTCGTGTTTAGTTAAATTGTTTTTGACCTGTGTGTTTAATTTAAAAAAAAATTAAGAGGGCATACAAAACCTTTTCACATAGTAAACTAGATGTATAAATAATTGACATAACAAGTGTATAAACTGAATGAAAAACAATTAGTGCTGTGGTTAGTTATGTCGTGTGTTTTTACTTAGGTACTCTTTTGTTGTTATCTAAGTACAAGGCAAAATCTAATTATTATTAGGTAGGTTATTCATTTGTTTTAAAATTAAATCTAAGCACTAACAGGAACTTTTAAGAAGGCTAATTTTAAACATTATTTGTCTAAATTATCTAATTTTGACCTAATTGTATTGACCCCGCCCGCAGCCTCACGCGTAGGTACTTAAATGGGGTTAAATAAACATAAATAATTTACATTCGACGATGAAGATAAATAATTATCGTTTTAAATCATCGATGTAACCCTAAGAATGTAAAATAAATGTTTTAAGTTAACGTACCTATTGACATTAGGTGCGTTCACACAGAGCGCGCAGCCTCGCGAGGCATTTATTGCGCGAGGAAACTGACAAGCGAGGCAGCTCACTCTGTGTGGACGCGTCTATTGTTTTTCGACCGAGGCACGAAATAATATACGCGAGCCAATGATTCAATGACGCGAGCAAAACAAAAGCCGACACTGGATGGCTCGGGCGCTAGGTCGCTCGACCGCGGCAGCGCTGTCACTTGCCTCGCCCGAGCCCGAGACGTGTCCACACCAACCGAGCTGCTTCGCGCGGAAAATGCCTCGTGAGGCTGCGCGCTCTGTGGGGAATTGGGGACGCACCTAATGACGAATTGTTGAAGATGTTGTTCGGTGACATAAATATCTAATTAACAGAAATATGATCAGTTTACGGACAGCAAGTGCTAAAATGTTTAATTTTCGAATTATGAAGAAATTGAGTCGAATATCGTCATTGTATTTTCTACGTAAGTACTACTCCATTCTGTAATTAGATAAACCTTACGCACTTAAATATTTATTACCAATATTGTTTTTCACAGCGTATTTTCGGCATGTTAGTAAAAATTTCTGAAATCTAAGTAAAATGGGAGAAGCGCTTAGTAAACTGATATCGGCGGGAGGAGTGCAGGCCGGGGGTTCTGTGCTCGACAGAGTAATATCCCAGCCCAGTAGTGAAGACCATACTGTACTTTATAAACTTGCAGATTATAAAAAGGGTAAGTTGGAATTCATACTTTGCGTAAGTAATGGTATTTTACTCAAACAGAAACGGCTTGAAAGTACAGTCGACTTTAGAGAAAAGTAGGTGACTTATTTTCTGAAGCTGACTGTACTTTCGAAGTCCTTTATATGATAGTGTCATCATGGTGTCATCACTACTTACTATTAGCTTTCCGTACATAATTATGTGTAGGAAGGTGTTTCATTTTTATTGAGACAAAATGGCGTCAAGATCATTCTATTCTTAGCTGAAACGCGTACCTACCTAGTAGGTAAAATGACTAAAATGTAAGACAAAATAGACATACCTACCTACATAAAATAAAGTTACTAGGATGAATAATACGTTATAATTATTATTATTGGAAAAAACGTGACGTAGAGCTAGAGACAGGACGTACGCGACATAATATAGTAGGTAACTGCCAAAGATCAACAACCGGGCCACAGAAGTGACAGAAGGTACCTATAGCGGCCGTGTGCGGAGTATCAAACTATTTATTTTGAATCGGCCACATTAATTTAATAAAATTATCCTACTGCTGTTCTCCGTTTTAGTACTTTTAATTTTTCTGAAGTAACTACTTAAAGTACTGAATGATTACCCGTTATCTATTGATCGAATCATCGAAGCCCGTCATTGACCACGATCGAGGTTTTTCTACATTGTATTTACGTTTATTTTACAATTTTTAGATATTGTTAGTTACCTACTACTCCTAAGATTGCTAGATAAAAATATTTTTTTAACCCTTTTCTACTCAGGGGGTCTACTACTCGAAGCGTACACTAAAGGGGGAATGATGGCCGCAGAGAAGTTGATCAGAGACGAGTTCGCGGCATACATGTACGCGGGGGGAAGGGGCAGGGTCATCAACCGTGCTGAGTACCTCCGTTGGAAGTTCAGAGATCAGGAACAGGTCAGTTGCCGGAAACCATAGACATACTTATTGCCTTCTGGCAATAACTAAGCCTAATGTACCACTATTTGTACTTCAAGTTCAAATAAATAAATGCAAAAGTAATGGAAAGTGTGAGAGAGACATAAAATTATCGAGAAAAGATCGCTTTCTCTCTTTCAAAGTATCAGTATTTCATCCTATCGTTCCGTTTTAGAACAAGGGCAAATCGCTAAATGAAACGTCATTCCATCGCAAAATTGCATCGAGATACGCGTGATTATTGTACTGAACTCAGATAGTGATAATAGTGATTGAAGAAGCTTATCGTTTTTAATTTAAACTTCAGGCTATCACTATCATAGTATACATTATGCTGAAGTGCCAATTTTTGCAGACTGAAGGACACTGATTGGTTTTAAATAACAATTTTCCTTAAATGAGGATATTATTCACAATAATCTCATCATTATTTGCGCACACACAGTTCTGTCAAAACAATACTACGAACAAGTTCACACACGCGCCATCAATAACTCAGTCATTTAAATATAAACCTAATTCTTTACACTACAGCGTACTGTTTCCGTAAAAATTACTCACACTAAAACAATTATCATTGTGTGTTGTCGCGACACGGGGGGCGGATACGACTCTCCTGCTCAAATACAACGGACGCACCATGCGACATTACGGCTTGGTGAGGTATCGTTAAGTCAGTTTTACATTGCTTGTCCAGTCAGTGATAGACTGAAGTAGTTGTAAAAGAGCATTGTATTTAATGCAAAAGCAATACAGTCGGAGTAATACAGGAAAACAAGAATAAAGTAGTACAAGTCAATAGCTGAGCGAAACGCTCAACACCACGGTTTCACCGACACGCCCCCTTGCCACTTCTCCTGTTTTTAATATTTCTGTGATTATAACACTGCTAATTATGTAGGTATGTCGTCCGAACGAAAAAGCAAAAAGTGTCTTATTCCTCTTTTCATCCGAATTGCTTTAAAAGTGTAGGTATGGCAACTCTTCAGGTGGTGCTCCCAATAGAAGCGTCGCTTTCCCCTCACGACCCGCTCGCTAAGTGGGAGGACCACACCGCTTGCTGGCAGATGTGTTACCGAGGCGCTCTGGGGGAATCTCTCCTCCATGTGCTCATCATTTGTGATACAAAGGTCAGCCAGCTCATATATTGCGTTCAAGTTTTTCCAAGGTTTTTATCCTTCCTCTAATATCTTGCCGGCTATTAAAGCCGCCTCGTCTCCACTCCGAGAGAAAAGGAGACTTGTGGGAATCTAAATCTCGATTCCACATCGCAAGTCTTGTTTCTTCAAATCTTGCACGTGTCTTCTTTGTCTCAGTTGGTTGGCTACATTTTTGTGCATGATTTTGCCCATCAAGTAAGTAAGTGCAAAGGTTAGAAGAATACCGAGCATTAAAGATTTTTGTCTAATTGCAGATTCATACAAGATTGGCAAGAACACTGGTGAAATGCTTTCCGAAGCTGTCACTGGATGTCGTCGAAGGAGAGGAATATTTAGGCAAGTGCCTTCAAATCTTACAACAAGTGACTTAATTTTCATAAAACTACGTACCTATGATCCAAATTGTTATAATACGTATAAGCGAGGCCTTCTGCTTATTTGAATTATCTTGGACTACAACTTGTTTATCTAATGAAATTACCAATTGTTTTAGGAGCTAGTTCTCTTCACTTGGCCATAGCGTATAGTAACAACGAGCTTGTACAAGATCTAGTGGAAGCAGGCGCCGATGTTAACCAGAGGGCTATTGGTAAGATCCAATCTATTTTCTTTTCTGAACTATGTTGGGACCGGCTTTTTCCAGTCTAACTGGATGCAGTTCATGACTTTCTGTGAGTGGTTCCGCTCAGGGAACGAGATGGCGCTAGACGACTTGTATTAGCTCTGTCTCTCAACCTAAAGACTCACGCTTTAAGACGTCATAGTAGGCCACCTGATCTCCAAAACCCAATTATTGGTGTTGACTGGTTGATGATGACATCCACAGGCAGTTTCTTCCTTCCCCGCGACCAACAACGCGTGCCTCCAGCTCGACAGACGAACTACGAAGGTCTGGCGTACTTAGGAGAGTACCCGCTAGCGTGGGCGGCTTGCTGCGCCAATGAGGGAGTTTATAACCTCCTTTGTGACTCCGGAGCTGATCCAGACGCACAGGACTCGTTTGGGAACATGATACTGCATATGGTGGTCGTTTGTGATAAACTGGTGAGTTTTAACTGCTGTTAATGCTGTGTTTAAAGTACTTTAATAAGGATATTTTGAGATTTTTCTGCGAGATTGATCTCCATAATCCATGTCCTCCGCTCTGGCGAGAGCGGATTGCTCTGTCAGACCCGTAACTACTTATACTACCCAGGTATTACCACAAGTTACGTCGGTCGGGAGACAACAAGATCTATCGAGTACACTAGATTTGAAAAGGATTTCAGTGTGGCAAAGGTTTTTTTTAGGTTTTTTTGCGGTCACTTGCCAAAAGACCCATGGAGTAACTAAATCTTAGAAATAGCATTCTCTTGAATGATTTTCCTACTGAAAAAAAAAACTGTCACTTTATACTCACTTTGTCCCCAAACAAGGACATGTTCGGCTACGCACTCCGTCACCCGAAGGTCCCCGCCAGTAACGGTCGTATGAACCTGGCAGGCTTCACGCCATTAACCCTGGCCTGCCAGCTGGGACGAGCGTCCGTCTTCAGGGAGATGTTGGAGCTGTCCGCCAAGGAGTTCTGGCGGTATTCCAATATTACATGCGCTGCCTACCCGCTGAATGCTCTAGATACCTTGCTGCCTGATGGGAGGACCAGTAAGTTTAATATATTTATCTTATAAATAAAGTTAAGTAAAATAAATTACAACATTTTACTTATAAAGATATGACTGTTAAGCCTGCAATACATGTTGGCCGAGCTTAGGCCAACGCGAGCGTAGGCAAATTAAAACAAGGCAAGTGCTACTGCCCAAGTGCCCACACGTTCGGCAAGTTTATCGAAAACCAATGCAAATGGCCAATGTAGACGAATTATGAGGAGATGTCCACACGTTGGGCGAGTGCGCGCGAGCGCCTTTGATTTGTGCCGAAAAACCGACAGCGCTCCGAAGTGAGGCAAGTGGGCGCGACCCCAAGTCTTGACAAGCTATGCCAAATGAGTTCTATACACGTTGGCGCTTGACTTTACTCGGCAAACTTTGCGAGCGACACCGAGCGATGGCAAGACAATGCAAATATATTGTACCATACTGTCTACACGTTGGTATTGGCGTTCACTCGGCGACGCTCGGCCAACATGTATTGCAGGCTTTACGAAAGTAGGCAAATTGACAGCATTTATGCTGTCAATCAAGAGACATTGGTGAAAAGGGGTGATTAAGTTTTAAGGGAAGGATTTTACTGCTTTCTTCGATAAACTCAAAGCTTGGCCTAAATAATCTCTCAATCAAAAGGAAAGATTTGATTGTTGTTTATGTTGAATAGGCTCCGAAACTACTAGACCATTTTTAGATTTTCCAAAAGTATCCTATGAGGGTGACCGGGCATTAAATTCACTGAGTTCGAAGTTAGAAACGCGCGCAGACGAAGTCGCGGGCGGAGTGCTAGTTTGTTTATAAACAAATTACATTTAGTCGTTGAATAACAAGAAGCATTTTGTGAGTACCATGTACTTTATAGTTTTCAATGAGTAGATAACCACGTTTTTTTTAATGACTTGAATGACCCTGGCGGTTGATATTATGTCATGCTCACTCTAATGTCTCGCTGGCGGTGGCGCGTGTGTCGGATCATTTAGTTCCCTTCAAAATGGTTGAGCTGAGTGATGCTGATACATGTGTCATGTTTGTGAACGGGCGCTGTCAGTTGTGACTGGTCATCTCTTAGCAGCCACGGTTTATTTTATTTAATTATTTATAATTTTATTGAATTGGCTTTATTTACACTAATTTCCTATGGACACTTTTACTTGCTACATCGTTCTCACATAATGTACTCATCTCAAGTTGAATGATGTAACAAAGGTTTTGTTATAATTTTGGCTATTGAAAAAGAGTGTCCATGGAGGATTCTTGCCCGTTCTTCTCCATAGAGATCTACGCTTTGGAATGGGCATCTACCTACAGTACTTTCACAGTTTTTATGTCTTGGGACTGGGATTGTAGCACCGTAACCATAGATATATTAAAGAAGGAGTTATGGCGTGAAATTCAAAATGTATAGAAATCCGATGAAGCCACAATTGCCCCTCCATACGGCTAATATTGCGCACACAATTCTGTCAAAACAATACTACGAACAATTGCACACACGCGCCATCGATAACTCAGTCATTTAAATATAAACCTAATTCTTTACACTACAGCGTACTTTTTCCGTATAATTTACTCACACAAACAATTATCATTGTGTGTTGTCGCGACACGGGGGTTGGATACGACTCTCCCGCTCAAATACAACGGACGCACCATGCGACATTACGGCTTGGTGAGGTATCGTTATGTCAGTTTTACATTGCTTGTCCAGTCACTCAGTAATAAACTGAGGTGGTTGTAAAAGAGCAATGTATTTAATGCAAAAACAATACAGTCGGAGTAATATATTATAGGAAAACAAGAATATAGTAGTACAAGTCATAGCTGAGCGAAACGCTCAACACCACGGCTTCACCGACACGCCCCCTTGCCACTTCTCCTGTTTTTAATATTTCTGTGACCGTAACTATTTTATTTTTAACCGACTTCAAAAAAAGGAGGAGGTTCTCAATTCGTCGGAATCTTTTTTTTTTTTTTTTTTTTTTTATGTATGTTCCCCGATTTCTCGAAGACGCCTGGACCGATTTGGAAAATTTTTCTTTTGTTCGAAAGGGTATACTTTCCAATTGGTCCCATGATCATCAGGTCAGGATCTGATGATGGAATCCCAGGGAAATCGAGGGCAACCTTCAAATTTTATAGGCACATAGTACCATTTTCATATATTTTCTAAATCTGTTCAAGTATTTGCATCTGATAATCATCATCTCAGGTGGATGAGCTGATGATGGAAGGTACAACTCCTCAACGGCTTGGAGTAGGCATCGACTGATTTAGTTTGTGTTCGCATATCTCTGGAACTACAAGTCCGATTTAAGTAATTCTTTTTTTGTTGTACTAAGTATTGTTTAACTTACGGAATACTGCAAGTTTCATCAAAATCGGTTCAGTAGTTTTTGAGATAGGGAATTTTATTAGCATATTGTGCACTTGAGCGATGTTTTTACCGGTGCTACGGATTACAAAATTTTAGTGCACATACATGTAAGAGAATGATTTATTTGACAAGAATTTGAGTTGAATATTTAAACTAAAAAGAGTAAAATAAAAAACTTTTTCAAAAAAAATGTAACCGCCTTCAAAAACAACCACAAAAAAGGGTAAAATAACCTACAAAATAACTTTTCTTTCAGAAGTCGGTGGCAAAAAAAACAATGAAATGAAAAAAAAAAGGCACCGACTTCTGAAAGAAAAGTTATTTTGTAGGTTATTTTACCCTTTTTTGTGGTTGTTTTTGAAGGCGGTTACATTTTTTTTACTTTGTCTTTTGACAATTCAAAAGTGCCTGTAACTGGCTTACTTGAAATAAACGTTATGATTTGGAATAAAAGTACATACCTACCTATTGAAAAATAAAACGTATTTTTTAACCGACTTCAAAAAAAAAAGTAGACCTGGGTCAGTTCGACCTGTATGTGTATGTATGTATGCATGTATGTATGTTTGTCCGCGATTATCTCGCGTTTGGCTGAACCGATTTTGATGCGGTTTTCAGGAAAGTGTTCATTACATTCTGGAGAAGGTTTTAGTATATAACACTAATGGATATCCCGTGACGTTGCCCGCGTGGATCCGTTTTTGCTTACTTGGATAGTAGATTTTCAGTGACCATTGCATGTTTGTCCGCGATTATCTCGCGTTCGGCTGAATCGATTTTGATGCGGTTTTCAGGAAAGTATTTGTTACATTCTGGGGAAGGTTTTAGTATATAACAATAATATATATCTCGTGAAGTTGCCCGCATAGATTCGTTTTTGTTGCTTACTAGGATTGTAGATTTTCAAAAACGCCGATTATTATGAAGATATTTCTTGAATATCTAAACTAAAAAGGGTAAAATAAAAAACTTTTTGAAAAAAAGGGAACCGATCAAAACCAAACACAAAAAAGTGTAAAATAACTTTTCTTTCGGAAGTCGGTGGCCATAGTCAATGAAAAAAAAAACAAAAGCCACCGACTTCCGAAAGAAAAGTTATTTTACACTTTTTTGTGTTTGGTTTTGAAGTCGGTTCCCTTTTTTTCAAAAAGTTTTTTTTTTCTATTTATTAAATTATACTAAAAAAATAATTTAAAAAGTATACCTAATATTATGATTAACAAAGATAAAGCACGTCAAAACTCGGGAGTGGGGATTCATGATTGTGACGGAAGACAAAAGTTCAGTCAGAAGAACGCGCACTGTCGACCGTGGCGGTTCGTGGCGCGAGAGTCAGTGAAGTGACCGGGCCTATAGTAAATTTAAAAAAACCGGCCAAGTGCGAGTCGGACTCGCCCATAAAGGGTTCCGTAGCAGAAAGAAACATAATATATAATAAAATTCTTGTAGTTGGTTGTAACTTTGAATGGTAAATAGCGTTTTACGATTTATGATGACGTAGGTAGGTATTAAAAAAAAACAAACTACTTGATCTCATTCAAACCAATTTTCGCTGGAAGTTTGCATGGTAATGTACCTACATCATATATTTTTTTTAAGTTTTATCATTCTCTTATTTTAGAAGTTACGGGGGGGGGGGACACACTTTTTGCCACTTTGGAAGTGTCTCTCGCGCAAACTGTTCAGTTTAGAAAAAAATGATGTTAGTAACCTCAATATCATTTTTAAAGACCTATTCATAGATACCCCACACGTATGGGTTTGGTGAAAAAATTTTTTTTGAGTTTCAATTCTAAGTATGGGGGGCACCCCCAAAATTTGTTTTGTTTTGATTTTTGTGTGAAAATCCTAATGCGGTTCACATAATACATCTTTCTACCAAGTTTGAACAGGATAGCTCTTATACTTTCGACAAATGTGGCTGTGACATACACGGACAGACAGACAGACAGACATGACGAATCTATAAGGGTTCCGTTTTTGCCATTTGGCTACGGAACCCTAAAAAGATAAACAATACAATATCATTTTTAAGGACCTATCCATAGATACTACACGTATGAGTTTGGTGAAAAAAAATATTTGAGTTTCAATTCTAAGTATTTTTATTTTTGTGTGAAAATCCTAATGCGGTTCACATAATACATCTGCTTCCTATGTTTCAACAGGATAGCTCTAATACTTTAGAAAAAAAGTGGCTGTGGCAGGCGGACGGACAGACAGACAGACATGACGAATCTATAAGGGTTCCGTTTTTTGCCATTCGGCTACGGAACCCTAAAAACGACGCATCTGCGTCAATTTTGGTTTAGTTTATGTAACAAAAATATGAAAGAAAACGGGTCCAATCAAGTTCCAATATTTTTTGATACTTACTCGTAACTGGCTAATGTTGCTTTTTCAGTCATGTTTCATTAACATACATAAACATAACATTATTATAAATAGGTATTTACCGACAACGCGCCCTAATAATATAGGTAATAGGGCAAGCGCCAAATATTTTTATTTTCACTTTCACTTTAAAACAGTGTCCAAAATTATAAACCCCGAGTTAGGTACATAGTCAGTTTGGAAATAAGCTCCGCCCACTTCCCCCCCGCGACCCTTCTCCATTGACGTTGCGAGAAAATCGACAAAATCGTCGATCGTCGAGAATTGAACTGGAACAACGCGCGACGGACGCGACATACAACTAGCCGTTTTTATGGTGATAAGTTCTGCGTACAATTTGTATTTGTATTTAAATTTGTAATTAAAACGAAACTAGGTACTTGTAATTGGATAACCGATTTAACGTTGTACGTAGAGAATAACAATAGACTTACCGAGATTTCAAACGTCAGTCAGAGGCTCAGAGCAATGTAAGCCATGCTCAAAAACTCAAAACAACTTTGAGACACCGCTCTCTCACCGCGCCCGCCTCGCCTCACCTCACAAGTCACAACGCGAACTCCGGGCGGTGAAGAGCGGGGGGAATACACTCACTCGTTTCGCAGCACGTCATGTCGGGCGGGCGAGGCACAGCTGCTAATGCGGGGTGCGGGTAGCGGGGAACCGCGTTTCAAGGCTACCAAGTACCAACCTAAACCTAACCGTATTATTTTCATCGCCCGCGCTGCGCACGCCCGCTCTCTCTATCTTCCCGCGTGACCTTGTATAGTGTTTTTTTTACCAGTAAATTAATTATTCCACGAATCCACATAGTAGATGTACTAGCTCGATGTGACCAGAGCATAGACCAGAGTACCTATAGCAAAATATTTGATGCTTCCTTATGAAGTCTAACGTGTTGAGGTACCTATTACATATTGTATTACCTAGGTACAATTTCACACAATTGTATTATTTCAACTCAATTTATCAACCGTAAATAGGTAGGTACCTAATACTGAACATATTTTATGAACGCTTATTTATTTTATTACCTACCTATATTAGGAAAGGTTAGAAGAGATATTAAATAACAACTTTAAAATAAAATACTTAAGTACTTACCTACCTAGTTTTTAGGGGAAATACAAATACTTATACCAATGATATTATACCTACTTACTACCTACATACACTGCCATAATTTCCTACTATTCTTGTTTAATCCGTATTACTTAGGTACCTTAGTAGGTACCTACTTTATTTCTATTTTCGTATAGTGGTCCCCCTAACGCGACTGCTAAAGGAGAAGTCCTGGGTATGATGCCCAGTGTGATTAGGATTTTTCTGCTAAAGCAGTCAGCTGTTGAAATATGGGTGTACTAATTAGGAACTACTCTGGGGTCTGCACCGTGACACCCTGTTCCTGTCTCCTCACCCCTCGGCTCCTGGCAGTATCACGGGCACTCACGGGCCCGAGCGAACTGCAAGCACTCTTTAGGGCGGGACTCCACCGAAGTTAAGCGGAGAGGAGATGTGTTTGGATAAGTAACCAATCAGATTTCCACCGAAACTAATCGGAGAGGAGATGTGGATTTTTGATTGGTTATTCAAACACATCTCCTCTCCTCTCTCTTAGTCGCGCTAACAGTCCCTAGATGAAATCAATATTTTCAAAGATATTTTCATGAATGTCGCGCCGAACTTGGGTGACGTTTTTATTCCGTGTATGAAGTATTTATGTTTCACCACAGAGTAGAGTACTATTCAGGTCAAAGCAAATAAGTACCTAGGTACGGTACCTAGATGTAAAAAAAAACAGATCTTGCGAAACCATGAGATGCAAGGCTTTGCAAGGTGATCCATTGAAAAAGGAAGGAGCATTGGGTAAAGCACCTTTGTTATGTTTATTCAAGCAAAAAAAAAACTATTTAGTTCCTCATAAAATAACAAAAAGGCTGTGGTAGGTAGTAGGTAGAGCCCCGCAAAATTCAAAATATTCCTGTTTTTTGCAATTATCAGGTTGTAAGTTAATCAAAATATGATTCATGACATTAAAAAGTATGAAATTACATAATTATGAGAATAATCAATAGGTACATCTCTAACTTAGATTTGTGCAATATTAGAGAATATTAGTTAGATTTCGGAAAAATGTTCGCGCGAGCGGCGCCGGGTTAAGGTGAACGCAGACTTAGCCGCACCGCAGTCTCCGCAGTCCCCGCACTCCGCAGTCATCGTTTTCTTACCGCTTCTGCGATGCGGGTGAGTGTGCGAGGTTTCATAGAACTTCATACAAAGAATTCGTAATGCGGGGACTGCGGAGACTGTGGTGCGGCCAAGTCTGCGTTTACCTTTAGGCCCCGGACCCCCGGTGGCCTAGTGGTTCCGCTCAGGGAACGAGATGGCGCTAGACGACTTGTATAGCTCTGCCTCTTTCCCACAGCCTAAAGACTCACGCTTTAAGATGTCATGTCATGGTAGCCTGGGGCTTATTTTGTGCGACAGTCATGCGCAAATCAAGCCCGGCCGAACCCGCTAAATTGATAAATTGGTATGTGAGGCCTCAAATTAAACATAATCTGAGGTAAAGGCTTTTAGTGTACTTGGAAGAAAAAGTCAATGTTTTGTCAACAAAAAGATCTTTATTGACACCTATTTACCTACATTTAAAAGTCTAAATATTATTTTTGTAGATTGGAACTCTGCCTTGTTCATAATCCTGAACGGAACGAAACAGGAGCATCTGAACATGTTGGACGGAGGCATCATTCAGAGGCTCCTCGAGGAGAAGTGGAAGACGTTTGCACGAGTACGTATTTGCTCATCTTGAATTCTTTACAAATACTTTATAGTCAGTGTAAATCGTACATTCTGAACTAATTATTAAAATAATCTCTACATAAACATGACGTTGTGATTCGCGAAGTTATTTTTTCTAAACCGCTACTGCAGCACACGTCAGCATCAAGTTTAGAGCCCACTCGAGTCCTACTTCTCTTCATTAACAAAATCTGAACCTTATTCTCTTGTCATTACAGAACAAATTCCTGAAACGTCTCCTTATCCTAATGCTCCACCTACTCCTTCTATCCGTCTCCGTATACCTTCGTCATAGCAGTGCCGAGGCTGACGCCCATCCCGACTGGGGGCTGGAGATCGCTGATGCCAGGAGTGGGATACGATTGGCCAGTGAACTGGGTACTCTAGCCAGTACTCTGTGCTATATTATATTGCAGCAGGGAGATGAATTGAAGAATCAGGGCCTGGTGGCTTATTTTAAGCAGTTGGTAAGTTTTCTCGATAGGTAGTTGATTTTAAAAAAACTTTTTGAAAATAATTAAACGAACTTCTGAAAAAACACAAAAACGTGTAAATCGTTAGGGCTTTTTTCCCGAAAACTTTTTTTTATTATAACCTTTTTAGTGGGACAGGCGTAGTAATGTTTTTTTGTGTGATTCAGTAAACTATGCATAGATATGTGATAGCAGCAATGGGAATTTCTCCTATATTATGGGTTCGTTAATACTAACATTCAAAATAGCCAGGCCCGGCAGAACACCTATAAAAAAACTTTGTACGTATATGTCATGCAAATATTTGTTCCGTGCGGGGATCGAACCCGGGACACGCGCAGCAGTCGATCTGCGCCTACTAACCGTGCCCTCATCTGATATTTTGTGTTGATAGTCGATTCCCGCACGAAACAAATATTATGTATGGCCTGCAGGTAGTTGTTCCGGGTCTGGGTGTTTGTGTATATGAATGTCTATATGTTTGTTAACGCACCCACGACAAGACAGAAATTCTTAGTGTGGGCACAGTGTGGGTACAAATCTGTGGTGTGGGGCAACGTTTAAAACAAAAAAATGTGTTTAGTTAACTCTTAGCTACCTCAATTTTATGGCGTTATTTGTGTCACTTTTACCCAGATCCACGAACCGGCGAAGTTTATCTTCCTGATATCAAACCTGCTACTGTTAGCTTGCATACCTGCGCGGCTGATGCGGCAACCGATGTTAGAGGAAGCGCTTCTGATATTTCTACTGCCAGGCTTTTGGTTTCTGCTCATGTTCTTTGCTGGGTAAGTCTTTACTGTGTTGTGTGTTATCATGTTGTTGGTGAACAAAAATCTCTACATGTCTGAGACCAGTCCGGGAGCACTACACGACCGCACAGGACTAAAATAGGTATCTAGCAAACTGGCTATTTTACAGCATCAAAAAATGTAAATCTAATTATGCGTCGTTTAGCGTTTTGAAAAATAATGAACACCTATTTACTTTTTGTTAAGTCATTGTATAAATTAATAAATTATCGCATCAAAACTTCAGAGTGGGAGCTCGTGACGTCAAAACTCACCAAAAAATAGGCATATTGACAGCATCAATAAATTGCAAATGTAATTAGTCCATAATAAGAGTTTTGAAAAATTAGATAGGTACGTATTTTTTCATTTGTTGAGTTATTGCATATTTACAAAGCTATACCTCATCAAAATTCGAGAATGGGGTTCGTGACGTCAGAAGGATGTGAAAACTGCACTTGCTTGTGATGTATTGGCAATTTTAAAAGCATCGTATCTCTTAACTGTGGTAAAGAAAAAATACGGGTCAACAAATATTTTTTGATAATCTGACGGACTAAGTAATTAGAATTGTTCAGCTTTAAGCCAATTATGTAGAGGCGACCTCTACTAAGCCTAAGGAGAAGACATGACATGCTCAATGCTATGTTGTTTGTGGGCAGTGCGGTGAAGCTGACGGGTCCGTTCGTGACGATGATCTACAGCATGATCACGGGAGACATGTTCACCTTCGGCATCATCTATTCCATCGTGCTCTTCGGATTCTCGCAGTCCTTCTATTTCCTGTACAAAGGTACCTATACCACAGAATACTTAATATTACTACGTAAAGAAGAGTCACTTCGCAAAAACAATCAAACAAATGTAAAATCTATGCTCGAGAGAATAAAGTACATTTTAACTGGCGTCCGCACTTTTTATAACCTAAAAAGTTCTTGTAACCACTACGTGCCCTTTTACTTTTGTGTCCTAAACTTTCAATTTGGTTGCAGGCTTCCCAAACGTGCAATCTACATTGTTTTCAAGCTATCCCACCACTTGGATGGCTCTGTTCCAGATAACTTTAGGAGATTATAGTGTGAGTTTTACTGTTTTACACTCCACAGTTAGAACTACTTGGGACACACGATGGTGAAAATTAATGTGTCTGTAGTCTGTACCTACTGTATTGCTTATCATAGGAATACAAGCGTGATGTTACAAACATGAAAAATGTTTCCGATGCCCCAGTCTTAGTTGATAATAATCAATTCATCATCATCATCACCATTCTCCTCCCCTCATCCCATTCGCATTTTATGTCGTCTAATACATAATACTCGTACATCTGTATTACTCTTCTTCTTCGCACTTTCATTCTAGACGTAATTATCATACTTCACAAAATACATACATCCTTTCTTTGGTCTTCTTCTAGTCATAAAGCCATCCACATTTATATTAAGAAGTTTATCTCCAAATAGTCTTTACGTGGTCTTTACTTCTCTGCATCACACTCTAGCGCCTAGTTGTTCTAATAATATGAAAAAAAAAGTTTTGGAGATAGTCTATGATTTATAAACTTTCCCGCCGCCATTTGCACAACAAACAAACAACAATAATGTTCTTCGTTCTCCCAGTACACAGACCTCAGCCTGACAACGTACCCGAATCTATCCAAGACGGTGTTCGCTATATTCATGGTGTTTGTGCCCATCTTACTGCTGAACATGTTGATCGCTATGATGGGCAACACCTACGCACACGTCATCGAACAGTCCGAGAAAGAGTGGGTTAAACAAGTAAGTTCCTAACATTATTTTAAAAAGAAAGAAAAAAAGCAAGTATTATTTCAATAACACTGTAAAATTACTACGTATCTTCTTATGTATAAAAGCGAAAGGTTCACTCACTCATCACAAATCTCAGAAAATACAAGTGCGAAATTGCGAAAATCTACCCCTAAGGGGTCGTTTTTGGGGTAATGTAATGGGACCCCTTAAGGTGGATGCTCCAGGGTAGCCCGCGAAATTCAATTTTTAAATATTGATCGCGGCTGTAGGTAAGACGAATGTAGTTACAGAATTATAATCAACAAAATCATCAATACAACGCTCTTAGTTCATAAAGCTTCAGGAATGACTTTTTATGTTATTTATTTGTTCCTGAAGCTTTATGAGCTTGGAGGGTTGTATTGGTGATTTTGATGATAATAATTTTGTAACTACATACGTCATACAGTCGCGATCAATATTTTAAGCAACATACAACCTAGCACTGGCTTGCAAATTGCAAAAAACCCAAGAAATTTTGAATTTCGCGGGCTACCCTGAATCATCCACCTTAAGTCATAAGCTGGCGTAGCGTTACACTTTGGAAGTCTGTCTTTGCCTCGATGACGATTTTAATAAGAACCGTTCTAATATCAATGCTCAGATCAAAGAAATAGGCAGATAGAGTGCTTAGAACACGCGAGTGAAGCAAACCAAATACAAAATCAAAAGCGAATACAAACTCGCGACAGTACCAACCAAGCTACGCGTCGTACTGCTCACACGTCACACGTGACTTGTTATTGTACGCCAAAATATGCCGTCTCGAGTCTTTAGATATTTGATTTTGATTTCTCAAGAACAAATAAAACAAGATGGAATATAATTCCACAAGTACAGTTCGATTCAAACTTAATGGCGGTTCGGAAGTTAGCTGCGAGTGCAGTTTCGCGCAGGTACAGTCAAGTTGACAACAAACATACACCGCGTCGCGCGAGTGCGAGTGAGACAGAGGGTACGCGGGACGTGCCCCGCCCGTCTTCACCCCGCTGATACCCAAAATTGCGTTTTGCGCATCGGAACGCACGATGTTCCGAGCCGCCATTAAGTTTGAATCGTACTGTAACTCTTGTTATTTCTTATGTTTTGGTATTTATTTTCAATAAAATATTTTCGGCTCGCTTGAAACACAAAACTTCAACAGTAATTAGTACTTTATACATTCGTAATTACGTGTAAGGAAATATATTTTGGTTAGCATGAATTCTATGGAGTTGAGGTTAAAGGTGAACGCAGACTTAGCCGCACCGCAGTCTCCGTTTTCTTACCGCTTCTGCGGCTACTGGGAGGCGGCTAGGTGTGCGAGGTTTCATAGAACTTCATATACAGAATTCGTAATGCGCAGACTGCGGAGACTGCGGTGCGGCTAAGTCTGCGTTTACCTTAAGATTGCACTAAATGAATAGAAAAGTTAGAAACGAATACTTATAATAATTCTACGTTGAAATTGTTTGTTATTCAATTATATGTTAATAGACAAACCACAGAGTGTATTTCTTGTCCGATATGATTAAATAAAATGAATGAAGAATAAGTAATTATGCATATTTAACTTCAATTCTAACATTATAATTCCGTTCATATACTTATTTAGTATCTTTAAAGCAAAAGCACGTTTCCCATTTGAAATATCAGGTAGTCCAATAATAGAGAACAATTTAATTAACAAAAATATGGGAGGATTTCTCAATGTTTGGCAACCGTATACACACACAGACGCGCGTGTCCCTACACGACCTCTCTACACATAAATAAAAACTGGCTTCACCTAGTTTGTCGCGCACGTTCTATCTGCATAATTCTTTGATTTGAGTACCTATCAATGTATAAAACTTCACAAGCTTTACCACTTTATTTAGGTATGCATGCCGCATACAAATTATACAAAAGTAACGTGAATGCTGGTGAACGGCTGGCGTAGAAAGAAATGCAATGCATGATATCTAGTCGCTAGTCGTGATGAAAATGGCGGCGATTTTAAAAACGGATGTTAAAATCTTAATGTTATTCTGAATATTTCTATTCTTTCTACAATATACATTAAACCTCGTGAATTTATTTACGGAATTTGTTAATAAGTAAGGAATTCAATTTTATTGCTCGCACTTTGGTCGCTTTGCGGCTAGCAACTAGCCAAATGTAGCTAGCCGATAGCTACACTTGATCTATAGGGGGGGTGCAACTGCCCCCCCCCTGCACCCCCTTGGCGACGCCCTTGACTAGAAGGAGGCCCTTGACTACTAGGAGTCTCACTTTTTTGTTGGATAGGTAGGTATTTATTTAGATTTTCCAAAAATTTCCCCTAATAGTATAGTCAAATTAGCAAAAAGATTGGACGGAACTCGTGTAGTTGTAATTTTTTGTGGAATCATTAGAAGACATGAATATAAGTTTTCTCTTAGTTTGCACTCTTCCTGTTATGTACGGAACATCGTTTAATATTAGGTATTATCATAAAAGTCCCAAAATTTTGAAATTTCATTAATAACTTGTTTTTGTATGTTTAGATATATGAAGATACCCCGTTGGTGGATAATTACTTTTCACTAAAAAAGTGTGAGGTGTAAGAAACGCTAATAAATTATTATTTTTAATTTGCGCCTCAAGGGAAATTTAGCCTGATGGTGCAAACTCATAATAAGCACCCTTTTTTTTAGCACCCACCTAGTTACTTTAGCACCCTTTTGCACCCCTAGGAAACCGACACTTTACAATATTTGTAAATTGTACTTCGGGGTAAATTATTGTAGTCATGGTTTTTTTAATATACAATGTATTCTAAATATACTACATTCGCACCTAATAAAAATAAGAAATATATAACTGGAAGTTTATGTAGAGTTAACATGGATACATACTGCGCTTCGTGGCGTTCGTAAGGCCAACGCGGGGTCGAAGCGGGAGGCGGCGCGGTGGGGCGGGGGCAAGTGCATGCATGTTCATCATTGTTGTGGCAAGAAGCGATCCCTGCTCTACGCAAATTCATTACCTACCTATCATCTCCTCTTTTTTATTTTATTAAGTAGCTGTGTTCAATAAATGTGAAAAATGGATTATAAAGGATATCGTCGCTGCGCTTTCAGTAATCGCTATGATTGTGTTTTTTACTTACTTTACAGGAGACGCAAAAAACTGATTTTCTCGGAAAATAGCCGGAGTATTCAAATAATTATTTTTTTCTTTAATACATTTAACAAATATACGTAGTTTTATATTACTTTTGGATAGATAAGATTATAAATAAGGCCAAAAATAAACACAAAAGGCAAATTTGACACATAGCGTTTTTTATTTGAGTTGTACATAACTACTTTATAATTCTATGGAATATTATGGAAACTGACTTCAAGCTGACACATAGCTATTTTCAGATAGAAATAATTAAAAGAAACAAAATAAAAAAAAAGTATTCAAATGACATTATCACCTTATTGAACCGATATGCGGTGTCTGCTTCGGGACTCGTCTGCTCCACCAGCCACCGGTCTTTTGACACATAAGGTCAGCCCACCGCCACTGTCACTGTATATTTGCTTACTCTGCAAGCTATGTCGGTTACACTGGTTCTTTTTTGGATAACCCGCTTTATAGCGCACTGAGTAACCTTGAATTTGTGGACAGGCCCAATTGCCAGTGTCCACGTTTCGGCACCTTATGTAAAGGGCAAGACGTACTGGTTGAAGACCTTAGTCTTCAAGCATTGCGGGATGGGAGACGAAAAGACTTAAAGAAGTTTTCCAAATGCTGATGCCCAACCTAACTGGACCCGTCTGCAGCATCTGTCCTGAAGGTGTGAGATGTGACACCCGGTCCAGTCCAGTCCAGTGTCTTGAAGACATCTTTCAATGCATTAGTGAACAGTTTTGGGGATATCACTTCCCCCTGTCTCACCCCTCTGAGCAGTTGGATGGAGCTGGTTTTCTGATTCTAAATGTGGACAGTCATCGTGGCAGCGTCATACAGACATCTCAACACTGCGATTTGGTGCAGGTCAATTCAACATCGTTGCAGAGAGGCCACAACTGTCCATATTTTAATTGGGCCGAAGGCTTTCTCGTAATTAACAAATGCCATATACAGCGGCTGGTTGTACTCCTCGGTCTTCTGTACAACTTGTTGAACAGTATGGTTGTGGTCCATGGAAAACCGGCTTGTTTTGTTGGTTGGAAATCGTCAAGTCTTCTGGTGAGACGGTTCGAGAACAGCGTATTGTATGCGTGTTATTTGTATTTTATACTCAGAAATAAGATGAGTCTATAGTTCTTCAGTAGGGTTTGTCACCTTTTTGAAGAACAGAAACACCGCCTTTGCTACAGGACTCGGGCGTTATACTTTCTTGGATGACGGAATCGAAGAGACTCGCTAGCAAACAAGATTTTTCACTTTTTCGCTGATAGAATTGTAATGAGTAGGTAATTACATCGACTAAACTATCTATGTGACGCTCAAGCTGTGCGTTTCGTGATCGAGCGAGTCTGAACTTGACCAAAAAACTATACTATACTAACTATAATACTAGCTATGGGCAGTGAAGCACATATCGGGCACAATTTTTGCTTTCTCTTTAATAAACTTATTTTAGCTATATGAATTATAAGTGAAATACACTAAAGAAGGATATTTTACAATCAGGCGATCAGATCGTTTTTGGTCTGGATTATGGAGTAATTTTAACTATTGAACAAACTTTGATGAGAAACATTAAATCGCCTGGAGGGCTAACAATTGGCAGAGGAATGACCGAGAATGTCATGGCTAAATGGATTTCAGCAATGCCTGTGGCAAATAGGGTTATGGAAAAATTTTCTAATTTCATAAACGACGACGCCGAAGACCAATTAGAATTTAGTGTCGTGAATGCAGACTCTACCAAATCCAGAATAATTAGGGACGCCAATGAATTGTAAAAGCTTGTAGCCCGGTTAAATGAACACCCTCCTTTCCAAAAAAATGACAAAATAATGAGTCTTAGTACAGGTGTAGTTGGAGAGACTGACAAAGTCAACTGTTACAAAGCCGAATTAATAGGATCGAAAATAATCTAAAAAAATATAAATAAAGATCTCCGTGAGGTTAAATTTCAGAGAAATATTTCAAAAAAAAGGTCAAAAAGTTAAATTAAAAAAAAAACGTTTTTTTTAACAAATTCGATAAAAAATTAACAATATTCATTTTGAAAATAATTGGTCACTATTAAAAAAAAATATAACAATTAATAATGGAGATTGCCGCCTGGGGCTCTATTAACTTCTTGGAGCCGGTTTGGCAATCCATCCATGATATCTGAATGAGGGATATTGTGCCACTCCGCCACCGCAGCCATCTTGAGCTCTCCTAGAGTCGTAGGGGCTGATATTCTTGCTCGGACACGTCTTTTGAGGTTGTCCGAAATGTGCTCAGTTGGGTTAAGACCGGAACTGCGTGCCAGCCATGGTAAAACTTGAATCCCGACTTCATTAAGGTAATGAGAGACGGATCTAGCAGTATGGCAACGCGCTTTGTCATGCATTAATCTGAAGGTGTCACCAATGAATGGTGCAAAAGACATGACATGGTCTTGAAGAACTTCCTCCACGTATATTTGAGCAATTATACTGCCTCTATCGAACACAACAAGATCGGTACGAGCCTCGTAAGAGATACCTCCTCAAACGATTATGGACCCTCTCTGTTAACCAACTGATTCGGTTATAGCGCATGGAGCAAACCTTTCGTTTTGGCACCTGTAGACACGCTGACGTCCATCTGGACCTCTTAAGGCTATTCTGCTCTCATCTGAGACCAGTATGTCCTTCCATTCCTCCATAGTCCAGTCAGCAAATTCTCGCGCAAGTCTAGCTTTACCGTGTTGTGGGAGCAGTTGTGGAGCACGAGCTGGACGAAAAGTCCTCAGATTCCTTTCTGTCAGTCTTCTTCTAATCGTACTTTCACTCACACTGACATTTCTCACCTCAAAACGACGGGTACGAGCTTCGATAGCGGTGTAAAAGCGATTTCTCAACACGTTGCTGACAACGAAACTGTTATCTCGGGTTGAAGTGCATCGATGTCGGCCTTGACCTGGCTTCCGGGTGTAGGAGCGAGTCTCCCGAAATCGTCTGATGGCATCCCGTACCATGGTTCAAGGCACACCGAGCGTACGGGCGATGCGACGTTGGCTGTGCTGGGCCCGGCATCAGCTAGGTCCATTGCCATAGCTGCACCAGTTGCATCGAGTGGCATTTTTTTGAATCACAAACAATAAATGAACTATACAAACTGAATTAAACAATATTAACACACTATGACAGAAAAGAACAGCAAATGTAAACACGTTAACGCATCGGCAACAATGTCAAAAAACGACTAAATTCCAAAAACCCTTCGGTGACACAAATTAAGCAAACGAATAATGGGTATAAGTGTTTTATTTATTGCCAAAGTATCCACTTGACATAAAATAAAACAGTAGTTAAGCCATAGTTAATAAAAACAAACAGGTTGATGAAAGATATAGGTGGCCGGTTAAAATAATGTGCCTGTGAGTATATAATAAAAAAAAAATACGTGTGGCACTCGGATACTGCCGCGGTAAAGTTATTGCATAGCATTTTTTTTAAAGAAAACAAGTGAAACGTCAAGAAACGTTCTCCTCCTCCTCCCTCTCCCTCTCCTCCTCCTCCTCCTCCCCCCTCTCCCTCTCCCTCTTCCACTCCCTCTTCCACTCCCTCTCCCTCAATAAAATTGCCCCTTGCTCAATAAAAGCATGCTTTCATGCTATAGTAATGAACAATTGAGCACGTCTGTCCGTACCTTTATGATTGCCGAAGTCTCCCGAACTGAAAAGACGTTAGACGATCATCATCATCATCATCATCAGCCGGAAAACGTCCACTGCTGAACATAGGCCTCCCCCTTAGACCGCCACGCCGAACGACAATTCGCCACTTGCATCCATCGGTTGCCCGCGACCCTCACGATGTCGTCGGTCCACCTAGTGGGAGGCCTACCTACGCTGCGTCTTCCGGTCCGTGGTCGCCACTCGAGAACTTTTCTTCCCCATCGGTTGTCAGTTCTACGAGCGATGTGGCCTGCCCATTGCCACTTCAACTTGCAAACTTTATGAGCTATGTCGGTGACTTTGGTTCTTCGCCGGATATCCATGTTCCGGATTTTATCCCGCAAAGAAACTCCGAGCATAGCTCTTTCCATCGCTCGTTGAGTGACTCTTAGTCTCTCTAAAAGGCCAGCAGTTAGAGACCACGTTTCAGAGCCATATGTCATCACTGGCAACACACACTGGTTAAACACCCTTGTCTTGAGACACTGTGGGATTTTCGATGAGAAGATATCACGTAGCTTCCCAAACGCTGCCCATCCGAGTTGGATTCTTCGGGCGACCTCTTTCTCGAAGTTGGACCTACCTAACTGAACAATCTGTCCAAGGTAAGTGTAATGGTCTACAACTTCGAGAGTATCATTCCCAACAACAACCGGTACGGGTGCCACATGGACATTCGACATGACTTTCGTCTTGTCCATGTTCATTTTAAGGCCGACCCGTTGGGATACGATACTGAGGTCGCTGAGCATAGCATTGAGGTGCTCCAACGATTCTGCCATGATGACTATATCATCGGCAAAACGAAGGTGAGTGATGTATTCGCCATTGATGTTGATGCCGAATCCGTTCCATTCCAAGAGCTTGAAAACGTCCTCCAAAGCGTTCGTGAACAGTTTCGGAGAAATAACGTCTCCCTGTCTCACGCCTTTCTGCAATTGGATTGGTTTCGTGCTCTCTTCCTGAAGTCGGATGGACATGGTGGCGTTTCTATACAAACACTTAAACACTTCGATATACCTATAGTCGATATGACATCGTTGGAGGGACTGCAATACTGCCCAGGTTTCGATTGAATCGAAGGCCTTTTCATAGTCCACAAACGCCAAACATAATGGCCGATTATACTCCTCTGTCTTCTGTATAATCTGGCGGAGCGTGTGTATGTGGTCTACAGTACTAAAGCCTTTTCGGAAACCGGCTTGTTCGGGAGGCTGGAAGTCATCAAACCTGCGTTCGAGACGGTTCGTAATGACTCTTGAGAACAGCTTGTATACATGGCTCAGAAGTGAGATTGGCCTGTAGTTCTTCAACAAGGTGTTGTCACCCTTTTTGAAGAAAAGAACAACCACACTCCTGTGCCATGCTTCTGGCGTAGTACCTTCGAGTATGACGGAATTAAATAACTTCTGGAGGACCAGAAGTACCGGTTTTCCACCCGCTCTCAGAAGTTCAGTTGTGATTCCGTCTTCACCCGGCGCCTTGTTATTCTTTAGCTGTTTAAGAGCCATTCTAATCTCGTACAGGCTGATGTCCGGGATATCCTCAGTGTAGTGTCGAGTCAGTTTAGCTCTTGCGTCTCGAACTGTACTGACACTGGGTTGTCGTGTTGATGTGTATAACTGTCCGTAAAACCTCTCAAGCTCTCTCAGGATCTCCGGCTTCGTCGAAATAATGCTGCCGTCGTTAATCTTCAGCTTTGTCATTTGGCTTTGCCCAATAGACGAATTCTTTGCGAAGACTTTTGAGCCCTGGTTCCGCTCGATTGCCTCTTTGATCCGTGCCGCACTATAGGCACGCAGGTCACGTCGCATTGATTTAGAGATTCGTCTATTGAGTTTGCCATATTCCGACATGTCAGCTGAAGATTGCAGCCTCATCTCGGCCCGGTCTTGCATCAACTTGATGGTTCCGTTCGAGAGCTTTTGAGGCTTATTGCGGCGCGGGGTCTTAAAGAATTTGGACCCCACAGGTTGGACAGTTTCCACCAACCCATTGTTAATCTCGTCCACAGTTTCGCATTCGGTTAGGCACTGGAAGCGATTGTGCAGTTCGAGTTGAAAGTCTTCGGGGTTCTGGATGTGGGCAGGACCAGGTCGGAGCGTGGACTTCATCAGACGAGACCTTTCAAGCTTCACATTGATATTCAATGTGCCTCTGACGATTCGGTGATCGCTACCGGTTTTCACCTTGGCGATCACAGAGACATCACTGAATATTCGCTTTTTGGTCGTCATGATGAAGTCGATCTCATTTCTGGTAGTACCATCGGGGCTCATCCACGTCCACCTCCTGGATGGCCGCTTCTGGAAGTAGGAGTTCATTAAATGAAGTTCTTCCTTTTCCATGAAGTCGACCAGTCGCTGGCCCCTATGGTTTCGCTGCCCGTACCCAAATGGCCCCACTCTCAACTCATCGCCATTCCGTGCGCCCACCTTCGCGTTGAAGTCCCCCATAACAACGGTGAAGTATGTTTCGGAGGTATGTATGGCCTCGGATATCTCCTCATACAATGCCTCTACTTCATCATCAGAATGTGTCGAGGTCGGCGCATATACCTGTATGACCTTCAACGAATACCGGTTGGTTATTCTGAGTATAAGGTATGCTACCCTACTCGACACACTGTCGACTTTCACAACGTTGTTGATGAGGGACCTGCGGACGAGAAATCCAACACCACCCTGGGATTTACGGTCTCCTTCCCGGTAGAAAAGCATGTTGCCGGAATCTAGAACTATCGTATCCTGACCCTCTCTTCGGACTTCAGATAATCCCAAGATATCCCAACGCATTTTGCTCAATTCTTCCTCCAGCTCGATAATCTTCTCATCGGTCCTCAGTGTGCGGATGTTGTGTGTTGCCAGGGCCAAAGTCCGTTGGGGGTGGTAGCGGGGCATCTGCCGGGGATTCTTAGCACCCCCTGCTCCGCCGTTACCCGATCCGCTACCCAGACCAGGAATAGCGGAGCTGCCGGGGACTGGGGGCCGTGTGCTATTGTTGTCAATCATAATGGGGGGGGGGGTTGCCATAATCCCCACGCTTGGCAGGCGGCTTGGGGATCGCAGTAAGGTCACCGAAAGTTTACAAAGGACGCTGCTGCCCGTCCTTCGGTGGCTGGACGTAGTTTAAGGACGTACCCGGGTCGGGTTAGACGATGCGTGCTGTCAAATGTGGTCAGGTTTTTTCGTTACGTTTTTCGCGCGCGCCGAGCTCAGAGCCTGCGATAAAAGCTATGCAATATCTTAAAAACCGGCCAAGTGCGAGTTGGACTCGCGTGAAGAGGGTTCCGTACGAAACATCGTACGGAACCAAATTGGTACGCACAATATTGAGTGATTTACCATGTTATTTTAATATCATGGACTTCTTATAGGTTTTCCTATAATCTATAAGTAGAAAACTAATTTCTGTATTTTTTTCAAAATTTTAGGTTCAGTAGTTTCGGAGATAAGGGGGGGAATGGTCAAATTTCGTCTATTTTCTTGAATAACTTGGAAACTATTTATTTTAGAATTAAAAAAATAAATATATTTAAGGTTATCCAACAAGACCTTTCATTTGATATGTCACACGATGCAGTTTTCAATTTTTTTTTAATTTTCCCCTTCCCCCCCCAAAAATTACCTCCCATATACAGATATGGACTTCTTATAGGTTATCCTATAATCTATAAGTAGAAAACTAATTCCTGTATTTTTTCAAATTTTTAGGTTCAGTAGTTTCGGAGATAAGGGGGGGGGGGGATGGTCAAGCTTCGTCTATTTTTTTTGAATAACTTGGAAACCATTTATTTTAAAATTACAAAAAAAATACTTTTAAGTTTGTCTCAACAATACCTTTCATTTGATATGTCACACAATGCAGTTTTCAAATATATTTTTTTTAATTTTCCCTTTCCCCCCCAAAAATTACGTCCCATATACAGATATGGACTTCTTATAGGTTATCCTATAATCTACAAGTAGAAAACTAATTTCTGTATTTTTTTCAAAATTTTAGTTTCAGTAGTTTCGGAGATAAGGGGGGGGGGGAATGGTCAAATTTCGTCTATTTTCTTGAATAACTTGGAAACTATTTATTTTAAAATTACAATAAAAATATATTTAAGATTGTCTCAAAAAGACCTTTCATTTGGTATGTCACACGATGCAGTTTTCAAATATATTTTTTTAATTTTCCCCTTCCCCCTCAAAAATTACCTCCCATATACAGATATGGACGTCTTATAAGTTTTCCTATAATCTATAAGTAGAAAACTAATTACTGTATTTTTTTCAAAATTTTAGGTTCTGTAGTTTCGGAGATAAGGGGGGAGGGGGAATGGTCAAATTTCGTCTATTTTCTTGAATAACTTGGAAATTATTTATTTTAAAATTACAAAAAAAAATACATTTAAGATTGTCTCAACAAGACATTTCATTTGTTAAGTCACACGATGCAGTTATCAAAACTTTTTTTTTTCATTTTCCCCTTCCCCCCAAAAATTACCTCCCACATACAGATTTCATCTATTCAAGTTACACCTCTGTGCTTGGGTCACAGGAATTGATATGTGTACCAAATTTCAACCCAATGGGTCTGGTAGATTCGGAGATAATTGACTGTAAGCGACAGACAGACGGACACACGAGTGATCCTATAAGGGTTCCGTTTTTGTATTCGGACGTACGGAACCCTAAAAACTGCACAATCTAGCCGGTCATGGATAGAAAATAGGACTGCAATAGTCTTACAATGCTCCCGTCCTCCCATTCTGCCCCCCTGTATTACGTATCTTATCTAACAAGAAAAATGATAACCATTTCATTTTTCTGTCGATTACAATGGAGATTTAGCTGATAGATAATACCAATGATATTCTAATATACAGATATTTTATACACTTACAAAACAGCGAAAACGCGCAAAAACTGTTCCGCGCAGAGCGGCAGCACACATACACACTTTTTTATTCACACATTACATTTCACTACAAGTAAAAAGGATAGCTTGGTAAAATCAATAAGAAAAAAGTAACAGCTAGATGTTGTCAATTGCGCGTGAATGTAAACAAACATTATTCAAGCCACCAATCACCGCACGTTGGCATCACGTCAGAGATAGATAGAGAGAGAGATAGAACAAATATAATATTACGAAAACAATTTAAATATATTAATAAATCGAAGTATTTTGCGTACTTACGGGTGTTATGAGATCCCTTGTGTTTTATTAACTTTGGTATCATAATTGGTACACTTTCTAAATACACACGATGGCATTTTGGATGGTAATTAAGTAGCAGCGCGCAACGTGTGACTCGTAGTCGTGCGAAAAACAGACTAAAAGCAATACGTCCCAATTAGGACGTTTTCTAGTCTTCACGTTTTGCACGCGCATAACATACTCGTATCTGTTTACTAAAATATCATTGGTAGGTAATGAATTTGCCTAGAGCACGAATCGCTTCTTGCCACAACAATGATGAACATGCATGCATTTGCCCACGCCCCACCGCGCCGCCTCCCGCTTCGACCCCGCGTTGGCCTTACGAACGCCACGAAGCGCAGTATGTATCCATGTTAACTCTACATAAACTTCCAGTTATATATTTCTTATTTTAATTAGGTTACTAAAATATCATTGGATAATACCATATTTTTTATTCAGGCGCATACTTATAACTCCATATTTTTTTTTTATACTAAAATGTTTAATCCTACTTTACTTCATGACGTAGGATAATGAGTGCTATCACATGGTCTAAAGCTCCAAAGACAATCGAAATATAATTAATTTAAGTATTTGAAATAAATAAAGGACATGCTTGAAGGCCACTGCCGTTTTTTTTCTTTTAACAGGCTGCTTTTGTATTATAAAAAAAATATCTTTTGGTTTGTATACTATTACTTACTAACAGAGCATTCACAATCAGAAAGTACTCCTTCCTCGTAAAACACATCCCACAACGCGCATACGTTACGACGACGCTTTTCTCTTCTTGTCAGTTTATTATTATTCCGTGTCGCGCGCTTGTCACTTCCATAGCATTATTGCTCTTTGACTATTACTAAAATACTAGAAAAATGTATGTTCCTTAAAAAAATGCTAATATTTTATAGGGTGCAAATATAAAGGAAACCAAATTAACATGATTGTGATGATTTTCAAGCAACCAAAATTTCCCCCGAAGTACAGCGGCAGAAAAGCGTGAAAAACTAATTTCCATATCGACACCTGCAATTTAAAACATCGTAACTCATTTTTCCCTACTTTTCAGTAGAGCGAATCAAAGATTTAAAAAATTCTTACTCTGTTCCTATAAGTCCTAGGGACCTCCAACTTTGTAAATACAAGTAAAAAGATATAATCTACATTCCAGTATGACTAATACGTTGTTTACTTATGTATTTCATATATTTTTGTGACTTACAATGATATTTCACGAAAAACGATTTTCCAAATTACTATTGTAACTCAGACATACAATGCAAATTAGTACAATTATAACTATATTCACCGAAAAAATAATTGTAAGTCTGAGTTACAATGCACAATATTTTTTTTTTTTTATTATTGGAGTTACCATAAAAATAAAAAAATGAAATAATTAGCAATGTTTTTATTATTATAATTATAAAATATCGAAATTAAGCATAAGTTTATCAGCCTTTACAATAAGGTTCACAAAGCTTGTAAGTTTTACAAAGAAAAGTAATGTAAACATATTTTTAAAATATTTTAATCAACTTTTTGAGGACACACAGTTCCCATTAGTCTTTTAATGTATTTGGATAAAGGAGGAAAAATTGTCTTTTGTGAGTGAGGCACAAAAGACAATTTCCTCCACTTATATCCAAATACAATAAAGCAAATCCAAATACGAGTACAATAAGAGGATAAAGCAAGCCATCGCTCTGTCACAAATTGTGACAGAGCGATGGCTTTCTTACGAAGTACTACGGTGACGCCGTGGGGCGCCGGCTTAGAATTGTGTTTCCCCAAATCATCCCGTGGGTGTCGTAAGAGGCTACTAAGGGACAAACCGGAGGTCGGGCAGCAGCGTCCTCCGTGTACTGCACATCCTCACTGCGATCGCCAACCCGCCTGCCAAGCGTGGCGATTTGAGGCAAATTGCCCCCTAATAATGATTAAAACCACAGAAACCAGGCCCCCAGTCCCCGGCAGCTTCGCTATCCCTGGCGCGGGTAGCGGTCAAGGTAACGGCGGAGCAAGGGGTGCGAAGAATCTCCGGAAGAGATCCGGCTACCCACCCCCACGACGACTGGTTCTGGTAACTCACAACATACGCACATTGAGGACTGGCGAGCTGGAAGAGGAGCTGAGCAAGTTACACTTGGACATTATAGGGTTATGCGAAATCCGTAGAGAGAGGAAGGACACCGTAACCCTGAAGTCTGGTAACTTGCTCTACTACCGGGAGGGCGGCCAACAGTCCCAAGGTGGTATCGGGTTTCTCGTTCACAAGTCCCTCGTAAACAACATAATAACCATCAACAGTGTGTCGAGCAGGGTGGTATACCTAATACTCAGAATATCCAAAAGATATTCGCTGAAGGGCATTCAGGTATACGCACCGACCTCGTCACACTCCGATGATGAAGTGGAGACTATGTATGAGGACGTAAGTAGGGCCATCCATAGTTCCAAAACCCAGTTCACTATTGTTATGGGGGACTTTAATGCAAAGTTGGGCAAGAAAAGCGGTGATGAGTTGAGAGTGGGGCAATTTGGGAATGGGCAACGGAACCCTAGGGGACAGAGGCTGGCCGACTTTCTGGAGAAAGAGGAACTCTTCATGATGAACTCTTTCTTCCAGAAGCCGCCTCACAGGAAATGGACCTGGTTGAGTCCCGATGGTTTTACAAGAAACGAGATAGACTTCTTCATGACCGACAAGAAACGGATATTCAGTGATGTCTCTGTGATTAATAGGGTAAAAACCGGTAGTGATCAACGAATCGTAAGAGGCTCGCTGAATATCAATGTTAAACTTGAAAGGTCCAGCCTGATGAAGTCTACGCTCCGACCTACTCGGCCCCACATTCAAAACCCCGAAAGCTTTCAACTCGAGCTCTCTAATCGCTTTGCTTGTCTTGAGAACTTAGCTTGAGTGGACGAGATCAACGACGGGCTAGTGGAAACTGTCCGCACGGTAGGGCCTAAGTTTTTTAGATACTGCCGTAAAGATAGACCTCAGAAATTGACCGAGCAAACCTTAAACCTTATAGCTGAACGACGCTTGCTACAGTTGCAGTCTTCCGATGACGCGAAGTCATATAGGCAGCTCAACAGACGTATATCTAAGTCCTTGCAACACGATCTGCGTCTCTTTAATACGAATCGTGTTAAAGAGACCATACAGCGAAACCATGGCTCCAAAGTGTTCGCAAAAGACAAGTCAATGTTTTATTTGAAAATATAATTATATTTTTAAGAATAATTCAACATTGTAACTCAATTTACAATGAAAGTTGATGAAATATTTCATAGTTTATGTAAGAAATCTTACCGAAAAACATTTCATCCTAAGTTACAATTATTGTTTTGTAAAATTATTAAAACTTACCACGGGCAAGTGTATGTAACTAAAGATACCTTTTTATCACTGTCAGTGGATGACTAGTTACAATTTTTTTACGCTGGCTAAAATCATAACGGTAGTGAATTGGGTTACGAGGGTGAGCGCAAACGATAGAGCATTTTTTTATTAGTTAGGCTGTGTTTATAACTCAATTTCGCTAAAAAGTGAGTTACGATGTTTTAAATTGCAGGTGTCGATATGTCACACTAGGGTTCAAAATCAATAATGTATTTAGGTCTAAATGTATAAACCTTTCCTCAGTTTACAAAACTACACAGTTTTCCCCGAGGCCGCAATGACCAAAAAAAAAATATTCTTAGTTTTTATTTTTTTTCTGTCGCTGCGTTGGTCCGATTAAAATAAATAAAATGTAATCATGTAGATTGAGGTGTACTAAAGCATATAAAAAATTACCCTGAGTACACCTGTATTCTCTGGTAAGTTATGACCAAACAAAAAAAATAATCAGTTTTCACCCCCTTCCGTAGGGGGGGTAAATGAAATTTGTTTTTTATACTTGATCTTTGACTCATACAAAATCATCAGAAATGTTTTTGTCTCTCCAGAGAATTTAATCCAATCTTTATTAAAAAATGACCTAATTTGACTGTACTATAAAGAGGCCGGTCGGTCGTAGAAATTCACCGAGGAAAAGTTCGAAATTAGTGCGGACGAAGACGAAATTGTAAAAAGTATCATCATAAAAGTCTTATGACATTGTCTTCTATAAAAGTCAGTGCAATATTACATTTTCGCCAGTATTACTTTATTATGGGAGCCGAGCCAATTGCCAACCACAAGACACCAAACCAAATCTTACTTCGTGATGAATGAAACTACCGCTTCATTTGCTTTCAGTGGGCCAAAATAGTCGTATCCCTAGAGCGATCCGTGGCCCAAGAGGACGCTCACAAGTACTTGCAAGAGTACTCGATAGGTTTGGGACCTTCTGACGACCCTAGGTACGAGGTTAGGGCAGTCATGGTCATCAAGAGTGCGGCCAAGACGAGGGCTAAGCAGAGGAAGGGCGCTTTGAGTAATTGGAAGGTGAGCATCTTGCTTTATGACCTTCGTCCTTATTGATAGGCAAGTTAGGGAGTACCCATGACGTGATTCGTGCCAATTGCAATTTCGACGTATGACAAAGAACACGTTGTTATCTACAGGTAGATGAAAAATAAAGCAGATCGCCACGACGACGCACGTCACGTCAATCGAATTGCCTCATTATTTCGTAGTAACAAGGTCGATTTTAATTTTAGTAAGTAGAATTTCATAATCGCATGAATCGCGTCATGAGTGCGCTCCCAAGTAAGTATTTTAGTTGGGACTGGTGGTTGGGATTAGTATCATGATACCGGAATCGGAAGTCGAAAAGCAGAAATAAACTACAAAAACTTGTAACTTTTCCTTTATTTCATTTGTGAGAGTTTTCAATTGAACAAAAACATTGACCACAACATAGAGGGACAAAGTTTTAAAAAAGTTGTCGTTGGCAAGCTTATCAATGAATAAAAAATTGATAAAAATTTTGAACAGTCAAAATCTTCAGTTTTTACTGACAGTCCAGACTGATAATTTTTCATTTAGTCAATTTTAGACACCGTTGTTTTATCTACGCTTATTTAAAATAATTTTTTTATTGTACCTACTTGCGATAGCGCGTCGGCAAGGTGACAATAGCTGAACTGCGTCGCCGCGGCATCAGCGGCGAAGAGTTACGTCGACTGATGTGGGGTAGAGTGTCCATCTCTACACCTACCAAAGCACCATTAGGGTGAGTATATTCACAGTAAATCCATTACCTACTTTGATATTGCCAAACTAACTTACGCATAGAATCTATGGTTAAAACGAAAATGTCTGGCTCATATTGGAATTATTTCACTAAATTGCCACGTATACCCGTACACGTATAACGGTATAATTGTTTACCCACGTTTGTATGACAGTCGTCGTACCGCGGCGCCACCTCCAGACTGTGTGACATCAGCGAGTGGTGCGTTAGTACCACAGGCGGGAGGCGAAGGTGGTGGAGTGGCCCCCGCACTGTCTTCAGCCCTTAACGTCATGGCATTCACGCAGGAAATGAACCTGAGCTCTACTGGAACCGGTATGAATTGTAACTAGGTACGATTTTGTTTGCCCAAAATATCAGTTTAATAAGGCATTCTTCATATTATCTACAGGTCAGGAACATAAGCAACCGACTCCAGATTTGCTGGTCAACGGAAAGTCGTCTCTAATACCGACCACAGTGATCTTAACTCAGCCAATGACCCAGACACCCAACCAGCTCAGTGTGCCTTCATCTTTTCCTCAAAACAAGAACAGTTTGGAGACTTCAGTAGTTGGGACAACGCCGGCGATGCCGATCAGTGCTGTACCAACTACTGCCCAGATGCCTGTTACAGGTTCCCAAATAGTTATGGGATCTCAAGTGTCTGGCGTCCAATCGTATCTATCCGGATCTCATATGCCATTGCCAGGTGCACAAATGCCTTATGCTGGAAGCCAAGTGCCACTCCCCGGTGGCCAAATGCCTTACGTTGGTGGCCAAGTACCTGTTAGAGGACAACTGCCTTATACTGGTAGCCAAATTCCACTTTCAGGAGGCCAAATGCCTTACCCAGGAACTCAAATACCGCTACCAGGTGGCCAAATGCCATATACTGGTGCCCAAATGCCACTGCCCGGTGGACAAATGCCTTACGCTGGTACAACAATGCCACTACCAGGTGGTCCAGTCCCATACACAAGTGCTCAAATGTCTCCGATAGGTAGTCAAATACCCACCGCCCAAATGCAGCAATTTGGCGGACAAATGCAAGTCGCTGGTGGTCAAATGCCAGTAACTTCAATGCAGGGAACAATGGCATACGGTCAACCGGGAGTAATGTATCCGATATACGGACAGATGTATGGCCCAGGGATGCAGCAGATAGAAATACAAATTCAGAAACCAGGTAAGTTTAAAAAAAAATATTATGCACATGAAATTGATACAAAAGGGTCGAATCTAAACGTTATAGTTGCGTATTATCAGCAAATAACATGAGCTGTAATTTATTTTAATTGCTACCCGCACAAATGGGCTGGGTTTGTCTAACCTTATGACTGCATCAGTGAGCGGGGTTCGCGTAGCTGAATTTTGGGCTAAACAAAATATATAAAATCATTTGCCATCGACACGCTAAGAAGACATTAATTTTATTTGACAGGTATAAACAGAATCAGTACATAATTAAATAACCTAAAAATAACTAACAAAGAGCGTCAAAAATTCATCCACGTCTCTGTCAACGAGATACCTAAGTGTCCAGAACGCTGCCAGCATTGCCACGTTGGATGGCAATGCTGATTCTTTGACCACGAAATAGGCCAGCCCTCTGGCCACGTGAAGAGTCGACTATACGTCTAATAAATCACATTCCTCACTGTTTCATTAGTTTCCGATGAGGTGTTCCGTGACTATTTGTTCGAGCTGATCAAGTTGGCAGAAGAGCCGACACCAGACAAATCTGAAATCAAGTCCCTGGCTGAGAAAGCTGCCGATCTGGACGACGTGCCTGAGATCGACATCAATGTCTCTGTGAGTTTTTGTGTAAATGTATTTGTTTGATCGGAAACTGTCCTAATACAGAGGCAGTCACTCCATGTAAAATACTGGCATTTAACTGGATCTGATTAAATTGGAAGCCACTCCCAACATAGGAAAGGCAAGACTGATAGTGAGTTATCACTTGTGTCAACCGGGTAGATCAACCGTTAAAATATATCAATCACTTCCATCAGTCAAGTCAATTCGTTTCAGTCAGAAAGAGCTTTCGGTAATGAAATAATCTGGCCGAAAAAAGGGGAAATTGTCGTCTTTTTTCCCTGGCATAGACCATGCATGCAATTATAATTCTAAATGTTGTCAGAAGGCGGCTCGATCAGCTCGCCGCGTAGTGGCCGGTGCGGTATCGGGATTGTTCGGTGTTACCGCCAACGCGCCTACTACTACTGACACTGGCTGGAAACGCGAAAGGAACGAGAATAGCGACAGCGATCCTATATCCGGTAGGTATAACGCTAGTCCTCAACTATGAGTTCGTCGTGCTGAGAAGTAACGGAAAATAAGTCAATTTGTTAAGAAGTTTACTAAAATACTTCATGGTTTGACAGAATCAGTGTTGCTGGGACGTGCCTCCCGAGCCCGTCGTGCTCGCTCCGCGTCCCGCCGCGCCGCTCCACCACCGCCTCACCTTTATGTACCGGCCAGGTAAACTCATAACTTCTAGCCCTGCTCCTCCTCTCCTATGAGACCCTATTAGGTGGCTAATAAGCCAGTTGTTCATACCTACCATAGGGAATTAAGTTATTATGTAAAAGTAATGATACTACATACATTAGAGGCAATAAAGGCTGTACAATGAGACAGCATCTGTCTTCAAAACTATAAAATATCTACTTACAGTGATTTGAAAGGAGATAGTCATGCAGTCCCAGAATACTTTAGTTTCTGAATTTGTGGTTTGTAGGTCTATGTACTTGGTGGCGTCTGAAAGCAGTGCTGTGGAGAGTGATGTGCCTATGGAAGAACAACCTAGCTCTGGGAATAACTCGTAAGTTTTGGCTGCTGCTTCAAAAATATCTTATCATTTAGCAGTAAGCCGTCAACAGTAAATTAGGAAATTAAAAATAATAATATTTCAGTTCTAGAATGACATTTTATAATACTGACCATAACTTCGATCAATAATAGTTTTTGTGTGATTATGTGTTTATAATACTTACTAAAAACTTATAAAAAATATATAATATTTAAAGCATAAATTAGCTTATATCTAATTATTACTTATAACATAAAAAAATTAAGCTCTATAAACATCTGTCAAGTCTGTTTCATCAGACAAATTGTTCTTCAAGCCAGTGATAAGAACTTTGTTTATCAAAAGTTCAGCGTGGTATCTTTGCAGAGGATCCATCCTCTTAAGTTTACAAGTCACATTTGCTCCAATAGCTTCCAGTTCTTGGTCTAACAAATTATGATTCTGTTGATAATAATCATCAAATTCTACCTTTATTAATTTCTTCCTTGTTTTTGCTTTATTTTTTTTTCTTGGTGGTTCATCTTCAGACATTGATGCTAGGACATCACTAGTGTGAGATAATGGCTTCCCATTTTCTGATGCCGATTCATCACTGCCTTCTTCCTACAAAAAAAAAAGAGACAAGCTTTGGTTACCTATCAGTTGTTGCTTCAAGTCATTGAGTCAAACTAAAGTTTGACAAATTATTGACCAAAAATGTCAAGGCCAAAAACATGTGTGCAATTTAGGAAACTTACATCAAAGTTATTGTCATCCACATTGATTTCACTTATTTCTGCTGTTTCGTTGTTGTCACCATTTTTCTCAAGAAACTTCAGTGCGTGGAACTTCCAGTTCACAGGTTCATATTCATATATTACTTCACCATTCGGCCCAATACTTTTAGATGCTAGATGTCTTTTCAGATCTTTCCTGTAAACAGATCTTAGTATGTTTATTTTCTGCCGTACATGCATACGAGTCGCGGACGGACTCCATCTTTTTATTATTTTTAACAGGACGTCCAGGGCTTCATTTCGTCTGTATTTATTTGTGTAATCTTTATGCTCCGTGTCCCAAAGTAAAGGTAAATTTTTATAAGTTTCTATGAAGTCTTCTTCTACGGCTCGGGTCTCACTGCAGAGAGCTCTATCAGCTGTCAAATTCGAGGCTTCTTTCTTCAAGAAATTCATGATCAGTTTTGTGAAATTGACTGGATTGACTGAACAAAAAAACTGAAGAACTTTAAGTACCTATTGCTTGTTGGCTTGGCACTTAAGCTTGACATGACATTTGACAAGAACAACGTAATTTATGCATCTATGTTATTCTTTTGTTCTTTAGCATAGACAATGGGGATGGCAACTCAAAGCTATTCGTAGATGACGCTGCGATCGTTTGTCCCATAAGTCAGATTACTGTATAGCTTGTACAAAAAACAAAACACGTATTTTGTTATAAAAATTGAGTTTATTCTAAAAAACAAATATGGGAAATTATTCGTCAATGCAAGGGCATATACTAAAACTAGAACTAAGACGCCGCGGTGCATTTACAAGAGGAATAAAAAGTGATTTAGTTGAGAGGCTAGAAATTTGATCCTACTACAGTTGGGATTTAAAATTGTAATTTTAAGTTGGTATTACATGTGCTAGCCTCTACAAAGAATATAGTACTGCTTCTGACATTCTATATTGAGAAAAATGTCATCAAGTTTTGTGTTTGTCTTCTTCATCTAATTTTACATCTATTTTATAGATTGGAGCAATATGATAAGAATTTTAACTTCCTAACACCACAACTATCACAAATCTCGGTCCCGGTGATAATTCTTCCACCAGACGAACCATTTCATTATTTATAGAGCGATGCAATACTTAACCTCCAATAGAAAAGTAGATATTATTTTGAAAGGTGTATTCGATTGTTTAGTTATGTTATAATCATAGAATTTCATTAATAAATTCAACTAATGGCCTATCCCGGCTTCGCAAGGGTAGATATTTGTTTATTATATAGCTTTTCCTTATTGATAATACGATTTTTGTTCTCACAGCAGTCATAGCAGCTACCCATTATTTCTTGATAGTGTGAATTGTCGGAAATTTGTATGTTCCATCATTTTTACAGCTTATTACACAACATCTAGTCATTTTACATCAATAAAAGCGTTTTTTTTTCAGAAAATTCCTTTGATTTGACAGTTCTTTTGGGACACTAATGTCACTTTGAAGAAAGATTTAAAGATAATCAATGGGGAAGGCAAGTGCCTTCCCCATTGATTATCTTTGGCCAGTGTTGCCAACAAAGAAGCTGGCCATCGAACTTATATAACTTTGAAAAAAGGGCTTGCTATTTACTCAACTTTCTTATTTTTAACGAAAGTAAACGTAAGATGACAGGATTAGTTTTCAATCACCGCCCAAATCAGAGATGGTTCAAAATTAATAAACTTTTCGATAAGTTGGAAAATTAAACCTTTTTTCTTGTCCTCCACTTACAAAAGGTTTATAATGTAGCGACGAAATATAGCGTTTGCTGGCTAGTGAATTTTTCAGGCGGTTTATAAAATTCAGTTTCAGAATATGGAATTCCAATTTTCAAAAATAATCTCAGTCGGTTTCAGTGATGCGTGTCATGTGCAAGCGCATCAAGTGCCATTAATCATGATTGGATTAATGGCACTCGATGCGCTTGATTCTTTCGTATATTGATCGAAGCAAACGACAAATCAATATTATTCGTAGATCAGATAATTGACGGTTAGCATCAGGTGTAGCGATAACGATCAGTTCTCGCTTCAATCATGTGAGCAGTGAGACTTGTCTTTCGACATGATCGTATCGGGAGCCCATAAGAAATATAATGTGTGATGGTGTTATAACAGGGAGCTTACATAATATTATTAGAAGGTTTCATAACGCGGGATAGATCTTATACATAATTAAAAAAAAAACTGATAAATGATAGATAATTATTATGGATATAACCTTCTCGATTTACTTGGGTATTATTTTTAGAACATACAAAGCCAGGTGGTCAGTCTGATAAATTCGTTTGCTTGTTCACGAATGATGGATTCATTTATTATTGTAATTTGAACATTGTTTGCTAAAATGCGAAACTTTTTTGATCACCAGAGCGCTTGGAGACGTTGCTCGAATCAGAGCTGCACGGCCTCTTTGCATCCTGTCCGCCACTGGGCTATCGGCGCCAGGCCACGTGGAACATTCAATGTTTGTAGTGGGTAAGTACAACTGACTTAAATCAGACCTTTTATCAGTCATACAGCTTGTTTTTGAAATACTCCTCCTTTAGATGTATTCAGGAAAGATTTCACTCGAATGCTGCACAACCGCAGCTCTTGCGCAATTCTTCTTACTTAGGTACTTTCCCGGAAATTATTAGCTCAGCCGCTCAGGGCATGGTATAATGGCTCAAGGCAACACCGCTAAATACGAGTGAGCGACGATGAGCGAGCATCGTTTCACACATAAACCTAAAAGATGGACTATGCTTCCTAAGTACCCATGCGCACGAGCGTTTTTTTCTGGGCGTTAAAAAAGCGCCGGAAATAGAACAAATGGATTCCCATGTATCCCATGTATGTTCATGTGTTAGCGCTTTTAAAACGCGGTTTCGTTTTTTTCGAACTGCATTTTAAATGCTGGGCCACAAACAAAACCACAAACTATTAAACTGGTTAAAGCTCAGCGTTTTTTTAACGCCGAAAAAAAGAGCTCGTGCGAATGGGGCTTACCTAACCAATTACCACGTTATTTGATTTCAAAGGAACTCCGTAGTTTTCGGTCTGACTGAACTCGTTTTTAGCTCGCCAAAACTTCGCTTGTTTATGTGTATATCCTCGCTTTAATTACCCATCAGCTCACTTGCTAACTGGCGGCACATGAGTAAACTGGCGGTAAGGTCTGCGCTAGTCTTCCCATTAAGTAGGTAGTCGAACATGCACAGCGACATCAAACTGAAATTGCCTGGATTCGGAACCTTTTTTCGATTTCATAGTCTGACAGCGCGTTTCTACTAAGAGGTTCGAACCCATGCAAAGAATCCTTACGTCTCTGACCTGGCTATTATGGTCCCTCTGTTAGCTTTCGTCTGATTCCTCTTCGCGCGCGGAATTTTAATACCTACCTACACTAATTTCATTTAAAAAAAAAACCGGTTTCGCCACTTTATGTTATTTTTTGCTGACGGAAAAGACTTTAATTTAATTAGGGGCAGGCAGTGGAGCTGAAGCTGAAAGCGCTGCGCCAGTTCAGGCAACGAACAAACACGTGAAGACTCGCAGACCAAAAACGGCACGGCCCAGACGAAATAGGCAAGTTATTCGAATGAACTAGATGCTTGAACCAATTCTCCCTTTTTCAATAATACCATTTAATAAAATTAATACTTAATGGGCCTACCAAACGCACAACACAAGCTTCCCCACAGTTCTACCTGCGCAACCCTGGCCTGCGCGTACTTGCCTGTGTGTGCGGTTGGGCGTTCAGTGTTGTCGATCGTGTAGTTTTTTCATACGAAAAGCTTGCACAGGCAGAACTGTGATGAAACTTGTGCGTGTGGTGGTAGGCCCATAATAGGTATAATGGACGAATCCTAAACAGGTAACCGTGACCCCTAAACCTGTAAGTCCTAACGCTTACTGTAAAGGGCTATTGAAGGTACCGGATTTTGAGCCCATAAGAGTCTGCACTTTCCGTTTCACTCAGGGAAGGGAGGACTCATAATTTTGATGATTTTACTACGTAGAAAAAGGCTGGGTCAAAGAGCTGTCAGCAACATGACGGGGCCTCCCTTAGAGGGGCCCCAAAGCCAATGTGCATCTGGACTGAGAGCCCGTTTTTTTTTATCGATGGATCAACTTGAAACCTAGGCTGCGTTTCCACTGAGGCAGAGCGGAGCGGAGTGCGATTCACCAATCACAAAGCTTGAAAACCACTCTCTCCTATCTCTCTTCTCCACTCAAGCAAAGTGATTGGTGAATCGCACTCCGCTCCGCCTCAGTGGAAACGCAGCCTTACATGGGACTGTCTTATCAGGTACCCATGGTCCCGAAATGTAAAGGGCTATTGAAAGTCGGTACAAGTCTGACAGTCCCTCCCGTCCGTACTCTGGGTGGGAGGACTTATTCGATGGTTTTACCACGTAAAAAGGCTAGATTTTTTTGGACCCAGACACTCGGAAGTGTAAATTACTAAGAGCTTCGACCGAACATCTCCATGCTTAGGTCTTGGGGTCTCTTGGTGAAAACTTCCCGGATGTGTTCTTAACGCCTATTTCTTCGCAGGGTATCTCCATCGCCAGTCATGGAGCCAGGTAGTCCACTCCAGCCCTGGGCCACAGCGTCGCTATCCCGTCTCTCGCAACTCATCAGAACTTCGAGTGCATCAACAGCATCCCTAAATTCGCGCACTTCGGGGGATGAGACTGACAGCAATCAGCGGCAGAGGTATTGACGGCTTGATGAAATTTGAATGAAAAAATAAATGGAAATAATACTTACACTGCCATCTTTAAGATTTTAGCGCTGAATATTTTTATTAAAATTAACTATTTAGGACATTATTATAAATCTGACGGTCATAGCTGCGTATAGCAATGCAATTGTGCGTAGAGAAGGCGTAGAGTTAGAACTATCTAAGTAGGAGAACTTATAACGAGAGGTTTCTACTTGAAATAGAAAAAGAAACTAGTAAAATTGTGTACTATTCCTTAAGTAATTATGATGTAATTATGTGTATTCGTAACTACAAAACTTAATAGTGTGTACGTGTATCTTATAGCTTTAACTTAACAGTGATAAAAGTACAAAATAAATCTAGATATAATCAGTATTCTAGTAAATGCAAGGCAGGTAAACACTATGTTCTCTCAAAACCTATTGTGAAATAAAACAAAACATAGTTTTAATATAATTTATTGTATCGCCCCTAACTCGCCGCTGTGAAAACCAATATAACGTAATCAAATTCAAAAATATGTAATGATGTAACATGAAATTAAAAATAATTTTGAATAACTATTGTTTTTGATGTCTACGAAACTAAAATGCAAAATGAAATGGTTGAACATAGATACAACTAAAATTAAATTAAAAATTCATCGATTATGACTAGACAGGATTTGTCCAAAAGGTAAATCGGTGAACGCACTTCATCACTTCAACCAATAAAACTACTGTTTCTAATCAATAAGATAATATTCTTTGGATATGGGTTATTTTTACAACATGGCTAAATGTAGTCGCATTGATAAGTGCGTTCAAACGAATTTTAGAAATCTTTTAATTGCACACTAAATGCCCGGTTTTTGAGGTCTTCAGATCATACTCTCAATAGGTATTGATTCAAACATTTCAATGAGGTCTGTGTGAGTGAAGAGAGTGTTCAGAGTGTTCAGCGCGATATTCTTTTTCTTTTTGTTTCGAATATCGAAATAAACTGGAAACTTCAGTTAAAAATACCTCAAAAAGCGCGCATAACTAGCTATCTAGTGTGTAAAGTTTGATCAAATTAATACACATAATTGCATGTATGAATACACTGTGTTCAAATGTTTAGGTAGAACGAAATTCTTCAGCCCAGGTAGAAAATTTGTGTTGTACTTCCTAGCACGACCATGAACATATTTACTATAACTTTTGATGGTAATAAATTTCTTTTATTTTGTACTATTATATACCACTAATTAGAAATTTTGTACCTCTACATTACCGTAGATATGCAGGTCGTGCTAGGAAGGTTGCTTCCCAGCACGACCACGCTAAAATTTCAGCTGGCATTCAAGTTGAAGACACGGGAGCATGCCTTATAATTTATACTCTTATGTACTGCAATTTCATCACCGGTAAATAGTCGTAAAGCGTAAGAAAATCAAAATAAAAAAATTCTGCCCATAAGCCTGTATTTTATTTTTATACTTGACACTAGATGGCGTACAACATAAAAAATATACAAATATTATACTTAGTAGGGGAGCCCAAGAAGGGATTATTATATTTATACCCCGGCCGGACCCACTAGATGTTTCTAGAAGATGGACGAATTTTCTGGAAACATCCATAGACTTCTACATAGTCCCATACCTTCTAGAACATTCCAGAACCATCTCGAAACATCTAGATCAGGGGTAGAATTTTTTAGAAACTTCCAGAACAATCTTCAGTAGAATAGTCAAGAACCTTGTGGAACCTTCGAGAAGCCTGTAGATTGGTCTCGCAATACGATCGACTTTTTTTATTACAGTTTGATTTTACTATTACCTATTTATAAGTATTATTTTATTTATTAGGTAAGCTATTGCATAGCTTTTATCGCGGGCTCTGAGCGCGGCGCGGCGACCGAATCAAAAAATTTCCAAAAACCTAACGAAAAAACCTAAGGAAAATACCTGACACCACGCATCATCTAACACCGTTTCAGTTCGGGAGACTTCGGCAATCATAAAAATATCCGTCATAAAAACAATTTACTTTTTCTTACTGATTCTAAACGGCCAGCTACAAAAGGAGTATTCACAATGAAACCTACTTATAAAATTCTCCTGAAAAATATAAATTATTTTAATTTCATTTAAGTTATATGTAATTAAAATAATTTATATTTTTGTTTTTTGTCAGTGGATGGTTGCACTAGTAGTAAAAGATCGGGCGTCACTATCCTCAACGGATGCCTCAAATATTGAAGATTGACCCTCCTACAACAAAGAAGTTCTTTATTACAGTACAAACATTTTAAATAAATTATAATCTCGTTACCAATACGCGGTAGACGATTTTATTCTTTTAAAATAAAATGTTATGCAATAGCTACACCGCGGCAGTCTCCGAGTGCCACATGTATTTTTATGGTTATAAATTATCGACATTATTTGATTTTATAATTATTAAATTAAATAACATCGATAATTCAAATCGATAAACTAACTACTCTAATTCAGTAGCAATTTAGTGGTACTGCTTTTGAGCAACAGAGGGCGTTTACAACAATTTTAGCAAATATTCTAGAAAAAAAATAAAAATAGGGTCAGGTAATAATATTTTAAAATGTCGCGGCGAGAATTTTGTGCAATCGTGTGAATTTAGAGAATTTAGTCCATTCGTTTCAATATCACAAGACGCAACTCGGCATATTTTCTTCGAAATCTTAATATTTGTATATTTTTTAAGTTGTACGCCATCTAGTGTCAAGTATAAAAATAAAATACAGGCTTATGGGCAGATTTTTTTATTTTGTTTTTTTACGCTTAACGACTATTTACCGGTAATGAAATTGCAGTACATAAGGGTATAAATTATAAGGCATGCTCCCGTGTCTTCAACTTGAATGCCAGCTGAAATTTTAGCGTGGTCGTGCTGGGAAGCAACCTTCCTAGCACGACCTGCATATCTACGGTAATGTAGAGGTATAAAATTTCTAATTAGTGGTATATAATAGTACAAAATAAAAGAAATTTATTACCATCAAAAGTTATAATAAATATGTTCATGGTCGTGCTAGGAAGTACAACACGAAAATTTTGACAGATTTTTTTGCAGCCGAAAGTGAGCCTAATTATTATTGCTTTGTACTTTCCTTAGAAATCGCATTTGCCAGATAGGAAAAACCCTTGAAATGTATGAACGACAATTATTTATATTTGTTATTACGACACTAAAATACGAATCAATACTAATGCAGTTTTCATAGTGGGTTACCCTCAGTACGTGATACTATAACATGGACAATGGGCATTGTCCTCATAGATCTGCTGTGTATTAGTTTGAATAATTCTTCATCTACTCGAACTGTGCTTGGCATGACGTTTGAGGGTAACCAGATAATCAGAGTTAATTTCATCCTTTCATGTAGAGTAAAACTTACCAAGACAATCTCAGTAATACCACCTTTATCTCAGCATTCGTGCTCGTTCCGCCATATTCCAACATTATTTGTATCATTTTTGTGTCAGTTTCAATGATATTAACGAGTGGCAGTACTTCTCCCACCTTTAACAGATCGACAACAATGAGGGTAGTGAGGCAATCACATGATGAGATGCAAATACAGCATACACACAAGATAATAATCAAAATCAACATAGCAAGTACACAGCAATGTAAAAAATACAAGTATATGATAAAGGGCATATAGAGACACATGGAAATGTTACAATATTATGTAACGCAAAAACATTGTTAATGTTTAAAAATATTGGTTAGCATGTCAAAGATGTCCCGCCTTTGTGGTGAAGTATGCTCGTCAGTATTGGTAAGAAAAGTGCTGTCATATCTCTGGATATGCGATTCTGTGAAAAGCACATTTAAAATATGCAAACATCATAAAACGAATACGATATAAAAGTGAACCATGAGATAAGTATCTACGAGATGTCAACGTAAGAACTATACCTAATAAAATAACATGATAAATTGATAACTCAAATACACGACTGAAGATCATAGCACGATTTTTGACGTGTGGCAAAAATTCAGTAAGGCCTTTTCTACTATGTTGAAACGACTTGCAGTATAAATGTTGTTAATCTAATTAGCTCCAACATGAATTGAAAATATCAGACGTATCCAGTTTTTCACCGCACGCCAAATATCATGCGACAGTAAAAATAATAAATCAGGGATCCTACTATAAACACTAAACACCCTCTCAAAAAGTATATCAGAAACCATAAAATTCACCAAATAAAATAATGTCACCCTACACATAAAAACCTCAGAATACTGTGAGAGTAAAAAGCACAACGATGTATATTGTTAGAGTTAGGGTCACTTACCTCCAGGGACTGTGGACAGAAACCATGATTATAAATAAAATGAACACACTAGTGAATCAATATACACTTTATATGCTTAAAAATTAATACAAGTCTGAGGGAGCCTGCGCCCTCGGTGCCGTGGCGAGCGTGAGCCGCGTCGAACCATAAGTGAACAGTGACGAGAGGAATGTAGATAGTATTACATTACCTTTATCTCATTTATTTCTCATATAGACTAACACCTAATTAAACCGAGGCTATATAACATCACTGATACCAGCAGTACAACCTACGAGCTGATCAGAGAGATGTGGCGCCCAACATTACAACCTAACTTATACTAAACATAGTTCATTACATGAATTGGGAGTTCTGTTCTCATGATTTCTTACTGATTTTGTGGAAAAATAAATTGATGATCTCCAAATTCACGTGGATATTACACATGTATTTATAAGACGTATGCGTGTCAACTAATCACTCAGCACAGTGCATTTACCTCGGCTCCTCGCGGCGTGGTGTCCGCTTTTCGTTCATTCTCTCTATAGCTCCGTGGTAGGTCGGATCATTCTGTTACATCTTTTAAGGCAGTGTGGCTTTCTAACTTATACCTGGACAGACTGGCATGTCAAATGATCAATATTGGCACATAAACAATCATAACATTTCAGTAAAAAAGAACATGATATAACACAGTTCAAAGTATAAACCACACAGCCGTTCATATGTTTAAATAATATAGTGTTCGTAAAAATAATCTCATCATATACGTTTGTTGACAATGTTCCAGTGTTAGTTACCCACAAGAAATAAATATGTGATATGTGCCTATGTACTGTCTGATCAGGACGACTCCAGATGTGAGTCGACGCCTCCAGAGGTGCCGAGGGGTCTATTCAGATATTAGCATTTAAAATCAATAATAACAATTAATAAAAGTTTTAAAATAATTCAGATCATACAGTTGGGACATATGCGCCGAGAGCTGTATGTGTGCGACAGAGACCGACTCACATCTGGAGCCGGCGCTAACTGCAAGTTATTTATTGTGGGTTATCAGCAGATAGGCGTTGTAGAAGTTGTATGATGCGTTCATTTTCCAAATTATAAACTATTTCGTTAGAATGTACAACGGGGGAGTCAGGCGGCTGCAGGTCTCCTGGCCCTCCGTCGGCGCTCTGCAATCACACAAACAAACGAACATGGCAACACTTGCTACGTAACAAATTGTCGATTTTGCGCTCACGAGCAGGCAACCCCGGAACTGGCCTACATCTGCAACACTACACACACTAAATAGTTCGTGTTCAACACATCTCACAGATAACTACTAGACACGTAAATATAGCATATTATAAACTTTATGTTTGTATGACATGCAAACTGAAATAGAATACCATAAATTAAGACATGCATCTCGTCAATATTTTTGTGATATATAACGGAAAATGCCTGTAAAATAAAGATTAATTTGCCATGTAAAAATAAACCAATCACCTATGATAAAAGTACACAAAATAAATCATAACATGCTGATGTAATACTGTTCAAATTAAAATAACACGTCAATAATAATATCATACATTTCAGGGTCATAGTGACAATTGGAACAAATTAGTTAAAAAATATTGTTTCAATTGTCTATAGTCAATTGGTGAATACGCCAATCGGTTTAACAATAAGATACATAAAATTAATACATAGTACATATTTTTTGTCTTTGTGTTTTGATTCATTAAAATAGTTATGTTATAATTTCTTGATATGGTATTATTTACGGCATTTTCAGTACAAAGTATTTGAAATCTTGTTTGTATGTTTTTAGATAAACAATCAACACGTTATATAATTATGTCGTAACAAGAGATTTTTATATAAAAAAAAAACTAAAATCGTATCATTTAAAATAAAATCAAAGCATTTGAGAGCATTCAACATGTCATAGAATAAACCAAAAATAATAATACAAACAGGCAAATATGAACATAATCACGTATCATGTAGTATCATATGAAAAAGTCATCCTAAGCCCACAACTTAAATATAAAACTAAATAATACACCAAAGAGTAGTGCACGGTTCTACTGCTGGCAACTTGAATGTATTTGAAGCGACACACCACCAGAAATTACGCAACAGAAATAGGTTTTTTAAATGCAAATTATGTGGTACATAGTCCCACAGGCTTTTGCGGCCCAAACTGGCGTTGTGGGTCGCAGCTATTCGACATATTTCAAACTTTGGGTTTGTCAACCTGTCAGTCAAGTTATCTACTATATAAAAATAAGTCGGGTTTTCCTTCCTGACGCTATAACTCCAGAACGCACGAACCGATTTCCACGGTTTTGCATTCGTTGGAAAGGTCTCGGGCTCCGTGAGGTTTATAGCAAGGAAAATTCAGGGAAAAAAGATTTTTCTTCTTTTAATCACCAAACGAAATGTTACATAAAACGAAGCCATCTGGTGGCGAAACGGAGTTCGCCGGGTTTGCTAGTGGTTTTATAATTTTGGTCTTTCTGTCATAGGTAATTGTAGGTCTAAGGGTCAGTTCAGACCGAGACGCGAAGCGACGCGACGATGCGTGAAGAGGCCTGTCATTTCACGCTGCGTCGCGCTACACCTCGCGGCGCCGCGATGCGCCTCGCTGCGCCGCGAGACGCATCGCAACGTCGCGAGGCGCATCCAGACGTCGCGCGGTGCAGCAGAACGTGTCTAGATTTTCCACGTGCTGCCGCCCCGCCCCGCGTCCTCCCGCAGTCCCATTTGCAAATGGCGGCCTCAGCTACATAGTCCAAGGGCTAGTGGTTGTTGAGTATGAAAAATCCGAGTGACTGCAACTATGACCGAATTGTCCGAATTCATAAACATAATATTATTATGCGCTTTATCTGTCCCGCAAAATGCTGTGATTTCATTTTTCTATAAATTATTACGGAAGTAATCATAAAAATGATTTTAAATCATGTACTCAATACATTCCGTTTACGATTAAGAGAAGAGACAAAAAAAATGAACCAAAAAATTGACCGGCAAGTTCTACATTGTTATTCTTTGATCTTTTCTTAACTTAAATCGGTTGGCGAAATTCGTTACTCACAATTATGCATACTTAGTCACCTCTAGCTCCCGGTCTTCACCTCGCATCGTGAAGCGGCCGCGAGCGGCATCAAGCGGCGCCGCGCTGCGTCGTGAGGCCTTGAGAGGCGCAGCGCGGCACCGCTGCTTTGAGATGCGTCGCGCTGCGCCGCGAGGCGTCGCGCGGCGCATCGCGGCGCATCGCTGCGCATCTCGACGTATTCTAAATTCTCACAACGAAATGTGTATCTTTTGGTGTAGAAAATAAAGTCGTATTTTGAATGGCTCTTAAAAGTGTGCGCGCATCGTCGCGTCGCTTCGCGTCTCGGTCTGAACTGACCCTAATAGCTGGGCCACACTTTTGGTTTTTCTTGTCGATTTTGGCAATAGTGGTCTTTAAATGTTCGTACAAACGTCCATTAACGCGATAATTAACGGCATTTCCCGTGTGCCCTAGTATAAGTAAACACGATTGAACTTTCCGTCGCGTATTTTCCGTCGATGTGTCATTGTACTAAGCACGGCAAGTTTAGGTCTGTGTCGTGTGTGCGGTACTTACGGCCTATTGCTGGTGGTGTTCGGCGCTGGGCTGTCCCGGGTACGGGTAGGGCTGGTAGGCGGGGTACACCTGCGGCGCGTACACACCGTACTGCGCGTACTGTCCGCCGGCCGCCCCCGCCCCCGCGCCCGCCCCGCCCGGCCCTCCCGCTGCTCCTGGAGTGGTGCTGCCGCCTCCGTTTCCTCCAGACGTCTGCGCAACACGAGTCACATGATAAAACGACAAATTATTACACAAAAATCTTCTATGCTGAAATTGCTGTTCTGTACATTTTTTATTAGATTCCATAAAATGAGTTTAAGGGGAAGTTTGAAAGTGGTGCCTGTTACAGAAAAAAAAAATGAAAAGGAAGTGTTTGTCTTGGTCACTCTTGGTATGGACATGTGATGAAGAGGGATGATACCCATGTGATAAGAGAGAGTGATGAGTATGAATGTTGATGGATGGAGATAAAGAGGAAGGTCAAAGAAAAGATGGATGGATTGTACACAATCCTCTCTCTTCCTTAGAAGGAATGATATGAAAGAAAAAGGAGTAAATGATACTGTGACGTTTGATAGGGAAGAATGGAAGAAAAAAACGTGTTGCGCCGACCCCAAGTAAAATGGGATAAGGGCAGGAAGATGATGATGATGAAAAGTCCTAAAACGGGTAAAAGTGAAAGTAACCTTGAGTTTGATCTGCGCCTCGATGGCTTCGGCCTCCTTGAGTTTGCCGATGCTGCGGTAGTACTCGGCCCACTGCGCGCTGTAGTCGGGCTGGGAGGCGCCGGCGGGGGCGGCGGGCGCGGGGGCGGGGGCCGCGGGCCCCGCCGGGGGGGTGGCGCCGCCAGCACCGCCACCGCTACCTGCTAGATTAGACAACTCTACTCATTTATGTACTTATGTAGGCCACATAGTGGCTACAACCAGCCTTTTAATTTGCAAATGCAATCATTAAGCCGGCCATACACGTACCAGTATACTTGCGCAAATTTCTAACTTTGTCACAATCCTGTGTTTGTGCAAATCTAGATTTGCACAAGTGTACTGGTACGTGTATGGCCAGCTTTAATTAAGTAAGCTATGATGATAAAGAATTATTTATCATCATCAAAATTATGTCTGAGAATTATGTCTAATATCCTCAACCAAACTTTCGGCAAACAAGTTGTTAGTAAAATTGTGAATAAAAGTTAAAACAAAAGAGATCCTTACCATCCATGCCTTGCGCCTGCTGCACCTTGGCCTGCGCTTCAATGGCCTCGGCCTCCCGCATCAGTCCCAGTGAGCGATAGTAGTCGATCCATTGCTGAGAGTAGTCTGGTTGACCGGTCGCTGGGTTGATCTGCACCTGTTGCTACGCGACAAAGATGCGAACTATGTTTTACAAATGTTGCAAAGCCCTATATTGTCTAAAGTTTAAAAATATATATTTTTAAAAGAAAAATTTAAAGAGTAAACTTGAAATATTGCTAACAAAATGGAAAGGGCTGTAAGGAAATACAAAAGGTTTTCTATTATTTTAAAATGGTTGAGCTAATTTTCATATTTTCTTTTTCATGAGGGATTTTTTTTCTTTTGAACTTTCCATCATTTTCCCCATTCTTTTCAGAAAGATGTAACAATTTCATGACAGAAAAAGGCAAACAGAGAGTGGATTATTTAGTTAGGAGGATTCTCGGTTCAGTTCAAGTTCGAGTAGATAAATTTTAGGACACACATATTACTTGTTACGCAATATTTGAGCATTTTCATAATTGAAAACTAAACTAGTTTAATTAAATTTTCTGTTTTGTAAGCTTTCCTTATGCATGCTTGGCATTGCTTGGTTCCCAAAAATAAACTTTTTCTCTGGATACACTATGAAGTGAAAGGACTGCAAGGTAAAATATACAAGTTGTTAATAAGGAGGTACCTGAGGTGCTTGTTGCTGCTGTGGCTGGTGCCAGTGAGGGTTGTACCCCCAGGCGGGGGGGCCGCCGCCCCCTGCCCCTCCCCCTCCGTAGTACTCCCCTCCGTTGCCACCGTTACCGTTCCCATTACCATTGCCGCCATTACCGCCGCTGCCCTCGTTTATGAAGTTGACTGGCTAAAGGAGTGAGAAAACGTAAGTTAGAAAGTGTAATGACCCAATCATTCTGTAGTATCTCAAAGGTAATTTTGACAAAAATCAATTTCATTTAAAATAATTTTAAAGAACTATTACATCTGTGATATGATGAGCCATAAAGTACACAAGTCGATAATTACAATACATAATTTTTTGCGGACATGTACGCATCGATGTATTAGACGCCGTGTCAATCATATGGCATCACAGAAAGCCAAAAAAGCATTTCCTAACTGGCAACACTTGGACTACACAAAATGGTGAAACAAATTATTTATTAAAAATTGTGCAAGTTTATCAAACAAGCGTATCTTGGAAAAAATGTACGCAAGTTTTGAGTAGACTTGTCTCTAATTTTCTTTACACATGGATACTAAAATTCAGTGTATAGCTTCTCCCTATTTCATAAAGACCTGTCGATTTGATATGTACCATGCCAACTTTCTCCATGATGATCCGTTTGCAGTGTTCCACGGCCTCGGGGTGTCCCCGTATGTAGAAGGTGCGGTTGTTACGGTCCGAGCCTTGCGCGCGACGGTCCAGCTCACAGTGCGCGCCCGATGCCGCGTTGATCTGTTTAATTACCTCGCCACCTGCACAGAGCATCTCAAATATAATATTTACTCTGAAATGCACTTTGTAATGTCGAGAAGAACTTTGTAAATAAAGGAGGCGCGATCTTTGCGAAAGAGATTGGTCACTACTATATCGTTATCTTTGTCATCAGAAACGACAGCTTTAAATACACTAGGTTCTCCAACCCATCAAAATGGAATGGTGACTTTAAGAACTGAAGAACTGGCATTAATTGACAAAGTCAGTACTCGCTGCTGTTAAAAAACAGGGTTGTCTCGGACTTGCTTTCTGTCACAGCATTATGACTATATTTACAGTGTTATATTTTATAAAATATAGATATTTTGTGTGCCTTGCCTGTGTCAAACCATATTTTCTTTTTTTTTTTATGTGTAATGGGTTTGCTCTTGACCTTAGTCTAGGACAAGAGTGACTAAGACAAGGTCGACGATGGAGCGAGCTTACCCAGAAGAAGCCTGTTTACTCTAACTTTGAAGAGATTAGGGTTGTATGCATTTGGAAACACAGACGCAGGCAGAGAGTTCCACTCCTTCACTGTCCGCATTATAAAAGACGTTTGGAAACGCTTAGTGCGAATTGATGGTATGGCAATAAGGTAAGGATGGTAATTTGCCGTGCGTCTAGATGTTCGATGATAGAAAGGGGCTGGTGGGATGAGGTCGTGGAGTTCTTGGGCACACTCTCCGAAGTACAATCTGTAAAAGACCGACAGGCAGGCAACTTTGCGGCGATGAGTCAAGCTATGGAGCTTGGCATTCACCAATTTTTCGTCGCCAACGAGCCTTTTAGCTCTGCGTTCCACTGTCAAGTCAAGAGCGGCAAGTTGATATTTATTATTAAGGTAAAAAACGACCGCAGTTTTACATAAAATGTGACGCATATTTTTGGCAAACTGATTTTTGCTTTCTCTTTAAGTCCCATGACCAAACTCCTTCGAACAAGTTCAACTGTTAGTGAGTTACCTCTGCCGATGATGAGGCCGCACTTGACGTTGGACACGGTGAAGGTGACCCGTATCTCCTGCGCGTCCTGCCACTGACTGTAGTCTCCTCCGCCGCGCTCTCCGTTCCGCTGTCCGGAGCCGCCACGTCCGCGCCCCGACCGCACTTCCTGCTCACGTCTCTGTACATTACCACCAGAATTACATTGCAACATTGCTGACCACGACCGGTAACGTAATGGCCTCGACGTACAAGTACTGGGTTAGGGTCGACTCGACCGATTCCAACTACAAGTAGTAAAAATCATCCTTACCACGACATATGACATAAAACTCGTAGTTGTCTACGAGTAGATGAATGATCGCAACGACAATGTCAAGACAACCGAATTGCATCTTTATATCGTAATAGCAAGGTCGATTTTCATTTTTAGTTAGTAGAAATTGCAAATCGCACGCATCGCATCATGGGTAAGCTCCCTAACTGTGCGAGAAATGTATGTATAAAGATATATGTATAAAGCCTTGTGTCATCTACCAATATGTACTGGAACTATAAACAATATGGTTGGTTTAAATCTCATTCCTCACAAATGAAGTAGTAAACTAAAACTTCTGCCTGCACCTTTTGATTAGTTACTGCTTGTAAAACAGCAACTGTTATTTTCTGTTACATGGAATAGTCTTTACAAATACCGGCACGGATCTTGAGCTCTCGGCGTAAGAGTGGGGATCGCTTTGCGCATCGTACACTTATCGACAAATGAAAGGCACAATAAAATACACAATACAACAAATAAAACGCACAAAACAACGAATCCCGAGTGGCGGCTATGACGCGATGCGCTACGGCACGCTACGCGGGCCAATCACTACACTTTCCCCGCCCCCGTTCCTCACTTCATGTACCAAAGGGACCTAATAACTCACTTCTGCGCAGGTGACGGTCAGCGCTCAAGATCCGTGCCGGTTATTGTACACTGGCAAAAGCTGGTTTTTGGACTACTAGCTTTTCTTCGCGGTTTCACCCGCTGCTCGGCTCCTATTGCTAGTAGCGTGATGTTATGTTGCCTATAGACTTCCTTGGTAAATTGACTCTCTAACACAGAAATATTTTTGTAATTCGAACCAGTAGTTCCCGAGATTAGTGCGTTCAACCAAAGAAACTCTTCAGCTTTATAATATTAGCATAGAATTAAAGATTTGAACAGTTACAGTCCCAACTAATTTTAATCCAAACAGTTGACTGCCAGATATTAAGCCTTTCCCGAATTTCCAGTAGCATATCTTAATACAATAGGGTAGTTTCCAGGGTCAAAATAATTACATTCTATTTAGTCCGTATTTTAGGTTATTAAAAAAATATTGGACACGTATTTTTTCTTTTTCCGATTAAACAAAAAACAACAAAGATAATAGCCCATTAAAGTTACGTGTGACGTCACCCCGCGCGAAAAAATGCCACGCGGCGTGACGTCACACGTAACTTTAACAGGATATATTATCTTTGTCATTTTTAGTCTAATTTACAAATAAAAAAAACACGTGTCCCTTATTTTTGAATAATCTAAAAGACAGACTAATTACATTTTTTAGGGCAACTAGCCTATTCACTGCTAAGTAGCCTATTCTTACATAATTTACTGCTAACTGAACAGAACGGCCTTTTGACGGCATAATTAAATTCATGATAAGTTATCAAACTAAGTATATATTTTTACTTAATCACATTTGTATACTCACATTTACACTTGAGATGAGGTCCTCAATCATTTGCCTGGCTTGCTCCACCTGGTGTGGCTTGCCTTGCAGGTAACACCTGTATTACATTAGTACATTTTAGAAAGATGGAGGTGCAGATCGACATAAGAAAAACAAAAAGTCGACGTCTTGAAGAAAAGAAAATAGTAGTTTTATTGTGCGCATTACAAGTGGTGAAAGCATTTGAAATATTTTTCTCTTATCTAATCCGTTTTAATGAGAACCTAATCTTTTAATTGAATGCACAGTTATATTACGACCAGACAGAATTCTCAATTTCGCAAAATACTTAGTAGTAGTGTCTATCTACTCTTTTTTTATCGTGGCAAAATCATCAAATGAGTCCTCCCACCCAGGGTTGGACAGGAGGGATTGTCAGACTCGTACTGACAAAATACCACAGTGATCCTTCAATAGCCCTTTGCGTTCCAGGGTTACGGTTACCGGATGAGACAGTCCCGCGACCCCGGCAGGCTTTGGCCCTCTAAGGTGGCGCCGTCAGATTTCTATCTACACCTGTGACGAATTCAGGCGTTAAAGTATGACTCTTCTTCTTCCTGTTGTTAAAATATAAATCATAACTACCTCTTATCTCCTGGTCCGTCGTCTCGCTCCTGGTGGAACTGCACCCTACACCCGGTCTCTGCTTGGATCTTCTTGATCATGTCCCCACCACGACCAATCACGATGCCTACTGCTACTTTTGGTACTAGGACCTGATAACGATGACATGTATTATTATTATATTGCTTGTTTATATTCAGTAAGCGATGTTGCGGTCGAAAATGAAGCAAATTTGTCTAGTAGTATCATAATCTTTTTCTAAAAAAAAGAGAGGGTTCTAGCACAGAATGTCTAATTCGTATAATGGCAACAGAGTTGCAAGAGGAAAGTTCTCAAAACGACAAATTTCTCTAGATGCCTAATTCTAAGGTTCAAGTTTGACACGTCTCTGGCATCGCACTTGCTAAACAAATAGACCGATTTTGATGATCATTTTTAGGTAAAAAACTAAATTATGTGATCTGATTAAGTGTCATGTGTAATCTTCACTTGTTTCCTTCCCGGAAGTGTTTTTGCACTCGACAAGGCTTATCACGGGGAATCATGGCATGCTCTAAATTTTTTTTTGCTGCATGTCTGCAACAGGACCCATTTCATGATCAAGAGATTCATGAATCATAACGATTGTTCAAGGCGAGTAGGCGATTTCAGAGTGTTCTTTCAGCGTCAGCTACACAGCGTTGCCAGATTTTTATTTGGACAAGTCGTGATTTTGAAACTTTTTGAGTGAAATAAGCAGAATTCTTTCATCGAAAGCAGGACATAAAAAAAAAACGAATATATTCAGACTTTTTAAATGTATTTCTTTTATTTGAGTGTAAATTACGTTTACGTGACAATAGATGGCAAAAATAGCCAGCCATAGAAATGTACTTTAATAGATTATTATGATCAAATTTAACCTATCGCCAATTTAGTCTACCAGAAAAGAAAAAAAAAAAGTTATTTCAGAGAAAAATCTAAGTTATCCCAGAAAGCGAATAAATTTAATTCTGATTTAAAAATCGGGTCGTCTGGCTACCCTGGCTACAATATACTAGCTGCCTAAGCAATCTTACCTCAGTGGAGTTGGTAGCAAGCCCATTTCCCTGGTCGTGTCCCTGGTACTGGTCGTCGTACTGCGGCTGCCGCTGCCCGCCGCCCTGCTGCATGTCCTTGTCTGCTAGCAGCTCGTACACTAACTGTTTAGCGTGCTCCACCTTAGCTGGGTCACCCGATATGCGCAGCGGTTTTTCCTGAATATGTTTTAGGTTGTTTAATTTGCTTTTTAGGAATTTACTTAACAACGCAGCTGTTTGGTAGAATAATTATGCATGCGTCCTCATTTCGAGTAAATATCGTCGTCGTAAAATATAATTTTACAATTCATTAGGAATGACAGTAACCAATAAATCGAAGACACTATTTCTTCAACAATACTTCTTATTTTAAGCTCGAAAACCCAATTATTTTTCAAAATACTGTCAAATTAGTTTTTTTTTTGTATCTTTGAAATCAAAATCTATGGAAGAATCGCGTTTTGGCAGCTCATAAAAAGTATGGTTAGTGTAGATATCTTTTTATTTCGTTTTAAGTGGGTGATAGACATACGAATTTAGGGCGAAGGCGCACGATGCGGTACAATTATTGCGAAATAGGGTGCCACACGGGCGGTGCGGCGCCGCAAATCAATGTAAATTATCAATGATTTAATTTTAAGTAATGTTTTCTGAACACGATAGTGATGACACAATTAATTTTTTATTAATAACAATGCAAATAATAAAAAAGACCGAAAAGAGAAAAAGAGTCGAACCGAAAACTTCATAAAAAGTTGCGACTTTCTTTTCATGAACAAGGGGCACCGTGTAACTATAGTAGATAGATAGTCAATAACAAAATTATAATAAAAGATTTATTTAATTACAACTAAAAGTTCCTTTTTATAATGATATCAAAAAAATATACACTTGCTAAACTCTTACCCGTCTTACCACAAAAACTTTTTAACGTCTGTTGAACACTTGTCTAAAAAAATGCCAAATTATGACGTTGAAATAAGGTTCGTTTTGCAGTCACACTTTTTTTAGACAAGTGTTCAAAATCAATCAAATCAAATCAAAATTTATTATTTGTGTAACATAGGTGCAGGTACAAAGTTCTTAAATTTCATTTTACAAGGTCGCTATGCTATGCCAAGAGGCGTACAAATATTTTTAGAACATGCAATGAATGAAATAATTACTCGTATTATGTCAAAAATGATAATAAAAAGAATGATAATAAAAAGAAATATACTGATGTCAAAAAGAATTTACAAAAAAAGGAATGTCAAATTTTAAATGTCACATTAGTCATTAATAAAAACACGATATTCAATATGTCATTCTAGTAAAAATAATAGAACAAAAAAACAAAAAAATAATAATAATATTAATAACAAGTTTACATTAATTCGTCATTTAAAAATTCATCAACTGTGTAATAACATTTTTCAATAAGCATTCTTTTCAATTTTAACTTAAACTGTGTGTCATTAAGATTCTTCAAGGCATCTGGTAACTTATTATAAATGCGTGGTGCCATGCCTAAAACGCTCTTCCTTACTAAAGCAGTCTTGCAACGTTGATTATTAAGAGAGTTTGCATATTGGCTGCGAATAGTTACATCTCGTACCGTTGACACTCTATCAAATAATTCCATATTTGTCTTGACAAAGACACTAATTTCATATAAATACAATGATGGCAAAGTAAGTATCTTTAGTGATTTAAAGACTGGCACACAACTTTCATCACTTTTTAAACCACACATTGATCTTATGCATCTTTTTTGTGCCTTAAAAATTATATCCTTATCTGTTGAGTTGCCCCAAAAAATAATGCCGTACCTCAAAACTGAGGCTACTAAGCCATGATATGCAACTAATAGTGCATCCATATTTAATTTCCTTGCAATTTGGAAGAGTGCATATGCGGACTTACTTAGTCTCTTACTAAGATCATCTATGTGGGCTTTCCAATTAAGATGACTGTCAAGATATAAACCTAGAAATTTTGCCACTTTAACTTCTTCTATTTCATCGTTTTCATATTTAATACTTAAGTTTGGCGCTTCAGTTCTTTGATAAAAGTTCATAAATTTGGTTTTCTTTAAGTTTATAACTAAATTATTTTTATTGAGCCAGTTAATTATGTCCGATAGTGTGTTATTCACGTCATTTTGATACTCATTTTGATTAATACATTTGACTATGGCAGTACTGTCGTCTGCAAACATTACCATTTGGTTTTTAGTGTCCTTTGGCAGATCATTTATATAGATCTGAAAAAGTGGTGGTGAAAGGACGCCTCCCTGTGGGACACCATACTTAACATATCTAGGCTGAGATAGAAAACTCTGTTCATATTTTGACCTACCGCACACTCTTGTAATCTCAGTATATTGTATTCTGTCAGAGAGATAGGATTCAAGTAGCTTTAAAGTGTTTCCTCTAATACCGTAGCTATGTAACTTATCTAAAAGGATATCATGTCTAACATAGTCAAAAGCTCTGGTCATATCTGTGTAAATAGCACATATAGGAGTTTTTTCGTCAACTGTTAACATAATGCTACGTATAAAGTCAAAAATCGCCATATTGATCGTGGTATTCTTTCTAAAGCCATATTGTTCTTTGCATAATAAGTTAAATTTATTTAGATAACAATACAGTGATTTATAAATATATTTTTCGAAAATTTTAGAAAAAACAGATAGTTTAGCAATTGGCCTATAATTCTTCATATTGGTTTTATCATCTTTTTTATGAAGCGGTTTAATAACAACAGTCTTCAGCTCATTTGGATACACTCCATCTACAATGCCAAGATTAATAATATGCATTAGTATGGGTGCTATAAGTTCATTTACAAATTTTATCACCTTAGTCGATATACCGTCAAATCCTACCGTATTAGTATTTTTTAATGATCTGATAATCGAAACGATGTCAATCACTTGCACAGGCTGCATAAACATAGATTGCATTGTCAAATTGTCTAGTTTATATTTGTCCAATTTCATGTCAATATTAATATTATTCTCAATTTCATCTATAAAATAATTATTAATCTCATTTGCAATGTCAGTAGGATTTGAAAATGTTTGATCGCCTTTATTAATGGTCATTATTTGTTCCTTAGGGAAGTTAATTTTAGGTTTATTGACTATGTCCCATGTAGCTTTAGATTTATTTTGTGAGGTTTTTATATAGTAATCATTTTGAGCTTTTTGTGTTAGTCTTATAATCTTCCTATATTGTAAAGAGTATTTTTTAAAGTCAGCTTTATTTTTTAGTGTAGGTTTTTGTCTATAAGTCCACAGAAGCCTTCTTTGTTTTTTACTACAATTTTTTATGCCACGAGATACCCATTTCACTTTTTTGTCTGTGTTAATAGTAATAATTTTTTCAGGGAAGCAAAGTTTATAGAACAGGGAGAATGTCTCGTAAAAATTCATATAAGCCTCATTTGTATCACTACTTTCATATACATCCTTAAAACTTAGACTTCGTATGCATTCTCGAAATTTTACAAGATTCTCTATGGAATAATCACGTTTTACCTTCTTCCAGAACTTTAAACGACATGTCTTCTTTATAGGAACACTTAGTAACTGTGACGTGTGGTCAGAAAGGATAAGGTCTATAATTTTAGCTTTACAACCTTTTCGTATGTTATGCGCAAAGTTGTCAATGCATGTTTCACTACAAAGCCTAGTAGGTTGATTTAATTCCAAAGTCAAGTTGTAGCTAAGTAGAAAATTTTCTAATTCCGAAGTTGTTTTATTTCTTTTTAATGTGTCAATGTTTAAATCGCCGCACAAGATAATTTTTTTGTTAGTGGACAAACTTAGCCTGCTCAAAATTATGTCGAGTTTTTCATAAAATGTAAAATAATTATATTTAGGAATTCTATAAACACAAATTACAATAATAGAGTAGGATGTCAATTCAATCGCACATATTTCGAAAACGCCTGACACAGAGTGCCTAGCAATATCTGGCAGTTCTTTAAATTGATGGCCATTTCTTACCAAGATACAAGTCCCTCCGCGATTTGTTTTGCGACAAAAGAAAGCTGCTAGGTGAAAATTAGGAAGGTATAATAAACTTTCGTGACCAGATGCAATGAAGTGTTCAGTTATACAGAGTACATCTATAATAATTCCTTGATTTTTAAGGTTTTGCAATTTCACAGTTAACAAGTCCGATTTATTCAATAAACCGGCTATATTTTGATGAAGAATATTTATTTTATTACAGAAAAAATTGCGAGTTTTGACTATCTGACATTTCTTCATTATAAACATTTAAATCATTTATGTCAACTTCATACAATTTATAGTCACTAACGTAAAATTTAATAGAAACAATCATATCATAAATATCCCTAAAAATATGTTCCATTCCGGTGTAATTTATCAATCCCGTGCGTCTATCGAACATGATATCATCGTATGTTAAATTCTTATTACTATCCAGAAAATAAGCGTGTTCGTGAGTAGTAATATCCAGATACAACAAGTTATTGAATGTTTCTACCCTTGAATTATATAAGTAATTATTATTAAAAAATTTGTACGTCGGTGTGCATATAATTAAATTTGTGTTTCTAATGTCTTGTAAAATTTTTCTAATTAATAAAATAGTATCATGATATTTACATGTGACTTTGAAGTCCTCACAACCTATCAGTATTATACAGAAATCCGTCAAGATGAAGTTTGCCAATTTTTCTTTGATGCCTTTTAACAGAGTTTGGATATTTCCATGAGGAGTGATGTAATGACAAAGATCACATTTTCCCAATTTGTTTTCTGCAATGTCAAGCAAGTTATTCCTATTATCGGTGCTTAAGATGCATATTTTGCTACGTTTCAAACAATTATTATTGCCTGAACAATTGATGCTTTGCTTTGTTGGTGTAGTAACTTTGGTTTTATTTTCCTTCGGGGTTTCCGTTTGTGTTTGTTTATTTTTATTACTAATTTTCTTCTTTATGCTTGGTATATTATTATGTGTGACTGGATTAGACGAACTTTCTGTGCTATTGATATTCTCATTTAATGTCCTAAGTTTATTGTTCTCTTTGGATAATTCTTCGATTTTCAATTGAGCTTTATGTAAATCTAAAGTTAATTTTGATACTTGTGTCTTCAGTTCCTTAATTACCTCGTCTTCGTCGTCCGATATTTCTGGTATACTACTAGTAGTCTCATGGATTGTTTGTGCGTTAGGTAATGTATCACCCAGTATACTTGTATTGTCCGAGCATAAAGTCTCTTGGTGCTTTTGATTTTGTTTATGTCGCTGAGTGACATTTTCCTGTGGCGCTGTGTTTGGATTGGTTTCTTCTTCTGTATGTTGCAGTCTTACAGGAGTGAGTGAGTTGATTCTTTTGGGTTTCTTACATTTACATTCTTGGCACTCCCATGCTAATCGAGTTTTGCTGTTCATACGCAAAAATTGTCCCTTTAAGAGGTTGGAACATTCGAGATCATAATGTTTCTTACAGATGAAGCAAGTTAAGTATTGACTATTCGGAATTTTCTGCTCACAGCCTGCACATTGCATCATTTTGCAGTACAATATTAGTAATGATAAAATATTAATTTATAGTAGACATGCTTCAGATACCATTAAGTTAGAAATGGAACGTTTTCAAGTGATTCCGCTACTCGGCAACAGGTGGCGCCAGTGAGGTACGCTATGTTTAAGAACGCTAAAAATCACTAGCAGAAACTGGAACGCGCCCGTCGTATTTGTGCTAAGTGGGTGTACGTTGTTATTGTTTTTAAATCATAACGATTACTTTAAATAAGTTAGGTCAGTTTTTTCACAAATTAGGCACTATTTAACTGAGTCTAAGTTTGTATTAGACTTTGTCTTTAAGAGTACTCGTGTTTTTATAGTTTTTGCGTCACTTTATTTGTTATTTGCGTTTTTTGTTTACATTCACTGAGTCAGCGTTTAATTCGATTTTAAGAGTTCAACACCGAAATTAGTTTGGTAACACAGTACAGCGACTGAAATTGTTTCTATTCATTACTAGATGTCGCTATCCATAACATTTAAATCGTAAATCACTTTTTATGAGTTGTAACACTGATTGTTTTAATTTTGCTACTCACTACTAGATGGTGCTGTTATCAAAATATTGAACATTTTGAATAAAAAACGGAATTCGTAGTGTTACTTTTTTGCAATTTTCGCCAAATCACTGTGTTAATAAGTTGTTGAATTGTTAATATCAGCTTAAAGTTCACTTGTTTTCACTTATTTTGCCACCAATGTCAGTGTTTTGTATTTCGTATATCACTGAGCTAGTTTTTTATTTACTCAACAAAACTACTCAATAACACTTTCACAGCTGGTTTATAAGTTCTGCTTCACTTTTACGTTTATCACATTGTCCAAATACACCAAAAAACTATTATTTTACTAATTTTACACGGACCATAAAAATAAGCAATGTTTACTAGTGCACGCCATCTAGCGGATCCACGTGTTCAACACGTGTTTAAGTTTTTGTAGTAAGGCTGTTCGAGTCTTGTTCAACGTCTATTGATTAGAACATTCCCTGTTCTTTGCCTGTTTCTCCTTCAATTAGAACATGAATAATAACGTTCGATGCGGCACGTGATCGTCCTTCGCCGCTGCGCAACGGACCTCTTCTCGCAGGTCACAAGTGCTCTCGCGCAAGCTCTTGCAGTGCGACATGGTAATTTGTATGTAGGATGAGGCGAACGCTACACGTCAATAAATATTGTGATAATTATCATAATATTTATTTATTTGAACCAGACATGCAGGGATAAATAATGAAACACGTTTTTTGGATTGTTTTTTTTTTCGAAAATCACCCCCCAAGTTAGTGAAAAGGGGTATTCAAGTTTAAAGGGGAGGATCTTTAACCGCTAAACGTATAACCTGAATAAATTTTGGTCGGTAGTTGCAATTTATTATGTAGGTGAGTACTAAGAAGGGATTTTGCGAAAATCCACCTATAAGGGGGGTGAAAAAGGGGTGAATACCTTTGGATGTAAAATCTAATCTCTTAGGTTTATAAACTTGAAACTTGGTACGAATATGAGTATAAGTAAAAAAAAAATGGGAAGTATTAGTTTTTTAAAACTATCCTCCATTGGTAATCTAAACGATGTTAAAGTTTGTATTAGAAAATCATAACGCGCTAACCGATAGATCTGAAACTCAGTTTATAGAAATAAGACCAAAAATAATCAAACACGTGTTTTTGGGTTTTCGAAAATCACCCCCTAAATTGGTGAAAAGGGGTGATTAAGTTTTAAGGAGAGGATTTTAGTGGTTACTTCGATAAACTCAAAACTGGGCATAAATTATTTCTCAATCGAATTAAGGAAACATATCTATATATATAAAAGAAAGTCGTGTTAGTTACACTATTTATAACTCAAGAACGGCTGAACCGATTTGGCTGAAAATTGGTGGGGAGGTAGCTTAGAACCAGGAGCAACATATAGGATACTTTTCACCTTTTTTTATTTCGTTTTATTTTATCCCGTTTCGGTGGGACGTGACATAAAACGTGGTATAATAAAACGCAACTGACATGAAATGACAGCAAAAAGAAAAATTTATCAATCAAAACATCAATAATTGACCGGGCGATGTGTTTGTATTGAGTTTCTAAGCTTATTGTGTCGATATTATCATAATTATCAATGCCATGTCGTCACCAAGACGATCAAATTTTATCCTGTTTCCGTGAGACGTGATATAAAACGTATTAACATGATCACGATGAAGGTCTTGGTGCCGAAATTGAATAAGGGATCTGAACAAAAAGTACTAGAAAAACATGAAGAATATGTTCATGCCGCCCGGCGCCCACCGGTCTTCAATGCTCAAAAAGTATTTCGGTGAATACTGAATAACCAAAAAATGTACTAGAACTGCATAAATTCAATACAACCATACGACGAAGAAACGCCTGGGTATCACCACTGCGAGGATCGCCCGGAGGACACGGTGGAGCATTCGGTGCAGGACTGCCCCGCTTGGGCAGAGCACCGCCGTGTCCTCACAACGGCGATAGGCGAAGATCTCTCGCGCCCGGCAGACGGAGTGGGAAGCGGTCGCCTCCTTCTGCGAAGCAGTCATGCTATGGAAGGAGGAGGCGCACCGCGTGAGGGATATGACACGTCCTCCCTCCACCCCAGCCGCAGTGGACACTACACTACAGCCTACGGTGACGGACGTCACCAGACGATCTCCAGCCACCGTAGGCTCGGGGCATGCGGGCGGCGAGTAATGGGTGACTCGCTGTCCGCCTTGGACCATGCCCGGGTCGACAGCGCGTTGTGTTCCACGCGCGCCTCAAAGAGTGTCAGCATTGTGACGGGGCCCCCCTTTAGAAGGCCAAAGCTTGCCGGGATCGCGGGACTTACGATTTACCGTGACCCCGGAACGTAAAGGGCTATTGAAGGACACCGTGGATTTTAAATACGAGTCTGACAGTCCCTCCCGCTCTGCCCTGGGTGGGAGGACTCACATGATGATTTTGCCACGCTTAAAAAAAATGTCAGTTGCGTTGAGCCACCAACTTTCCAATTGAATTAAAACTCCTTGGATATGCCTGGCTTACCACCGCACAAAATAAAATTACGAATGAAGGTTGGCTTCGTAGTCATCATGCTTCGAAATATAAACCAACCAAAGCTGTGCAACAGAACGCGTTTGGTGGTAAGTAAATTGATGAACAATGTGATTTACGCGACGATACTCAAAGGAAAATTCGAAGGTGAGGAACTTCTTATTTCTAGGATCCCAAACGATATGCCGTTTGAGTTTAAACGACCTCAATTTCCGATCCGTCTTGCATTCGCCATGACCATTAACAAATCACTAGGCCGATGCTTGAAAGTTTGTGGTCTGAAAATAGAAATCCATGTTTTTTACATGGCCAGTTAGATATAATATTATGTGGCATGTTCACGGGTCGGATGACCATCTGCGTTATTAATTTGTTCTTTCGCGTGATAATAAAACAAAAAATGTCGTCTATCACAACGTGCTTCACTGCAACCCATGCACCAAAATACATGGCTAATAAAGAATCATTGATGTTTGACTAGATTTTTTAGAATTATATTTGATATCCTAATAAAAAATCGAAAATCTGCTCATTTATTGCCTCTAAGGCGGAACAAAGTTCGCCGGGGTCAGCTAGTTTATCTATATTTCAAAAATCAACCCCTAGCGGGGTGAACATTATAAAATCAGTTTGTATTGAATAGGCTCCGAAACTACTGGACCTTTTTTAGATTTTTCAAAAGTGGCCCTTAAGGAGGGAGGGGACCGGACATTAAATTCACTGAGTTCGAAGTTAGAAACAAGCGCAAACGAAGTCGCGGGGAAAATGCTAGTTTACTTATAGATACTTGTGTACTCACATATTCCGTGTTAGGTCCATCCTGAATGACCACCATCTTAGCACCAGACTGTTCCTGCAGCTGTTTGATGGTCTTGCCATTCTTGCCGATGATCAGGCCTACTTTGGGACCAGGCAGCATTATTTCCTCCTGCTTTAGAGTAATATAAATTCAAGTCAATTTTTCACTCCAGATAGGCGCTATCTACCAAATAAATGCGAGAGTATCCGTCTGATATTTTGGCAAGAACTTACATGTCAATGAGAAAGTTATAACTACGTTTGTATGCAATTTCTGATCATGTGCAATAAAAACATGTGCAAATTTAGCATTTACAGTGTAAATAAACTTTCTATCTTATTCTTCTCTTGTATTATTCCACATTAATTCCACTGTTATGTAAAAACCCTAGCTTTTCCTCTCCCTCTGCTTCATTTGATCAGAGTAAAACCTCAGCATAGTCGAGAATAAGCTAGAAAATGACCATCTTTTTGCCTGACATATCAACTGAAGGAGTATGTAAGTTGGTGACGTGGCATAGGCCCATTATGTGAAACTGAGCAATATTTAGCAAGTAATTTCTTATTGCTTATTGAATAATTACATGCATTCAAATATTTTTATTACTATTCATAATAATGTACTTTTTTTTTTAATAAACTAGAATAAGAACTAGCTACAAAACACATAAAATGATATTTGTACATGGATAAATACAAAACATGCAAATAAACTTTACAAAATAAGGTGATATTTTAATGCTAACTGAACTAGTTTTCAAAGTGAATATAAATACTATTAAAAGGGTTACTTACGTCACAATTTTGCACCCAATCCGCTCGTCCGATTGGTAGGTTGCCCTGCGGATTCAGACAAGTTGGAATCACTACTTCCTAGGAGAGTGGACCCTACCGGTAGACCACACTTTCTGCCATACAGCGGACTTGTAACTTCACTTACAAAAGAGTTTGTACTATGATATTATAATCTAGCCTAAGATTTGTTACGAGCAATTGAATAACAAATCATGATGACATATTTTTTTCCTTCCCATTATGTTTGCTAAACAAGAATAAAACAGTGAATGGACGAAGTGATACACTGAAGTAGGTCCTCCAGATTTAGTTTCGTTTAAACGACGCAGCGTAGGCAGGCCTTCCACTAAGTGAGGGTCGCGGGCAACCGATGGATGCAAGTAGCGAATTGTTGTTCGGCGTGGCGGTCTAAGGGGAGGCCTATGTTCAGCAGTGGACGTCTTCCGGCTGATGATGATGAAACGACGTCGTTCGTTCATTGTTTTATATCATTAAAGTTTTCTTGGGCTCTATTTTGGGCGAAACAAGGGCCACACTGTGGGCGATTCAATAAAATATTTTAGGTTTTAGAATTTTAATAAACTTTTATAAATTGGGAAAAAACTTACTAAAAACGCTGGCTACAAACATTGTCAGGGCCATCTCATTAGCAAATAATCTAGAACAATGAATGCAGACCTGCTGGCTGGCACTATTCAGATCGCTATTAAGGAAGACGCGTCACTTCTCATTTATGGCAAAGGTACAATGACCGACTGTATAGTGCGATAGTATGGTCGACCCAGCAGATTGGGTGCGAAGCCGTGACAAATGTATAAGAAATACATACATGAATCACGCTTTTATCGCCGAGAATTGTTATTATATGCAATTACCTGCTGAAATACATGTTAGTTAAAGTTATTATTAATAAAATCTAGAATTATAGTCTAGAAGTTGGTCTAGACTTGTGAGGTTATCTTAAAAACAAATGGGCATTGTATTGTATTGGCCTCCTTCAAAATCCGAAATAAAAAAGGCGTTTTGTTGCTTGTCACCAGTTGCAATTATTACCATCTTGTACATAGAAAAGGCTAGACAAAGAGGCAACTAAAATATATGACTAGCGAGTAAAATTATAAGAGGTTTTTTATTGCACATTTTATGTGTCACAGTGACAAGATTAGCAGAACCTTCCTGAATTATGCCAATCTAACTGTGTGTAATAATGTGGAATTGTGAAACCACGTTTCCACTAGGCAACATTTGGCGCGCGACACGTGACGCTCAACATATACAGCAACGCTGCATAACAGCGCGCGACGTCGGCAGCTGGCGCGCAACATGATGCTCGCTCGGCTTGTTGTTTGTTTAAATAGCATCGTTAGTTGAGCATCAATTGTTGTCGAATGGAGACATGACGCGCAACACAAGTTCCTCTGGCGACATGTTGTCGACGACTGACGTAAAGTAGTGGATGCGTACACAGACAACGTTGTTCAACGAAAGTTCCGCGCTGACTTTCAACATGTTGCGCGTCAATTGTCGCCTAGTGGATTCCCGGCTTTAACTGTACAACTTAGTAGTGTCTATCCTCCACCGCAAGTTAGTATGTTAGAGCTCCACCTACCGAGATGGCGCCTCCTCCTCCTCCACCGCCGCGTGGCATGGGCGGCATGCCTCCGCCGCCTCCTCCCGGGCCCTCGGGGTGCTGCGGCGCGTTCTCACGACCACGGTGGTTCACTATCTGATTGACGAGTTCCCTGTGTCAAAGAATACAGAGACCGTTCACAGTTATTTTACCTATCAAACTTAGTCTAGGAATGATAAAGAAACAAATGATTTTATGTGCATGGTATAAGTATTATTTGACGTCGGCGTGGAATTGTCCACAAATACGCGGCCGTTAGAAGTCAAATGCATAGACTGGAATAATTATCTCTTTCACACATAGAGAGAGTGACCGAGCCGATACACAAAGCTGAACTTTTTCAGTCCTACCGTCTTCTGACGACCGCGTATTTTAGTAGTAGTCCTTACTTGGCCCTGGAGATAGCCTCTCGCGACCCGGTGAGGGTGCACAGTCTGTCAGGCTGGCCGCCCGAGTCGGGTGCCATCTGTATCTTGCAGCCTGACTCCGCCTGTAGGCGCGTGATCTGCTCTCCACCGCGTCCTATTACTGAGGATAAGACGAAAAGGGTTTTAGAGGAGTAACAATAATTGAAATAATTTCCAAAGGACTTATTTATTTATGAACCTGGGATCGATTTTTAAGGTATTGGTTGGTGGTGTCAATACTTACTAAGTCCAACCATCTTGTCGGGCACCCGGATGTATTCGTTGAGCGTCTGGTCGGGCATGAGGCCGGCGGGCGCGCTGGGCGGTGGCGGCGGGGCCGCGGCGGCGGCGGGCGGGGCGGCGCGGCTCACGGCCGGGGCGGCACTTGGTGCACTGACGACAAACAATTTGTTTTACACATGTACCTTACTAGTACCAACGCAATGTACGTGACACGATTAGTATTGTGAATCAAAACAAACATTTATGCAGATGTAGGAAAATAACAGAATACCTACTACATCAATTTATTTCTACAATACCTAACTACATTTTTAATATATTAGGTTTCGTCCGATACTTTGGTCTAGGACCAAAATTGCAGAAATTCAGGCCTGTATGAGTATTAGTGACTTTTCGCTTGAAACAAAATGACGCGCGTCAACCGTACATTCAAATAAGCACGTGTTTTGATGTATGTGACACGGGAGACGAGGGTGCTTAGCACACACGACTTGTGAAAAAATATTATATTGCAGTCAAGGTAATGATTTAAATATAGACTACTACAATATTTGTCATTAACAGATGACTAAATAACAAAATTTTTGGAATAGTTTTACTGAATAATTATTTTCGTAAATTCTACGAAATCAATTATTATAAGAATGTTATAATACTAACAATATTCTTGTTGCAAAATATGGTGAAATTGATATTTTATTTCAAATAGGTATATTGTAAGAGTAATAATTCAGAATATTGTAAGAATGACAAGTCTTTTTTATTAGATTAACATGAAACATGATCACTCTTCATTATAAGCAAATTAATGAATTGGTAATAACTTAAGATAGTTTCATTTGTATTGAAAATTTTATTTCTTATTTTTTTTCTTTTGGTTTCCTTTTCTATTCAGATTTCCATTTATAAAAGTATTTTTTATTTTATTTATTTATTTAATATATTTAGTACAGCTTAAAATGCCATTAACACTAAATAAAATGATCCTTTCATTCTGTCTCCTCATAGAACCGCAGACATTCTAACATTATCGTATTCCATTCATCAGAAAACTTACCTCATTTGTGGTTGTGGTTGTTGATACGGTACTTCTACTGAAGCTAGTTTCTTTGCATTCGGTTCTGGACCCTCCTCCAATGGCCTCTTGCTTCCACCTCCTTCGAGCTTAGCAGCAACCTGCAGGAGGCATTGGTGAATGCAACATTGTAACTTTTTTCACAAGATATTTTTACCGTCACCATTTTGAGTTATGTTAGTCACATTGAAGCCTCCATTTAGCTAAATACAATTTTTATTTCGTAGACATTATGAAAGCTATGATTTCAAGTTAGAAAAAGTTATAAATTAAAAAAAAAGAGAGCCATACAACACTTCTTATCTACTAAAATATTTGCCGACTAATGGTGTGAGTCGTTATCAACATTTCTATACAGTATATTATTAATTATGTCATTATTAAATGATCATGAACTTGCAAAGGAAGAAACATTTGTTTTCTTAATGAGAGCCTGCTTCTTTTTAAATTAAATCATGGTTAACTATAAATAATATTGAATCAAAGATCCAATTAACTAACATTTTGATTTTTTACTAATTCATCACACATTTTCACAGTAAAACTTCATGTGGATTAGGAAGTTTCTGTGGCATATGCTGGTGTTTTGTTACATGTCACATACTGGTACTGATACTGCTAGCCTACATCATCCCACTGCTGGGCAAAGGCCTCTCCCCATGACTTCCAGTTTTCACGATCCAGGGCCAAAGTAGACCACTGGTCATTGGTTTTGTCAAGTTCGTCCCGCCATCTTCTACGAGGTCTGCCGCGACGCCTGGCTGGTCTGGCTGTATCAGGGCTCCACAAAGTGGTTATTTTGGCCCACAGCTCATTAGACATGCGGCAGACGTGGCCGGCCCAAGCCCATTTCAGTGCAGCGGCCTTTTGACCAACGTTAGCAATTTGTGTTTTGGAGCGCAGTGTGGTGTTGCGTACGCGGTCTAATAGTTTGACGCCTAGAATACTGCGCTCCATTGCATGTTGGCAAACCTTGAGTTTCGACTTTTGAGTATTTGTCACAGACCAAGTCTGGGATCCATAGGTCAAAATGGGAAGAATGCACATGTCCATGATTTTTTGCTTGAGTGTCAAAGGAAGACTTCCTTTCATAAGCTCTTTCATGGACCAGTAGCTCTTCCAGGCATTTTCGGTTCGTCTTGTGACCAATTAACATACAGTAATTATTATTATTTATTTGGGTTTGGCCCTGGATCGTGAAAACTGGAAATCACGGGGAGAGGCCTTTGCCCAGCAGTGGGATGAAGTAGGCTGGCGGTGTATAAACAATGTGTGAATGAGACACTACAGACAAATTGCGTGACCAAGAATTTATGAAATTTTCCAACATTAGCAAATTAATTATTTGCTTTTATTTATCAATTTATTTGTTTTCCTTGAAGAAGTTAGAAGTTCCGTAGCCAATCATTGATTTTAGAAATGGTAATTTTAGTAACACAAAGATTCACTTCTATGACCGTTAAAACAATAACTTAGATATTTAGATAATATGTAGTTATATCTGTTATGCACAACATTATTGATTGGTAAATGTCTTTGTTACTAAACCTTTTATTGATCCAAGCTACACTAGAGACAATTGTACTACACAAGTATTGTTTGATTAAAAATTATGAATGTAGAATCTTCAGTTTCATTAGAAACCTCAGGTCAGAGGGCGATCTCAAGGGCGGAGCACCCTCATATCAAGTTCAGAACATTGTTTGTTGTGTGATGCATAATTCGCGCCTAATAAGTGCCACAACGCAGTTTTGCCGCGACAGAACGGCTTGGCGTGTACGACAGTCAAAATCATCTGAGCCGCAAGGGCAGACGTTAAAACTAAACAGCTGCATTATATTTGCTAATAACACTCATCTAACACCATGTAAAATTACAATCAATAAGTAGGTTAGGTAAAAGCATCTTACCAATGATCCTTCATGGAACATCAATAGTATGAAGAGAAAAGGGCGGGTTAGAATGAAAACTACTTCTAATGAATGATAATTTCCATGTTGAAGGTATAAACATAAAATTTTAACGGTAAATAACACGCAAATGTCAATAGACGCGATTTTTGTAAAGAGAAGATGCGCTTACCAATCTAGCACGTTGTACAGCAGCCGCAAATCCCGCCGTTTGGCTATTGTTTTGAAGCGTAGCCATAGAAGAATAATCACTCATATTTGAACCCAATTTCACATTCAACCGCGTAATACCGCAGCCATTAAAAAGGATCAAAATGACCCAAAAACTTTATGAAAGGTTTCTCTCGCAACGCAAGTTCGTTGCGAGAAAGACGCGGACCATAGACAAAATGAGAGATGTTTTAAATGTCGCTTACCAATTTTATTTCTTTTTGTATTTATCTACCAACTTGAATGATTTAGCGAGTTAACGATTAAAACTGAAACCTATCAAGCTAAAATAGAACAGAGATTGTGCTATTTTGCATTCTGAAATGTTACAGTTGAGTTTTTACGAAAGTCAAAATTATTGTCTTTGGTTATAAATGAAAATTCGTTTGGTTATTGCTATTGTGTTAAAGAAAGAGCATCGAAGAAGGATTAATTACTAACAAAAAAAATATATTTAAAATTATTAGTTTTTACTATGTTAATAAACTAGCTGCTGATAATAATATATTAAAACAGACATGTTGCTTAAAAAACTTTCCTTGCCGCGCGGAAATTCAAAACTATTTTGCATTTAATGGTAGTTTTAATTAAATTTTAAAAAATACTTTGATAACTCACAGACTGATAATTATTTAAATTAAGTGCGGTTTCAATAAATTATAATAATATCCACTTTACAACTTGAAATGAACACACAGGGAGGCACAGGGAGGCAAGTCTTTTGATACCAGCAATTTGGTTCCCTCAACAATTCAAGGGCTAGGAAATGTTAATAAATAGAACCACTATTTAAGGTATATTTTCATTGATTAGGTATTTAATTATTAATATAAATAAAGGCAAATTATACATTTTTCGTTTAATTTAAATGTAAAAAGGTCAATGCACCAAAAATAACAAAACGTTCTAACTTTTTTTTCTATGTTATGGGTGCGTGCATTTGTGTTGTCCGGTGTTTGAAGACGCTTGGAATTCGCTTTCAATTTCTTCGTAGGAAAAATGTCGGGTGATACCGATAAAGCGAAAATCAGTGACAATCAGGTATAGTTGTGAAATATGTCTTTGTTCTAATTTTCTATGTAATAGTGCGCGTCTATTAAGAAGAATTTAAGTTGTGTAGTGGTGTTATTTCCGTGTTATATCACGAATGTTTGCCTGCGTCTCAACATGGCTGACAGAACGATTGCTTCCCGCTAAAAGCGGGAACTACGCCACGGAGGGTTGTGATACGAGTCAATATTTCGCAATAAAAACTGTGAATGCCATCTTGATCAGTTATCGAAACTGATTCTAATGGGATATTTTTCAGGATTTCGCATATTTTGGCCACCCCCGCCCCTTTGCATTTCGTTGCAGGGCCTTTGTTAATGTGCACGATGTTATATGACATTGATATGAAATCCGCATGACCTTGATATTTCGTTTCTTGCGATTATTCAATTTTAGAGGCAGCGTGATATGTTGTTGTTCCACTGAGCCGCGGCCTCGCGACTCATTATTTACGCTCGGAACTCGGCCGGCGATGTAAATAAAACATAAGTATCCTTTCGGGGGCCTTTATTGCTGACCTCTTTAGTTTTTTTTCCGGTACGTTTTTTTGTGTTAGTATACGATTATGGCGCGAACGCAAATGAATTATCTTGAAATTCTCGGAATGTGGGTCTGATTTGATGGGAGAAATGTAGAATAATCCATTTAATGGGTAGTAACCCATACATAGATATTGTATGTACAGCTGTATACGTCTTACTGTAGTGCTAGAAGATAGGCATTGAAATTTGTGACTTGCCACTATTTACTTAAGGTTGATAATTGAGTGATCGCGCGCGGAAGTGACGCCGACTTCACCAATAGAATGGTGGTCAACATGCAGATATTGTGATGCATAGTTGCAAAAGTTTTATTTATTATTTAAAATGTTGCCATTATAAACATGAATAAATGTTGCATTTGTGTAAGAATAAAAATTGTAATCTGTTTATTGATTTTGTGCAAAATGTCAAGTACTTTCACAACACGGAACCTGAAATGTTTCATTATCTTTGAATTGATTAGTTAATAGAGCAACCTAAGTTGCATGAATGTATTAAAGTGATGCTTACATATGGGGCTGGTATGTCTAGTATGAAAATGTTCAGTGAAAGTACTTGGTTATCCATTGCTACATTTCCTCGGACAACCTTATCACACTTGACAAAAAATGCAATGCTGGCATGATGTAGTATATATTTTGCATGAAATTGTCAAAATGTATATTTATACTTGTTTTGTGAGGTAAACAGTTATGCTAAACTGTTTCATTAAGTAACTGCATATTAATTATTAATTATCTAAATTATTGTACACTTGGATAAAAACTGGTCAACCAATTTGTTACTAAGTAAAAGTTAAGACACCAGTGTATTTTACTAGGTACTTTTCAAAATTAAATAAAAAAAAAAAGCAAGTAGAGAATGCTAAATATACTCAGTTACAATTTCTTTGTGTGCAGGATGAAGACAAGAAGTCAGGGACAGGCGACGGTCAAACAACAGAAGATGAGTCCTCCCAGGACTCAAAGGGTGAGTTGCAGGCGTCCGTGGACCCTGCCCAAGCCCAAGGTAACGCCGATGTAGATCAACCAGACAACAAAGAGGAGGATAAGCCACCTAGTTTAGAAGGTCAGGTTGTTTGCACCAGTACCGACAGTCTGGTCAATGTGTTCACAAGTCGGTGTTCATCTACATGGCAACTAACCTTTTAGGGCTGATTACATTATCTTTTACTTATTAACTTTGCCAAAAAAAAACTAAGTGTTGCCAGTTAAAAATTTATATTTTGATGTGATTTATGTTTCTATTCAATGCCATAATTTTTCAAAGTTACCATGAAAAAGATTGTGTTGTACATCACATTTACATTTAACATTCGCCACTCTACATTAATAATAATAAAAACCAATACACAATCAATTAAGTAAAAGACTTAATAAAATTGCTTGCACTGGAAATAACTGCTAATTAAGGTTTTAACTCCGTTTTCATTAAATGTTATAAAGGTGCTTTCAAACTTGCACGATTTTTCGACCAATAATATTGCTCCGCACAGAATTTGTTAATGCTCAAAATTTAATCAATTGAACTCAAAATTACATATTAATAAGTACTACGATACCTATATCAAAATACTGGATATTATCAATTTCGTTATGTTAGTAAATCGCGTTTCGTCATCTAATTTACACGTCGCAGCATTCACAACTCACTCAGAAAACCCTCGAGGGCTAGGTAAGCTTTCATTTTTAAAATAAAGTAAAAATAAAAATATTAAGAGGACACCAAAAAGAAAAATCTACGCGTTAACAGGTTGTTGTTGATGTAAGCAAGCAAAGCTTTTTATGGAGATAAAGAACTTTTTATATAGAGGTTGAAAAAAAAAACTTCTGTTGCACGATGGGTCATCATCATCATCAGCCGGAAGACGTCCACTGCTGAACATAGGCCTCCCCCTTAGACAGCCACGCCGAACGACAATTCGCCACTTGCATCCATCGGTTGCCCGCGACCCTCACGATGTCGTCGGTCCACCTAGTGGGAGGCCTGCCTACGCTGCGTCTTCCGGTCCGTGGTCGCCATTCGAGAACTTTTCTTCCCCATCGGTTGTCAGTTCTACGAGCGATGTGGCCTGCCCATTGCCACTTCAACTTGCAAATTTTATGAGCTATATCGGTGACTCTGGTTCTTCGCCGAATATCCATGTTCCGGATTTTATCCCGCAAAGAAACTCCGAGCATAGCTCTTTCCATTGCTCGTTGAGTGACTCTTAGTGTGTGTCCACACTGGAAGCCTAGCGCGACGGCGGCGACGGACGCGGTGGCGGGCGCGACGGCGGGCGCGATCTGTGTCCACACTGCCGATCAAGCGTTTGTTTTTGTAGCGGCGAATTCAGGTGTTGCAAACCGATGGTACAAAGTAGTTTCTATAAATCTTGTTTAAAGAAATTCATTTTAAAATGTTTTATAGGTTATTTAGGATTGCATACAAGTAAATTATCAATCATTCTACATTTTTCTACTCAAGTACGGTAAAAATAATTTAAATATGTACAAAAACATCCAACGGTAGTACTGTAGTGCATGTTCTGGTAACTAGATGGCGCTACTAAAAGGCCGAAAAGGTTTGATACACCTGCCACCCGCCCGTTGTATCGGTTGTTGCCTAGCAACGCCTAGGCTCGCAAAATCGCTTGTAGCCATCGCGCTAGGCCCCCGCCTTAGTCACTTCAATATGGCCACGAGCGGCGATTTCATACATTCAATATTTCCGCGCCCGCCGCCGCCACCGCGCTAGGCTCGCAGTGTGTTTGAGCACTTAGTCTCTCTAAAAAGCCAGCAGTCAGAGACCACGTTTCAGAGCCATAAGTATAATGGTCTACAACTTCGAGAGTATAATTCCCAACAACAACCGGTACGGGTGCCACATGGACATTCGACATGACTTTCGTCTTGTCCATGTTCATTTTAAGGCCGACCCGTTGGGAAACGATACTGAGGTCGCGTAGCATAGCATTGAGGTGCTCCAACGATTCTGCCAAGATGACTATGTCATCGGCAAAACGAAGGTGAGTGATGTATTCGCCATTGATGTTGATGCCGAATCCGTTCTCATTCCAAGAGCTTGAAAACGTCCTCCAACGCGTTCGTGAACAGTTTCGGAGACGATAGGTACCTATACTTGAAAGAAAATAACAAATCAGCCATGCTATTCTCTATAGCGCACAGCGCCGCGGCCGCGATGAAGCCATTTTTTGTATTTAATAGATTTTCAAGTTTATGTTCTAGATCTAAGATCTAGAGTATAAAGTTGAAAATCCACTGGTAACAAACCGTAGTTGCAGCGCTGACTCTATTTAGAATTGCACTACAGTTGAAATCTTACATGGAATATCAATCACAACAGCGCAATATCAATGATAAAGATATAGAGTGCCGAGTGCAGGCACGTATCCAGACTTTTGGTTCGGGGGGGGACAAACATTGAAACAACCATGTGAACTGTGTGAAAATCGCTGTAATCACTGTACTATAATTTTCACTGTACTATACTATAATTATATAATTATTTTTCTGTTTCTGCTGGTAGCCATTACGTCTAGTACCATATCAGGATCTGGCGCCAAAGCAGAATGAATAGACAATAGAGCGAGACCAGTAAGCCTCTCGCCCGCCATTCTATTCCTTAGGAAGGATTTTATTCTCTTTAGGCATGAAAATGACCGCTCCACAGATGCCGTTGAAACCGGAAGGGTGGCCAGAATATGTACTAGCCTGTTAATGGTAGGAAAGAAAACTTTGTCACACGTGTCTAAAATTTCCATAATTTCGACTGGTTTCTTATCTGTGTTTTTCCACTTGGCACACCACATACTGTACTCTGCTTTTATTAGTGATTCTCCAACACTTTCTTCCCAATAAATTTTCATATTTTCTAATTCACTTATCTTCCTCTCGTCCACATTTTTCGGAAGAATAATTTCTAAAGAAGAAAGCAGCTCTCTTTGATTCGCAAATCTATCATTCATGCCAGATATCAAATCGTCCAAGCACGGTATAAAAATAGTTCTTCTGAAGTATTCTTCAGCAGTATCGCTGGGAGGGTTGCTTCGTGCAGTTTGGTGGGCAGTAACTCGAGGACGCTGAATTTCTATTTGCAAGACATCTTCCGCTATTTTGCAGCATGCGTTATATATTTCTGAGAATACCGGGTTAACATCGTCACGTATCCTTTTTAGTTTTCCGATAATGTCATCGGAAAATTTCATAGCAGAGGCCAGGTCGTGTGTAGGGTTCTGCAAATATGCTGACAGTGGGAGAGTGTAACTGAAAAATCTTTCACAGGTTTTTAGAGAAATCAAGAAACTACTCTTTTCCATCGCAGCTATGAGTGTAGACGCAGTTTGGGCGACAGTTCTGTTTGTGTAGGATAGTTCTCTTAATGTAATGACAATAGGTTCGAGTAACTCACCAAATACATTTATAGAGTCGTGACGTTCTATAAATCTAGTGTCACACATGCCGACCAGTCTTTTTTTCTTACTTTCTGGTGTGAGCTTTTCCACATTTTCCTTGAACTGTTTCCCGGCCATTGCATTGTTGCGAAGTAAATTGCAGACTTCCTTCACAACGCCTATTGAATTTCTCACCTCGGGAACTGAAAGAGCTTTTGAAAGAACTAGGTTCAGACGATGTGCCGAGCAATGTACGTATGTGGCCTTAGGAAATTCTTTTCTGATTCTCGTCTGCACACCACTGATGTGTCCTCCCATGGTAGCAGCTCCGTCATACCCCTGACCAACTAGTTTATCGAGATTCAAACCAATCTCATGACATTTCTTTAAAATTTCTGCACTTATATTTTCGGCACTTAGGTCGTGTAATTCAATGAAACTGAGAAAGTCCTCCCTCAAAATACCTTTATAAACGTATCTCGCACACAAAGACAATTGCTCAGTTCCACTCACATCTAAAGTTTCATCGCCAAGAATCGCGAAACACTCTGAACTATTTATTTGTGTCACAACTTTTTTCTGAATTATCTTTCCGCAAGTATCTATTATTTCATTTTGAATAATAGGGCTAAAATACGTTGCATTTTTAGGGGTTGTAATGATATGATCTTTCAGGATATTATCATAGCTTGCTCGGTATCGTAGCAGAGCCCTGAATTTTCCATCTTTACCAAGTGGCTTTTCTAAAGTCAATGGTCCACTGTCTTTGTCTCCACGAAGCGGCAACTCTTGCTCTCCACAGAAGATGATAGTTTCGATTATAGGTTTTAGTGCTGTTCTATTTCTTTCCTTTTCTTTGAGCCTTTGATCATTAAGCTGCGATGCAACGTCTATAGCTGCTGAATCCATTACGCGTAAGAAATTTTCTGCGCATAACTTAGAAAACTGGTGATATTTAGCAGCAGAATGTTCGCGAAATCTCTCTGTTGCATCTTTCCAATTATCAAATGGTTTGCTGACAAAACTTCCAAGTGTTTGATGGGAACCTTTTCCAGCGGTGCCTGATGAAAAGACAACGCAATATTTGCAGAATACACCGTTCCTCCTCGGCGAATATGTTAACCATTCCCATGATCCCATCCATTCTCTTCGAAATCTAAGTTTCCTCTTTCCAAAGCTACTAGCCGGAAACGAAAATGACGCATCTGGGACAAACGGCTGGGTAATAATATTTTTTTTCTGTTCATCTGTGAGTACAAGAGGAGGATACTGTGTGTTATATATGGCATTAGAAACCACGCCGATATCAGGAAAAGTTTCACTTATTATAATCATTGTATCTAAACTGCACGTTTTTGAAGTTGAACATTCTCCTTCATCTCTACATCTTCCAGCCGGTTCGGCTGAAATCACATTTTTTTCTGTAAATTTTGACGATGTTGTTTCTAGTTGTCTACTATCAATAGCAGAAGCCATGCTTGGAGTAGTTTTTTCCTCGCTAGTGCTAGTAGTAACCATTTTTTTTGCCACTGGCTTGAAAAAGTTGTCAATTCTCTTCATTTTAGCAGCAGCAATTTATAGGTATACGTTCAAACAAGCACAAATCAAGAAGCACTCACATTTCACACATTACTTTATTGAAGTAATCTGTGATGGATAGGGCGAACGGTCTAACAAATTATGACGTCTGCAGGTCCAAAATTGTCCAATACTATCTCACGTCACGGACTGGCGATTTGGCCTATCCAATGAAAACAGTGGTTTTGAAGTTTTTTTTCCTTTATTTCACGGCACGGGCAAAGTATCAGGTGAACCAAGTCGGAAGGAATTTACTCTACCTACTCTCTATGTAACTGAAATCAATATCAAAATAAACTGGTCTATTGCACTATACTGTCACTATTGCAGAGGTATTTCACTTTTCTTCTCGCTTGTCGCTCTCGATTCTCACTTGAATCGCTCTCGAAATGAACTGACATGCAGGTTCCCGGACTCCCGCCGTATTTATACTACATTTTCGTATTCTGGAACACTGTGGAATATTGCGCCATCTACTACCTGGTAGCAGAAAGTTATGGAAGCTTCTCAATATTTCGCTACTCGACGCGACGACCTTTCTACTATTAGTTTTTCTAAGAGTTTTTAAATATTTTCTGATATATTATTCTAGAACTCTTGCATTTTTTTAATAAACGCCATCTGTTGCTCAGTACCTGTACAACTTTGTGTACAACTCTGCTAAAGAATTAGAGTTGTCTGTTTATCGATATGTGTTATCGATATTTATTAAGTCGAAGAGTAATTAAAATAATTATCAAATGAGTAATTTCGGATACTGACTTGTTTATGAATGAAAGAGATACTTACGGAAAAACTTTTTTAGGAGACTAGCTCTCTTTTGAAATACCTATTTTTGTTTTGGTGATGGGCGAGCTGTCCACAAAAATTAATAAAAATATTTTTTTATGCCGTTCCGTTCGACACATTGAATGTAAGGATCATTTTATGATATGGGAAAAATAAAATCTAGACGGTGAAAGTTGGTCAAAAGCAAAAGACGTTTTTTTTTTCATACAAATTGTATGAACGAAAAAAAAAAAAACATTTTTTTATGTTGTTCATTGACTAAGTTAATGACAATAGTTTAATAGTAATACTGTTGAACATAATCGTCAAATTGATAATATAGGTAATAGGATTGTATTAATAACTAATAATTTTATTTCTGTTCTGCCCTTACACACTTTTTAAATATTTTCTAATATTTCAATCCTAGTTTACTTTATCGATGTTTATGTATCGATAATTTTGCCATTCTAAAATGTTGCACCTCTATCACAAGATGCTCAGTTCTGCCATCTATTGTGTAATGGCTGAAATATATTCGGATGAATTATTTTAATACGTGGTTTTGCTATACAACGCTAGATAGCGCTACTGACGCCAAACATCAACATTTTTGTATGACAATATTAACAATGCCCGCTCTATAGTTCTTTTAAATCTCTTTGGATGGCGCTACTAGTAACGTCGCTTACATTATCAGATCAAGATCTATATATATTTTTATTTTACCTACTTAATGAAAGAACACACGCAAGCGAATAAATAAACAGATGCCCAGATGGCTTAAAACGTTTTTTTTTTCAGTCAGATTTCGGGGGGGGATAAATCCCAACTATCCCCCCCTCTGTATACGTGCCTGGCCGAGTGCACTAATTAATGCACGAATTATTTGCCGTTATTACAAAATCTTAACATGTTGACCCTTGGTAATCTAGTTTGAGACACGAAAAGCTAGAGAACCCTCGTGGAAAGGATGGCGCGCAGTGCGGGACGTATTTTCGCAGCGATAAGCAAAGTGCCAGAATCGCTCTAGTTAGTGCATGTGCTAAGAATAAATCGCCAAAACATAAACCAACGTAATAATTTTATTTTTTAACTACTACAAATCTCACGAATCGTATGAAAATATATCATCAATCTAGAAACTGAATAAATGCCCTCAATCTATGAAACATAAATGAGATCATTTTCGCAGTAGCGGGTGCAGTTGATTGCAAAGTCGTCCGAAGCGAAGAAATTGTCAAAAGCGTTGCTAGTAAACTTGCAACCATGTCACTCGTCATTATCGATTTCCGTGCATAGCACTTACAGTGGCTCAAATGGCGCCGTTCCTTGTGCGTACATCACCGAAAGATTTCGCCAGGCATTTAAGGTATATTTGACAATTATTTCGTGAATTGTATGGCTAATAGCCAAAAATAAATCTATCAATACTTGTGCCTATTAGTTCTGCCCACGTTGAACAGTCAGCATCAAAAGTCGATGACCACATTCAGATTTTCAAAATTACTGTACATTTATATCACCCATAAATCGCTCAACAAGATAGGCGCCAGTATTGAATGAACATCATTAAAGTTCAAAATTAACTGAACACTACTCGTCAAAGGTCACTGAACACCGTTTTGTCAAAAATTGCTGATCGTTATAATATCCGAAAACGCCATAACATTCAGTTTTACAAAAGTCACTGAACAATATAAAATACTTGTTTTAATTAGGTGTCTAGTGTAATCACGACAATGTCTAAAATAACTTAACTTAATAAATAACAAAAGTGACTGAACAATATAAAATACTTGTTTTAGTTTTCTAGTTGAATTCACGGCAACGGTCAAAATTAACTTAACATCATAAATGACAAAAGTCACTGAACATTACTTTGTTTCGGATACGTAGTGTGTAAACTTATAACTTCTATCTAAAAGTAGCTGAACTGCATACTAAAAAATCTTTAGAGTTATAAATCCAATCGTGTCCTATCCAAACTAAATCATGTAAAAAAAATTAAATGGATGTGAATTTCGAATTTAACTTTCCAAAATAATTTTGTTTTTTTTTTCATAAGATCATTGAGAAATATTAGAAGTGGGTGTTCAAGCGGCAAGCACATTTTCCCATTTTTTTATTTTTTATTTTTTTTTATACATTCACTTTTCTTGATTGTCGTTCCGGTTGGATTTTTGCAACTCAATTTTAAGGCACTTCCCGATAAGCTAGCTGACTGAAATTTTGCACACGCTCTGAATTTTGATGACAATACATGACTAGCTAAGAAACGTCATAACAAATCCAATATGGCGGCCTCCCCAAGATGGCGGACTGGCTGTTTGAAATCCACCCCATGATATGGGTATCAAATAAAAGGGTTTGCTGTCAAAAATACGAAAAAAATAGTCACGTGACTTTAATCCAATGTGGCGGACGTCCAAATTGGCAGACAGGCTATTTGAAATGCAACCCTATGATATGGATATCAAATGAAAGGGTTTGCTCTCAGGAATATGAAAAAATAGTCACGTGTCTTAAATCCAACATGGCGGACATCGAAGATGATGGATTGGCTATTTGAAATGCACCCCCACGATATGGGTATTAAATGAAAGGGTTTGCTGAATAGGATACGAAAAAAAATATCATGTGACCTAAATCCAACATGGCGGCCGTCTCAAGTTGGCGGATAAGAAGTAGATTAAGTTTGAATATTAAGAACACTAAAAAAGAAGTATAATTCTTAGTGCGTGCTAAAAGCGTGTTTTTCCCACGTTTTGTCGTTCCGGTTGGATTTTTGCAACTCAATTTTGAGGCATTTCCCGATAAGCTAGCAGGATGAAATTTTCAGGGTAGCTTCAAACCTTTGCAAGTTACACCCACGATCTATACACGTCATGTAAATATATCCCATAAATAATCCCTTAAATAATATACGCCCCCACGTTTTGAGTGGCCCCTCTCTCAGCCCCGTAGGGTTATTTTCTATTTTTAGGACATTTAAAAAGTGGGTTTTTAGATTTTTTTAATCTATTTATTTTTAAGCATATTTTCCAAAATAAACTCGCAAGCATGATTATAAAAATAAGCATATTCCGCTTAAAAAATATTCCGTCGACGTCATCTAAACTTTCTGTATCACGATCGAATAGTGACCGTATTTGTATACACCGTGTTCCGGACGATATACATAAACTTCGACCAGATGTTCAAACCACGGAAGTAAGCATTTTTCATTATGGACACATTAATAAATTCTTATTTTTTATTTTTTGTTAATTTTCATACAAACTAAATACCTAGACGTAAATAACCCGATATGCATGCCTCTTTATCCGAATTGGCAACGTCATTCATAACATTTGGCGGGCTGAAACAAATGAAATGCAAATAGTATTTGATAGATTTCAAATTAAGATACTTTCTCACTGCATAGCTCAATTAAATTTCATTAAATGAAATTACAAATATCTTTGTAACGAAGCCTTTTTAAGTACTACTCCCTTTGTTGGATTTGATTTGTAAAAGCCATAGAAGTATTTGCTAAAGTTTATGGATAACGTGAAGAACACGGTGTAGAGCTGTTAGACTCACTATCAAAAATCACGCAGATTCTGATTGAATTTATACCATCGACGTAATTAATCATTTTATAGTTCGATTGAATTGTTACCTTATTCGTAAAGCAATAAGACTCATTTTCAAAAATAACGCAGATTCTGTTCAGATTCATACCGTCGACTTAGTTTATGATTGTTATAGTTAAGACTAAAAATTATACTTTTTAGTCTTTTAATATTCAAACTTAATTTACTTCTTATTCGCCAACTTGGGACGGCCGCCATGTTGGATTGGATGATTAGGTCACGTGATATTTTTTTTCGTATCCCATTCAGCAAACCCTTTCATTTAATACCCATATCGTGGGGGTGCATTTCAAATAGCCAATCCGCCATCTTCGATGTCCGCCATGTTGGATTTAAGACACGTGACTATTTTTTTCATATTCCCGACAGCTAACCCTTTTATTTGATACCCATATCATGGGGGTGGATTTCAAATAGCCAGTCGGCCATCTTGGGGAGGCCGCCATATTGGATTTGTTATGACGTTTCTTAGCTAGTCATGTATTGTCATCAAAATTCAGAGCGTGTGCAAAATTTCGTCAGCTAGCTTATCGGGAAGTGCTTGTCGGAACGACAATCAAGAAAAGTGAGTGTATAAAAAAAATGGGAAAATGTGCTTGCCGCTTGAACACCCCCTTCTAATATTTCTCAATGATCTTATGAAAAAAAAAACAAAATTATTTTGGAAAGTTAAATTCGAAATTCACATCCATTTAATTTTTTTTACATGATTTAGTTTGGATAGGACACGATTGGATTTATAACTCTAAAGATTTTTTAGTATGCAGTTCAGCTACTTTTAGATAGAAGTTATAAGTTTACACACTACGTATCCGAAACAAAGTAATGTTCAGTGACTTTTGTCATTTATGATGTTAAGTTAATTTTGACCGTTGCCGTGAATTCAACTAGAAAACTAAAACAAGTATTTTATATTGTTCAGTCACTTTTGTTATTTATTAAGTTAAGTTATTTTAGACATTGTCGTGATTACACTGGACACCTAATTAAAACAAGTATTTTATATTGTTCAGTGACTTTTGTAAAACTGAATGTTATGGCGTTTTCGGATATTATAACGATCAGCAATTTTTGACAAAACGGTGTTCAGTGACCTTTGACGAGTAGTGTTCAGTTAATTTTGAACTTTAATGATGTTCATTCAATACTGGCGCCTATCTTGTTGAGCGATTTATGGGTGATATAAATGTACAGTAATTTTGAAAATCTGAATGTGGTCATCGACTTTTGATGCTGACTGAACGACAAAAAGTCCTAAAGATACGATATTTGTCAGTAAAAAGGAACTCTGCTTGTTCAGAAACTGGTTCCAATAAATAAATCTAGGCACTGCTAAATTCCTGGCGTGTCTGTATGTTTATTTATGAAATAAACATGGCTTTCCAGCGCAATGCAAACCTGTTGTGTAATATGGCCGCTCTTCTAGACATTTTTTTTATACAAATATATTTTAGTACTCTAGACTGTTTAAAAATACGACTTGCTCAGTTAGCTTGTTATTTACCTCCTTATTGTAATTAGAATCAAGAATCTGTCATTTCGATATTCAATTTGTATAGCAATGTTAAGATCAGCATCTTAATCAAAGCATTTACTTGAAGAGAAAGTAAGAACTACACCGGACAGTATCTGTTAAAATCTTAATAGAGGTACCCTTGAGCGCTGAGAGGCTTACAGACGCAAGTCATGCAAATAGAATTTCAACATTTCCAAAACAATGAGAAGCCATTTCCATCATAATTAAAGGGTTTCTCTGTCTGAGAAGTTGCGCATATCAATATAATACTTTTCTTACATAAAAAATGTAAAGTATTGATACGGTTAAAACCGGTACCCGGTAGTGTTAATACATAACTTATTTTAGCGCTATTCTACTAGTCCAATTTGTAATTACAGATTCAGACTGGGTGGAAGTCTGAGTCATTCTCCGCTACAAATTATGTTGACCTCCTTGAATGTAACGACGTTTAGAAATCGGAGGTCCTCTTAAATTAGTCTTGGATTATTCCCGACAGATTCTTAATGCATACCGGTTTACATCAAAATTATTTGTAGTATGTCTGTCGGTACAAGTTTTTGACGTTGCTAAGACACATATAAAGGCGCTCCCTCACCGCGAGCATTCACCTGTAATATAACATAAAAGTGCGCAATTTGATGCTCAATTGTCTTCGAATGTTCGAATCTGTAACGTTACATTACAGGTGAATGCTCGCGGTGAGGGAGCGCCCTAAGAACAATGACTACTGTCGAGTTCTGGTCTTGGTGCGAATGCATTTAAGGCATGATATCCCTAGGAATTGTTATTCGAAAGCCTTGCCTTAGGCAATACTCCCCAAAAGACTAACAAAATAACGCCAGTTGCTCAAGTGTGACCAATTCCAATAAACTTAACAGAAAAATGGATCTATCATTAATTAATTCACTGACTGCGAAGAAACAATCGAACGAAGCATCTCTTTGTGATAATCTCCACAGCTTATGAGCATTTCGTTCACATGTAACTAACAATATTTTGACATCATAAGTACTTCAGAAGTAAGCGATACTTATCCGGAGAGATTCAGTTCGTATCCCGAGCAATTTAGCCAATCGGGTGGGAGCTGAGAAACGACCAATAAATGCACTTTCATGCGTTAAGTTGCAATTTGAAGAACACTTTGATATCTATCGGCGTTGAAAGATTTGCGGAATCGTACTGAGGAGAATTTTACATTTTGTGATGATCTTGTGGAAAACACGTATTGTTAATTCAATTTGTAAGCTGAGTATTTCTCACCAATTGGTCCACTGTTGCTGGAATAAATCTCTTATCAGAAATTGACATGATTTCGTGATTTTTCGAAGCGAAAAGCTATCAATGAGTTATTTATTCAGCGTTGAGTTAGCACACGTTATGATTAATTGCGCAATGTACTGTGCATATTGGCTATTACAGTTTAGGGGACGTTCGTATAAACACTACATGGGCAGATTCAAGACACTTATTGCAACGCTATAGATTAGCGTACAACTACAAATATGCGTTTTACACGTCCAATAATAATTAATTCACGGCTTTACAATATTATTAATCAATAAGTATAAACCTCAGAGTACAATAAGGAAAACTACGTCCGAATACGCAAGTTAGAGAAATGGATCACTCATTCATAATTCAATGACCGCAAGGATAGGTTTGCAGTCAAATCGATTTGTTGTAAGTTTAGAACCACAGGGCATTGACACGCTTGTTAAACTGTTGATACAGAACTGAGATTTATCCCATTGATTCTACCTTAAAGTAAAACTTTGGCGCCGTATCACTATAGCATTTAGACAATAATTAACTGAGTATTAAGCCTCCACCTTCATTCACATGATATCGACCCATCTGTTTACGAACTATTAAACGGCATGTTACAAGAAATCCATAATAATTAGTAATGCAAAGTCGAGAACTCGAGAGAAAAGGGACAGTCGCATCGATATGCTACATAATTATTACAAAGAAATTTTATTTCACATTCACCAAACATTTATTAAATTCGCTAATCGGCTTGCTAAACGATCAGATTGTAGAGATGAATGTCATTAATTTATGCCCTGGAGATTGCTCGCGAACGTTTACGAAGGGGAGAGAGCGAGAGAATTTGTGAGCGCGTTCACCACTACCCCGTTAAATTCCTTGTACATACGACCGTTATCTTAGTGTGCAACAGGCCAACAATGTAAGGCTAGTACCCACTATTCGCGCACAACTCTGATTCTCACTGGTTTTATGCGAACACAAAAGACATGCGCAAGTTGATGCGCGAACATTCATAATCAGCCTAAAAAGCTACCGTTTCCTACGGCTTGTTATATTGACAAACTCATTATCTCAACTTATTGTGTAAAATATAGTATTGAGTTATAAATTAAATCGATAGCGTTTATCGTTGACACTTTATCACATTTTGCAAATTGTTGGTCTCTTATTTGAATTTGGGCTTTAATTTTGATGGGACAAAGTAGATTTTAATTTGAGAATATTATTTAAATGGTGTTGCTAGGAAATTAAACTGGATAATAGGTTTTTGAGATTGTTGATTCTGGTCTATTTCGATTTCAACCTAATGCCTAGATTTGACTGCCGACAATTATTTTGTGCTGTTTTATATTTCTGAGAAACACGAGTTTAATTTCCAATCTAGAGACTTGGTATCATATCCTGGCATGCTAGAGTTGATTGCATAAAGTCGGTTTGGCACTACCCGTGCCACTAGTTTGACACACTAGCTTACTAGCCTAGAAATCAGACTATTACTGCATAGATGAAGCCAGGGTTACTAGCTTGTTAGCTTACTATCCTAACTTGAAAAAGCTCGAATGTATAGGTGTATTAGAGCGAGAGAGAAAAAAAAAAAAACGCTTCGAGGAAAAACGCCGCAGAATATTTTATCATCTCACAAATTAGCTCTTAATCAAAATCTACAACTTCACACCACAATGTCACTGAACGATATCGTTTTAATATCGTTATCTAGATGTCTATCCAACCAATGTACTAAAGTCACTGATCTGAAAATTTATTACACGAACGCGTTCGCATTATAAGCGTCATTGAATGCCATGCTGCTTTTCGTTTTTCCGCCAAACTCAAGTTCCTTACTCAGAAACAATAGTGAGATCACAGTAATCAGATTACGGCTACCTGAATGAGATTTGGGTCTGAAACTCTTAAGAACATCCTGAATTTTCTTTTTCTATTAAATTCGGAAGTATTTGTAAAGCAATTATTCTTTTTGTGAACAGGCGACTCAAAATCGACAACAGCTAACGGCAAGGACGATGAAGGCGCAGGAGATGACTCTAAGGACGACAAGAGGGATGTGAAGGCAGACGCAGATTCTAAAAAGGTCAGTAAAATAACTAAGACTTGAGGTATACGTAGGTATCAGAACAGTAGACAAATAGAATGGAAGAAGACATGATGCCGCGCCGACTTCTTGGACCCGAAAATGATGATGAATTGTGAAAGATCAATGTGGTCTATGAATGGGGAAGCCCATGTTCAGTTATTTATTCATTAATTCGACTAACTAGTGACGAGTTTTTCAGGTAATGAACACGTCATATTATGTACTTAAAAGAAATTAACTAAAGTCCTCTTCATTACTCCATTAAATTATTTTATTTATTTAAGTTTTTAGTACCTTTTTTTACGAACTAGCAGCTTTTGTAACAAAAGTCAGGAGAACTGAAACCTGTCAATGAATTGTGGAACCATTGCCCCCTTGCTGGAGGCCTTACCATCAAGGCACATCACAACGTTTTAGCAGCACACAACCGCCTCTAGGCGTCCAGACTCTGTCCGCTCTGATGATCTCAGAGAAGACCGTAGCACTGTGATCACGTGCTACCGTGCACAGCGATGCTCAGGGGAGACATCTTCAGTCTTCCCGAGAATGTGCTTTAACAGGCGTTGCACAGGGGGGTTCTGCAGTTGGTCTTTTAAGATATCCCGGTTCCTTCCTCCATGTGCTGATGGTGAGCACCGGGTAGGTTTTAGTGAAATACGAATCCCACCCTCCGCGGTTTTATCCCCAAAGATCGGGCGCATTTTGTAGGATTCCCCCGAACACAAAAAGAAAAAAAAAATCAACACATTGTCAGTTGGTTGGTAAGGTAAACAAACTATGCCGTTTGTCCGTCGCACGAAAAGCGTTCCACTCAACTACAAAGTCTCAACAACAAACAGGCAAAAAGAGCTGAATAAAACCGGGGTTAGGTCAAGGTCTTTGTAAGTGCATTAATTTGTATGCAAATAGGGTCGCGTCACTGGACGAATCTGGGGTCGAAATGCGTACCCATTGTACATGAAAGCGGTTAGATCTGTCATTCACAGGTGTGTTCTTTGATAGTGAAGAGCAAGCGTTGATTTGAAGAGCAATACCAGCCAACCACCCGGTTGGCAGATACAGGTAGGGACTACCAATAAAGTCCCGTGACCATTGTGAAATTCTTATTCTTAAAGTAATAATCGTGCTTCTTCTTGGCAAGAGTGAGCTCATTCATAATAAAAAGAACTCACTGATAGCATGTTCAAGGGTTCAGAGACCAGAATAATAATATGAGAAAATCAAAAAAATCAAAATCAAAGCATTTATTTCAAATAAGCCAGTTACAGGCACTTTTGAATTGTCAAAGACAAATAAAATATATTAAACACTACAAAATTATGGTGCTACAGTCCCAGTCACAAGACATAAAAACTGTGAAAGTACCGTAGATGCCCATTCCAAGAAGTAGATCTCTATGGAGAAGAACGGGCAAGAAACTCCATGGACACTCTTTTTAGATCGCCAAAATTATTACAGAATCTTTGTTACATCATTCATTCTTAGATGGTACATTATGTGAGAACGATGTAGCAAGTTAAAAGTGTCCATAGTAAAAATTAAAACAAAGACAATTCAGAAAAAAGACGAGACGAGACGAAATTGTGGTTTGCGGCACTCTTCACTCGCTGACATTTGGTCATCATATTCTAATAAGGCGAGGTTCATTATAATTTAGCTATCTTGCATGGCGTGTTTGAGAAAATAATAATAGACTTGCAACACCTAATAAAGAAGTACTTTTCGAAGGAAACTCTTGTTATTATGACCATGTGGACGCATCTCGCGTGCTGCTTACCCAGTTACCGATGAGAGCGTGACGAACACGGATGTCGTGATTTAATTACGTTAATTAACTTCAATTGTGATAGTGATATTGTAATTAATATAAAGATGACCTAATAAATACTAACGGCCTTGAAATTTGAATATTTTGAGAAATAAACGCCAGACAATATGCTAACTTGACGAGTTAGCAAGTTCGCACATTATAGGTACCAACATTCCGTCTTTAATTTAAAATCACGTGCTTTATTAGAGTTAAAAGTACAGAAAGTTCGTGAATCTAACGTTTTGTTCGAACCATAAAATTGACCACTATAAAAAAAATGTGATATGGTTATCGCTCTGTGTCTATGGACCTTAACTGTTAGACCAAGATCCCAGTGCCCCCAGACCTACGTCATTTTAGCAAAGCTGAAATTTTGAGGATTTCTAGTCTACTATGTAGTTAAGACAGTATGCGTACTTACTAGCTCGAAAGCGGGGTAGGTAGCGAGGTAGCGCGATCTAAAGGTGGATAAAAACCTTACTTAACTACGTCATTTTAGCAAGCCTACATTTTACATGATATTACTCATAGTACTATTTAAAGACCTTTTGTAAGCTGCCAGACTCATCCGATGAGCCAATCCTTCCCCCAGACGCCTTAAAGTCCTTCCCTTAAACTTGAATACCCCTTTTCACCAACTTGAGGGGCGATTTTCGAAAAATCCAAAAACACGTGTTTGGTTATTTTTTATCTAGTATGTAAATACTGATTTTCGAATGGATCTGCCCTCGCGTTATGATTTTCCCATACAAATTTCAACATCGTCTAGATCACCAATGGAGGGTAGTTTAAAAAAAATAATGATGCCAATCTTTTTAGGGTTCCGTAGCCAAATGGCAAAAACGGAACCCTTATAGATTCGTCATGTCTGTCTGTCTGTCCGTCCGTATGTCACAGCCACTTTTCTTCGAAAGTATGAGAGCTATCCTATTGAAACTAGGTTAGTAGATGTATTATGTGAACCGCATTAGGATTTTCACATAAAAATAAAAACAAAACAAATTTTGGGGGTACCCCCCCATACTTGGAATTGAAACTCAAAAAAAAAATTTTCGCCTGACCCATACGTGTGGGGTATCTATGGATACGTCTTGAAAAATGATATTGAGGTTACTAATATCATTTTTTTCTAAACTAAACAGTTTGCGCGAGAGATACTTCCAAAGTGGTAAAATGTGTTTCCCCCCCCCCCCCCGTATCTTCTAAAATAAGAGAATGATAAAACTAAAAGAAATATATAATGTAGACCTCAACAAAAACTTCCAACGAAAATTGGTTTGGAAGAGATATAGTTAGCAGTTTTTGAGATATAGTACATTTTCAAAAACCGCAAATATAACTTTGCTATTCATACAAACACTATGAAAGACAAAGTTATTTTTATTGTTTGTGTATGCTACTACGGAACCCTTCGTGGGCGAGTCCAACTCGCACTTGGCCGGTTTTTTTTATTTACTTATGTTCATATTCTTGAAATAATGCCATGAGTAATATCATGTAAAATGTAGGCTTGCTAAAATGACGTAGTTGTGTATGCTTTTTTGACACCTTTAGTTCGCGCTACCTCGCTACCTACCCCGCTTTCGAGCTAGTAAGTACGCTTATTGTCTTAACTACATAGTAGACTAAAAATCCTCAAAATTTCAGCTTTGCTAAAATGACGTAGGTCTGGGGGTACTGGGATCTCGCTCTGTGTTTTTCATGTAATAGGCACATTATTAAATTCAATTTAATTAAATTTATAATGGGTGTATCAACGTGCTATTGATATTATTTATTCTTTATCTTAAAATTATATTAATAAATCAAGTCCATGGAAGAATTTGCTACTAACATATTTTTAAGTTACAATGTTACTACAAAGTTATGGACATTAAGTAGTCTGAAATAAACGAATTTTATTTTTATTTATTTATTATCTACACAGTCTTCTAGAAGAAGAGAATGAGACATCCTTTTTCGCTTGTCTCTCTCGATATTTGGCTATAGAAGGTTCAGTCCAATCGCTATGTCTGTGGTTTTGTTTGAACCACTTCTCGGTCATGGCCACGGACAAAAGTTCACGACTACCGTACCTACTTACCTAATATAATAATAGCAAAGAAGTATGTAAGAAAATTTTGAATATCATAATTGAAAATTCAAAATTATGTCTTATATCGTGTACCATCATGCGATAATATTGTGGCAAACTAGTATTTGTAAAAACTTACATGAAAATCTAAGATACTCTCAATTAACAATAATTGTTGTTTCACTTTATACTCAGCGTATAAAGGAATAGGTATGTATCGTAAAAAATTCGTCACATACGTACATTAACAGATTACATTATTATTTCATGTAGAACCAAGTATATTTTTCAAAGTGGCACAAATAAAATAATAGTCCTTGATAATGGTTTTTTGTTCAAATGTTGATATTTAAAACTAAAACAGGAAAACTGGTTTAGCTTGATGAATTCATTCATTCACGTTTCTTGGTTTTATTAATTAGAATACCTATGTAAATTTTACCTAGCATACTTAGTTAGCTTTGTTTTACAAATACTTGTACAATCGAATAACTTTGAGAAGAAAGTCTATTGCTTGACAAGAGTAGCTTATGTGTAATCAGCCTAAATTATTTCCTTCGCTAGGACAAAGGCTTCCATTCTGTGAGGGGTCGGCAGTAATCCTCCATGCGAGTCCAGTGTGGTTTGGTTGATGTCACATTTCTTCGAATTTTTCTTAGTTCTCGGACAGGCTGGTTTTCTCACGATTTTTTCCTTCACAGTCTTGAAAGCAGTGGTGATGAAATTCATTATGTAGCTACACAATGTAACGCGTATAAAGTAAAACTCAAACAAATTGTCTTAAAGAAATACCTCTACAAATCTTGGGGTCGACTACTGAAATAGGAAAACCTAAAAAAAAGATTTTCAACTTTATAGCCTTGGGCCTAAAGTTGAAAATCTATTAAAGATTTCTGAGCGTTAGCGACAGGAAAGATCGAAAACGATAATCAGTCTTCACTAGATCTTCAACGCTATACCCAAGCACATAGAGTTGAAAATCTATTAAAGCCTACTCAGCGTTTGCGTTTATCGTTTGTAACATGGCTACAGGGCCAGGTAGTGTAATTGGGTTTTTCCATAGTACCTAACAGCTTAGAGCTAGGCCATTTGCCTAGTTTATGGCAATATGCTCACCCCCTATTATATGGAAGTCAAACACAACTAGCAAAATGTGGATGTACATATACATACTATTTATTTGCACCCTTGCCTAAGCTTTCGGGGATTGAAGGCGTTATGTTATGTCGCTAAAAGAAATTCAAAACATTGCCGCATCGTGTCGGTGAGGTCAAAAATAACTCGACCTCGAGTGTCAAGGACGCGTCCCTCACACAAAGGTTTATTTAGAGATAATGTGATCGATTTTCATTTGTCGCGAGAGGTGATAATTGTAGGAATCGTTTAGAGAGAATTAATTCTACGTAATAACAGGTTACTTATGCGATGGAAGATGATAGGTGTACCGTCATCATCCATCACCTACCAAGATTTTTGTACATCTGTGAACACAACGTCGATAGTGAGAATGCAATGGTTCATTAATTTCTAACGATAGGAGCCACCTTTTAAGCAAATAGGCCTGCTTTAGGAAGCTCTGCTCTTCCATAACTTAGACAAGTATCATTTACTTGTTTTATACAAACGTAGGTTCCAACTTTTAAAGAACATGACAAACTAATACTTGAGAAAATTAAAACTAAACAAGCAGAGGGGAGTGTGAGTGAGAGCGAGAATGTATGGATGCGAATGTGAAGGTGTATGAACATGAGGGTACAAAGTTAGATGTTTTGTTAAAGTTACATGTGGAAGAAGGTCTGGTAAAAGTTGACTAGACGCTTGCAGGCAAGCAGATTTGTTAGTAGAATACTCAAATACGAATGTTTGTTTTCAGGAAGAAAATGGCGAGGCTCATGACGAGGATGAAAAGGATGACGTAAAGACCAACGACAAGGGTGCTAAGAAGGCCGCACCTAAAAAGAAGCCTAAGAAAGAGGTTCGAACACACATTGATAAATAAACTTCCGCCATTTGCTTCATTTTCTTTTCTCCAGTTCTTTCATCCGGGGCGTCTTTTTTACGTAGGAAAAAATACCAGTAACTAATGGCGGACATACACGTTAGAGTTTGCATGATGGTTTTAACCGTGCACGTATAACCGGCCGCACGCATAACCGATACATGTACTGATAACTGTACACTTTTAACACATACACGCTAGGGCTTGCCTGTCGCTTATGCATGCAAGGTTAAAACCATCATGCAAACCCTAACGTGTATGGTCCCCATTATTCAAAGAGTTATTTTTAAAAACACTGTATAAAAAAAAATTCACTTGTCAATTTTATTGTAATGAAATGAAAAAGTTATTGTAATGCAAACAAACGAAGTCTTTAACAAAAATTAGTGCTAAAATAATGCATCAATACCATAATTATTCTATTTTTTCCTCAATGCGCGCCAAAAAAGTGGTTCAATGTACGAAAATAGTATTTTAATATCAAATTAACCAGTGTATTCACATCACACACATACAAACGTAATACTCACAAATAATTACAACAAAATAGCAATTGTTGCAACTTGTTTTATGTCATATGTATTTAATTGTTGAGCATATAAGTACAATATCTTTATCACATAATATTCCCATTTAATGTATTTTGCAGATTTTTAATTTCTAAATGCTTGTTTATTCAGAATGTATTTGTTTCTCCTTCAACAAATATATTTTGTTTGTAGGATACTGAAGAAGAAGATGAGGAGGACGAGGAAGAGGAAGAAGAGGAGGAGGAGGAAGGAGACGAAGGTGATGAGGAGGAGACTAAGAAGCCTTCTAAAGAAAAGTAAGTTGCATCGTACCATATAAGCAGTAACTCAATTGTGGCCATTTAATACTAGAAGTGCGTCCTTTCCAAGTTTGACCCATTTCTCTTTTTTTTTCTGCTAACGTTAGAAAAAAAAAATTGAGTAGGACTGGGCTATGATCCGTCATATTAGCCTAGGTTGCTGTCCCGTGATCCTGCGCCTGATCACTCTCTGATCGTATCGTATTGCCGTGCTATCAGACTGCGTAGTGCACCTGTGCCTGCGCACAGACCAACTTGTGCACTATAACTTTTCTGTGATGGGCTGCTGTGACCAAAATCGGTCATGACCACTGCAGATGTCACTTTGTTTCTTTCGATTTTTTGATTCAAGGATAGAGAGATGTGAGCAGCTATGATAAAGTAAATTATAAAAAGTTATACCTGTCTTTGAATTCACGACCAAACAATCGTAAGTCGGGGCCGTTACCACCAGTGACCACCACTGATCTTATATTTGCAAAACACTACATAAAAATGTAATAGAAATCTGCGTTTACAAATTTCAAAATAGTAATCATATTTTTCGTTACAGAGTAAAGAAGCCAGCAAAGAAAGCTAAGGATGATGACGACGGCGATGAAGATGAGGAGGGTGAGGAGGAGGAGGAGGAAGAAGAAGAGGAAGAGGAGGAGGCGCCCAAACCCAAGCCTAAGAAAGAGGTATGTATCATTTTAATATTTATTTAGCTTTTACTTACGAGGAAAACATACTACCAGGATAACCTAAGTTCTGACCCATCATCATCTTCCTGCCCTTATCGCATTTTACTTGGGGTCGGCGCAACACGTTTTTTTCTTCCATTCTCCCCTATCAGACGTCACAGTATCATTTACTCCCTTTTCATTCATATCATTCCTTAGACAATCCATCCATCTTTTCTTTGGCCTTCCTCTTCCTCTCCATCAGGCCTGTCTCACTCCGCGGTGTAGGCATAAAACTGCAAGTAGTTGCGGGGCCATTATGTCGTGGCCCATTCACTACGGCTGCCACGCGCCACCCGCTGTGCACGCGCTCCGTCTCCTTAATATTTTTGTTACGTTACGTGTAGTTACGCACAAGTTTCTTGCTTTAGGTGCTTTTGGGAAATTAATAAAACAATATTATTATGAAGAAAAAAAAATAAAGTAGTTACATATTTAGTAATGATGAACAAAATTATCTCCCTGCTTGTGAAGTATGGGTTTAATTGATCATGATTAGGTAGGTTACAAGTTTGGAAATGAGGCGAGATACTAAGTGGAGGGGGGGGTGAGCCTACTAGACGACCAAGATAAAAAGACGACACTCTCACTCACCTTAAGCTGAGTACTAAGAATTAAGATCGGTAGAAGTAGAAAGATGTTTGCGTTGTTGTTTAAAAGTTCTAACTCAGAAAATGGCCACACTACGCATTCAAGGTCAGCTATCGTAATTCGCTGCGCGCCTTTTTTACCTACCTACAAAGACACGCAACGCGGGGCCTGTGACAGTATGCGATAGTAATTGGTCGGTTACTAGGTTGAGTGCAAAATAATAAGGACTGGCTATTTTGCCATAAACGATAAAAATCTTTTAAATATTATTCTTTTTTTTTGTAAGACGTAATGTTCAAAAATATAACAATAATAGGTAGAAAAGATAATATTATTAAAAATATCATTCCTCACGTAAGGTGCCGCAGGTACCTACTATTAACATTCTGTGCTAACAATCAATAATGTAGGTATGTAGTAATCGATGACAAAAAGTAATTTAACAAATGCATAAAACACGCATAGGTTCCTACCTATTTCTGCCTAAACTCGCAAGTCGCAACCCTATTGGGCTTGACCCATAGTAACCTTTTAATGTCGTTGGCGTCAGATAAACCAAAATAAACTCTCGCGCGTAATCATTCAGTACATTTTTGCTTGCGCACGGGAAGTTTAGGCTATTATAAAAGTAGGTGGGCGGTACGGCTGCCAGTTAAAATGTACTTTATTCTCTCGTACATAGATTTTACATTTGTTTAATTTTTTTTTGGAGTGGGACTTCTGTTGTACTATTAAGTATTCTGTGTCTCCATCCATCAACATTCACACTCATCACTCTCTTAGTCACATGAGTCTCATCCCTCCTCATCACTTGTCCATACCAAGACAGACGATTCCCTACATCCTACATCCTGAGCATGGTGTAACCTTACTTCCCATTGGGTTCGCAAACGTTTTAAGTTTGCAGCATATTTAGTGTTTTGTCTTGGCTCTCTAATTGAAATCTCAGGCAAATGGAAACACTGACTCTGGTTTTAAGGTTGTAATAGAGTTCAATTAGACTATCTTCTTATATCTGGTGGACGTTATGCATGGGAATAATCGTGACCAAATGTTTGGTCAATCGTCAAATCGTCAATACATGCGACTCCATTAGCAAACACTAGCGCTGGTCCATACATTTTGTTCGGCCAGACCTTTGTGCGATATCAGACCGATATCGTCAATCGATGCAATTCTGTATCGCGTCGCGCCATGGATAAGCTCCCTTGTGAAAGCTCGCATTTTACTCAACTTTGAATGTAATCTTAGCCAACAGAGCCGCCAGTGCCGCTGCCGGCCGGAAAGGGCATCCCGCTGGGACACATCAGCAATGTGGAAGTGTCACTGTCGCGCTTCAAGACGCAAGACCAGAAGCTGCTGCATCAGTACTTGTATGGGGTGAGTTGCTACTCTAAACACAGGCTTATGGCTATAGAAATGAGACTCATTTTTGTTGAAGATAGCATGTAGCATACACTTGTAATGTCAGAAGGATTGGGTAACGGGTCAGAGGTTTACCAGTGGAAACCAGACCTAATGCTGATCTGGGAATCCAATCCAGGATTACAAAAGAAACAAAAGAAAATAAAAAAAAATGAAAACATAAGTTTTATGCGAAATCTGAACATTATACTCAAACATTTTTTATTCATTTGTATTGTGATGGCAAAATCATTCAATTTCGTTTATTATTGCAATATGGTGAGTTGTATGTTATACGGTTTGGTTCTTTTAAGAAAATTATCCCCAACAAGTTAAATGTTCTTGTCAATTTCAATTGATGATACAGGCGGCAGTTGCTTGAGATCGGCCGTCGCTACACGTAAAATTCTGAACTTATCTAGATCTGGTTATGACTTACATAGTTGGAAAAGGTGATACTAATGTTCATCTTCTTCTGTCAGCAACTATGTCTGGACCGCAACGTGAAGCGCAACGTTAAGAAGTTCAAGGGCTACGAGTGGTCTATCGGCTCGTCAGAATACAAAGCTAAGCTGGAAGAGACCACCAAGATGGAGCCTAAACAACTGCGGACGATGTGCGAGATGCTCGACCTTGATAAGAAAGGTAAGACTCGTAATATCACGTCTGTATCTTCTTAAGAGGTATTGTATTGTGTAACGGCTGGTATCCGCAACTCCACGTCATATGCGCGTATTTTGCGTGCGACTATAAAGGTTCACATCAGTAATTTGTTTTGCTAGATTTTGGAATAGACAACTAGCTCCAATTTCACGATTAACTGCCTTCAAATATCAAGTGTTGGTAAAACTTTTATTTGTAATAATAGTTTGAGACAAAAGTCCAAACTGATGTTTTCCAACAAAATGGAATACATTATATTGGATTTAAAATTAACGGATCGCGTATGAAACACACTGTGCTCCAAAACAAAATATATAGTTAACTTGGCTCAGAAGGCTGCACAACTCAAATGAGGCTGGGCAGGACATATCTGTAACATGCAGGACAAGGTTTGGGCTAAAACAACTCTAAACTGGTGCCCTAGTGTCACTGTCGTGAGGCAGTATCGTAGCAGGCCACAAAGTAGATGGCGATATGAACTGGGTAGAATCAACCAGAACTGGCAAGAGGGATTCCGGGTGATGGAAAGATTGGAGGCAAGCTTTCCCCAGGAGGCAGGCGCTGTTGTCCTCACAATGACGTGAGTTTCGGGTCGTAGTGTTGTGTTTTTGTAACATGTATGGTTTCCCCGGCCAGGCTCAGCATCGGAGCTGTCAGCGCGGCTGGTGGGCTTCCTGCAGCAGCCGGGCCCCAACTCCCCGCACGCGCGCGGCGTGGCGCGGGCCCCGGCCGCCGCGCCGCCCAGCACGCCCGGGGGACGGCCCCGGCGGTCCGCGGCCGTCAAGGTGCACAACAGAGGTGAGTGTTCATAGTTACTTCCTGCAGCAGCCGGGCCCCAACTCCCCGCACGCGCGCGGCGTGGCGCGGGCCCCGGCCGCCGCGCCGCCCAGCACGCCCGGGGGACGGCCCCGGCGGTCCGCGGCCGTCAAGGTGCACAACAGAGGTGAGTGTTCATAGTTACTTCCTGCAGCAGCCGGGCCCCAACTCCCCGCACGCGCGCGGCGTGGCGCGGGCCCCGGCCGCCGCGCCGCCCAGCACGCCCGGGGGACGGCCCCGGCGGTCCGCGGCCGTCAAGGTGCACAACAGAGGTGAGTGTTCATAGTTACTTCCTGCAGCAGCCGGGCCCCAACTCCCCGCACGCGCGCGGCGTGGCGCGGGCCCCGGCCGCCGCGCCGCCCAGCACGCCCGGGGGACGGCCCCGGCGGTCCGCGGCCGTCAAGGTGCACAACAGAGGTGAGTGTTCATAGTTACTTCCTGCAGCAGCCGGGCCCCAACTCCCCGCACGCGCGCGGCGTGGCGCGGGCCCCGGCCGCCGCGCCGCCCAGCACGCCCGGGGGACGGCCCCGGCGGTCCGCGGCCGTCAAGGTGCACAACAGAGGTGAGTGTTCATAGTTACTTCCTGCAGCAGCCGGGCCCCAACTCCCCGCACGCGCGCGGCGTGGCGCGGGCCCCGGCCGCCGCGCCGCCCAGCACGCCCGGGGGACGGCCCCGGCGGTCCGCGGCCGTCAAGGTGCACAACAGAGGTGAGTGTTCATAGTTATTGTCGACGATGGAGCCCCACTGAGCAGGGCTCCTATTTCTTTCTCCAGAGTTTGAAGGAACTTAACACGAATGGCACGATGGGAGCTAAGTTAGTGTCGGGGTGCCTTAAGCTCCCTGTTCTCTATGTTTCTGCTAAGCAGGGAGGGGCCAGTATAACCATTGGTATAGTTTGACACCATATTAAGAAATCAATTGAATCATTTCGAAAAACGAAATTGTATTGCTCCAATTTTTCCACAATGATTTTTGCTGAAAAATACTCGCACTCACAGATAAATAAGAAACATTTTCAGTAATGATATTTTTATCTCTCTTAGGCTACTCTGAAGAAGAATATGAAACTGACCAAGAAACAAAAGTGAAAGGCCCCAAGCCAGCCAAGGATGGCTCGGAAGATTCAGATGTAAGTATTAAAAACGTATGTACATAATTATAGTAAGCATTTAACTTTTCCTTTAACCATATTGTTTCAATTCCATATTTACTTATAAATTATAAGGTATTGTTGAGTGGTAGAACACAAAAGAACGACAACAGCTGTGTTGTAACAAACTTCTGAAAATAAATACAAAGCGAAAATATGTAAGCGCGAATGTCATAAATAGCAATTATTGAATTAAATAATAATGATTTTTTGGTCGAGTTTAATTGCGTTTGATGAAAGGGTTTCTCAAATCTCTAAATTCCACATTGAAAAGTATCTTGAGAGCTTACCACCGTCAACTTTACGACTGGTAAAGACTAATGGCACATGTATTGATCAGGGCTCGTTCAACCCGAGCGGGTCGGAAGAGGCGGACTCTGACTTCGACCCGGAGGCCGGCGAGGGCGCGGCCGGACCGGGCCGCAAGAAGAAGTCGTCCGGCAGACGTCGGTCCTCCGGCAAGCCGGCCGCCGGCAAGAGGGGCCGCAAGCCCAAGGGGAAGAAGGGACGGGTACGTACACATATACACATTTACATGTTGCAGAATTGAGCAGATTGTCGGCGGCAGTTATTGTAGAACTTTATCCATCAGTGCGCTCGACTGGCACAGGCACTGTCTCTAAATCTAGAACGTACGCATTAGAGACTACAGCTGGCATTGACAGCTCTAAAGTTATGTCATGGCCTCTAGTTTTTTGGGCATTTCTTAAAGGCTATTGTATCTACTGTATCCGATAAATGCCGGTTTAGAAGTCTGTCTACAGGCGAAGTCACAACACTTTGCTGCGTTGTCGCGTTTTAAAATTCTATGAATAAAATCTTTCGCGTAGTTTTTGCGATAAGAAGCCACAATGCAGAGTTGTGACATTTCCCCCGAAGTACTATTTTTGGTCAGTTCCTCTTAGTTTTTAGTTCAGTCTGAATAAATGACCTAATAAATCAAATCATATTTCGAGACTGATACAAACAACAAAAATTACAAAAGCGCCTAGCTAAATATAATGGCTGTATTGAAATGTATTTTTTTTTTGTTCTGCGTCTAAAAGAAAAATCAACATGAATATTTATGGACATATTTTTTGTGCAGCCAAGTAAACCAAGTCGCGGTCGTCGGGCAAAGTCTGACAGTGAAGAGGAGAGTGAAAAGTCAGAGAGCGAGAGTGAGAACGAGTCCGGAAGTGAGGGAGAGGAGTCTGATGTAAGTAGAAACTCATGTTTTTTTTTTAAATATCCATTTTTGTGCTTCAACTGATTAATGGAGTTATAATTTCTGTTCTGAACTGACTGTATTATTGTATCTGATTAAAATTTATGAAATGGCTCATAAAAACTCTTAAATTAATTCGTGCTTGCATGACCAATTTGTTGTGTCACATCATTGGAAATTTTCATTCGTGAATGTGATAATGTTTTTTGTTTTGTGATAATTAATTCCCTTGTGTTTGTAACCGTACGATGCGTTAATTTATACTTGTTTCGTCGAAAGAACAAAGTACTAGAAACATTTGTATGTAAGGAAATAATAGTGTTGAAAGTAAGCAAAGATTTAACCATTTTCTTTTTTTATAGCAGGAGCCTAAGTCCAAGCGCGGCAGGCCAGCGGCGCCGGTAGCCAAGGGTCGCAAGGGAGCTGTGGCCAAGAACACGCCCGCTAAGGCCACGCCCGTCAAGCGGAAAGCACCTACGCCACCCGGTAACTTACACTATTCATTCACTAAGGGCTGGTTTTTCAATAGTCAGATAACTTTTATCCGAGGAATAAAAATAGCGGTTTGACATAATATTTTCTATAGATAAGTTGTCAAACCGCCTTTTTTATTCCTCAGATAAAAGTTATCTGACTATTTAAAAATCAGCCCTAAGACAACATAATTCATTTGAAGTATAAGGTCAGCTCAGACCGAGACGCGACGCTGCGCGCACATTTCAATAGAGCTACTCAAAATCTAACTCTATTTCCTACACGAAATGATACATCTTTAACCTTTTAACCGCCAACGTCGGATAAACGGTCTGTTCAAAAAATATCACGATTTTTGTTTTTTCTTTAAAATAACCTATTTATTCATCAATCTGGATTGACAAAATTCCTTCAAAGTAATCCCCATTAGAGATTATACACTTGTATCAACGTTTCTTCCAATCCTCGAAGCAGTTAAAAAAATCGATTTTTGTGATCTTGTTGAGCTCGTCCTTCGATGCTGTCTTTATCTCGCCAATCGTAGCGTAGCGTCGTACTTTCATGGGCCTCTTTAGTTTCGGGAACAAGCAAACGTCACAGGGGGGCAGATCTGGGGAATGCGGTGGCTGTGGCATCATTAGAGTGTTAGTTTTGACAGGCCTGTTGGTCTACTGGTTAGTGACCCTGACTACTATGCCGAAGGTCGTGGGTTCGATTCCCACCCAGGACAAATGTTTGTGTGATGAGCACGATGGGTTTGACGCATTTGGTGAACTTCTCAACTTGTACACCATGCTCAAATGGTGAACTTAGCAACTGGTGCACTTCTCATATGGTACACTTCGCAACTGGTGCACTTCTCAATTGGTGCACTTCGCAAAAGGAGCACTTTTTAAGATGAGTGGAGATTGGGAAAAATTGTCTAAAAATTAAAAAATCTTTGGTTTTGCTGGGTAATTTTCTTAAAAATACAATCAACAAAATAATTTTAAACTAACTCTCCATAATCCTAATAACATTTTCATTTTTCCAAAAATAAAAATAACGTCACTCGGAAATAATAACAATATAATAATGTAAGAAAAAAATAGATTTACAGCAAAAAGTTATCATAATAAAGACATGATATAATATCATATTATATTAATAACCTTTATAATATTATAATTTAAATTGTACTTCTTTTATAGTTATTATTATTAATTTAATAAAGCTTTAAATTAAATAACATAATCACTAATATAGTAATTGGAGAAACGTGATCTTTTCTTTTTTGCCTGCAGCAAAAAAATTATAATAACAACAAACTGATTATGCTACCTATACCTATAAAACAAACATACAATTTTCATGCGATATAAAACTAAATGAGGGTAGTTTTTTTATCGTGGTAAAAAATATAAATATATTAAAATCACCAAATGAGTCCTCCCACTCAGGGCAAGGCGGGAGGGACTGTCAGACAAACAAAGGTTTATCTATATTAATATAACCTGTTTTCGAGAAACAGGTTATAGTTTATTTTAAAGCTGTCATCTTATTAATAATAATAACTATAACTAAAAGAAGTACAGTTTAAATTATAATACCCTTTAATTGTTGAGGGGACCAAACGGTCCCCTCAACAATTAAATGGACAATGGAAAATGGATGTCCACAATACATGAAGGTTATTGATATATGTAATATGATGACACACACACATGACTCTTTATTATGATAACTTTTTGCTGTAAATCTAATTTTTTTCTTATATAAATATATTGTTATTATTTCCGAGTGACGTTATTTTTGTTTTTTTAATAAAAATGTTATTAGGATTATGTAGAGTTTAAAATAATTTTGTTGATTGTATTTTTATGAAAATTACCCAACAAAACCAAAGATTCTTTAATTTTTAGACAATTTTTCCAAATCTCCACTCATCTTAAAAAGTGCTCCTTTTGCGAAGTGCACTAATTGAGAAATGCACCAGTTGCGAAGTGTGCCATATGAGAAGTGCACCAGTTGCTAAGTTCACCATTTGAGCATGGTGTACAAGTTGAGAAGTGCACCAAATGCGTCAAACCCAGCACGATCATTTGTTCTGTGTCTGGGTGTCATTTATCTATAATATTTATGTATTTAGAAATGTATAAGTATGTTTATCAGTCGTCTAGTACCCATAACACAAGCTCTGCTTAGCTTGGGACTAGATGGCGTTGTGTGATAGTTGTGGAATATTATTATTAGTTTCGCTGCTGTTTTTGTTCGAAATTGAGCAATTTTGGAATGAATTTCGCGGCGACCCAGCTCATGCCCAAATCATTAGTAAAACTCGAATGGCACAAACCAATCGATATGTTCAGCTCCTTGGCAACTTTTCTGACTGTGGTTCGACAGTTATTGGCCAAAACTATTTTCTTCACTTCATCAATATTTTTCGTCTGTTGCTGACTTGCTCGGGCGTCCGGCACTCTGTTCGTCGTTCACATCTCGGCTCTCTAAGAACGTTATGTTCCACCGATAAACGTTACTTCGGTCCAAGGTAGCTTCTCCGTAAGCCACTGTAAACATTTGAAATGCATCCGCGCACTTAATTTCGGTTCTTACACAAAATCTTGGTACAGATTCTATGATCATTTTTTTTCGGATAGGCACAAATCGAAGACGAGCCACGACATGTGCTAGCAAATCAGCTGTCAACAATTAACTGAACATTCAAAATGATCGAACTTGTCGGCATACGAGAGAGACATGTGGAGCAACTTTACGCCATAAAAAAATTAAACATCGAAAATAAGAAACCCACGGAAATTAAAAAGTCGCGATATTTATAGAACACACCTCGTATACGACAAATATTTTCGGGCCCATCCGACTAAAATATATTATCACAACTCATTTGATGTGCTTTGAGTATTGTACATCCGTCTTTGTTGTAGGAATTTGTTTTTCGATCTTTTTTTTTACTGTGCCTGGCGGGCGGTTAAAAACTTAAAAGGTTAATAGCGACTCAAAATCGGACTTTATTTACTACAAGAAAAGATAACACATTTGAAGTATCGTTGCGTCGCGTCTCGGTGTGAACTGACCGTAAGGTACCAAGTTAGTATGTAAAAGGTCCTCACCCCGAAGCGTTCGTTTGGTACTGAGTTTGTTAAAATGAATAGGTACAGGTGGAATTGAGAACCTCCCTTTTTTCGTCAGTTAAAAATTTTTCGCGCACTGTAGACGTGGGCACATTAGACATTACGTCCCATAACGCTGACCAGCGGGGATTATGAGAAGTATTGTACTATTCGCAGCGAGCATTGTGTCGCATTTTGATCTTTATGAGCGCCTTGTTTCCCCGTACTAACAGCACGAACGTTCTTTGTGAAACACGTTCAATTACGCCTCGTAACGCCGGTCAATACGGGTATTGACCGGAAAAAAATGTTCAATTTGTGTCAGTAAGGCGGGCCTTACTGACACAAATTGAACATTTTTTTTTATGTGATGACTACTCAGCGATATTCCATTGTCATTTACAATCCTCCTAATCTGAAATTCATTGCCACAGCCAAGAAGAAGGCACCCGCCGGCAAGGCGGCAGGTCGGCCGGCCAAGAAAGGCAAGAAGGCGTCATCAGACGAGGAGTCCGGCGAGGGCAGCGAGGAGGAGGATGAGGAAGAGGGCAGCGACGACGAGGAGAGCGGTGACGAGTCTGACACACCCGCTGACAAGAAGGCCAAGCGGCCGCCCACTGTGAGTTGACCTCTTATTACCGTCTTACTACAAAAAGTTAAACATCTGTTGAACACTTGTCTAAAAATGCGTAACTGCAAAACGACCCTTATATCAATGTCAATACCGTTTTGCAGTTGACACTTTTTTTAGACAAGTATTAAGACGCATATCGTGTACAGTGCCTACCATTCCTGAATATACATAGGAGTCGAATTGCAATCTGTGTGACATGGATGAACTCTCAATCTCGTAAAAATAATTATTTGACTTGTATTTTTTATTTTGTTAAGTAAACCAAAATTGACGAAGATACGTCGGTTTAAAGTTACGCTGTGCTATACTTTTTAGAGCGTTCTGAAGTCAAGATCCCCAGCCCCGAGTTTTGAAGCGTTTTATCTCTGTCATTATAATTATTTAAAAAATACGTGTCCTTATTTTCCAATACTGACGGACTAATTTGATTTGTAATTTATTGATTCTTAAAACCATCCTATATTGTATTTACGTACTTGTGTGCTTCGATGGAGACTGACTGGTAAATTACTGCCATTCTCTCATAGGACGATGAGATCAAGAAGTACGTGAAGCAGATCCTGGAGGGCGCCAACCTGGAGCAGATCACGATGAAGACGGTGTGCAAGCAGGTGTACAGCCACTACCCAGACTTCGACCTCGCGCACAAGAAGGACTTCATCAAGGCCACAGTCAAGTCGGTTAGTACTTACTTTTCTTTTCTTTTCATCACCTTACCGCCCGACCCTTGCTCGACAAGCCAGCCCGCGCAGTTGAGCAAGTAGCTTTAAATTCCCTAATTAATAATTGGACCCAGCCTGACCCTTGCTGCCCTCAATGACGCACTAAGCCTAGGCCCGAAGCCCACAGGGGGTGCCCTTAGTGACGTTCATTTAATGAACCTTTAGTTTGTAAGCCCTGGCTGGGGGCCTTAAAGTAATTTTTGGCCGCCACATGATTGTCCGGATAAGTAGCTTCAACCTTAGAGAGTTGTTGTGCTACGAGAGGCCACGTCGAAAAAAACTTTTCAAGGTCAAGGCATAATTATGTGTTAGTAATTCGGGAGGTTAGTAAAACAAGTTAGTAAAGGGGGAATTATAAAACGAGCGATTAAAAAAAATCTTTGCGACTGATGATGACATGATGCATTAATAACTTGAACGGTATGAATTTGAGTAAGCGAAAAATTAACTAAACTAACGACGAATATTGATTAATAATAAAATCCAGAACGAGCTTACAAAAAGTGGATTGTGATTAATCCATTTCATATATTAAAATTTTATCCGAGCGACTACATTACTAAGTGAGCGACTGAAAATACAGACAGGGCAACTTCAATATTAAGATAGAATCGATTTTTCCAAGTGAGGTTATACATAACGAACTACTAAAAAGTTTACTTTGAGCAAAGTTTTGTAAGCTGCTTTATTAATGATTATTGGTTACTGATATTCTATTTGAGGGCTTATGTTTTTTTTATTTTGATACGTTTTTTAATGAAAACTACAGATTGTTAAATGCGCGCGCGGGGCTCCGTCGATGTACCTTGGTATATGGTAGTCAAAACATTGACCAAGGATGCAAGAGCGAGCGAAGCGAGCTCGGGACTGGGGGCACCCCGACTCGGACAGGTTAGGTTCCTATAAACCTTCCAACCCTTCGTGTTAGGTTACTTTAAACCTTGCTCACAGAAATAGGAGCCCCGCAAAGCGGGGCTCCGTCGATCTACCTTGGCACGTGGTAGTAATCAAATTGACCATAATAAAATTTCTTAGCTAATAGAATAGTGTTTCTTCAAATAGTTATTTCATATTATTTTTTAAAGCCGGCTGTAGATGAATTGATTAAATCAAGTAATTAGACTCACAGTTTATTATCATGACCATAGCCAATATTATCTGTAACATCTGTTAGTGATGCGGTGACGAGACATCACTGAAATGAGCGTGTTTGACCGTAAAATCACGGACCAATGACAGGCCTGTTGGTCTAGTGGTTAGTGACCCTGACTGCTATGCCGGAGGTCGTGGGGTCGATTCCCACCCAGGACAAATGTTTGTGTGATGAACACGATCATTTGTTCTGTGTCTGGGTGTAATTTATGTATAATATGTATGTATTTAGAAATATATAAGTATGTTTATCAGTTGTCTAGTACCCATAACACAAGCTCTGCTTAGCTTGGGACTTGTGTGATAGTTATAAAAAAAGGGGTTTATTCCTGACAGGATTTTCGAAAATGTAAAAATATTCAATGATTTGAGCCATTTTCCTCAGAACGATATCATCGATATGTACTTGTGTGCCTTTTTATGTAGACTGATAAATTCAATGTTTATTATTTTCTTTTTTTTACAACATTTGAAATTTCTGCATACTCATTAGTTATATCCAACAAGCCACTGCATGATCTTAATTCTCAAAGGCTTTATTTGCGAATGCATGACTTTATGATTATTTTTAATTTATTTTTATAATTTTCTTTGTTCCAGTGTATTTAAGATGTAGGAGTTAAGAGCGGAGTGTAGATGTCTACATAGTATACCTAGATTATAAAAGGACATAGCTATATATTATTACAATAATAATATATTATGAATAATAAAAAATAATATGACGAAGTGGAACGGATAAACACCCGCTTTACTTGACAAGGTAGATGTTTTGCTTGTTTTTATTTTTGCATGCGGTTTTTTTTACCTTCGAATGTATGTAACATGATTAAATATACCCACTTTGATAGTATTTAAGAAAAAAAAAAATAGTTATGTATTTGCTTTCTAATAAATTTGTATAACGTGTTACATTCATTTGAATGCCGACATTATTTTCATTTTTTTTTTTTGCTATATTACCCATCTTCATTTCGAGCCAATATTTCGTTATTTTGGTCACAAACTCAAATAAACGTCTCAAACCGACTGCGCGGCCTGGTAAGTGTCGTTTAATGCAAGTTACAGTTCACTGTTTGGTAGCTAAGTTCAAAGTGATTGGAGTATGAGAATAAGGGGAGAAATTGTGCACCCATGTTTGCAGACATGCTTGTACACTCTCCGGCGTCGATGTAAAGTTTCTATTGAGACGTAGGGGGACTATTTGGCAGACATAGCCATTACTATGTTTCTTCACGCTTTTTTGATATGTCACTAATGTTTACACTTTGTTTGCAGCTCATATCATCGTGAGCAGGTGACTGTTCGGCCGCAAACACATACATAGTCGAGTAAGCACCACTTAAACATACTAGACTAATGCCCCCGGCGCGCTCGGCCTGCCGCAGACACTTATGTTAATCCAAGTAGATACATCTGTTTGTTTCGCCGGCGACGCTGCGTGGTCCTATGTAATTTTATGTTGTAGGAATAATTCCCATTAGAGTAAGGATAACCCAAGTAAAACAGCTCTAGAATATTTGTAAGTCGTTTATTTTAACTGTGCCTGTATTAGTAATTACGATCACGTTTGTTGATTATGTTATTACGAGGAATGCGGCTCGGTGTTAGTAACTGATGTATTTCCATTATTCTCTAGAGTTATTTCTATGTTATAAGTTATAGTTTGATAATAAAATGCATATGTTTTCTCATAATCAGTTACATAACATAAGAGAATGAATTTGTAATGTAACATCAAGCTGTAGCACGACCGTTAGCGTTTTAATTAATAATTTTATATTTTAATATGTTGTTTTATTTAATTATGTCATATTGTGACTTGTGTTAATATTGCTTTGACGCGACGCAGCTGACAGTCGGACAACAGCTTTATGTCTAGTTCGAATATAAAGCGAACGGCGAGTTATATAAGCACAGATTTTTAAAGTTCTAGGTATTAAAGTACATTTATGTAAGTGTATTCCTAACGCTCGAGCCGTGTTCATTAGGCTGAGAAGTCGCGTTTATCCCTTTTATAATGATGTGTACAAAGTTCAGGAACATTGGCACCGTGTGTTGATTAATTTCAATATGACAAAATCCAAAATTCATTCACTCTAGTGATATCACTTGTAATAATCCGCATATTATAATAAGGATTTATATACTAGTGTTGGAAAATCCAAAATTATTTTTTTATTGGGATCGGGAACGATATTGCCTTTGGCGTTAATTAACTTGAGTTGTAGTACTGTATTGATACATCGTCGCAAATAAATAATGTACGCAGGAATAATAGATAAATATGAATTTATGTCATTGTATTGTTTCCTATTTTTTTTATCGTTGTTTGTTTCGCAAGGTGTTTCGGGAAGCCAGTTTATTTTTTTTTAACGCGGACGTAGTCGGTAAAGGCTCGCAGTTCGGCACTATCGCAAAAAAAAAAAACTATTCGATTTAGGGTTGGTTAAGTGTACTTTAAGAAGTGTAAATATTACACAGGTTTTACGGGGATGATGCGTGTGAAATGTTTGACATGTTTCATAATACATGCGAGTTATATTTGTGGCGTTGTTCTATGATTCTCATATATTAATTAAAGAAACGACGAGTACCGATATAACTCCATGTTGGGGCGTTGTCTAACTGTATGCGTGTGGTCACGCGCGTCCCGCGTTGTATATTAGTTTGTTCCGATAAGTTAGCGTAACGCTCAGTACATAATGTGTTCATGTACGCGGCCAGGTGCAGTTGTTTGACGAGATAATCACAGCACACGCCCCGCTGTTGTGTCCCGACACGCAACACTCCCAACTCGTTATGATCCCCTTAGTGCAATAATCGTAACGCGAAACAAATCAATCAATCATTGATGTTTTTCAAATCATATCAGTGTTTTTTGTATCAATCCGAGCTTAGCTTACATAGTGTAGACAAGCATTTCTCTCGTTACACGGAAATAGTGTATAAGTTAATGTTTTTTTTTTGTCGAAGAATCAACCGCTTCTAAGTTTAGGTGCTGCTGTAGCATTTGGTATTGTTTGAATGTAACTTGTGGCCGATGTCGCGATGTCCCGTGGGTGAAGCTAACGTAGGTGTGGGTTCGAGCGACCGGCGACGCGGCGCAATGCGTTCACTCATAGAGGTGACCTGTTTTTGTCTATATTCGATAATCTCTATTCGTGAAACGCATTGGTGATGGCTTGATGAGCAACCCTACACCTTAAACAGCATTTTATTAGGGTAGTGCGATGTCCTATGTTCAATTCCTTCGGTTGATCGCCGTCTCCCCGCGCGCTCGAGCCCCTTACTTCTAAGATAGTTTTAATCAACATTAAATGTGTATTTGTGAATTTTTAACCTTATTTCGGTTGATGTTTCTTTATAAATGTGTAAATGGCTGAGATCTGTAGAGAAGTAGTGACATGGAGTGATAGCGAGTGAATGGTTCCCCTTTTACAATTGGATAATAGATAATAAAGTAAATAAAAGTTTGACACCTATTGTTTTATTTCCACTTTCCCTTCCCGCAATTTTTCTTTTCATCTCTTTCAATCTACTACAATCGAACCACACCGCCGCACAACAAATAAACACAGGAAAAAAGCAAAATAAAAAATTGCCTAAGAGTTTCTCGCTCCTCATTGGTCTAGCTCTAGATCAAGTGAAGTCGCGGGTAAAAGCTAGATTTTTTTCATTTTTTAGTAAGGAACTAGAAAGCTAGTAGTTGGTGAAAGCAAGGTTGTGTAATGCACCAAAATTTATGTTTTTAGTGGCATTGGGCTCGAACTGTTGGCGTTACCTATCTAGGAGTTTGTAGCTTATGGGCCTACCACACGCACAAGCTTTACCACACCTGCGCAAGCTTCTCGCATGAAAAAACAATACACGGTCGGCAACCACAGATATACCTAGATAACGCAAGTATCACGATTTGTATGAAAATCAAGCGTGCCATTTTTTGACTACCTGTTATGACGTCACAAAAACTATTTAGTCATGGGAAAACCACATCGATTAAAATACTCCCCGCTTACGGTACCCCCCTTGTCCCACAGCACAATTAACCATTTTAAATATTAAAACTGACGTCCAAGTAACGATATTCCGATTTAGACGAGCGCGAAAATGGCTACTTACGATTTTTGGTCGTAAGCTAGCACGGATTTTTGGCACGCGAAGTAGTTGCTTTTGCGTTAACTAGGTAAATCTTCTGTGTCGGCAACACTGAACACCCAAGCACACAGGCAAGTACGCGCAGGCCGGGCTTGCGCAGGCAAAACTGGTGAAGCTTGTGCGTGTGGTAGGCCCATTATGGTGCCCTGCCGAGTTGCGGTCGTTAGTGCCTAAACACACTATGCCGAAGTTACGCGACGGAAGTTCGGCGGCTGATTTCACGTTCCGACGTATTCGGCTGATATGACACACTATAAGTGCCGAACTTACGCGGCGGAAATTCGGCGCGGGCGGCTCCCTGCTGCTCCCCGCCCCCGGATCTTCGTCGGTAATCGAACCGAACTTCGGTCGCGTATAATGTGTGGTCACAGAATAAGTTCCCGCCGAACTTACGCCCGACCGAAGTTAGGCTGTACGCTATGACGCGACGTAATTTCGGCATAGTGTGTCGTCAGTAATTCAAATAGCATTGCAGGCGTAATTGCGCCGAACTTCGGTCGCGTAACTTCGGCATAGTGTGTTTAGACACTTAAGTCATTTTTCTTTTTTAAACCGTTTCCCCACACTAGGAAATTCACATGGTGTCGTGGGTGCGCTTACAAACATTGAAACTCACAAGCACAAACACTCAGACCCTGAACAATTAATTGTAGGTCATACAAACCCGCGACACGCTGCGCAGCAGTCGATTGCTCAGCCATTGCGCCAACCGCATTTGCTATAAATCTAAAATATGTAAAGAAAACTAGAACAGGTATATAGAGGTAGGTACAATAGGATGAGGGGTAAAATTAACCCAAGCTAAAAATATTACACAGGTACTTTATAATTCCATGATTCATCTCGAACGTCTAGCTGATTTAATAGTGGTCTGTGATCCTCAGTGTTGCCAGTATGATGTTCCAAAAAAGTAAGGTTGGCTTTCTGAAAAGGTACGGTTATTAACTTCAAGGTACGGTTGGGTCGGGATACTTCTGCAAGAACTAGATCAGTTTATTTCTTCTTCGAGTTGGCTGTCTGTGATCTAGGACCATAGGTTGGAAAACAAGCAATAGGGAATCGAATATTCAAAGGGATATGGTAAAGTAGAACATTATTACCGATTGCCAATATCGAACATATTCATTTGTAAATCAATTATAGAATGAAGTACAAATACCGGCACGATTCTTGAGCGCTCGGCGTAAGAGTGGGGATCGCTTTGCGCATCGTACACTTATCGACAAATGAAACGCACAATAAAACAAATAAAAAAATAAAACGCACAAAACAACGAATCCCGAGTAGCGGCTATGACGCGATGCGCTACGGCACGCTACGCGGGCCAATCACTACACTTTCCCCGCCCCCTTCCTCACTTCATCTACCAAAGCGACCTAATAACTTCTGCGCAGGTGAAGGTCAGCGCTCAAGATCCATGCCGGTAACTGTAAAGTCATTAAATTCGTTAATTATGCAATGAATAAACTTATTTTTTTTGATAATAATTTATTATAGGAATAATGTGATGAGGAAGTTCAGATATGAAGCAATATTATTCTCTATATTTAAAGGAACAAAAAGTTAAATAAGTGTCCAAAATTCTGTTGTTTACCTACATACCTGCCAGAAACTTGAAACGAATTTACAATAATTTTGTTTAATTGAATTATAATTCCGGTAAAAAAATTTAGATGTAATTTGATATTTTTAGGTCTAAAAAGACTTTTCGATCAATAATAATTGCAACTCGGAGAAAAAAAAACTGATTTAGTTTTGCAGAAGTATTCCGACCCGTACGGTTTTGCTAGAATTTTGAAAAATGCTATCTACTCATAAATTCTACAGCGAAAACAAGTTGTTTGTCAAAAAATAATGTTTAAGGAACTAAGAAAATTCCATTTGTGCATAATTATTTTAGTGTCAAATGAAAGGTAACCCAAACAGCCAAGTCTTATTTGGTTGGAAGAAAAAAGTTTTTCCAGAATGTTGAGAAAAACTCAAATCCGCATTGTGAATATCCTGTGAACATACCGAATATACGTGTCTCTAATTTGTAACTAAACCTACGTTTTACTGGCTTGCCCGAGTACCCACTGAATGATCCCATGGAACTGATGACACCTGCATGAAGAAACGATGATGATCACCACTTTCATCAACGCGCCCACACACGCTCCTCGATCCCCTAGTGCGTCGATATATATACATACTGCACTTCGCCCGCGACTTCGTCCGCGCGTATTTCGAATTTTGTCTCTGGGGATTTATACTCCCGGCCAACCTCTTTCTTGAAAACTATTTGGAAAATCAAAATCAATATCCAACAAAAATTTTATCAACCCCAAAAACATGAAATCCTAAAAAGAACAAACCTATGCAAAATTTGTGACTCCTAACTATCCCAAAACAACCCCTTTTTATCGTGCTAAAATCACCAAATGACGGGACGGAGGGACTGTCAGACGTGTGCTGACTAAAATCCACTTCAATAGCCCTTTACGTTCCAGGGTTACGGTTACCTTATGAGACAGTCCCGCGTGCTCGGCAAGCTTTGGCCCTCTAAGAGGGGGCCCCGTCATTTTACTGACAGCTCTTTGAGGCGCGCCTGGAACACGAAGCGCCGTCGACACGGGCAAGGGCCATGATCGGACGGCGAGTCACCATTACACGCCATCCGCATGCCCGCGCCTACCGTGGCCAGAAATCGCCTCGCGACGTCTGTTGCCGTGAGCGTCTCCCACGGCATTGTCGTGAGATGGACGCTGTCCTCTCCCTCACGCGACCCGCCTCCTCCTTCGCTAGCATGACTGCTTCGCAGAAGGAAGCGACCGCTCAGCAGCAAGGCCTCGACAAATGCTGAGGTCGCCGCCTTTCGCTTCCGTGAGAACACGACGGTGCTCTGTCCAAGCGTGTCAGTCCTGCACCGTATGCTCCAGGCGATCCGGGCGATCCTCGCAGTGGTGACACCCAGGTGTTTCATCCCTCTCAATCAGACTCAGGAACTTCGCTAAACTTACGTGTCCGGTGAAGACCTGTGTCAAGCTGAAGGTGAGGACGTCGTGACGCCTCTATAACCACTCTTCAAAGAGGGGTTATTTCGCAACATCCCGTCTTAGTGAGCATTTTCATCCTAAAAATACCCCCCATACAAAATTGAGACTCCCTAGCACTTGTAGTACCGAAGATTCAACTATCAACCTCAAAAACAACAACTCAGGGTCGTATTTCGCAACACCCTCTCTTAGTTCTAAAAACCTGTGTTCTAAAAAGAACCCCCTTGCAAAATTTGAGATCTGTAACTATCAATCCCAAGACAACCCCTAAGTGGTCGAATTTCGCAAAATCCCGTCTTAGTGAACATCTACGTCCTAAAAATAACGACCATGCAAAGTTGCAACATTTGAGACTCAAATTATCAACACCGAAAACAACCCCTAAGTTAGAGATTGAATTTCGCAATATCCCGTCTTAGGTAGCATCTACTTCTTAAATAGTACCCCCTTGCAAAATTTAAGACTCCTTACTATCAACCCTAAAAACAATCCCTCAGGGGTCGAATTTCCCACTACCCGTCTTGAGTACCACCTACGTCCTAAAAAGAACCCTCATGTAACATTTGAAACTCTTAGTACCTACTTGTAGTAACAAAGTTTCATACAAACTATCCATGTAGAAAAACAACCCCTTAGGGGTCGAATTTCACAACATCCCGTCTCAGTGAACATATTTGTCCTTATAAGAATCCCCTTGCAAAATTTGAGACCTCTATCTACCAACAACAAAAACAACCCCTTAGAGGTCGAATTTCCCAACATCCCGTCTTAAGCATCACCTACGACCTAAAAAGAACTCTCATGTAACATTTTAAACTCTTAGTACCTGGAGTAACAAAGTTTCATGCAAACTATCAACACCAAAACCAACCCCTTAGGGGTCGAATTTCACAACATCCCGTCTCAGTGAACATCTTGGTCCTTAAAAGAATCCCTATGCAAAATTTGAGACCTCTATCTACCAACACCAAAAACAACCCCTTAGGGGTCGAATTTCCCAACATCCCGTCTTAAGTATCACCTACGTCCTAAAAAGAACTCTCATGTAACATTTGATACTCTTAGTACTTGTAGTAACAAAGTTTCATACAAACTATCCATGTCGAAAAACAACCCCTTAGGGGTCGAATTTCACAACATCCCGTCTCAGTGAACATCTTTGTCCTTAAAAGAATCCCTATGCAAAATTTGAGACCTCTATCTACCAACACTAAAAACAACCCCTTAGGGGTCGAATTTCCTAACATCCCGTCTTAAGTATCACCTACGTCCTAAAAAGAACTCTCATGTAACATTTGAAACTCTTAGTACTTGTAGTAACAAAGTTTCATGCAAACTATCAACACCAAAAACAACCCCTTAGGGGTCGAATTTCACAACATCCCGTCTCAGTGAAATTCTTTGTCCTTAAAAGAATCCCCATGCAAAATTTGAGACCTCTATCTACCAACACCAAAAACAACCCCTTAGGGGTCGAATTTCCCAACATCCCGTCTTAATTATCACTTACGTCCTAAAAAGAACTCTCATGTAACATTTGATACTCTTAGTACTTGTAGTAACAAAGTTTCATACAAACTATCAACACCAAAAACAACCCCTTAGGGGTCGAATTTTACAACATCCCGTCTCAGTGAACATCTTTGTCCTTAAAAGAATCCCCATGCAAAATTTGAGACCTCTATCTATTAACACCAAAAACAACCCCTTAGGGGTCGAATTTCGCAACATCCCGTCTAGGTGAGCATGTACCTCCTAAAAGTATTCCCCATGCAAAATTTGAGACTCCTAGCACTTATAATAACGAAGTTTCAAACAAACTATCAACACCAAAAACCACCCCTTAGGGGTCGAATTTCGAAAAACCCCTTTTGTAAGTAGCACCTACTTCCTAAAAAGAACCCGCATGCAAAATTTGAAACTCCCAGTACTTGTAGTAACAAAGTTTCATACAAACTATCAACCCCAAAAACAACCCCTTAGGGGTGGAGTTTCGCAAAATCCCGTCTTAGCAAGCGCCTACGTCCTAAAAAGAACCCCTATGCAAAATTTTGAACCCCTACCACTGTTAGTTTCCCAGATTTCGTGTCCTATGAGTGAGTGACCTTTCGCTTTTATATATACACCGTGTTCCGGACGATATACATAAACTTCGACCAGATGTTCAAACCACGGAAGTAAGCATTTTTCATTATGGACACATTAATAAATTCTTATTTTTTATTTTTTGTTAATTTTCATACAAACTAAATACCTAGACGTAAATAACCCGATATGCATGCCTCTTTATCCGAATTGGCAACGTCATTCATAACATTTGGCGGGCTGAAACAAATTAAATGCAAATAGTATTTGATAGATTTCAAATTAAGATACTTTCTCACTGCATAGCTCAATTAAATTTCATTAAATGAAATTACAAATATCTTTGTAACGAAGCCTTTTTAAGTACTACTTCCTTTGTTGGATTTGATTTGTAAAAGCCATAGAAGTATTTGCTAAAGTTTATGGATAACGTGAAGAACACGGTGTATAGATTATAATAAAATGGTAGGAAAGTCAAAACTGTATATTGAATATTTTTTTAAAAGAATACTTGGGGTGTGATCTACAATCAATACCGAAGCCAAAAATATAGTTTTTAGAATTTTTGTTTGTTTATCTGTTTGTCTGTATGTATGTCCGGGATAAACTCAAAAAGTACTAGACGGATTTGAATGATTCTTTTTTTGTTGAATAGGTATTAAGTCTGGCCAACATATAGGCTATAATTTATCTTGGAAACTTGAACACCTGGTGCAGAACCGCAACAGACCAGCTAGACTATAAGAGATACAAAAATGGTGCCATAGCAAAAATTGTTCCATGTGATGAACATTTTATGCTGAGAGAATAAATTTGAAGATCTGGAACACCTGATGTGGAACTCTAAGAGCCAGGGTACACTATAAGTCTATAACATATATATAGGAATGACGTCTTAGCAAGAGTTGTTTAGCCTGATAAGCACTCTCTGTTGATGTATACAAATTGAAGACCTGGAACACCTGATGTGGAACACCAAAAGCCCAGCTACACTATACTATATAGGTACAGGAATGGACGTTTTAGCAAGAGTTCTTCAGACTGATAAGCACTCTCTGTTTATGTATAAAAATTGAAGATCTGGAACATCTGATGTGGAAATCAAAGCTATCACTAATTTCACTGTAACATAAGCTGGGAGTACCTCCACGCAGTGAAGGCGGTAACAGTTTAGGACTGATTTTTGATGATGAATATATGAATATTTTTTATGCCCAATTTCAAGAGCCCGGGTAAAAAAAATTTGGGAGATTTGGCCAGTAGAGACAAATTACTTGCTTGGCAGTACATATACTATCGGGCTCTTGGAATTGGGCATAAGACGTTTCAGATCTTCGATTTTGACGTTAGAAGTCCTATTGTAATTGTACTCAGTTTCGAGCGACCAGCGACATGGCTCCATGCGTTTAGGTACTCAAAGAGATTATCTGTTGTATAATCTCTATTCGTGCACCTCATTGGTTAGCAACCATAGACCATACAGAATTTTATTGTCTATAATTGCTATGTTCAGTTCTGTTCGCCAGTGTTCGCCACTCCTCGGTCACTTGGACCTCTTATCTGAGGGTCAGGAAGAAAAAAATAAAAAAGAACAAATTCTACTGAATTGCTGTATAAATAAAGATGATTTTTGTGTTGGAGGCTCCACGCTCTGTTTTGAAATACAGGGAAAAGTGTTTAAGGTTTTTTTTCTTGGCCCCCGGATTAAGCCTTTTATAGGCGATGTTCTTTTTACGCGATTGAGATTTATGATATCGCATCGCCTGTAAGAGGCTTTACTTCTACGAGTACATGAAGTTTTCGATGTCGAATGTGATAAAGAGTGAAATTATCCCGCCAATTACTGTTAATAAATATTAAATAAAATATAAACTATTGATTGTATTGTTTTATTTCCACCTCGCAGTCTATTAATTTAATATACACTATCATACAATAATACAAGGTATGTTACATTTAAATTAAACTTAACATACAATGTTTACAGTTCAGACAATTATAAACTTATCGGCTAACGTCGAGATCCAATGACGGACGGATTATTACAAAAGTTAGTATTTACAATATTTGACTAATTGAATATAATTGAGTTATATATTCAAATACTAAAATTATATACAAACTATAAATACTCGTAGTAGTATGTACAAAACAAAAAAAAAAAAAAACACTACACTACTAAACAAAAAACTTTCAAAGGGCGTCAAAAAATACGTCCACATCACTGTCAACGGGAACAGTGCCCAGAACGCTGGCAGCATTGCCACGTTGTATGGCAATGCTGATTCGTTGGCCTAGGAATAGGCCAGCCCTCTGGTCACCTGAAGAGTCGACTAATCGCCTGGCGATTTCCTTAAAAACGTTGTGGGCACTCGGACCCCATGGCCCCAGAGTTTCAACCCCAAACGGCTCAAACACATAGCTACTAGCTAAGCCAATGTATTTGCGCCGTTTGGAGTTTTCAGCACACGCAGCAGCAGCGCCAGCACAACACGCTGAACTAGGAAGATGGGATGGCGCAAGGGTGTCGACACATGTTGCATCCCACACCAAAGGCCTACCTAGCTTCCATGGCATTATGGACATACCGTCTGGTCTCTTCCCATCGTCACATACCAAGCCACTGGGTTCTAAGACGGCTGGCACCCCGGCGGTGACAAGAGCACGACGGATTATGTCATTCAAGCTAGCGTGTCGTGCTAACCGACCTGCACTCCTGCTGCAGGAAAGGCCATGGTGCCCGAGGCAGTCGACTACTTCACCACATTGACAGCGGTGTGGAGCACCACAAGGAGCGCCCATAGTAGTATAGTTTGTATATAATTTTAGTATTTGAATATATAACTCATTGAATATACAAAATATTATTTTTTGTTAGTAAACTAGTTTATACCTTTCGCCTGGTTTAGGCATATTACATTTACAATAAAATCATCGTCAAAAGTCATGAATGTTTTTACTTGGGGTTACTTTCAGGATCTTTCACCTAAATGAGATTACAATGTAATTTAAAAACGATTGATCCCGCTGCTTATATGGGTAACAGTGTAGTTTTTGCATGTCAGGATACGATGCATTGTTTTTTAGATTTACAGTTACCTACTATTGCAAAGATATTTGGGCTGTGTCCCCAGTAGGCGAACTGAAATTTGAGTTAACTGCAAACTCAGAAAAATTTACGTGCGTCGCAAGCAAACTGTTATGAGTAAGCTGCATATTTAGGTCGACTGCATGAACAGTTTGTGTCAAACGGACTCAGTACGACGGGCGAACAACCATAACGCCGCCGCCGACTGGAACCGGTTTTGCTGTGAGTCGGTCAGCGCATGTAACGCTGCAAACTGCGTAAAGTGAGCGCTAGAAGAATAGCAAACTGGACACTCGATTTTAGACTACAGGCCCATGTCCAAAATGGATGGGTCATATGAACCACCAGGGGGGGTATTACAACGTCTTAAAACCTGGCTTGTTCCGGCGAGTGAAAGTGACAGAGCTATATAAGTCGTCTAGCGCCATCTCGCTCACTCACTGGAATAAGCCTGGTTTTAAGACGTTGTAATACACCCCCAGGTGACGTATATAGGACGATGTAAGAGCATTATATAATAAGATTCAGCACTATGCCGTCTCTTGTAAGCTGTCCAACTGAGTGCTGGTGAGAATTCAAAAGTGCAGGTAGAGTGAGTACATGACCAAATCATCATATTTTTGTACGGCATTTTTACCATCGATAGATCCATGAAAAATAATAAGAAAGCGCGCACCCCGTTTAAAAACTGGTGAGCCACAAAGTCGGTAATTTTTTTTGATTTTCAGACAATTGCCAGGGTAAATTTGGTAATTTCATTCTGTACGGCAGCAGTTTCATACCGTTTCAATACAGCTTCTAATCCATTATTCCACAACGCCGTACAAAAATCATGCGACAAGGGGAAATAATCGAGGGTTGCAACCCCCGGATCACGGAAAAAGAGGGAATTGGACAGCTTACAAGTGACGGCATAGTGCTGAATCTTATTATTTTATGCTCTTATAATTATCATCCTATGTACGTCACTGTGTGGTTCATATGACCCAACCATTTTGGACATGGGCCTGTGTATATTTCAAATATATGGAAGGGCGTACGAAACCGTTATAAATTACGTCTAGTTTTTCACAATTATGTATGTCAAAAACTATTGTCGGTTAAAAAATAATGATAATCACCCCTTCTATACCCGGCTATAGCTTGGTCTCAGGTTTCACGGGTTGTTTCCTAGCGGGCTGTCGGCGTGGTCGTCGCTCGGGGTAGGCGTCGGCCGCGTAGTACGGCTCGTGTGCCGCCGCACGCGCTAGCTGCGACGCGGCTGAACAGTTGCTGCGATGTGAACTGTCGTTGTCGTCTGCGCTGTCGACGTCGCCTGCAATATGGGGTGAAGTTTTAAATACAGTCATAAGCTGGAATTTACTGATCTGTTGGTTGGATCTTTGTCTGTAACCAATTAACGGCCGAATTCATCTATCCGAGTCAGCTGTTCAATTAGAAGCAGCTTTTCTAATGAGATGGGATATTAATTTCGGGCGTTACAAGGATCTATTGGCATTAAAAGATATGGATAGTGCTATTGGTTTAAAAAATGAGAAATTTTACACATACAGCAGCAGGTATAGATCGTCAAAGCTAAGCATCGTCAATTTTTGGTATTCAGCAGCGTTTGGTTAGACTGGAATCCGACCCCGACATATTAAAAATAGCAGAAAACGGGTCCAACATATATACGGGGTGTAAGAAGACACTTAACGAAGCCGAAAGCCACGTATTCTACCCATTATTTGGGTCATTTTTTCCTTTAGACCATACCTGGGACTCCACGGGTTCTCGAGATATTGAAGGTCAAAGTTGCATTTTTTTTAAACTTTTTTTTTACGAAATCGAATTCTAAGTATTATTACAGAACTTTTTTTCCAAACAAACTACCTGAATTTTCGATTTTTCTAAAAAAAATTACGCACGCACGTCGATACGTTCTTATCAGGGCGCGTTCTAGCATACGCGTGCTTGTGTGCGTCAAGCCGCCCGCCTACGCACACAACGACACGAAACCCGTTTGCTTTACATTGCGCGCAATATTTTTTTTTTCTTCGATACTTAAAAATAAAAGTCGGTTCCCAGCGATAATTAGTTAGATGTACAGTATGCGTAGTTAACGGCTTTGTGATGTGTTTAATTACACCCTGTATACGAGTACTGAAAGTTGCTAAAAAGCTAAGATAGCACACTTACCATCGCTGCTATTGTTGCTGGGTACATGCGCGTCTCGTAGCCGCGGTCGTCGGCGCCAGTAACGGAACTCGCGCGGCAGAGTGTACGAGCGGGGCAGCGATATCTGTGGGACATAGGTACTACCTTCGTTACACATCTATATCTATATGTCACATCGTGCGTGGCCGATGTGCGAAGCATTGAGTTTAGCTACACGATAACTAATGCTTGCACTGACTGGACAGATCCACTCAAATCTCCGTGGTTCTTTCTTCAAAAGACCACCTCAGACACCTGCATGCAACGACAATTTATATCTAGACGCCTCATGCACGATCTGACTAACGAAAATTTTCTGCCAAGTCGCTGAGATACGACGTAAGCGAGGGGGACGGGGTACTGCGTTCTGATTGGAATGAACCTTGAGTTATCAAGGTCAGTGCGACGAGGGGACTCACAGGAGTCTAATACGAACTTAAGACTTTTTTGCCTAATGTGTTGACAGACATCGGTCGCCTGTGATTAGGAGTCTAGATATAAATGGTCATTGCCTGCATGGTTTTCTATAACTTTAACAATACAAAATTGTCTGGACTTTAAAACTATGATCTCTGAGTTTGTTTCGGATGTTTCTTCTCAGAGTAGTCAGGTACGAAACAACGGCCTCATCTATAGTTTAAAAATAGTGTCTTCTTGACATGTAAAAGAGTTTGCCAAAACCAATTTGCCATTTATCATTTATTGGTTCTTCTTCACGATCCGACAAAATTTTAAATGAACGTGAGCACTGTGTGGGTACTCGAACGTAATACGATTTTAAATTAAACTGACTTTATTTAAAGTAATGATTATTATTAAAATAAATGTTCCCACTGCTGGGGGTGGGGGTGATGGTTCTAAAAAACGGTCCTGGGGTGGCAGTCAAGCTGGTAGACTGTCGCCGGTAAGCACCAGGTAACGCCGATCTGCGTACGCTAAGGGAATGTGGACCTTGGCTATGGGCGCCCATCACCAAGTTTCTGTCTAACGTCCTCGTCGTACACCCTGGTAATACTGTGATTCATCAACGGGTTCCACATATTCACATCCTCCCCGGAGTCACTGTAGCCGATAGACAGAAGCGAAGGCGAACCACCGGCGCCTACAAACCGGTCCCCCAGCCACCCCACACTGCAGCTCAGCTGTGGCTATACAGCTGCGGGCCTGTCATCACAAAATAGCTGATGGCAGGTTGGGGAACTTAGCCACCCGCGTGTTTGTGCCGTGCGTGGAGACCCGTATGGGGGGATGAAGGGGTCCTGGATGGTTGAGCTGCTCAGTGGACCGGAGTCAGTGTCCGCTGACGGCAACACGCCTCTTTGGCCTGGATTTCACCCAAAACGGGAGGCCATATGCTAGCCACATATGGTCAATCGGCTGCGACATGCCCGTAAGAGGGATGTCTGGCGAGGTTCCTGAATCTGTTCGAGGCGAGACGGCTCACCCGCGGGGCCCGGTGCGACCTCGTGTGGTTACACCCTTCCACACGGGGGCTAATCGTACCCGGGTTCTTCGGACTGATGTTCGTCCTCGTCTTGTTGAGGAGGGAACCTATATTCTCGGGGTAGTTCTGGCGTCTGTGCAAACAGCGTCCCCTTTTGCGGGCTCCAAGGAGGGTGGAACGCCGCTGAGAATGAACGATAATCACCTTAAACCTATGGGGAAAAAAAAGGTATCTAGGAATCATCAGGCTGCATCCAAGGAAGCGCCGAAATCAAACGCGCCGCAAGGCGCGGAGGCAAAGTCGCCTGCCGCATCCAATGCGCTGCTTTTGCCTCCCCAGGCTGCATATGCGCCTGCACCGTCGACATCAGTACCGACACAAGTGGAACCCACCGGATCCACAGGTGTCGGTGCCTCCACCACGATCGACCTCACGGCCCTCGGAGACGCGATGCCCAGGATCGTCTCACAGACGCAAGTCCTGTGGACCGCGAATCTGGAAACCAAGCCGAGGAAGATCGCTGCCCCTCAGTCCGACGCGAGGGCACCGGCTAAGACACGTCGCGCAAAGTCGCGCGCTGAAAAGCGGCGAGCTCGCCGGCAGGCGGGCGCGGGGGCTAACCTGAGGACAACCGCTGGCAGCAGTGATCTCGATAAGCACAGCCCGCAAGGGCCTGCTGCTGGATCGATCGATGCTGATCCAGCCAAGCCGGTTAAGCGCGGGCCTACAGAGCACGCTGCAGGACCGGCTGGCACGATGCAGGTAGCCCAGGACCACCGCGCCGGCCAGCAGGCGAAGGGCGCCAAACGGCCTCGCGGTAAGCGGGCGGGGAAGAGGTGGCGCTACATGGGAGCCTCTGGTGCGGCTGACGGCCAAACCAAGCCCGCTAAGCGGACTCGTCCCGACGACACCATGTCGCCCCGGGATGGAGGCAAACGTGTGAAGCTTGCCGCCACACCTCGACACATCCCGCCAACAGGACGCAACCACCGTGGAGGGGTTAGTTACGCGGACGCGATAGGGTCCAACGACCTAGCCGTGGCCGTAACAACCGAACCCTTCTACGAGCTCAACGAGGAGCACTCGACTGCCATCCAGGCTGCCATCGATCTGGCGCTAGATGAGGCAATTTTCGCCCCGTCATCATCGACGGATGTCGACCGTGCTCCCTCTTTCCGCGGCAAGCTCTTCCTGAGCGATGGAGTCCTCAAGCTCTGGTGCGAGGACGACTACACCCTGGAATGGGCTCGCCGTACCATCAAGGAACTTCCCTCGCCTATCGATGGGACTAAACTGCTGGTACGTCGCCAGTCTGAGATCCCTCGCAGAATAAAAGCAGGGATGTTCCTACCCAACTTCACGGACGGGACCGTGGATAGGCTGCGCATCAGGCTTCGACGGCAGAACCCGTGGTACAACGTCGACTCCTGGAGCCTATACCACGCCGAGAAGCAGGACAACAAGGACGGTGTCTACATTGTCCTTGGAATCCCGCAATCGGAGACCGACCGGATCATGCAGAGGGACCGCCGCGTCTGTTACAAGACGGGGTCGGTATACCTGATGCTCCAGCAGGAGATGAAGGTAAGCGAACCCAAGGGCGAGCAGGCCGAACCTCCTGCCCTTCAGACCACCGGACCTAGTACCAAAAGCGAGCAAGCAACCGTCCCAGTAAAGACGGAGCAAGCTGCTGGAAGCCTAGGTCCGGCTTTATCAACCCCTTCCTCCACGGTGAGCCATAACAACCCTGTGTCTCCGCAGGTGTCTGGAGATAACTCACCTCCCAGTCCCATGGCCGTCGTCGATGCCTCGGCAAAGACCACCAGGCTGGACTGGTTTAGTGGAGAAGGTCTGGACGATGAGGAGAAACTGCTCGGGAACAGTAGTGATGGCCCAGGCAGTTCCCCTCCTCGAGACCATTAAAGTCATACAAACCAACCTCCAGCACAGCCTTACCGCTACGACCAACTTGCGTAAGGCGCTGGAGGCACCTACCAAGACCATAGCCCTAATCCAGGAGCCATGGATTAGGAATGGCAGAATCTGTGGTCTATCCAACATCGGGGGTAAGCTCCTCCTGAACACTACCGTAAGTAAACCAAGGACTTGTATATTTTTACCAGATAATGTACCTGTAGTTCTACTAACCGAGTTCTGTTCCAGGGACCTGACTACCATCAGGCTCCTGAGCAACCCATCCCTCAGCTTACCCGAGGTGGTACTTGCGTCTGCCTATCTGCCAGGCGACGAGGAGGTACCCACACCGGAGCTCACAGCACTGGTGGCCTACTGCGAGAGGGAAGGACTAGAGCTTGTCATATCAGCCGACTCCAACGCGCACCATATCATCTGGGGCAGCGAGAAGTCGAACGCACGAGGTGAGGAACTTCTGAACTATCTCTTCACCACTAACTTAAGAATTATGAATCGGGGCTCTGAACCGACTTTTGTCACTAGACGAGCCCAAACTATCATTGATCTCACTCTTGCAACAGAGAATATCTCGCGGCACATCTTGAACTGGCATGTTTCCGAAGACTTATCTTGCTCTGACCACAGGTGGATCATATATACTATTAACATCATGGTAAATCCCGCGGAGCCGCGACGGAATCCCCGGAAGATGGACCGCGTAAGGTATCTAGCCGAAACGGCGGAAAATCTGAAGGGACTTCCAATTCCTAGTTATGACAACGCCGCGGTGATTGACACCCACAACAATCAGCTTACCAAGACTCTACTGGACTGTTTTGAAAAAACATGCCCACTTGTGACGCCACGAAGGGCCCCCGCAGGTGAGACCAGCTGGTGGAGCCCAGAACTGGAAAAACTACGTCGCAAGGTAAGAAAGCTGTTCAATAGAGCTAAAAACACCCGACAGGACAACGATTGGGACAAATTTAAAGAAGCCCAACATCAATACAAGAAGCGTATCCGTCTCAGGAAAAGCGAATGCTGGAAACGCTTCTGTTCGAACATAGAATCCAACAGCCATGCCACCAGAATAAAAAACATTCTGATCAGCGAACCTGAGCGCAACATCGGTTCTTTAAAAAAACCGGATGGCACGTACACCAAGTCGGATGCTGAGACATGCGAACTGCTGCTCCAAACTCACTTTCCAGGTTGTATTATTACCTCCTCAGGGAGCTGGGAAGCTGAGACCAGCAATTCAGCATCCAATACCGACTGGCACCAAGCCCAGAGAATCGTCACACATGATAAGGTGAAATGGGCTATCAACAGCTTCCTCCCATACAAATCAGCTGGCCTGGACGGTCTCTTTCCAGGACTACTGAAATGGAGCGATGACCGTTTGGTGGTGCATCTCGTGAACCTGTTCAGAGCATGCATTGCTTACGGTTACACTCCCCTCAAATGGAGAGAAGTCAAAGTCGTATTCATTCCCAAGCCCGGCAAAAGTGACTACACGCAGCCGAAGTCCTTCAGGCCAATCAGCCTCACATCCTTCTTACTTAAAACCCTCGAAAGGCTCTGTGAAAGGGACATTCGAACGCATGCTCTGTCGTGTAAGCCACTCAACGCTAATCAACATGCCTACAGTATGGGCAAATCAACAGAGTCCGCCCTTCATAGCGTCGTATCACGCATTGAGAACGGACTATCATCTAAACAATCAACCTTAGGCGTCTTCATTGACGTGGAAGGCGCCTTTGACAAAACCACCTTTAACAGCATCAGCCGAGCCCTATCTAGGCATGGGGTCGAACCCACGACTGCCGGGTGGATAGACAATATGCTAAGACAAAGGGCTATTCAATTCACCGTAAATACAACGACCAGAGGTGTGGTAGCAAAAGGCTGTCCACAGGGTGGAGTTCTCTCCCCCCTCCTATGGAACATCGTGGTCGATGAGCTGATCTGCAGACTCACCGACCATGGGTATTTTACGGTAGGCTATGCGGACGATCTAGCCATTCTCATAACGGGACCTTTTGAGAATGTACTGTGCAACCTGGCAAAACAGGCTCTGAAGATCGTCGAACAATGGTGCTTGAAACACGAACTATCAGTGAACCCGTCAAAAACGGAACTTATCATGTTCACTCACAAACGCAATCTTGGCAGTTTACAACTACCTAAACTGTTTGGCACCGAGCTGTCCCTAACAAATGAGGTCAAATATCTGGGTATCATCATTGACAGCAAACTGTTATGGAACAAACACTTGGACCACAAGATTGACAAAGCAAGCATAACATTTTGGCAATGCAGAAGACTTCTGGGGAAATCCTGGGGTCTTTCGCCGAAAATAACACTATGGCTTTATAAGAGCGTAATTAGACCAATAATCACCTACGGAGCGGTAGTTTGGTGGCCCAGAACTGAACTCATAACCACCCGTAAAAAACTGCAGACATTCCAGAGGTTGGCCTGCTCAGCCACCACAGGATGTATGCGAACAACACCTACTAATGCCCTGGAGATAATGCTGGATCTGCCCCCACTGGATCTTTTTATTCAACAGGAGGCCAGTATGGCGGCAATCAGGCTAAAACACTCCGGCATGTGGAAAAACCAAAGGGGCAATCACACCATAATATGGGAAAGGGCGCTAAACGATGTACCATACATCGAAGCGCCCTGTGACAGAATCCCCAAAACTCACGTGTTCGATAAACTCTATCGAATTCAACTATCAGAGACCGAGCGAGATCAATCCGGAGCTAACGAAGTCCGTATTTACACGGACGGCTCTAAAACGAAAACCGGCACAGGTGCTGGTGTATTCTCAATGGATCTCAATATCAAAATATCTCTACCGCTAGGGGTACATAGCTCCATATTCCAATGTGAATGTGTAGCAATCACCCAAGCTGCCATCGCAGTCAAGGAGAGGAACATCTCTAACTACGGGATTAGAATTCTCTCCGATAGTATGGCTGTACTTACGGCGCTGAACGGCAACATTATGTCGTCCAGCCTAATTTATGAATGTCACTTAGCATTGCAAAAAATTTCGAACCGCAACAAGGTCATTTTGCAATGGATAAAAGGACATAGTGGATCATTGGGTAACGATGCGGCAGACGAGCTTGCAAGGAGGGGCTCGGGTGTGGATGTGGCCGGTCCCACACCCTTTTTGCCAATCCCATCCGGTCAACTCAGGACCTGGATACGTCTGCAAACCCAAACAAAACATAATGCCAGATGGGCATCTACAACCGACTGCAGACAGTCTAGAGAGGCGGTACCTGCACTAACACCGCGACTGACCAGCAGACTTCTCAGACTCCAACGAACAGACTTGCGAGTTGTGGTGGGTATGCTCACCGGTCACTGCCCACTCAATAAACATCTGTTTACCATCAACGCAACAGACAGCCCGTTGTGCAGAGGCTGCCTGAACGCGGATGAAACGGCGGCCCACGTAATCCTGGAATGCGAGGGTGTTGCTAACCAACGGGCACAAAACCTTGGCACTCCAAGGTCGCTCCAAGAAGCCTGTGAACGTCCCAGGAGACTTCTGAGCTTCTGGAAGGAGCTGGGGTGGCTCAAATAGCCAACCGTCCCACCTCACGCATAACGGACCACCTACGAGTCCAAATGCGGAAAAGGGAGCCCTTAACAATAGACAATAGACAATAGTTCCCACTGCTGGGACATAGGCCTCTCTGTGAGAGGGAGTGGGCCATAATCCACCACGCGGGCCCAGTGTGGGTTGGACAGGTCAGGACATGCCGGTTTCCATACAAGTTATCCTTCACCGTTTTGAGAGCAGTGGTAATGAAATAAATCACACAAAGTAATGCGCCTGGCTGGGTTCGAACCCACGACTTACAACTCGTAAGTCGGAGCCGATACCACTGGGCCACCACTGCTCTAAATCTGAATTAGTACACCAGACGCCTTACCAACTAGTAATAATTTAAAAAAAAGACCATGTCATTTAAATGTACCTGACTATCGATGTCGCTGGGTGGTCGTGGTGTCTCCCGCGCAGGTCCGTCAGGACAGGACTCTTCACCGCTACTGGGGCCACCTTCCTCCTTCTTTCTGTTGCTACAAAAACGTGCTGATATCAACCACTGTTCAATAACATACGAGTTAAGAATTAAGAGGGTTTTACTGTCAAAGTAATAACAATATTAACTGCTTAAAAGAAAAGTGAGCGTATAAAAACGTGGGAAAAATTAAGTTTTTTTTTCTTACCAATTTGTTGTAAAATTTAATTATTTTCCACTTTGTTTCAATGAGGAGTGTACGTGAAAACGAATCATCATCAAAAGGTTGTGCGATTAACGCTTGTGCGACACGAAGTATTATCAAATTACAACAAACGACAAACGTCACACAGGTAACGTGTGACAGAGATAACGCTTGAAGCCGAAACTAGCCGATATCTCATTCTAAAGGTCGACGTGTAACATAACGTTCAGTACCTGTATGTAGGAGTATGGCGGCAAAAGAGAATGAATACTCACGCATAAGGTGCTCCCCAATGGCAGCACACTTGTCTATTACATCCTTCTAAATAGTGCGGGGCCAGCAGTATCTCAGGGGTCCTGCACCGTTGCATCTTCCTCATATTATCCTTCTTCCCCATCGGATACTGAAACCTCTCACAGTTCTGATTATACCCACAACCAACCTCATTGTAGTTATTTCTAATATTGTCTATGCTCTGAACATTTAAAGCGTTGTGCACATTATGCAAGGCTGAAACATACTCGTCTTTGCTCTCGTATTTTGGATATTGACCTCCTTCGCAGTAACCTGAATACTCCCCCATTTGTCTATGGTCTTCTGAGTATATAGAGTTTTGAGCTATCCTAGGTTTATCTAGTCCAGTTTCGTAGTTATTACTAACATCTGGTAAATAAGTTCTAGGACTATTATTCAGTACATTCCTAGGACTGCCACAATTCGCCTCATAGTTTCTATTTTCTAAATAATTCGGTGATCGTAATGGCGTTCGTGTGACGTCACTTCTCATGTTCGCTGGGTTTTCGTAAAACGTTCGGGTGTTGTCGTATCTGTTCGGGAGTCTTCGTATTTTTAACGGTTCGTTTAAATCTTGGGGGTTATTCGAATCGTTGTTTTGGAATGTGATATTGATGTTGAAGTCTGGTTTAATTTCTGTGTATGTGGGGTATATGTTGCATATGGGGTAGTTTTGGTATGAGTGGGTCATTTCTATGCTGGGCCATGCTGGAGGTTCCGCATGTGTCTTGGCCCTGGGTATGGGTTGTCTTTGAAGGCTGCTGTATATCTCCTCGGCTGCCACAGGGGTCGTTTTGGCCAGTTTCCCTTGCTTGATCTCTTCCTCTATGACTCGTAACTCTGCTAGTTGTTTTTGCTTCTTCTCTTGAAGTTTTTGTTGTATGTTAACGCGGGAACCGACGCTTGAGCCTTCGTTTTCTGATGAGCCGCCCTGAAAAGAATAAACTAGTTTATTAACGAATTTGGAGAACTTGATCTGGTTTTAAGTAGTACGTAAAAAGTGGAGACGAAAATTACCCTAATAGTAGCCATACACCATACTGCCTATCGTCCAATCGGCATGACGTTGCCGATTGGATCAAATTGGCAGTTCGTCCATATACACCATACTGCCTATAGTCCAATCGGCATGACGATCGATTTGATCAAACTTCAAATCGGTAGCAGTGATGCCAACTTACTCGTAGCAACTTTATAGCTAGATCTAGCTATAAAGTTGCTAAGTTGATCATGCCGATTTGATCCAATCGGAAGGATCAAATCGGCATGATCAAGCATACCAAAAACTGTCATACCAATTTGATGGATTCCACGCCCACACACGGTCAATTCTAACTGATCCAATCGGCAGCGTCATGCCGATTGACGATAGGCAGTATTGTGTATGGCTACCATTACGCAGAGTCCGCGCGATCGTGAGTATTTAATAACTAGTTAAGAATAAAAAAAATGGTCATTTTAAAGGTTTAACTGTTAATTTTAAATTAAATTGATTCCAAGTAAGTGAGTTTCTTTGCAGGATGAAATCCGGAAGAAGCAGAGTCCTGACATAGCTCGTAAAATTTGGAAGTTGAAGTGGTAATGGGCAGGCCACATCGTTCGTAGAACTGACAACCGATGAGGAAGAAAAGTTCTCGAGTGGCGACCACGGACCGGAAGACGCAGCGTAGTTAGGTCTTCCACTAGGTGGACCGACGACATCGTGAGGGTAGCGGGCAACCTATGTATGCAAGTGGCGAATTGTCGTTCGGCGTGATGGTCTAAGGGGGAGGCCTATGTTCAGCAGTGGACGTCTTCCGGCTGATGTTGAAGATGAGATTCCACACTTTTGCTTACTAGTATATTACATACATGATGGTTGTGTGCTGCAGGTAGCGGTCGTCGCCAGAAGGCGGCGGCGGGCGCGGCGGGGGGAGGGACGAACGACGTCGGCTTCTTCTTCTTGCGACCGTTCGCAGCGCTGTGAGTGTACAGAATACGGGATAATTAAATTGAGTAGATAAACTCTTTAGAGACAATCGGTAAGATGCTGATATCTTAACATGTGAGTAAACAAAATCGTAGAAGAAAAGTCGCCTTTGTTCACCTGGGTGAAACAATTGCGAGGTGAATAAAGGACACCGCTTAAGTCCACTCAATTCACCTGGTAAATTTTCCGAGGTGAATTGAGGACACCAAAATTACCTATTCGTTCACCCAGGTGAACAAAGTGGGATTAACCATGATTAGAACGGTCAGCGAACAAATTCATAATAATGCAAGCAAAATATAAAACATACCTGTTACTGACTGGATTTGAGAACCGACAGTTGAATACTCCCGGTATCGTTGGGTTATCTGCTTGATTCGATTGTTTACCTATAAATAAAATAATAAAACTAAATAAGATATCGAATGAATAGAAAGTTATAAATCAAATTAGACAGACAGCCAGAGCATTTACTAGTAAATCATATCTTCTACAATATAAAAATGAATCGCTGAATGTGTTGCTACGCAAATCTCGAGAGCAGCTGAACCGACTTCGCTAATTTATTTTTTTATAATATTCCTTGAAGTACGGGGATGGTCCTTGCGAAGAAAAAATTGCCTGAAAAAGTCTAAAAACAACACTTTTCTTTATTCCCATACAAAAGATTCGTAATAATACTTAAAAGTCAATTTGAAAAAAAAAAATTGAACTTTAATACCATACCATTAAGTTTAAGTGTTAGTGGAGGGGTTCTGGGAAGGAAAACAATGAGTGACGTCAGTTAAAGGCGGTACGAAGTTTGCCGGGCCAGCTAGTTTTAATTATTTGTTTCGTGCGAAAATCGAATCAGTGACATTCAACGTTGTAATGTATTGTTTGATCACTGTGCCACTAAATTGATTTGCTTGGATTACGTTTCGCTAGCCAGTTTAATTGACCCTTTCTTAATAGGTAGCCTGTTTTGGGTCCCACAGTTTTACGTACCATCCTTATTTTGTGACGATGTGTTCGTGCTATTCGTTCCTTGTTGATGTTCACCCAACATGTAACCCAGTCTTCTTACGTGGAAATATCTGTGGAGAGATTACATAACATTATAGATAGATGGAATACACTTTATTATGCACACCATACAAATTACAAGTACAAAGTAGGTATAACTTAAACATAGGGTGACAAATGGGCGGTCTTATCGCTAAAAGCGATCTTTTCAAGACAAACTTTGGATGGAACATTATGTTAATCGTGGAGGTCAAATAAGTAGAGAAAAGGCTAGGCACAATGTTTTTTTAATCGTTAATCGTTGAGGTAGATGTTCCTTTAGTGGATATCGTGAAATGGCACACTAGATGAAAGCTGCTGAATCGAATTGATTTTGGCCAGTGGAGCTAGAACGTTAGACTATCGTGAGCTCTTGCGTCGTAAGTCATTGAATTTAATTAAACCCACAAATCAATTCTGTACCCTTTTTTCTTATCATGGTAAAATCATCAAATGAGTCCTCCCACCCCGGGCAGGGCGGGAGGGACTGTCAGTCTTGTACTGACTAAAATCCACGGTGTTCTTCAGTAGCCCTTTATGTTCCGGGGTCACGGTAATGGAATAAGTCCCGCGACCCCGGCAGGCTTTGCACAGTGTGTTATTTTGCCTTAGTTCGGACACTTCCGTTTTATATGTATTTCGGAAAGCTTATAATCAAACAAAACTCCTAACAAAGCTCCGCCGGCTCTAACTACTGTAGTTTAAGGCGCGGACTGACTACGATTTTAATCGCTTATGACCGCGTAAACTATTGTCACCACTATGGAGCGTCAATAAGATTGAAAATTGAAAAAATGACATTTGTGTTGAAATGTGACGTAAGCTGCGAATGGGCATTTATTTTACTGCTTTTCTTTAGATTATTTAAAATATAGACATAAAATTAAATAATGGTTTGGTTAAAGTTTTAAAAAAATGGAAAACCTACTAAATTCTTAAAAAAAAAACTGTTGTTATCGCTGGAAATACAGAGATCTTCGACGTCAAAGTTTATTTTTGTGCTACAACTTCCCAATTTTTATTGGGAATATCAAACTCTTATTTATTATTCTGTTCGGTTTAAATTCTTCTTTATACCCTTCTCTGTTCACTGTATTTTTCGCGTTGCTTATTTTTATTACATTACGACGTTCTAAGAAACCAATTATTGGGAATATTGAGATAACACCGCGCCTTAAGAGAAATAAATAAAGTCGAGAAAAATCCTTAAAAACCATAGAAACACAATATCTCGTTTTCTATTTTGATTTTTAAACGAAATGTTTTAAGATGTGATAGAAATTCACTACCGGAACCATTTTTTTCTTGAAATTTTAAAAATCTTGCTCACACAAGTGAAAATATATTTTTTTCTATGATTTAGAATTTTTTTTCAGGTCATTCTCTTGATGGTCTTTTTTATTAAGCCTAAATGTTGATCACTATAATAACTATCACCACAAAAAAACCCAGGATTTCGGAATTTCTAAATTGTCGGTTAGTGTTGTCACTAAAACTTGTGTGCTTTATGAAAACATTACTGCTTCATTAATTTTGACTTAGGTAGGTATTAGCAATAGTCGGTTTAAATTGTGACGTGCATAGTTTACACAATTATTTACTACTCTGTGACAACCCTATTTCCATGGAAATTTAATAAAAACTTAGAAACTCAATATCTCCGAGATCTGGCTAGATACATATTTAGAATTTTATCCAGTTGAAGGTACTTTACATAAGTATATTATGCAATCAAAAAAAAAAAAATGCGACCCGCAAACAGTTATTTTATTTTTTTCATTAATTGACAAAAACATTTTTAATTCTCGTTCCTGTTACGTTAGACTTGCACTTTTTAGAATTAATACATTTTGCCTGCAATTTTGCTTCATTCAAGAAATACAGACGAAAAACTTTTTTAAGAAGGTCAGGTTCGGCCACGCCGCAATCGCGGCGGTAAGACCCCTCTTTGAGGAGTGGCTGGAGAGACGTCACGGCGTCCTGACCTATCGGATGACGCAGGTCCTCACCGGACACGGAAGTTTCGGGAGGTACCTGTGTCGGATAGGGAGGGAAGAAACGCCCGGGTGTCACCACTGCGAAGATCACCCGGAGGACACGGTGGAGCATACGGTGCAAGACTGCCCCAGTTAAGCAGAGCACCGCCGTGTCCTCACGGAGGCGATAGGCGGAGACCTCTCGCGCCCGGCATTGGTCGAGGCCATGCTGCGGGGCGAGACGGAGTGGGAAGCCGTCGCCTCCTTCTGCGAAGCAGTTATGCTCGCGAAGGAGGAGGCGGGCCGCGAGAGAGAGAGGACAGCGTCCTCCCTCCGCCCCGGCCGCAGTGGTAGACGCCCACGGCGTCGGACGTCGCGGGACGATCTCCGGCCACCGTAGGCGCGGGCATACGGGCGGCGAGTAATGGGCAACTCGCCGCCTGACCATGGACCATGCCCGGGTCGACGGCGCGTTGTGTTCCACGCGCGCCTCAAAGAGCTGTCAGCAATCTGACGGGGCCCCCCTCTAGAGGGCCAAAGCCTGCCGGGGTCGCGGGACTCATTCCATTAACGTGACCCTGGAACGTAAAGGGCTAATGAAGGACACCGTGGATTTTAGTCAGTACAAGTCTGACAGTAATGGGCGGGAGGACTCATTTGATGATTTTACCACGATAAAAAAAAACTAATTTTGAAAAATACGTGGAAAAGTTAACTTTTTAAAAACTAAAAAGAAAGAAACAAGCCCAACAGAACAGCAGGAAGAAGCAGAACAGAACGACTCACAGTCGGGGCCCATTCAAATTTTACCAATCAAATCTTCCCAAGGGGCCCCGACTGTGAGTCGTTCTATTCTGCTTCTTCCTGCTGTTCTGTTGGGCTTGTTTCTTTCTTTTTAGTTTTTAAAAAGTTAACTTTTTCACGTATTTTTCAAAATTAGTTTTTACGCAGTCGGGTTTTTTGTTTTTCTTTAAATATTTTTTTTTATTTTACACTTTTTAGTTACGATTCATTGTTCACTGTTTTTTTTTTGTTTGTATATACTTGAAATAAAAACTTAAATCAATAAGTAAGAAAATTAGCGAGAATGATTGTTTTGTTAAACAACTTTAAATCGTTATATATCCTAAACTATTACTTAAAATGAAAAATGATAAAAGAAACCTAAAGATGATTTTAAAATACCTATTCAACGACACCCCACTTGACATAGTTCATCGACTTTTATTTTTTTCATTTTGACAATATGGCGTCTGGTTGTCGCTGTGGTGAATTTTGATTACTGTCATGTCTTTAGTGACACTCGCAAGGTTAAGACGAATCGATTGACGTAAGAATTATCAAAATCGGCCTACGCGTTTGGTCTCTAGAACGCCACATAGAAACAAACATACATACATACATACATACATACATACATACATACATAGACTGATAAACACATTACCCTCCTTTGCGTCGCGCAGTCGGGTAAAAAAAAGAAGGTCAGTGACCTTTCACTAAAATATTTGTATCTCCTAAATGAAGTCAAATATCAAAACGGGGTTTTTTAGAATGGTTTATTAAGGGTTAATCTATAAAGAAAAAATATAAACCTGGCATGTACGTAACTAAGGCAAAATAACACACTGTGCTTTGGCCCTCTAGAGGGGTCGTCATCCTCCGGCCTCGTCATCTTGCTGACGCTCTTTGAGGCGCGCGTGGAACACAACGCGTCGTCGACCCGGGCATTGTCCATGGTCGGGCGGCGAGTTGCCCATTACTCGCCGCCCGCATGCCCACGCCTACGGAGGCCGCAGATCGTCGCGCGACGTCCGTCGCCGCTGACGTCTACCACTGCGGCTGGGGCGGAGGGAGGAGCTGTCCTCTCCCTATCGCGGCTCGCCTCCTCCTTCGCGAGCATGACTACTTCGCAGAAGGAGGCGACCGCTTCCCACTCCGTCTCGCCCCGCAGCATGGCCTCGACCAATGCCGGGCGCGAGAGGTCTCCGCCTATCACCGTCGTGAGGACACGGCGGTGCTCTGCCCAAGCGGGGCAGTCCTGCACCGTATCGTCCTCCGGGCGATCTTCGCAGTGGTGACACCCAGGAGTTTCTTCTCTCCCTATCCGACAAAGGTACCTCCCGAAACTTCCGTGTCCGGTGAGGACCTGCGTCATGCGGTAGGTCAGGACGTCGTGACGCCTTTCCAGCGACTCCTCAGAGAGGGGTCTTACCGCCGCGATTATCACACACTATAGGAATTGATTATACAGATATTTTGCTCTGTGAATAGAACCTGCGGCACACAGTGCAGCAGTCCACTCGCTCAGCCACTACGTCAACCGTACATTGTAGGTTCGATACTTCTTGTATTTTATGTAAGCTTTTACACGCGGTTTCTCCCGCGCTGCTCGGCTCCTCATGGTCGTAGCGTGATGTTATATTATAGCCTATAGCCTTCCTCGTCAAATGGACTATCCAACACAAAAAATATTTTCAAATCGGTTCAGTAGTTTCAGAGCCTAAGGGTGGGTTCATATCTTACGGAACAACCGTCGCGTATTGTCGGTCGCGGAACGCCAGAGCAGACAAGTGTGAACGGTCAAGTGTTTTTCTATACATTTGTCTTTTATGGCGTTTTGCGACCTATCATCCGCGACGGATGTTCCGTCAGATATGAACCCACCCTAAACAATACAAGCAAACATTAAAATGTATCCTCTTTATAATATTAGTGTAAGATTACGTCGTAATACTTCAAGTACGATTTGCAGCGAAATACGTATTTATACGAGGTCTGCTGAATTGAACGGGTTGTGATATTGCTAATTCTTTCTAAAACTACCTAATACAAAAAAAAAAAATACAAAAATAAAACCACAGAACACAATTGATTTAATTTAATCAACTTCAACACACATAGATCCTACTCTAACAGTTTTCTTTTTCTCAGTACTGGAACAAAGGGTACCGACAAATGCGGATGTAGGGATCCCACCAAATTTAAGTTTTACCCCTTGAAAAAAAACGTAGCCTGGTTGATTAGGCACTTCTTCATTAACTTCCGTGTTTGGTTCACCAGTAGTATTCACTTCCGTGTCTGATTCGCCAGTGGTTTCATAAACTTCAACGGCTGATACGCCAGTATAGTTATTCACTTCCGTGTCTGATTCGTCAGTATTTTGATTCACTTCACCGTCTGATTCCCTAGTCATTTTATTCACTTCAATGTCCGACACACCAGCAGGAGATAATTCTTCAAACACTTCTAACTTTTCTACTGGTACTTTATTTGGATAGCTGTTAGTAATTTCAAGTATTGTAACACAAAGGAATATTATAGCAAGAACCTTCATTGCGACTGTTTTCTTCCTTGGTTCAAAGTTTACTGATGTAGGACGGTTTTCAACTTCTTATTTAAAGTTTTAGTATTTGTAGTTTGTTCATTTATTTTACATCATAAGTTTGTCATTAGAGTTCCGTACGTTGAAAGTAAAAACAAAAATTTTATAACATTACTAAATTGCCTAGGAAATATGAGATGCACTAGGTGTCACTTTATTTTTCTCTATTATGTTAAAAACACATTGCCCCATAGTAGAATTTCTGCTAAATCGTGTGTTCGTTTACAAACATTTACACTTACATACACAAATACCCGGACCTAGAACAATTACTTGTAGATCATAAAAAATAATATCTACTATAAATATGACTAAAAATCTTCACTCTTGTTTCAAAGTTACGTTTATACTTTTGCTTCAAAGGTACACCACAAATCATCGGCAGTATTGTTATTTCAATTTTCTCCTATACTTGTAAAGAAGATCGTCTTGAATATATCGCTCCTAAGATTGCGATAAAGACCGCCGATTTATCACCCGAATTAAAAGTTATTTATCTTGCGATTTCTTGAGTATGTTCTATCTGTCTATTTTTTTTTTTGACGGAACCTTTGGCGCGCTAGTACCTACTCGCTTTGGCTAATTTTTTTAGCAAAGTACTTATGGTTCATAAGTTTGTAAATATGTATTTATTATGCTTGTTAAAGAACCACTCAGACATTGCATCGTCGATTAGTACCTGTTTGCGGAGCATACGTTAAATAAAAGTTATGTAAATATGAGTTTAAAGTCTCGAGGTTAGTAGGTAATTCTATGGAAAACTTATTGCTCCGCTATCGGTTAACATTTTATTTTAATTGATACTAGCTGTGGCCGCGACTTCGTTTGTCGATGTCGGAACTTAACTATGTATTTTTTAGTGGAGTGAATCCCTTTCGGTGAAAGTCTCAGACTCACGCATGTTGTTGGGGAATTAGTTTTTTAGGAATTTTATGTTACCTATAACTGGTTAGAAATAAACTCTATGGCAGAGATTTATGGTCTGTTCTAGTTTTGTTTAAATATTTGAAAAATTTAATTGTCAAACTGGGAATAAAGCAGGGGAATCGTTTTGGTGTTTTTGGAATAGCATTGGATTACAAAAAATGGAAAAGTATTGTGAAAGTGATTTATTTTATAACAGTTTATTTTAATATGGAAGATTACAGTATATGCAAAAGTTACATGGATTTTTATTGAATCAGAACGTACAGAAGGATCTCAGAGTGAGTAGTTTCCCCTCTCGCCGAAATCATTTTACAAGACACGTGAGAGGGTGTGACGCTCTCGGTCAGCCAATACACGCGCTTTGCGGTCATCGCTGCTTTCTTGGGAGCGCAAAGTCGAAGTCAGAATTCTTTGCAAACTTAAGTGCTACTCCCTTTCGGTGAAAGTCAGACTCACATGAGAAGGCGTGACGCTCTTGGTCAGCCGTCAACCTCATTTCGCGTTCCTCCAAACTCTCCTGTGATGGAGAAACTGCCGTAAGAGAACACTGTGTACTAAGTCGAGACTCATGTTAGGTAGGCGTTTCTGACGTAAGAGTTCTGACTTGCCTTGCTCGAATTGCTGTTAGCGGCTCGGCTACGCTGTGAAAGGTATGTTTATTACCCGACTGCGCGACGCAAAGGAGGGTAATGTGTTTATCAGTCAATGTATGTATGTTTGTTTCTATGTGGCGTTCTAGAGACCAAATGCGTAGGCCGATTTTGATAATTCTTACGTCAATAGGATATGCTCTGTGTGGACGCACCACACAGAGCGCGCATTTTCCGCGCGAGGAAACTGACAAGCGAGACTGCTCACTCTGTGTGGATCGTCTATTGTTTTTCGACCGAGGCACGAAACAATATACGCGAGCAAAACAAAAGCCGCCACTGGATGGCTCGGGCGCTCGGTTGCTCGACCGCGGCAGCGCTGTCACTTGCTTCGCCCGAGACACGTCCACACCAACCGAGCTGCTTCGCGCGGAAAATGCTTCGCAAGGCTGCGCGGTCTGTGGGGACGCACCTAATCAATTCGTCTTAACCTTGCGAGTGTCACTAAAGACATGACAGTAATCAAAATTCACCACAGCGACAACTAGAGGCCATATTGTCAAAATGAAAAAAAAAAGTCGATGTACTATGTCAAGTGGGGTGTCATTGAATGAAACAGAACGACTCACAGTCGGGCCCATTTTTTTTTTTTGGGGTTGCAAAATCATCAAATGAGTCCTCCCGCCCTGGGTGGGGCGGAAGGGACTGTCAGACTCTTACTGACTAAAATCCACCCGTGTTCCTTCGGATGCCCTTTACGTTCCGGGGCCACGGTATCCTGGATTAAGAAAAATTCGCGACCCCAGCAGGCATTTGGCCCCATAAGGGGCCCCGTCGGTGACGCGTGAAACACGACGCGCCACCGACCCGGGCTTGGTCCTTGGTCGGACGGCGAGCATACCCATTACTCAACGTCCGCAAGCCCGCTCCGCCGCTGTGCCCTCTGCTATTCAGAGGGACACGCGTTGGAGCGTCCACCCGACAGGCTATTCGCATACGGGCAAAGAGACCCCTTAGGCACACAGTGCCTAAGGAAGAGTTTTTGCCCGCATCCCAGGGTTCACCGTCCCGAAAAACTGGTCTTCCCCCCGGACGTATCCGAGAGGGACTCCAGTCCACGGGCGCACGTGGAGGTTTCCTGTCTTAGGTCGGGGCCCCTTGAAGAAGAAGATTTGAGTGGTAAATTTGAATGGGCCCCGACTTTGAGTCGTTCCGTTCTGCTTTTTCCTGCTGTTCTGTTGGGCTTGTTTCTTTCTTTTTAGTTTTTATTCAAGTTAATTCTTTCACGCATTTTTTAAAATCTAATTCTTCTAAATCTTCAATAGTTCTCTAGGATATATCTACGCTGATTTAAATTGTAGGAAGTAAGTTGGATATTTTTTGAACTGTAATTGTTTCGAGGTGTAGGTAATGGTAATGATTCAAAAACAATCAAATCTTTCTGTTATTTTGTGTTTATGTATGTTTTAAATTGGTGCTCAAACCAGTGCATAGATTCTGTATTAAACGACAACAAGTTTTACTCATCGAGTCAAATAATAAGCTATTTTTTAGGTATCACGCGGTATGCTAAAGGGGGAAGAGCAATGCTGTCGTTCAATTTCGTTAACAAATTGCAGCGATACTGTAAATCGACCAAAAATTATAGTCTAATGTTTTAGATAAACACGGATCTTTGAAATTAACCTTTTAACCGCGCGGCTAAATATCAGTTGCCGTGCCTCTAGCGCGCGGCTATGAATCGTCCTTTCCTCTTCTCCTCTCTTTCTGCTCCTTTTAAGCTCCGATTTGTTAAGTATCATGGTGTACAATAAAAAGTATTCTATCTGTCTATGTAAATAAATAGAGAGATATAGAGTAGATGCAATAAAATCGAAGAAAACAACAAAAATATTGAATATTCTCTGTCGCATAAATACGACACGGGCAGTAGGGGCACGGAAATATTTGTCGCATATATGCGACTCGCGCGGTTAAAAGGTTAATGTCGCTCGAACAAGGACGTTTCTTATGCAAACTATGTACCTAGAACATTATTGATCTAAACTAATATGTATTATAAATGCAAGTATGTTTGTTTGTTTGCCTTTTCTCGCTAACTACCTACTGAATCGATCGTCGCAAAATTTTGCGAATACGTTGTCAGGAGTATAGACACGGATATTTATAGGGTATCTTTCATCCCAAAAAACAGAGTACACATTTATACATTCACTGAGTACCTACGTCTCTTATTGACTTGAATAACCCTGGCGGTTGAGAGTATGTCATGCTCAATCAAATGTCTCGCTGATGGTGGCGCGTGTGTCGGATCATTTGGCTCCCTTCAAAATGGTTGAGCTGAATGGTGCTGATACATGTGTCATGTTCGTGAACGGGCGCTGTCAGTTGGGACTGTTCATCTCTTAGTTGCTAAGGTTTATTTTAATTAGCTATTGATTATTTTGTTTCTGAATTGTCTTTGTTTTAATTTTCTACTATGGACACTTTTAACTTGCTACATCGTTCTCACATAATGTACCATCTCAAAATGAATGATGTAATAAAGGTATTTGTAATAATTTTGGCGATCTAAAAAGAGTGTCCATGGAGTTTCTTGCCCGTTCTTCTCCATAGAGATCTACATCTTGGAACGGGCATCTTCGGTACTTTCACAGTTTTTATGTCTTGTGACTGGGACTGTAGCACCATAACTTTTTAGTGTTTAATTACATTTTTATTTGTCTATGACAATTCAAAAGTGCCTGTAACTGGCCTACTTGAAATAAATGCTTTGATTTTTGATTGATTGACAGACAGAAGAGAGCTGTTGCCGGAAAAAAAAACAATTACGTTCATATTCCAGATGGCGCCGTATAGACTTACACGATCCGTATTGTTTCTCAAATTCTAAATTAACGCAAGCGAAGCCACGGGCAAACGCTAGTAATTAATAATATAGTATTTTTTAAAGAATTTGTAGAATTTAACAATAGGGTATTTTTTCACTGTGTTATTCTTTAATTTACCTGTAGTATATGAGCATGAAGGCGATCCCGGCACAGAAGGCGGCGGCGGCGGCTGCAGCCAGCGGCGCGGGCCGCACGGCGCGACCTGACCAGCACCACGCTACCACCAGCAGCCAGTTCTCGATGCACATCACGCAGTAGAACGTTACCTGGGACGTACACAACATACATTATACAGGGTGAATTTTTCAACTGAATGTGGATGGTGTGCATAGAAACGCCGACAGTTGGCACGTGGAGAGGGGTAGCGATCACGCCACTGCCTCCTCACCCCGCGCCCCTACTTCGCACCCCGCTCCGTGCGCTCCTGCAGGCGTCGCTCGCGCCGCCATCGAGTCCCCGGTCCCCGAGCCCGGCGGCCCGCCGCACTTTGTCCGCCACCGCCGCCGAGAGCGGGCGTCGTCATCCCCCGGTCCGCGAGCACCTGCGCATGCGCGCGGCCCGCGCGCGGTCGCCGGGCGCCGCCGCCCCCGCTTCACCTTCACTTCGTCCAGAACAACCGTCGAGAGCGGGTGTTGTCAACACACAAATCGCGCGCAAGTGAGCAGTATTGTCACGATCGGATCAAATTGCCATTATAATTTGCTTCAATATAATAGGCTAGTTGCCCTAAAAAATGTAATAAGTCCGTCTTTTAGATTATTCAAAAATATGGGACAAGTATTTTTTTATTTGTAAATTAGACAAAAAATGACAAAGAAAAGTTACGTGTGACGTCACGCCGCACGTAACTTTAATGGACTATCTTTGTTATTTTTTGTTTAACCGAAAAAAGAAAAAATACGTGTCCAATATTTTTTTTAATCTAAAATACGGACTAAACAGAATGTAATTATTTTGACCCTGGAAACTACCCTATTACACTAAGTCAACAAGAGACTTTCATTTCGCAATCATCCATCCAACCAGACGCCATATTGTCAAAATGAAAAAAAAAACGAAAAACTATGTCATCCAACCTGCTAGTGATTCCGTCGCTCGTATCGAATCAGCTAAACAGAATAGCTCGACACCTCTCAATGGGACGAGTTCACAGCCCGAATAGATGACTATATCCAAAACTACGCGAAATATAGAAAAACACTGAAAGGAGTCCCGGCCGAGGTCGATTTTGACGAAAAATTCTGGATTTAAGAAAAATCAATAATCCAGACCAGGAATCGAACCCGCTGATTTCAGAAAAAAATCACATCATGTATGATTACACCAGGCGATAGTGCAGCGCGGCGCCGCGCTGCATTTTAGTAGCGACTCAAAATCTAACCTTATTCACGACAAGAAAAGATACACATTTGAAGTATCGTTGCGACACGTCGCTTCGCGTCGCGTTTCGGTGTGAACTGACCGTATACTTAGTTTCCGCCAGATAAATGTGGAATAAAATAAAATACGTTGACCCCCATATTTTGCAATATTTCAAAACTATTCAAAAAATTTAGAACGACCAAAAGCAACGTGTCGTGGTAAGAGGCGATCTTGACCTTATATTTTATTTTGAAAGAATGATGGTGGTATGAAATTCGAACGATGCATTATTAGGATCAATGACCTTTATTCCAGACTTATTTGGCGGGGACTATAGCTTATATAAAATATTGTATCGGTATCCTCCAACACCGCTTCGCACTAAAAATATAGATTGTTAAGTTCCGACATCCACGCGAACGAAGTCGCGGGCACAGCTAGTTACTAATAAGAGATCAAATTCTGAGACGTAATGATATACGGCAAACTTAAAGAGAACGTTTACAGCCTTACTACAAAAACTTAAACATCTGTTGAACACTTGTCTAAAAAAAGTGTGACTGCAAAACGAACCTTATTTCAACGACATAATCTGACATTTTTTTAGACAAGTGTTCAATAGACGTTTAAAAGTTTTTGTGGTACGATGGTTTATGTTTGCCGTATATTAAGTTAGCTACCTTACTAGGTGGCTCTGAAGTCGTCAACAGAGCCAATAGTCATAGGAAGATTATGATAACCATTAACTTACCATCTTTTGACGATGGTTGAGCTCCTGCAGGTTGACGTACGCGAACACGTACACGAAGGCGATCAGCGCCGACAGGTACGCTTTGCGCGGCCGACTGATGCGTTCTCCATGGAACACGTTCTTTGGAGATATTAGCCACAGGAACATTGATAGCCAGTGGAGACCTAACGGTAAACATGGAGAACATTTGAAGGATTAGATATAGGAATATTAACCCAGAGGAGATTTAACTAGGTTCAGAAGTATAAAGCTAAAGATAGCGTGACTACTTAGTTACCATAACCACTTTGTTTTCGTACATGATTGTTTAAAAGAAAATTAAAAAAGTCACTCCATTTGTGGATAGTTCACTTACATGTTTATGTATATAATTTAATTTGATATAATTTGATTTTGTGTATTGTATTGTTTGAATTAAGTTTGAATTAATTTTATGAATTTTAATTGAAATCTTTTCTAATTGAATTAATTTTAAATTTATTTTTAATTTTCTTGAATTTGTAAAATATGTCTGTATTCAATTTTATTTTCCTTCATTACTTTTAATTAATTTTTTTTTTTTTTTTTTTTAATATATTTATGCATATTGTTTTTGTCGCGTAATTAAAAAAAAATATGGTAGGTACTTTTAGTTATGGAAGATCGGAGTCTCCTAATACAGGCATTTTATGCTTAAAAGGAGACTCCAATCACTAATATTGTAAAGATACTACATGAGAAAGAAAAATAAATTATTTGAATTTGAATTTGAATTTGAATATTCAAACCCAAATCGCTGCGTCCGAAAATATTCAATAAATACGTGTCAGTAAAATAAAGAAATTTACTAATAAAAGTCAGTATTTTTCATGATTTAAGGGCGCCAACGTGACGTGTTTTTTTTGCTAGATATTGATTTATTTTCAATTTAATTTTTTTTCTGCCATAATATTAGATTTAGAACTTACCTATAACTAAGAAGACCCAGTACTCGTAGACTAGAGCGTACACTGTGAGTGCGCAGATCCGCGCCGATATCGTGCCCAGCCGCCACAGAAACTATAAAGAGACACAACAACGTATTAGGTAAGTTCGGTCGTAGAGCAGGACGAATTTCGTACATTGACCTATTATTACTGTCTCTGTCACTCCCGCGTAAATAGGTATAATGAATCTCGCTTGCACAGATGCAATGGCCGTGAATGGCCGCCGTCCTCAGGGATTGTAGGTAAATCTTTTACCAATAGTATAGCGGGTGTAAGAAGACACTTAACGAAGCCGAAAGCCACATAATCATTCTACCCATTATTTGGATCATTTTTTTCCTTTAGACCATACCTGGGACTCCACGGGTTCTCGAGATATTGAAGATCAAAATTGCATTTATTAAAACTTTTTTTTACAAAATCGAATTCTAAGGATTATTACAAAACTTTTTTCCAAACAAATATTACCTGAATTTTCGATTTTTCTAAAAAAATTACGCACGCACGTCGATACGTTCTTATCACAGCGCGTTCCAGCATAGGCGCGCTTGTGTGCGTCAAGCCGCCCGCCTACGCACACAACGACACGAAACCCGTTTGCTTTACATTGCGCGCAATAAAATTATTATTTTTTTGATACCTAAAAATAAAAGTCGGTTCCCAGTGATAATTTTAGCTTAAAGCTACTTAGATGTACAGTATGCGTAGTTAACGGCTTTTTGATGTGTTTAATTACACTCTGTACATAACCGCATACTGTTATACCGGTTACCTTTTCCTTAATAGAAAAATAAACGCCAGTAGGTAAAAAGGTCAATGTCCGAAATTCCTCCCTCTACGACCGGACCAGAGAAAATAAGTATCGTGCAGTTTTAACAATCACTTTATTGTGACGATAAAATCTTAATTCATCATTTGCCTGGCCTTTTCTCAATTATATTGAAGTCGGCTTCCAGTCGAACCAGATGCAGCTGGATATCAGTACATGGAGTGATTGCCTATCGGACCTCCACAACCCAGTTACTGAGTAATACGATACCCCATGGTAAGACTAGTTGTCAGAATTTAGAGCTTCTAACTAGTAGTAACGACTGTCTAAGATCTATAAATGGTAGCCGGGACCAACGGCTTTACGTGCTTTTCGAGGCACGGAGGAAACTCGCTATGATAGATGTAACCCATCCACCAACGACCATTTATATCTAGACGCCTCATGCATGATCTGACTAACGAAAATTTTCTGCCAAGTCGCTGAGGTACGACGTAAGCGAGGGGGACGGTGTACTGCGTTCTGATTGGCTAACTCAAGGTCAGTGCGACGAGGGGACTCACAGGAGTGGTCGAAACTAATACGAACATAAGACTTTTTTGCCTAATGTGTTGACAGACATCAGTCGCCTGTGATTAGGAGTCTAGATATAAATGGTCGTTGCCATCCACAGACCAAACTACCCAATCAGATCATCATAACAATAAAGTTGCTTTTTGTGATCTACTGATCTGTCACAGTGAAATTGTGTGTTTACCTGAAAGATGACCCCAAGCCAAGTAAGTACCAGTCGGTGCACGTTCTGCAGCCGCACGTTTTTACTGAAGCTGGCCAGCGCCCAGCACACGGAGAACAGAGATAACGACGCTGATATCACGTTCAACTCGGCGAACGCTTTGTTTTCTAAAAATGTTAACATTTTCTTATATTTCTTTCCAATCTTTTTCGTCTCATTTACTGATGGATGGCAGAAGTAAATCATTAACATTGTGACTGATTCAAAGTTATAGAGTCATTATTCTGTGATTATTCCAATTTATTTAGGGTTGCGTCCCTAAAGTAACATTGGACAAGGCGTAACACAAGTGGCAAGCGAAAAACCTAAACATTCAGTTAGACTTTCAATTTAATACCCAAGCACATAAAGTTTGAAATCTACTGAAGGCTACTGGAATCTACTGACCATTAACCACAAAACGAACAAAAACGCTCTGTTCCTAATATTTAATTTTCAACTTTATAGAGTAGTTTTTAAAGTTGGAAATGTATTAATGACTACTGGGACTTAGCGTTTACTGCTTCTCGCTTGTTTAAGAGGTCAGGTTAGGTAGAAGATAATGACTTCTAAGTCTTACCGGACGGCTCATCGATGCTGGGCTCGGGTGTGACAGCGAGGTCGCTGGCTGGCTCTCTGTTGGAGTCCTTGAACAGTATGTGTAGCTGCAGCAGTAACATCGGCGCCGCCTCGCAGAACGCGTGCACTAGGCGGAGCATGCCTGTCACACGATAATGTTCCTTAATTACCAGAGGTCGGAATTAGGTAGAGTTATTTAAGTGTAAGTACTTGCATCGAAATGTTGATATTAATAAGGATCTTCCCGGGGTTTCTAATAGACAATCCCATGTGGCCAACAGTATTACAAATAAATAATAATAAAACCTCAAAGATCTATAGATAAATAAAACAAAGATAATTAACATGCAATTTTAACTATTTAATCACGGGATTTTTATGATGATAACAAATGCATGAAATTAACAGAAATATTTACTCATCATACTGATAATCTGTCACTTTCTCTGTCTTTTTTTTTAGAAATCGCCGCTGCCCTGGTTCAGGCAACTGTATGCTAGATTATGTTAAAAGAAAGTAAAGGTACTCACACAAATCCCGCACTTGATGCTTCACCCTCCTCAACTCCACGGGTACTAAGAGCCTCGCATACCGCCACAGTACGCCAAGCTGCAGACAGTGTAGTAGTATGGGCAGCCATGGCGGCCGGCCCTTGCGACCCTCGCCCGCCCACCACACGTGTAAGTACCAGCGGAGGGATAGCACCTGGAGGTAACCGACAAGGATTTTTTAAAATTAAAATGTTCTACTGGGTGCTAGGTACTTCAGAGTTCAACTGGCTGGTGTCGCGTAGCTATTTTGCGGATGCTGGTGAGCTAGTTCTTCGAGGATTAATAATAGTCCTGGTGCCCTACCATGAGCTCTTAACGCGATCCAATTTACGCTCAGGGAACGAGATGGCGCTAGACGACTTGTATAGCTCTGTGATGTTGGGACCTTGGCTTGTAGTAAAGGAAACACTGTTTACAGTTTGGTGTCTTTTATTAGACTGAAACTCCTAAGTACAATAAAAGGAATATAAAGAAAAGTTGCTTACATAGCTAGGTGCGCGCACATATAGGTATCTTACTACGTAATAATATAACTCACACTTCAGCTCTGTCTCTTTCCCACAGCCTAAACTGGATCGCGTTAAGAGCTCGTGGTAAGGCCTCTGACAGATTTCGGCCACGGCGGCCAATCTCAACGGAGTTTAGCCAACTGCGCGGGACATACACACATCAAAAGTGTCTAGGGATCAAGCATTTTTATGCGGATTTCTTGAGATTGAGATGTGGCTTTGTAATAAATTTATGATTTTATAAATTTATATGGATCCTTTTTGGTGCATTTCATAATTTGAATCAGGAACTGTGAATCAAATTCGAGTAAAAGATGAAAATCAGCTGTCAATATTTTCCCTATAAAAACATACAACGCATTGAAGACATTATTAGTGCTACTGTTTCCCTACTACTGATTAAAACCAACGTTATTATGGAGCGGCGACGTCATTTAAGCAGGGAAGAAATGCTCAGAGCCGTGGGAATGATAGAAGCTGGTTCCCGGCAACGTACTGTGGCTTTAGCTCTGAATACAAGTCAGAGTGTTATCAGTCGACTTTGGACACGTTACCGAAGCACTGGTACCGTGGCTGAGCGCCATGGAGGACGGTATCGCTGCACCACACGGAGACAAGACCGATACATTCAAATCTTAACTCGAAGAGCTCCAACAATAACCGCCATGATGTTAGCCGTGAGGCTTCATCACTCTTCAGGGAACTTAATTAGCGACCAAACAGTCAGAAACCGCTTGCATGAAGTGAACCTTCATTCCCGAAGACCGCTACGGGTACCACCTATAGCAATGCACAATCGTAGGATTCGATATCAATGGGCTCTTGAACACAGAAATTGGGCAGAAGAACAATGGCGTTTCGTGTGCTTTTCTGATGAGTCTCGTTTCGGTATGAGACCGGATACAAGACGTATACGACACTGGAGAACCCCTGGACGCCAACAGCGATTAAAATCCTGCCAGGAAGTCCATCCTTATAGTGGTGGAACCATCATGGTATGGGCGGGTATTTGGATCGGCGGAAGAACTGAGTTGATTTGGATCAGAGGCAACCTCAACGCTCAAATTTATGCTGAGACGATTGTATCAGACGTCATCGTTCCTCTACAAGTGCAAATCGGTCCCTTATTTCAGTTAATGCATGATAATGCACGACCGCACACCGCAAGAGTTGTAAGACAGACTCTCGCCGCAGCTAACATCAATGTCCTGCCCTGGCCTGCTCAGTCGCCAGACTTGAATCCGATTGAGCATGCATGGGATATGCTACAGAGAAGAGCTCTGCCGAATATGGAGGGTATCCAGTCGCAAGAAGACCTTTTTTTGTTGTTGCAACGAACATGGGCGGCCATTCCACAGCGTGATTTGGATGAACTCATTTTGAGTATGCCAAACCGATGTTCTTGTGTTGTTAGTGTTCGCGGTAGAAACACGGATTATTAATTGTTTAAGTTACCCAATAAAATTTTAAAGAAAACTGTTATTTCAGTCTGTTTTTCGAACTTTTGTGTTAGTGGTTCAAATGTCAAAAATCCCTTTATTAGGAAAATGGCAAATTTCTTTATTAATGCAAAGGTGACTTGGTTTATCGTTACTGTGACAAACGAAAACACTTTATTTGATGAATCCTTAAAGAAAATTTTAATTAATATCAATCAGGAGAAAAGTTATTGCAAAAATATATGTTGATCCCTAGACACTTTTGATGTGTGTATTATAGTGCAAAAGTGTGCGCAGGCACAGGTGCACTCTCTGTTCCTTTACTCTCATAGTTTCGATGGGACGGCAACCCGACATGACCGGAGAGAGATCAGGCGCAGGACCAACAGTTTAACGTGCTTTTGGAGGCACGGGGGTTTTATACCGCCAACTTCCAAACTCCGGGAAAAAACTTAAAATTATTTTTTTTTTAGAAAATCTCTATGGTACGTTTTGCCCGACCCGGAAATCGAACCCAGGACCCCATCCTCAGCCGTCGCTCTTACGACCACGAGACCAACGGGGCAGTTCAAGGATTAATGTGTCGATTGCTCATTCTTTAACTTTATATTTTAATCATAATCGTATGGTAAAAATAAAAAACAGCAATATTATCATGCTCCATTAGCAGTTCCATTAGCTCAAAAGCCGAGATACCAAATACTTTAAAAAAGATTCAAATCCACGTTCCGTTTAACTTAAAAGTTGAAAACAATACACACCTGTGAAATAAGCAGCGAAGTGATTACAATAGATATGGCGGCTGCGAAAGTGCCTTTATATCCTCGTTCGAGCAACGCGTAGCCCATGACGACGTCGAACACCACGTCGCAGAAGTACCCGGCGAGCGAGATCACGTTGAAAAGCACGTCGCACAGCGGCAGGAACTCCGCCATTTCCGAACATTTCTTTCAACTGCTTATTTTTGATGAAATGTTTTTAATTTGTCCTTCAATTTTCGTCATTTGCTGTAATAAGAAAGATTTTTAAAATTTTTTTGAGAAACGGGCAAGTAACATTAATAGCTACGTGAAACGAAACGTTTAGTACAAACGTTTCGTTTCACGTAGAAGTTACTCTTATTTTTGAGGTTATGTTTCTAGGTTCTATTATTTAAAATAAAAAATACTAAAATATCGTTAATTCACTTTAAATAACATCTAACAGATTGTTTCTGAACTAAGAAATAAAAGTTTATTTCTGTGAAATGAAGTGACGCGTTCCGTAACTAAGCGCAACAGCAAAACGGAACCAGCCCTGTGTAACTTAGAACATTCAGGTCAATGTATGGAATTTATTCCCAATCCATTGCCAACATTCAAAAACACGTCAGAAAATCATATTGACCAACATCACAGTACTAAATAATGATACCACGTGACTAAATTATGGAGACCGAAACAAATATGTCTGCCTTCGTGTTGTGTTTTTCAGTTTGTTTTTCCTTTTTCTGTATGATTTGGGAATATAACTTACAAGAATAATTTCTGTGATTGTGTTAACGTTACGTTGAGTGGAGTGTCTAGTCAGTGCGTCGTCTTAGAAGTGGTTTGCTTTTCAATTTCATCCTCACATAATTTTTAACGAGAAAATGAATAATTTAGAACTGTTGAAGATAAAACTAGACATCGACTCGAAGTTTGTGGGATTAGGGTCATAAAGGAGTCCTGGCATACTGGAAATAACTTTTTTCCAAGGTTTCCCTGTATCCAAACCGGTGAGTACATCTGCTGATGTGATTTTGTTCTCATACTCTCACAGCACTAATTTGAAATTAAAAGCATCATCAACATCTGTAATACAACCCTCACCAATCAAAATTAGCTGAAACTAGTGAAGAAAAGTTTTAAATATTTTTCTACATACAAAATTATAATTTTGGTTCATGTTGGTCGAGTCTAAAGACATTATCTACCTGTGACACCATTATACTGCGAATCTATAATTAATCTTAGAATTTCATGTTCCAAGCATAATAATTTATATATTCATTTAGTTATTCTGATAGTGTAAAGAGTGCTTTCTTTAAATCACACTTTATAAATTTGCAGTGAAACAGCCAGTGAGAAGTAATGTTTTATATTTTTTATTCCAGCTATTAGGAGAGGCTAAATGCTGTTGGTATTGAGGAATCGGTGAATCTACCAATAGTAAAACAACATGTGCAGCGAAATGTATGTGCTTAACTCTTCGGAAAAAAGGATTTCAATAAATATGGAAACCGTTGGAAGGTATGCAATCCCAACTTTGAATTTGATCGCTTTACCTCTCACTGACAGACAATTATCAAAATTTCCACATCATTACACCTATTCAGAGTCAAAAAGTAAATAATTATAAAAAGAAAAACGTGAGTTTTATTAATATGTAAAAAATAACAAACAGACTTTCAAAGATATTTTAATAATAAATATGTTTAAAAAGCTGAGTTTCTGTAGCACATTCATAACACTTGTGAAGCCTTACCGCATCACCACATAAAAATAAACAACTGTTGAAGGGTTTTCTAAAAAAAGAGTTGAGTTCCAAAACAACCCGTAGATATCAACATGAAATGTTGTTTTGATGTTGACAATTATTTTAGGCTTTAGTTTTCAAGAGATATTTATCTTTTTTTAAGACGGTTTGTTTTTATATTGTTGTAAGTCTTTTATGATACTTTTCATTTTCCCGAAATATTATTAACAAATTCTTGTTTCATTTCAGATACTTTCTACAAGCCAGCTATTGAGGTGTTTGCTGCAAAGTTGTGCCTTCACTCTGAAGGCTTAGGAGTGGTTTGGTAACGATCGGTTTACCCTTGTGAAGCAAAGGCGGGTCGCTAATAATTTATATAAATTAATAAATGTTGAAGTTATATAAATCAGTGTTTTCTTTCACCAAGTTTTATTTTAAAATCAATAAATTTTGGAACCTACCTACTACCTGCGTAGTATGCATTTTATCGATATCGATAAACTAAATATCGATAAGGTATGACAACTCTATGATGCGTTGGGCATCCCTATTTCTGTGTATGTGAAACTTTTATGTTGGTAGCCATGTTTTTTTGTTGTGATTGGTACCACTTCCGTTATAAACTCGTTATGACCTAAATGTTCTAAGTTCCGACTCTTAAAATTACATGCTCTGTGAACGGAACGGCATTGTTTGTTGACGTTTCACGGCACGTCTCAAGTTTACGAGAACTTGGTAGATTCTTTTTCTAGTATTTTCTGAGTGTTTTGTGAGCAATAATGTCTAATTACACAGATTTAGTGAATAAATTCGGCAAGGAGACGTCTCGGGCGGCGTGTAAGAAGTGTGGCTACGCTGGACACCTCACGTTTCAGTGCAGAAACTTTATCAAGGTAAACGAACTTTAATTATACTTTGTTTTGCTGTTATTTCTTCCTATAATAATAATAATAATAAGCTTTATTTGTTCTCACAGTATAAAACCTTAAGATTAAATAGTTAAAATATTAACAGTGATCGTGGCTTTATAGTCACAGTACGGATCGCAACTGGCATCTTAGCTAGATTACAGAGTAACCTGTGTTAAAGATACCAGTCCCATTCCCTTATAAATATATGAGACAATTTCACGAAAATCAATGTTTGTTTTTCTTTTTTGCAATCCAGAATTTATTAACAATGTGAGAAAAACAAGATAGAATTTAAAAACTAATGGAAAATTTTCTTTGTATGCATGCGCGTGTGAGTGAGTTTTAATAGATTTGTAAGTGTGGGTGTAAATGTTTTTGGTTATGTGTATATGTGTGTGTGTCTGTGAGTGTTTGTGTATGTTAGTTATACTACACTATTGTACTTAGGAGGTTTTCCGTCTCTTATAAAATTATAAATAATCTTGTTTTTTGTACTTGCTAGTAAGCAGAATATTCTTGTTTCTTTCAGGTTATTGTTTAGTTAGAGAAATTATCTTCATTTCTTGTTATTACTTTGGTACACTAACCTTAATTAATTGTTGTATGAACCAATTAATATATTTATTACTATTTTGTATAGACAATAAGCATACATAAAATCAGTCATCACAAGAGGATCATTAAGTAGGTACTACATTTTTCAAACTACCAATATGTCATTTACATGACTAATTAGGATATAAATTAGCATTATCTATGTATGGCACTATGATTATTTATGGTTTGGTTGCAGGTGGACCCTAACAAGGAGATTGTACTGGATGTGAGTAGTACTAGCAGTGACACTGAGGAGGAGTATGCCACCCCACTGCAGAGGCTACGAGAAGCAGAGCTGAGACAGAAACTACAGGAGAAGTTACAAAAGGCCAAGGAGAAGAAAAAGAGTAAAAAGAGAAAGAGATCTAGGTAAGTACAAAGAATGTTGTAGCTGCTGAGTTGTAGTTTCCTGTAAGCAGATTTTTTTACACTGTCCAATGAATAATCCACTGGGAATTGTCTATCCTTGTCAGTGTAATAGATACAGTATGTTCCCGCAGTCTAAACTGTTGAAGATAGCAACTAAAATTTTAGACAGTAGCAGTTTATCACCCAATGGTGTACTTGTATGGGATTTTTCAACAAAAATCTTGAAGAGTGTATCCAAGGCTTTAAAAATAGTTTTAGTAAATAATTGTAATTTATCATAATTATCTGTTTACAGATCATCCAGCACATCATCAACAACAAGCACCTCTTCATCATCATCATCATCATTGTCAACATCCAGCAGCGAATCAGAAAGAGACAAGAAGAGGAAACATAAAAAGAAATCAAAGAAATCCAAATCGAAGAAGTCTCATAGTGAGAAGAAAAGAAGTCGAAAATAACATTCGAGATATTTGGACGCAGTTTAACAGAGAGAACACACATTGTGTGTAAGGATGAGTTGTTTCTGTTAAATTGTGTTCATTTTATATTTTCAGATTAGTAAAACAGATTTATGTTGACGCAATAGTGGTCAAAACATGGACATTTGGACATACCATTAAAAAAATATTGCTGTTTCGAAAACTCAGCCTAGATAAGAAGGCCAAGCTATGTGCTATGAATTAGTAGTATTAGATCAGCAGCCACTCGAAGCAATACTCCTAATGATTGACTTCACGAATTTCCAGTAACTTCATTGGCTCTCCTATTTTTCGTTCACATAGTGAATCATTAGGAATATTGCTAAGTAGCTGTTTTATACATGCTGTTATTGAGGAGTAATTATAACAATACAGTATGGCCTGCTGTTTGTTTCCAATTTTGTGCAATATTTGTATGGACTATGCTCAAACTGTAATAGACATCCAAATAAAACTCTATGATATTATGACCTATTCCTTAACCATCAATAGCCTTTTTATAAGCAAAATATTACTCCAATACTTCCATAGTTGTGTAGTAAGATGATTTCTTACAATAAAACTTAGGCTGATTATTGTAATTTTTAAACAAATAAGATATGTTTTAGTTAGTTTTAATTTAGGGAAGCCATGTATTGTAACTGTGAATCTATTAAATAAATATTTTTAGATATAATTATTTGTGTTTTTTTTATGTTTGAAGGGTTTGCTCTTGACCTTAGTCTAGGTCAGGAGTGACTAAGACAAGGTCAACGATGGAGCGAGCTTACCCAGGAGAAACCTGTTTTATTTTTGTTTTGAATTAGTTTGTTTGAAGTCACTGGAAAAATTTGTATGTTTTTGTGTTTTCACTTCTAAACGGCTTGGCCGATTTTAATGTCTTTTTAGTATATTTGGCAGATATGAGAATAGACAGTAGATAATTAATTAAAAAACTTGCAAGTAATCAATGGTTACTCTTCCAATTTTTTTTTGTGATGTGTAGATAAAAACATGTTAAGTGGTCTTATCCGCAAGTCAGGGTGACAACCGTTGCGAGTTGTGGAAAGATATGTATTCTTCTCACTTAGGAGTTATTTACAACCTTTTGAGCAATGCCATAAGGTCAATTCAACAGTGGTCTACTTGTAAGTCCCTGAACCATCAGTGAAACTAGGTACATTGGTATACCTTGACAATGTAATTACTGAAGGGGGTGGTAGAGATAGCTGTATTGCAGACTTAGCTTATTAAGAGTTGCATTATTACTTAAGGCGCGGACTGACTACGATTTTAATCGCTTATGACCGCGTAAACTATTGTCACCACTATGGAGCGTCAATAAGATTGAAAATTGAAAAAATGATATTTGTGTTGAAATGTGACGTAAGCTGCGAATGGGCATTTATTTTACTGCTTTTCTTTAGATTATTTAAAATATAGACATAAAATTAAATAATGGTTTGGTTAAAGTTTAAAAAAAATGGAAAACCTACTAAATTCTTAAAAAAAACTGTTGTTATCGCTGGAAATACAGAGATCTTCGACGTCAAAGTTTATTTTTGTGCTACAACTTCCCAATTTTTATTGGGAATATCAAACTCTTATTTATTATTCTGTTCGGTTTAAATTCTTCTTTATACCCTTCTCTGTTCACTGTATTTTTCGCGTTGCTTATTTTTATTACATTACGTCATACTCGACGTTCTAAGAAACCAATTTTTGGGAATATTGAGATAACACCGCGCCTTAACTTAAAACTGTAGAAACGCATACATTCAGAGATGTGGTAAGTAATAGATTCTTATTATAAAGAACTCAAGGTGATGATAGTCCTAAAAATTAAGTAGCAAGCCAAACATTTTTTACTTACAATACCAGAACCCAGAATACCACATTCCTCTCTTTAGAAAATAAACCATTAGGTGTACTGTATTGTTACAGAAAACTAACAAGATTTGTAAAGTGCAAGTAAGTTATCATTGTTTTAGTATTGTTTACAAGGAATTAAATATATTCAATCAGATTCTTAACGCCTACCTAAGATAAGTCAAGTTACACTAAACAAGTTTACAAAATTTCAGAACAAAATGGTATAGATGTGGCAAAATATTGATTACAATTTAGTATCTTTACATGGGAATGTAACACTCGCAGGTTTTAACGTGTTGTTCACTCGAGGAAACGGATCTTATCAACGTGTAATTACTAAGTTGCTACTAACTTGAAACGCGCGAGAAAGTGGGCTAATATGACTTTCGCTGACTCGTAATTGATAAAATGAACATAATGTTACTAAATGCCAACGACAACTGATAATATTTAAGTTCACTTTGACTTACTTTCTTTAAAAATAGCGCTTAGTCTACTAGTAAATAACACAACATACCTTTTCGTAAGAATTTCTGCAAACTTTTTGATGGAGGTACCAGGATGTAATAATCTACGATTTAAAACACACATGTGCATTTCTCACGCATTGTATTATAAATGTTGATATTTATACATATATTCTCACGGCTATCACTATTCACATCACATAAAAAGCTTAGAATATTTTGGTTAAGTTATTCTAAGTTTCAATCAAGTTCACGTCAAAAGTTCATTGATACTAGTGACATCTAGCGTATGGCACGCGGAGTACGGCAAAGCTCGATCGATTATAGTGGGTGCGTTCATTGTCGATGAATGCTCGGAATGCATCCAGTTTACCAGTACTGCATTCTTTTATCCTTACACATTCGTCTTGTCCTTTAAAAGTTGTAAATAATTTTTGTTTGTAAGGAAATGTCTTACGACTAGTTCTTGATCTGTCATTTGACGCAGCCTTGGACGGCGGTCAGGCGCAGGTGGTCTGCGAAATTACCGTTAGATTTAAAATAACGTATAGGTAAAATAATATGATAACGTGCGAATATTCTCATAAGTACTTTTACTCACTTATTACAATGAACGGAACATCCACCGAGAAGTCTTAAAAAGGCTGGCAATGCAAAAACTAACGCAGCTTCGTCCATGGCTAATGTTTTAATTAACTGTATTGGGTTTGTCTTCATGGATGCCAAGTCGCATATTTTCCCCTGAAATGTTAGCATTAAAGTCTATTAATTTCGACTCATTCTAGAGAGACTTCTACGATGTTGAAGACAATGGATTCTACTACCAGTTCGGCAATATTTTTATAACACTACTAGTTTCTGCCCGCAATTTCATTCGCGTGAAGTTTTGTCCCCTGACCAACTGACCCCCCGCGTCGCATCCCGTTACACGGGCTATTACTTTTTCCGATTTGCTAGACAAAAATTCAGATTTTTATCCCGTACTAAATTTTGAAAAAAGTTAGGTACCGCTCGAGTACAGTGCAATTTAAGGCAAATGTTGTCCCGATCGATTTTGGCCATGTTGCCATCTCTCAGCAAAGAGTAATTTATCACCATCGACACGGTTACATGACACGACATATTATAGTGTAGGTACAATACCTACAAGTGCGTGCGTATTAATCACAGGTGCTCTCTTTGTACCTTTACTCTTATAATCCGATGGGACGGCAATCCAACACGACTGGAGAGAGTTGAGACACGGGGGAACCGCGAACGCTCAAACTCCGAGCTCATCATCATCATCAACCTATTAATGTTCCCATAGTTGGAACATAGACCTCTTCTCTGTGTGAGGAGTGTGGGCCAATATCAACCACGTTTTCTCAGTGTTGGTTGGTAGATGTCATTTTCGAATTTTTGTTTCCAGCACGCGTAGCATGGCGATTCTATCTCTATTCTACGAAGAAAAGACAAAGTTATTTCATCGTTATTTCTAAACAAATCGACTGTTTTTACCGACTTCAAAAAAAAGGAGGTTATCAATTCGACCCGTATGTATGTAATATTATCAGAACTGCCCAGTTTTCATATATGTTAGTCTATATCAGCGTCTGAACAAATGTGCCAAATTTCATAAGTGTATGTATGTATGTATGTATGTATGTATGTATGTATGTATGTATGTATGTATGTTTTTATGTTTGTGAAAAATTCTTTCTACGTTCTGTCATTTTGTCTATTCTTCCGTCGACAAAACCCCTTTCTACGGCGCCATGCTACGCCTGTAGGACATTTTAGGTTCCTCACGATGTTTTCCTTTACCTTTGTGAGAGCAGTGGTGATGAAATAAATTATACAAAGTAATGCGCCTGCCTGGATTCGAAACCACGACATACAACTCAGAAGTCGAGGCCAATACCACTGGGCCACCACTGCTCCGGGCTGTTACTGAGAAATTCTATTAGAACAGTGCAATGCAAGAACACTTTTTGCATGACCCGGGAAAAATATGTGTTGGAATACCTCCGTCAAAGCGACAACTTCAGCTTCCTGTCGTTCCAATGTCTGTACCAATTCTTTGGTGACGGTAACAAACTTCATGTTAACTTGTTTCACGCACTTTTTAAAGACCAATCCTTTACCGCTGCCGTGGCACTTCTTTTCCACAGACGCCGTTGCTCTTGTGGCCTGCAAACGAGTTCCAATTAAGAAATCATTAAACTGTTCATATTCTAGAGTTATTATAGGTGTCACAAGGGTCAAAGATCAAATTTCACGAAGTTAGTAAAAGCTCGTGTAAAAATCAACAAAATTCAAAAATCAGCATGCTAAGTCTTGTAGAGATTCTGTCTTGCTCTGTGGTATCTGCAGGCAAAGTTACTTTCAGAGTTTCAGGGTTGTCTCCTTGGGTGCTCTCTCATTGGGAGGATTCGCCTGTAATGTAACGTGATAGATTCGAGCATTATCATCAGTGAGGGAGGATAATCGAGCATTACACCGCGCAGCTTGTAACGATACAGTGTGTAATACCTTGATACAACTTGTAACATCAATGCTCTCTACTGGTAATTGAATGTCTGGCGGGTGCGCGCAAAGTCTATAGTAATGTTACAGTACTTACAAAAGCTACTGGTGACGGATCACCTTTTCAGAAACCACTAATCTGAAACTATCTTCTGAAGTTCTGACTATGATATAACTTAGTAGAATACTTATTCAATATTTTTGATATGAACATCAGTATGACGGGGCCCTCTTAGAGGGCCAAAGCCTGCCGGGCGTCGCGGGACTAACGAGCTACCGTGACCCCGGGACGTAAAGGGCTATTGAAGAACACCGTGGATTTAGCCAGTACAAATCTGACAGTCCCTCCTGCCCTGCCCTGGGTGGGAGGACTCACGTCTTGATGATATTACCACGCTAAAAAAAAGCATGGCTACCCAGTTACCCACCTCTTTTATATCTTTGAGTAACAGCAGTGTCTTCGTATGGTAATTGTTGAACATGTTCAGTAGAGTTCTCTGTGTGAAAAGTACGAGGTCCCGCTGGGTCGGTATCTCATAGGTGCCGAGGCTTATCGGCTTCTCGTTCTCAGGGCATTTCATGTTGAATTCCTTCACGTTAACAGCTGGTTTCTTTCGTTCTACTCCTGGTGTGGTCTCATACTGTTAAGAAATGCAAGAATTTTAAATAAAATGGGTTTGGTAGGTTTATCACCTGATATTTTACGGCGAATCATCATCAAATGACATTAATTTGTTGTAGGTAATCGTTTATGAGGCCACTACACTACTAATAGTTATTGTGTAATACTAATTACTCTTCTGATACGTTTCTGTCTAATCTGTTTTTTCATTTTTAACCGACTTCAAAAAGGAGGAGGTTATCAATTCGACGGTATGTTTTTTTTTTTTTTTGTATATTTGTTACGCGATTACTCCGCCAATTGTGGACCGATTTTTAAAATTCTTTTTTTGTTCGAAAGGAGGTACTTCTGAGGTGGTCCCATAGTCACCAAGTTGGGATCAGATGATTGGATCCTGGAGAAATCGAGGGCAACCCTCGAATTTTATAGGCCGACACACCGTTTCTCGCAAATTTTATGAAGTAATTTAAGTGCTTGCGTATGGTAATCATAATTTCATGTAGCTGAGCTGATGATGGAAGGTAGAACTCCTTAATAGTAAGGAGTAGGCATGGACTGATTTAGTTTGCGTTCGCATATCTCTGGAACTACAAGTCTGATTTAAGTAATTCTTTTTTTGTTGTATTAGGTATCATTTAACTTAGGGAATATTGCAAATTTCATCAAAATCGGTTCAGTAGTTTTTGAGATAGGGAATTTTATTAGCTTATTGTGTACATGAGCGATGTTATTACCGGTGTTATGGATTACAAAATTCTAGTGCACATGTTATATTTGACAAGAATTCGGGTTGAATATTTAAACTAAAAAGAGTAAAATAAAAACTTTTTCAAAAAAAATGTAACCGCCTTCAAAAACAACCATAAAAAACGGTAAAAAAACCTACAAAATAACTTTTCTTTCGGAAGTCGGTGGCAAAAAAAAGACAATGAAATAAAGAAGACACCGACTTCCGAAAGAAAAGTTATTTTGTAGGTTTTTTTACCGTTTTTTATGGTTGTTTTTGAAGGCGGTTACATTTTTATTGAAAAAGTTTTTTTAAATGCAACAGGGAGGCACCGTGCAGGTTTTTAAAACTGAAGGTTTGAAGTTTTCACGTCCCAACCGCCGTAGAACGCTCACGGCAACGAAAGTCGCGAGGCGATTTCCGGTAACACTGTAGGCGCGGGCATGCGGACAGCAAGTAATGGTGACTTTGCCCGCCGATCATGGACCATGTCCGCGTGTCATGTTCCACGTGCAAATCAAAGAGCTGTCTACAATCTTACGGGGTCGCGGGCCTGTCTTATCAGGTAACCGTCAATTTGGAACGTAAAGGGCTATTAAAGGAACATTGTGGATGTATGAGTATCAATATGAGTCGTGCAGTCCCCTACGCTCGACCAGGGGACCATTTGAACATTTTACTTAATAAAATAAAAGTTTAATGGTATAGTTTTTTGTGATGTTATTGTCCGAAAGAGTATTTACTTTTTAGTAAATGAAAGACAGGGGTGGGTTTCAGTCACCAGTAGTCTAACACTATGTGGAGGTACCTTACCAAAATGCTAAAAGTATTTAAAAAAATCGAGTGTGTATAGGTACTTACATAATCACCAGCAACAGTGAAATTAATTTCTCTTCTTACACTGGCAAGTGTAGTAGAAACTGTGGGTCTTGTTTCTTCATAATCCATAGTGCTGACAAGCTCTACTTCTTTGTGTGGACCATAATGCCACCTGAACGTTCTCTGAGTCTCTGTTGTAGATTGAAACCCTTCAAAGAGGTCGTAGTTTACGTAGCAGACGCCTAAAGCCAGGTTTATTGAGAGTACTGCCAGATCTGAAGGTTAAATAAGGAATTGAATTCGAGGAGGCTTCCGTCATCTGTGCGCAGCGCAGGCAGGGAAGAGGCAGATATTTTTCGCAAACAAAAGTCATCATAATCTGCCAACAGCAGTGATATTCTGTAAAAGACGCACCACTAACGCAGCGTTGAGACCGTCCTGTCTGTCCCCAATAGATTTTTAACTTTATACTCAGACCATACAGTTGAAAATCTACTAAAGACAGTGTCTTCTGCAGTTCGTCGAATAACACTCGTCGAACAACTCTACGTCGGCTTTCAGACCAACCGAAAGCAGCTGAATAGGTACCGACCAATATTACTTCAGCAGTTGACGAGCAGTGGTGGCCCAGTGGTATCGGTCTTGATTTACGAGCTGTAGGTCGTGGGTTCGAACTCCGTCAGGCGCATTACTTTGATTTTTTTATTTCAATACCACTGCTCTCAAAACGGTGAAGGAAAACATCGTGAGGAAACCGGCATGTCTTAGAACCAAAAATTCGAAGACATGTGACATCTACCAATCCGCACTGGGCCCGCTTGGTAGATTACGGCCCATTCCCTCTCACAGAGAGGAGGCCTGTGTCCCAGCAGTGGGAAAATTTATAGGCTGATGATGATGATGAATATTACTTCAAACGACTAGCGTAACTAAGGTAACTAACAACACTATAGAACAAAATTATGAACTAATTATATAAAAAACTTTTTCAAAAAAAAAATGTAACCGACTTCCCACAAAAAAGTTCTAAATAACCTACAAAAAAACTTTTCTTTCGAAAGTCGGTGACTTTCTTTTTTATTTCATTGACTTTTTGTCACCGACTTTCGAAAGAAAAGTTTTTTTGTAGGTTGTTTAGAACTTTTTTGTGGGAAGTCGGTTACATTTTTTTTTTGAAAAAGTTTTTTATTTTATCCTTTTTAGTTTCAATATTCAACCTTCTTACATGTACACTAAAATATTGTAATACGTAGCACCGGTGATAACATCGTCCATGTATGTACTCTTACACAATGAGCTAAAAATTAAAACTGCTGCACCAAACTAAATGAAAATTTTATGGGACCAAATGGCAGATATACTGTATCGAACAAAAAAAGAATCATCGAAATCAGACCAGAAACCTCGGAGTAATCGGTGTAGACAATGTTGAAAACTTTTTAGGTTTTCGTTGTTTTTTGTTGATTTTTCAAAAAGTGCTAGTCCGATTTCGATAAAATTTTAATAGGACCATTCAGAAAGTATACCCTTTCCAACAAAAAAAGATTTTTTCAAATCGGTTGGTAAACGACGGAGTTATGCCCGAACAAACATAAAAAAAAATATATGTATATAAACATCCGAATTGAGAACCTCCTCCTTTTGGAAGTCGGTTAAAAACATTTCGGTACTCACACAAATATTTATTTTCGAACATTGTGAAATATTTAATAAAAAGTTTTTGTCACATTTAAAAAATTAACACAACTTTGACTGCCTCTAAAAGTAATTAACCGACTTCAAAAAAAGGAGGAGGTTCTCAATTCGTCGGAATCTTTTTTTTTTTTTTTTTTTTTTTTTTTTTTTATGTATGTTCCCCGATTTCTCGAAGACGCCTGGACCGATTTGAAAAATTTTTCTTTTGTTTGAAAGGGTATACTTTCCAATTGGTCCCATGATCATCAGGTCAGGATCTGATGATGGAATCCCAGGGAAATCGAGGGCAACCTTCAAATTTTATAGGCACATAGTACCATTTTCATATATTTTCTAAAGCTGTTCAAGTATTTGCATCTGATAATCATCATCTCAGGTGGATGAGCTGATGATGGAAGGTACAACTCCTCAACGGCTTGGAGTAGGCATCGACTGATTTAGTTTGTGTTCGCATATCTCTGGAACTACAAGTCCGATTTAAGTAATTCTTTTTTTGTTGTACTAAGTATTGTTCAACTTACGGAATACTGCAAGTTTCATCAAAATCGGTTCAGTAGTTTTTGAGATAGGGAATTTTATTAGCTTATTGTGCACTTGAGAGAGAATGATTTGACAAGAATTTGAGTTGAATATTTAAACTAAAAAGAGTAAAATAAAAAACTTTTTCAAAAAAAATGTAACCGCCTTCAAAAACAACCACAAAAAAGGGTAAAATAACCTACAAAATAACTTTTCTTTCAGAAGTCGGTGGCAAAAAAACAATGAAATGAAAAAAAAACAAAGGCACCGACTTCTGAAAGAAAAGTTATTTTGTAGGTTATTTTACCCTTTTTTGTGGTTGTTTTTGAAGGCGGTTACATTTTTTTTGAAAAAGTTTTTTACAAAACAGTTTGACGGCACGTTATAATCGACATTAACAGTGAGTTTACTGTTTTGTTTGTAGGTAGGCACTGAATGGTGGAAATGTAGTTTTATCGCACTTGTTTATAGAGGTGCCGACTAGCTTTGATAATAGGTACGAGTATTACCAGCTGATCGTGATTTGCCTTGAAGAGACCATCATCATAATTATGCTTAACCTTTTCACAACTATGTTGGGGTCTACCAGTCTAACAGTATTTTACATGAAAGAACTCTAATCTGTCCTCCTGTAACGTAAAAAAAAGGCTGGGTAATTTGCCGTTAGATACTGAGAGATAATACTTCGGCAGCTTTAGTCTATAAGAAAAGAAGCCAGAAATAGTTTAATTTAAAAGTATGTCATGAAACCTAAAGTGTAAAATAGGTAGTGTATATTGTATGTTTTCATTATTACCAAGTGTGATTGTGTTTATAAAGTGTAGTGTAGTTACGTAACCGCCGCGTCGCGCGTCACAATCCGCCGTTTGATTTCTTGGTCACGTGTTAGTTTATAAGTTCGCTACATCATTTCCAACACTCGAGGAATATTTAAATTCATTTTTAATCATAAGAGGCATGTTTACTGTTTATACTAACTTCAGCATACAGACTGATTATCGACGTTTATCTGTAGCAGGCAGCAAGTACGAATATAAGGAGGGTTTGATTTACATACAGTCAACACAAAGTATTTATTACACTCTGTTAAAAATAGCGCTATGAAAATAAGAACTAGCAAGTCTTGAATCAATTAGAAACCCTTTCAGATGTTGACATCGGGTGTTGGCAGTTGATCGATCGTGTTACATGAGACTTGTGTGTGTTTGTACAACATCGTATTACAAACAGTTAGCCCTCACTTTATCGAACCAGTGTATTTTGTTTGCTTTTTCACTTTTAGTGAACTGGATTACTTTTTATCTTTTCACCTTTGAAATCAAAAAATCAAAATCAAAACATTTATTTCAAGTAGGCCAGTTCATCATCATCATCATCAGCCGGAAAACGTCCACTGCTGAACATAGGCCTCCCCCTTAGACCGCCACACCGAACGACAATTCGCCACTTGCATCCATCGGTTGCCCGCGACCCTCACGATGTCGTCGGTCCTCCTAGTGGGAGGCCTACCTACGCTGCGTCTTCCGGTCCGTGGTCGCCACTCGAGAACTTTTCTTCCCCATCGGTTATCAGTTCTACGAGCGATGTGGCCTGCCCATTGCCACTTCAACTTGCAAATTTTATGTGCTATGTCGGTGACTTTGGTTCTTCGCCGAATATCCATGTTCCGGATTTTATCCCGCAAAGAAACTCCGAGCATAGCTCTTTCCATTGATCGTTGAGTGACTCTTAGTCTCTCTAAAAGGCCAGCAGTCAGAGACCACGTTTCAGAGCCATATGTCATCACTGGCAACACACACTGGTTAAACACCCTTGTCTTGAGACACTGTGGGATTCTCGATGAGAAGATATCACGTAGCTTCCCAAACGCTGCCCATCCGAGTTGGATTCTTCGGGCGACCTCTTTCTCGAAGTAAGTAGTTTCTCGAGTAGGCCAGTTACAGGCTTTGAATTGTCAAAGACAAAAAAAAATCCTATAATGAAGTACTACAAAATCATGGTGCTACAGCCTACCTACAGTCCCAATCACAAGACATAATAACAGTGAACCGTAGATGCCCATTCCAAGGAGTAGGTAGATGTCTATGGAGAAGAACGGGCAAGAAACTCCATCCGCCACTCCACACTCTTTTTAGAACGCCAAAATTTGAAGTTGAGTTAGTCGCGGGATCCTCTAAAAAGTACACCGAGGTCCTTTTAAGAAGGAACAAGGTGGATTTTCAGTATGAGTTTGATAGTTCCTTCCGCTCGAAATTGGAATAGTTAAATTCATTCTCCGAAACACACCGAGCTTCAGGGTGACAAATCAACATCGAGCTATGCTGCGGTGTGCTATGTTTGGTCAACTCGCTCGTCTAATATTTTAATGAGGATACAAACAAACCATGCTGTGCTGCGCTGTTTAAAAACGCAGCAGTCTCGAGGGAGGCGCGCTACCCGGGCCGTGCTGAGCCGCGCTGTGCCGAACTGTGCTATGTTTTTTATGGAGCTCTGCCATGCTGCGCTGTGTCGAGCTGTGCTAGGTTTTTCAAACATGGACGCTGCGTGCGTTTTTGAAAATAAAGTCATTTTTGACGAAATAAACGACTAAACGAGCTGCTGATTACTTTTAATACTGAGCTAAGCAAAACGCAGCACAGCTTGATGTTGATTGTTAAAAAAACGTAGCTTAAGAAACACAGCACAGCACAGCGCAGTACAGCGCAGCATCGATGTTGATTTGTCACCCTCATTGTTTTAGCGCTGGTAGTCGCCACAGTTGATTCTGGCTTTCAGGAGTTGCAGTGGTTTGGGAATAGTGCGATGGGATTGTCCCAAAAAAAAAGTCCTTTCCGATCCACATAGGGCGAGAAGATTTTTTTGAGGATTTTACAAAAAAAAGTGCGTGAATAGTTATGTGCCCCGACAACATTATGTAGAGATCAGTAGCTTCTGAGTCTCATCAATCTTTTGTGGGTATCTAATGTTTAATGGTTCCTGGATCTGGGATGAAACTTGTCGTTTTACTACTGCTATTTTCATCATAACAAAATATTCGAAGATAAATAAAACGTAGTTCTATTTCCATAGAGATACTCGTAAGTCATTTACCATTCCAAGGAGGTTTGCACAAACTACTTACTATGGATGCCATTTCCGACAAATAAAAACAAAAGTTGTGTCCATGGCAACCGTTTGATACGTCAATAATTCTGACACCGACATCGGACAAAAAGGTAATCATTTATTTTAATGTGACGTTCCACCAACCTTTATCTCATCTCCATCTCCTCATCATCATCGCTTTCATTCCATATCTCATTACCATGCTCCCTTTCATCATTCTAAATCAAATAGTACCAACACCGATACTCCTGTCGCACCGCCCCAAACCTTTCCAAGTATACTTTGAATTATTATTGAAATATGATTTCATAGGTTCGCTGGAAGAGGTAGCAGTACCGAGTAATCTTGACATTGCAACATGGAGCCGTTGAGTAGCGAAGATTTCGCCACCATAGAGGGCCAGTTGAAAGATTCCGTGGAACAGGACCGGCGATATTGGAAGGTGAACAGCGTGAAGTGTGATGCCATCCACACTGCCAAGACTTACGAGGAATTTGCGTGAGTAGATTTGATAAATAATATACGATTAACGCATGCGTCGCGAATTTTTCAAAGATTTTCTATGGCAAGAAAAAATCGAACCACGAGCAGGATTTGAACGGCCTCTGGATTCGTATCCAACGTTCTTTCCAACAGAGCCACCGAGGTTCTTGCTACAGGACGGTCGCAAGTTCAAATCCTGCTCTCGGTTCAAATTTTTCTTTTCATGTAAAATCTTAGATTTGAATTAGTATAAACTAACTTTTGCCCGTTGCTTCACTCAAATTATTTGAAATTCATTTCATTATCTACTTATTATCATATGAAAATTATTGTAATTTTTACGGGAGCAGTTCTTTTTGGAATGAAAGCTGGTAGCCTATATTCGTTTCTGTATACCTAAGTATGTATATTACGAGTATATGCAAAATTCGAAGAGGTAACACACTTCTTTTTGCATTAATAACATTGGTTATGACTAGCTGTTCCCTGCGGTTTCACCCGTTGCTCGGCTCCTAGTGGTCATAGTTTGATGTTATACAGGGTATAGTGACATCGACGCACAAACGGATACCACGGGTCCAGGACATGATTCTGGACCCCGCCGTGTTGGACTGTTCATAATCGTTATTCTTACCTAACCCAATGAGATTTTTAATAAAAAAGTAATTAATTCACTACTTTCACTAAAAGTAGCAATGTAAATAAAACTAGAAATGGTGTCTTCTTAGATGTTTATAATGAAAGGTCATCGTATACCTAAATACTGTGTCCAGTACCACAGTACCTGTAGTACTTTAAGTGCGGCTCACTATTAAAAAAAAAAAACATAAAAAAAGGAAAAAAACCGACGAAAAATTCCAACACGGGGGGGTCCAGAATCATGTCCTGGACCTATGGTATCCGTTTGTGCGTCTATGTCTCTTACACCCTGTATAGATAGTCTTCATCGATAGATACACTATCCGAAACCGAGTTTTGGAACTTGTATAGTAGTTCCTGAGAATTAGTGCGTTCATTCAAACAAAGTTTCGCATTTATCATGTTAGAAAGATAAGATTTTGATTTGCTTCCAGGGACCGCGTGGCAGCAGCTCACTTGAACCCGCTACACAACTCTGATTACAAAAAGAAATGTCCACGCAAATGGAACCAGTATGCGACGGAGGAGAAGAAATCAGATGAATAATAAACAATAGCTGTCGAATTTATACTGCGTTTCACTCATACATATTAGCTCCTTCCTACTAATCATGCTTAGCTTGGGAGTATATGGCGTTGTGTGATAGTTGTGGAATATTATTATACTAATATTATAAACGTAAAAGTTTGTTTGGATAGATGGATGTTCGTTACTCTTTCACGCAAAAACTACTAAAAGGATTTGTATGAAATTTGGTACACAGATAGTTTATAACTTGGTTTAACATACATAATTATGACAGTTAGTTTTATCCCGATTTTATTTTCCCGCTTCAATAGATTTTCAACTTTAAGGTGAAACCGTACTATTAGGCGGAACTGCACTGCAGCGGAACTGCGCGACACGACGTAAGCGTCAGGACCCCTGGACCAAGACAGATTTTTGATGTTTAGAAAATACCAAAATTTACTACCTTTTTGCTACTATTTGATACCTATCTTCAAATATTTGGTACCTCAACCGATAGCGAAAAAAAACGTAAAGAAAGTGGTCAGCCATTCTGACATCAGGATGTCTGGACCATTTTTTTTCATAATTCGAGACAACACCTAATTTATCTCTTTGTAAATATTTACTACCTTTTTAGTACCTCAACAACGACGCTTTTCTTTGCCATGCAGCCTAGTTCGGTTGCAGTGCTGGTCCGTTGCCGCTTATTGCGTGATGTCTCGTATAATTTCATATAAAGAATATTTTGACGCGTCATGTCGCACAGTTCCGCCTAGTGCGGTTTCACCTTTAGTTCGATTGTTAAAATTTGACAGATTCGGGTAGGTTGACCTGCTGGCGTCTGTACATACAAAAACTCAAGTCTTTTTCCTATTGAAGAAGCAGAAACTACAGACCTGCTACAATCCTTTTATAATTTCTTTGTCTCTCTGCTCTCTACCTAAAATAAAAATCACCAAGTTTCGGTTGTGACTATGAATGTATTAATTGATTTCAATATTGCGTTGATGTCTTTGATACAAATAAAAATAAGTGTATTTCAAAAATAATAAGTAAAACAAAATAACAGACAAAAAATAAATTCGGCTCTCGTTTGAGACAGTGAGACCTTATTATCAAAAATATGTAGGCTTTATTAACCTCTAAGTGTTATCCTTAATGCATAATTGTTGTTTTTGTATATGGCAAGCTTATGATTGGTAAGATATAAGAGATTGTTATCAGATTTTCGTAAGTTTTGACGACTTGGTACATAATTATTAAAACCTACAGGGTTCTTTTAAAATTTTGTTTTCCTGTTTCGCAGCACACTGTTGTGACGCAGTATGTCCCATGCAATTTCTGCAAGCAATGTTGCCACGTTATTTCAGTTCCTAACAAAAGCTCCCTAAAGTTAGTATTCCTTTTTATTCTTTGGATTGGACATGAGAATGATGACTTCAATCTTCGTATGCTTGCTTTCTCTTTGAGGGAAGTAGAAGCGGTTATCGTTACGATTCATGGGCACCAGTGGCTTGCCATACCAACCGTAACTGAAACAAATTGACAAATAGAACATGAGCGACGACTATGAAGCAAAGTGGCAACACTGTTAGCGCAGTGGCTGAGTGATCGACTGCAGTGCAACGTGTCGCTGGTTCGATTCCCGCAAGGAACCAATATTTGTTTGATCTGCTATTATTTGTTTCGGGTCTGGGTGTACGTGTGTGTTATTTTCTCTGTTTTATAATGCACCCACGATACAAGAGAAATTCTTAGTGTGGCCAACCCTTTTTTTAAAGCAAAATTTAAGACAGAAATTAGGAATTAAAATCAATTGCCTTTTTGTAATTTTAGCGTTCTCCACGAAATAAGACAGTGTAGAAACATTATTCAGCAACTGTATGACAGTGGCAGACCAGATAAATAACACCCATCTGTGCCTCAATTCACGTAACTAAAGAAGTGCTGTTGCAGTGCAGTTGCAGTTAAGTTTCGATCAAAACAACGCTTTTCGTATTCTCTACCGCTGTCAGACACGCTCGCGTCAAGTTCGCGTCACGCGAGCGCGTTATCGGTATTCTACTGTTGCGCGTCTTTGGTGCGTGTTTTAGATCGCAACATGATTGGTATTCTACTATTCGTTTGACGTCTCAAAATGACAGCATACAAGTTTCAATTCGATCAACTTTTAGTTTTAATGTCATATATTCATTGAAATGTAATCGATTCCATTCGATTATTTAGTAGGCACTCATTTTTATCTCCTACGGCCACACCATGAGAAAGTTTGGTACAGTTTGTTTGTCGTACAGTTGACGTGCAGTTCACGCGCAGCTTACGCGCATTTCAAAGATTACAAGAATACCGTTTATCACTCGAACTTGAACTAAACTACAACTGCACTACTACTTCATCGGTGCGTCATAAAATTACGTGAATTAGCCTTCTGATCGGAGGAAAGACACTTTTCAAAAGGAAACGAGGAAGCAAGAGTTATCTACCAATCGGATGCGAGAGTCAAGCTTTACATAATTTGCAGTGAGGGATTCAAGCTTGCCCAAGACGAAAGGTGCCTTTAAGGCTGCCTGTCCATTGGCTGGCGGAGCTGAGCGAGCGAGTATTGCGGAGCGGAGTTACGGACTGTGTCGGTCCATTGATGCGGAGCGGAGCGAGCGGACTGTGCGGGGCGGACTGTGCGGAGCCTATACCCAACCTCGCCGCCTCACTGTCGTCCCGGTCCGCCAGCTCGCACAGCCAGCTCGCAGGCTGCCTGTCCATTGAAGCGGAGCGAGCTGGCGGAGCGGAGAAACGAGGAAATATTAACCAATAGGATTGCATAAAAACTCTGGTCCCCTCCAGTGGACATGTGTCATTCCTCGTTTCTCCGCTCCGCCAGCTCGCTCCGCTTCAATGGATAGGCAGCCTAAACCCCGAACATAGCATAGGACCAGCTATAGTTTTGTCACCTAATGTGACTTGCTTGTAAAAAGGCTTCAACATGGTGTAAAATAACTGCTTTAAATTATGTTAGTATTATGAATGTGAAAGATTTTGAAGGTAGTTCGCTGGATGATTGTATTAATACTCTTTCACGTAAAAACTACTGAACAGATTTAGATCACAAAAATGAATAGGGGGCAGATAAGTTTATAACCTAAGTAGATTAACACATTAAGGCGCTCCCTCACCGCGAGCATTCGCCTGTAATGTAACGTTACAGATTCGAATCTGCTCGATTTTTCTCCCTCACTGATGAAATGCTCGAGCATTTTCAACAGTGAGGGAGAAAAATGGAGCATCACAATCACAACCTTGTAATGATACAAAACAAGTTTACATCAGTGAAGGAGGAGAACCGAGCATTACAATGCGCACCTTGTACCAAATCTATACTAATGTACGCGAATGCGGGTCAGTCAGGGAGGTAGTATTGTAATGTAATGTTCAAAGTAGAATCTGTAATTTTTCATTACACGCGAATGCTCCCGGTGAGAGAGCGCATTTAGGCTAGTTTTTATGGAGCTTCTGGCTCGTAATCTTAATTACTTACACTTGGTTCTCGGTAGCAGGCCGGGGGTACTTGCTGTGCGGGCCCTTGGCTCTGGTCTGCGCCACGTTCTCGTGGTAGTCATCCACCTTCTTAGTCTCGGCTTTAGTCTCCGCCTTCAGCTGGTCGTGGGCAGCGTAGAACTTGCCGGTTACGGGGATGGCTGGGGAGAAAATTAACTTTCCAATTGCCAAAAACTTAATGATGGAAAGATAGAACTAGGTTATTTAAAATTCTGTAAGTACTATATGTGAAACAAAAATACCGACCGAATTGAAGACCTGTTAATTTGATAAATTAGTGTTTTCTCGTCCTCGAAAACGGCTGTAACGATTTCGGTGAAAGCAATATTATGAGGTTTACGGGGCGAAAAAAAATATCCCGGTCCAACCAGAGAGTATTGACAACAGTTGATCTTCCATAATTTTCAAATTTTTACTCTAGGGCGTAAAGTTGAAAATCTATTGTAGACGAACTTTAGTTTCGTTGACGAGTTTGCTATCTTCATTTGGATCTTAATCTGTAACCAATCAACGATCGAAATTGTCGATTCGAGAAGCAGCCGTCAAAAATAACGGAACAGGATTTGCAATGAGATTGAATGTTAACTTCAGACGTAAATGAACTCACATCCAAAGTTAGGTCTGTAAATCTTGTAGTTCCGAAAATGTTTGACTTCTCTGTAAATGATTTCATTGAGCATGTGTATGTCGATGGGAGCCCGTGTCCCGAACGTACATTTTGCTTCGGTCATCCTGTCTGAAATACGAGTAATACGAATTACGTTAGTGTATGAAAATCCAACATAGCGCAAGCTGAGTAATCCGTGAGATCACAACACCGACTTCAAGTCGTTTGAGTTGCGGGTTCCGACACAACATCTCGACAGTTGCCTCAAGGAAGAGTTTTGGCAGAAGGGAGTAGTCTACAGGCGTTTTCGCGACAGTTTCATTGTAATAAAGTTTAATTAAAATCAATAGGTCGGAAGTTTAGCCCATGGAAGGCGAGGCGGGCCTATGGTACTAATACATAGTATAAATGTAAAACGAAGTTGCTTCCCGCTGTCTCGTCTGTCTGTCCCTATGTATGTTTAGATGTTTAAAACTTCGCAACGGATTTTGATGCAGTTTTTTTTAATAGAGTGATTCAAGAGGAAGCTTAATAATTATGTATACATATAATATGCATAATGTAGTAGAGATTGCACCCGTGCGGACCCCGGGCGGGGCGCTAGTTTACTCTAAAATATATAAAGAAGTAGTGGATACCTGAATTTTAATATACACTAAAATATTAGAAAAAAAAACCACTTTCTGTGGTGTGTCGAGATACCATACGTTGCGAATGACAATGTCAATTGATTTACATTGACATTTAAGTTAGTTAAGGACTCTATAAACAAGGGTTTTCTTAAAAGAGTTTTTTTTCGAAAATAAAATGAGTTACGAACTGGAAAAATACTTAAGAAAACCCTTCATATTTATTTAAAAATTATTAGGATCTCCAGAAGGCATTAATGTAAGGCATAATAAAATAATCTTGTCTTATATTTTATACCTTCTGAAAGTTCAAACCAGTCCCCAAATTCAAAAACACTTCGATTTTATTTTCTAATCGAATCTTCTCTAACTTCTGTTTACACAACAACTTAATCAGAGGCTTAAGAACTAAACCTTCGCTAGTGGTTGTAATCAACAGGTGAAGATGTTAATTTTAATGGGTCGGTTAACGACGTTAGCACCGGCTTCCTGGCTTAATCTTAAACCGGATAGATTGCTACCGCCGGCGACAGTGGAACCGACCGTGTATTTGTATTACACCGGTATATGGAGTACTTGAGGTTAAATTAAATTGTAGGTGCAATCATGATCTTATGATTTTGGATGTAGCATACATAATTTCGGGTCCACGCGCGCCTCAAAGAGCTGTCAGCAATAATATGACGGGGATCCCCTTAGAGGGCCAAAGCCTGCTGGGGCCGCGGGAATATCGGGTAACCGTGGCACCGGAACGTAAAGGGCTAGTGAAAGACACCGTGAATTTTAGTCAGTAGGTACAAGTCTCGAGAAATTGTGTCCGCTTGTGAACAAATGGCTTTACTTGTTTTATA